>CM032229.1:28727500-29927500 GCA_019009955.1 Riptortus pedestris | reverse complement strand
AATTTCATCCTTTAACTAATGAACAACAATGAAATAAGAGGCTGGAATAGTCTCAAGAGGTAAACAGATAATCGATTTGAAGGTAGAAAAAGGACGAAGGAGGCAGAATTATACATTAAAACAAAACTCGTAAATAAAAACTGCTCTGGATTTTACAGACCTAACGTACCCACTGTTGGGTTAAGTGGGCCGTTATTTTATTCCAGTTGTGAGTCTTCTTAATTTTAGCTCTCCCCTTTTATCATTTTCTACAAAATAATTTTTAGTTTGTATTAAATATGATTCGTACCTACTAGCATTTCTATGTCCTAGTTCAATATGTTCAATTATCTTTCCTTCATTATAAACTATTGATTTACTAAAATTATCAGAAACGTCTTATGTGGATTCTTGTCATGAATGTGGGATAACCCCCCTCTCTCCTTGTAAGAAAAATTGAGAATTACTGGTATTTTTTGTTCCAGTCCATTTTCAACTAGGTTAATTCCTTTCTAATTAAATTTATGTTTTTGACGTTAATTTTCATGGAAATTTTAGTTTAATTTTATATGCTTGGGGAAAATGAGCATAATACATTATCAACTATCAGTGCCAATTGAGTTCTTTTTTTAAATGAAGCTGCTCTGTGTGATAACTGTTTTAGTAAAGATATGGTAAAACATCCACTTATATTAATAAAATATATAATATTTATTATATGATAATCATACCTTAACTACAGATGGTTCAGGTTCTGACAAATGCAAAAGTAGGCAGACAAGAGAGCCTTCCATATGTTCTCTGTAGCCGCTCTGTCCTGGCCTATCCTTACAGTAAAGCTGGCCGAATAATCGCAGGGATCCACTCCTTAGTCCAATCTCTTCCTGCAATGTGCTTTGTTTAAATATTTTAAAACGTTTAGAGGTACATGGGATATTCAAGGCTAGAAATGATCATGAGATAATATGAAGGGAATGCTAATAGCATAATGTAATTGGGGCACCAATCATCTTAGATTAAGAGAAGAAAAAAAAACCTTCCTCCACTAAAATTAACTAGTAGCTTTCAGAAATCAGATTTGATCATAATGATTCGTGCTTCTTGAAGTTAGAATGTTAGAGAATGGGGGTAGGGAGGTGATGGCTTTTGTTAAACAATAATGACTCAGGATTGGTTGTTTTTTCATTAACCACTAAGTTTGTAATAAAAGAAAAAAAAAAGCTTAAATAATTCAAAGATCTTTTTATGATAAGCAAAAAGGCTATACGAATCTTCTCTATCTCTAACTCGTATGGAGACGTTTGCAATCTTTTCCTTTTGTTCTCTTCTAAACCCACCTTTCCCTTTAGATGATTTGAATCCAAAGCGATTCAGATGTCCACGAAGGTGGACAAATAGATGTCACAACAGTCCGAAATACAAAATTTCAACATTCTAACGTAAGTTGTTTTTGGGTTTTCCAAGTACAAACAAATGCCACATTGAAACTAGTCAAGATGGATTCAGGGAGGTTCAAAATTTATAATTCCATTGAAATCTGAAATTCAATGTAATTGAAATATTTCCTTTATTATATACAAGGAAATAAAAACACTAAGAATGCTCATATCTTTCAGGCAACCATATAAAGTAAAATTCAAAAACCTAATTTAAAATTAAGAATAAAAATAATAAAATATTAAAAATGAAATCAAACCAAATTAAATAAAAATAACACTTAGTTTTAAGATTACATCAATGTATTAAAAACTATATAGAGATAATACATTATTTCAGAAAATGAACTTGTGATTGAATCTGCACTTAAAAAAAACCACACAAATTTACTATATTTTATCATCATTGTCAAAATACTGAATACTGGTTAGTAGAAATGGGTGTATTTGTATTCATGAATATGAATTTGAATAGGTGGGATATTGTGATTCTGAATAAGATTATCGCTATGAATGTGAATAAAATCATATTCACATATTGAATATGATTTTTGTCTTATTCACATCCAACAAATGATTTTTTTTAAAATATTCACCATTTTTTCTCGATTAGTACCCAAAATAAAGTCGGTACTAACAATTTTTTTTAATTTATTTATCTTTTTAATCCAAACACATTTATTTAATGATTTTTGCCATAATTGTGAACACATTAGTCATCCTACATTTGGCTGTGTAAACTATGCACATTTACCAGATTTAAATAAATGACATGGATTACATGACCTGATACTCTAGTTTCTATTTCTATAGAAACAATGATCAATTTTGGAATATAAAAAGATAAACATACAAGTCTAGTTTTATTATGACAATAATACAAGTCATTATGACAATAATACAAGTCATTATGACAATAATACAAGTCATTATAACAATAATACAAGTCTAGTTTCATTATGACATACAAAAGTATTTTATTAGTTTTTATCACCATGGTAATACAGACAAACAATATTAGAATAAACTAATTCTCCTTACTTACTTATACTACAAGTAAATAACAAAAATCGTACCTTTTCGAAGAAAGGTTTTAACCGAAGAGCAAGAGGAAGCTGGATTCGTGCAAGAGTATCTTCACTTAAGGATGGGATGAGGGCAGAGAGACTAAGCATAGATTCGAGGGAGACTCTGGAATGTGTGGAATCTTCTAGACCTTCTAAAAGAGATGCTAAAACACTGGTCATATGCTTTTCCCTCTAGAACACATTAGAAAAAATATATATAACCATAAAATATATATTGTAGTAATATATCAGCCCATTATTATCTTGTGTAATTTATAAACCAAAAAGTTTTGGATAAATTCTAAGTAAAAAAAAAAAAAAACAGAGAATTTTAGATTTGCCAATGCATTTGCGTAATGTTAAACAATGGAAGTGCTCTTAATGACCCATTTTACTGAGTAAACGTAATGAAAATTAATTATATATAAAAGACTAGGGATAGTTACTATTGTAAAATCGGAAATTATATATGGCATTAAAAGTTTGTGATTTCTTATAGTTTCAAGAAACATGACAAGCCATGAAGAGTATAGTTATGTTTTTCTTTATAAACTTATGAATATGACAGTGGGTTAATGTAAATAAAACTGTCAGTGAATGTTTTTATATTTTGTGTACTTTATACATAATACTTCAAGTGCCTAACAGATATGCATCTGCATAAACTAACAAAACTTGTATGTAAGATTTGAGTAAGAGAAAAACATAATATATTGAAGTACTTAAAACTATTGTATGACACAACTCCTTACAACATTTCTTCTTTCTTTTTATTATTGTATCCCATAACATATTCCATTCCACCATGGAATTATCCTTTTAGAATAATTTAGATTCGTATTACATACTCTGTTGTCAGTTCATATATGACATGAAAGTATTTTATAAAAACAAAGTTATTTTAAAGTGTTCCTTTCGATATAAAAATAAAGAAGAAAAGCAAAAATGAAGCATGGATTACTAACACACACCTGGCTATGATTTAGGTATAATATTCTCAAGATTTTTCATTAAACATTAGAAATAGTGAAAATTCACCGAAGAATGAAATGTATATGACACAATTCATAAAACTATTTGAATAATTCCATAAGGAATAATTCTTAATTATGTGACAAATAACCACATTTGATAATATTATCTTATAATAATTATGTAATTCATGCTTAAATAAAATAAATAACTGTCTTCTAAAGTTATTTCCTAGATAGCTAGGAGCTCCAACACTAAATGTTTAGGAAAATCATAACTTAATTTTAATATTTTTGCTGCTTTTGGTAGAAGAAAACATGAAAAAAAGTTGAATTAACATATGAAGTAGAACTTAAAATTAATATTTAATTAGAGTATTAGGAGAGTATTTGTCCAAATAATGAAAAAAGTCCGTCACGCAGGGGCTGCGTAAACTAAGCAGATTTCCCACGTGAAGTTTTACAATAGAGAAATCTGCCTAGTAATAACCTATTCTCACGAGGACGAATAGTTAGTGAAACGGCCACACTAGCGCTAGTGCGCTCGGCGGAAACTCCCGAACATAGCCGAACACACTCACAATACAAATCCAAATATCTCGGTTAATATTAAAGATACAGAATAAATGTATAGAACAATATTTATAGTAAATTTAATTTGCAATAAGATTAGTTCTATACAATTTTTTGATCCGACGTATGGTAACGGGGATATTTCGAATTTTCGAAAATCCCCCCTCTAAACCCCCCCTTCCCACTGGTCAGATTTCAGCCATTAACGAACTTGATCTTCCTTTTTACATAAAACGATTAAATTCCGAGTTTTGTAACGATCAAACAAAAATTGCGACCGCTAGAGCGTTAACAGACAAATATATATATCTATATATATATATATATATATATATATATATATATATATATATATATATATATAGATATATATATATATAATTTTGAACGGACCTCATTTTCGTCATCTCCTGGGTAGGATCGATGGACATTTGAAGAAATTTTTCGAAACTTGCGTCATGAGTACGACCTCAATAGCTGATTTCCCTCAAGGGAAATCTGCTAAAAAAAAAATAATAAATAAAATAAATGTTTGACAAGGAAAAGCAGTGTGACATTATTTATGAGGCACAGTGTAACAATCATAATCTAGAAGTTACAAAGTGAGCTTCATTTAATTAAAACAAAAGGTAATAAGATTCTGGCTAAAATCTAATTATTATTTATTTTTCTCTTACCTCTTTCATTTAGAGATGTCTTAATCATTATCATATTATATAACATGGAATACTTAAAATTAAGAAAAAACAAAAGTGAGTAGCATAAATAGTATTAAACATGTTGAAGTTCATCATACCTCATCCTTTGGAAGTTGTGCAATATATCGCAGGCCACGAAGAGCGATTGCTCTGACAGTATGATCAGGTGCCGTGGCAGCAGATTCAAGACTAGAAACAAGACTATCGACAAGAGAAGCATCTCCACCAGTAGAGCACTGAACAGCTAAACACTGAAAATGGTTTAGCATTATAATTATTCAAAACAAATAGTTTTATACCTACAAATAGTTTTATACAAATAGTCTGATCTGGTACACATTTTTACCTTTAACTATGTTTTTCCAATCACTTGGTCAAAAAATAATAATTTAGATTTTTTTTTTTTAAATTAATTAATAATAGCACAAGTAGAACTATCCTCAAATGGCACCTAAATAGAGAGTGATTGATGGGTTTCTGCTGATTAATAGTTGGCTGATGACGTAAATAAAGAATACTATCAAACTCGAAAGATATTATACATACAGATCAATGTAATATAATATGATATTCATATTTGTTTGATGAGTAATCTTTTTACAGTGTAAAAGTGTGTCTTGAAAACCTATGTATGACCAGTGAGAGATGTGTTGTTGTATACCTTATTTTTTAAACTTGACATTTGTATTAACCCTCAAGCTGTGTTCTGCTCAGACAGTGTGAGCATTCGGCAGTGCTGATGCTAGACTTCCAGTAATTAGTCCAGGCATTACACCAATAGGTGACAGATTTTGTTGTCTATCACTAGGATCTTCATTGTAATATGAAGAAGAATCATCTTCACATTCGCTCACACCCACAAAAAGTTTTAACAGAATTTCTTCACCAGAAAAAAATATTTTCCCAAACGTTTTGAAGCACTCAACTATATGCTTGAAAAGCGGAGAATATACTGACTAAATATGCAAGGGTAAATTTCAAGTAATGAGAAACGGTTATTGAGATTGAAAAAGGGACAGAATAGGTATACAGGGAATCCCAGCATAGGGAGGCTAAAAATAAGAAAAGTGAATGCCTATGGCATCAATAAGCTTTGAAGGATACTGCACCTTCTATAAAAAGTAAAGAAGGACTAATATAATAGTTCATGGGAGTCCATTGCTAAATATGCCGGACCATTATATCAGTCCGTAGCACATAGCGTTCGTATCCCTCCCAACTGATATATCAGTCATTCCTGGCACAGAAAATACCGAACTGATATATCAGTCCGTAGCTAAGGGTCTACCTCATCATAATGTACTAATAATTGTGCATTTTCTATACAAGTGTGTCTTGTGGTCTATGATTATAACTTCCACAATATGGTAAATAAAAATTTTGCAAAATAAGTAAACCAGCTTTAGAATGAGAAATACAAGTGGTTATAAAAAAGTAATAATACGGTGATTCATACATATTTCAAGTAAATTAAAAAAAAATAAAAAAACAATTAGTTGTCAGAAAAAATGATTCTCACTAGGATATTTGTTTGGAATTTGCCTTAATAAGAACTTATCTTACCTCTGCATAGAACGCTGTAATAATAATTCGTTGTGGTTCACACGTTGTAGCAGCATATTGATTTAATACTACCATCAGCGTAGGAAGAAGTAAAGGAAATGTCTGACATATGCTCCTGCAAAAGAATAAAAAGTTGCACATTAAAAAATGAAATGCAAAATTTGAACTAAAAATGTAAAAACACCTGATACTGGTGAGAAAGTGAACTCATAACTATAATTTTCTTAATCCTTGTTGACTACTTACAGCTTTAAGAGGATACCTGTTTCAGTAATAGGTAAGGATCTTTCAAATTTTTGAGATCTTCTTTCTTTGAGTGAAGAAAGTTTATAATCCGACATAATGGTTGATGACCGTTATAATATTTATGGATCTAATAATGCCTAAGTTATCCACAAACAAAAGCACAATACTATCCAAAGTGTAGTCGAGCTTTATATTTTACAGTATTGATTTTAATTGATGGAACATTAATTTTTTTTTTAGATAAATTATCTCAGCTTAAAAGAAATCCTTAAATTATTTATTTTATTCAAGTTTTAATTAATAAATTCACTTTTTTCTTTAAGGCATTATTAGATCCTTCATAAAATCTATCTTTTCTATCCTCCTCACAAACAGGATAAGTACTTGAAAAATAAGTCTTCGGTCTGTAATACTACCATTAAATGGAAGAGAACTAATCAAACTGACCACTAGCTGGAGCAGACAGCATTCACTTAGTCAAGAACCATCAAAATGTTGTTTTCAAACAGTAAAAATAGAGATATGTTTTAAAAATTTGAGAGTTATTAATCTAAATATTGAGGAATATTCAATACAAAATGTTATTACTATTATTATCAGTTAAGGTACACTTTTTACTACTATGGCTAATTGAGGCAGGTTATCTACGGGTTACCGCCCATTTCTAGCCAGGGTGGGACTAAGAATTTTATTAAATGGGTTCATCACTAAATATAGTCCTATTGCCCAGGCGGGAATCGAACTCGCCACCCTAGGTTTACCATGTGAGATTAAGGCCAACACTTTAACTCACATGGCTAACCTGACCCCCGAAAAACAAATTTTAAGATACTACAAATTTAAGAAAGTCTTCTAAAATCCTTCAAAGTTGAAAAAAAAAAAAAAAAACTTCTAAAATTTTGTAAAAGTCTTCTTACAATAATTAATCTACTAATGAGCCCAAGTGGATTTATAATGCGAATAGGAATAGGAAAATTTTAAGATACTAAATTTCTATTCGCATTATAAATCCACTTGGGCTCATAAGACCATAAATAAACAAATAAGGCAACAATCAATAGATAAAAAAGATTGTGATATTTTTAAAATTAAATTTTAAGGAGAAAAATTAAATAAAATAATTAATAAATAATATACTTACACAGTAAGCTGAGGTATTATAGAGACTAATGCATCAATGTGAGTTATTTGGGAGGAAGATGACAGGGATTTTGCTCCACTGTCACATCCAACAGCTATTAATACTCTCTGTAAACAGTCCTTTACAACTCTGAAATAAATTCAAATATATAGATTTACTGTACACTCAGGTACAAAATAATACAAATGTTATAATAATTTTAGAACTGTAGCAGGTCGTTAGTGAATTAATAACCCTTTGAACATTTATATTTAAAAATTTGAATGAGGAGTAAAAGTGTCTATCAACTGTGAAATTGTACTGAAAAAAGTAAACAAGCCACTCAATATCTGTGGTATATTGTAAATGTTGTATTGTATTACTATGAAATAAAGTTTCAGTTTTTAATGAAAATTCTCTTACATGACCAATACAATTTTGGCTACTCACATTTTTCCTTTTTTCTAACTCAATTGTACTATTTGGAGAACTATTTTTCTTCCGTACCCCCATTATTTTTTAATCCTCATCGCTAATGTAATATATTCTAATACACAACTTTATTTCTTAGTCATACAAAACAATGTATCAATATACCACAATATCTTTGATTTTTAAACTTTTTTTTATCTTTTCAGTCATTTTTATATAGCATCACAAGTTTTTTTTTTCCATGTAAATATGAATTTATATAAACCTTTATGCATCTGTAAGTCTTAAGACCAATCTAAAAAATATCAAGTACAAAATGGAAAGAACTTTAATATAGTCTGGTCAATGCTATTATTTTCTTTTCAAAATACTGTGTCATCTCTAAATTCTTAATTGTCCATGATGATCACATACCAATTAAATTTGATACCAAATAATTCTTAAAATGAAATTTAAAAAAACCCTACAGAAGAAGCACTCTAATAAAAGAAGCTACGATTTTTTTTTAACTGAAGGAGCTCATTTTTGTGTTAAATATAAAATAAGCTCCATTCATTGATATTCTCAAAATCTATCCTTAATAGAGGAAGTAAGGTAAATAAACAGTCTAGTGAATTTGTATTGGAATATACTGGCTTTTTTATAGAAAAGTTAGCGTACTTAGCAGGCACAATTTTGTAGGCATCTCTGTTGGTAATAACAATTGTTTTACTAGGACTGGGAGCGAGTACTGGAGGTGTGGCTCCGATGTAAGCAGCAAGCGTTGTCATAAGGCTAGGAAGAAGTTGAGCAAGATTTCCTCGCAACAGGTCTGCAATGAGTTCACTGTCAACCATCTCACTCAGTGCACATACAGCCTAAAGGTGACAAAACACTAGTAGTAACAATCTTAAATATACTTACGAGTTAAAGAAAATAATTAACATATTTTTATAATTATAACATGATAACAAAAACAATCGAATGCAAATGCACACGCACGCACGCGCACACACACACAGACACACAAACATACACACACACACACACACACAAATACTTTGAGGCACATCATTTGAAAGTATATTTGAACTTTCGGTGATTTTACTTTGTGAAAGGAGCTATTAATGCTACTCTCATGGCAGAATTACTTTAAATTTTTATTAATTAAATAAATGTGAAAAGCTTGGTTTCTTTGATTTTTAATATTTTGTATGTATACATGTGTGGGCATACTGTATGTGGATGTGTGCATATGTGTATGTGCACACATCCACATACACAATGTATACATGCACACATATACATACATAAAATACTATGACTTTACTTAATTAATTTTGTTACCACATACAAGAAAATTGTGAGCCTTTCAGAAAGTAATATACCATGTAAATGGTTGTTGTATGTAAATATTACAGCATTTCTTCTCTCTGGTCATACTAGAGAATTTTAACAGGGTTGTACAAGGATGTCGTATTCACATGCATACAATAAATTAACTTAGCCAAAAACAGAGTGAATCCTCTAACAGTAAATATAGTTGGGTTATAAGGAAGGTTTTCTTATAAACCAAAGGTAAGAAAATAATAATATACAAATAGTATTACCGCTAAAGGTGCAAGTGCAGCAATTTTAGGCCGATTCGAGTTTTTATTATTATCTTCATGATAGAGTTCACTAGATTGAATAATATGTAAGATATGTTCAAGAGCAAACAAGCTCAACTCAGAATCAGCAGCAAGTAGCTTCCAGCAGTCACACAGACTTCTACAAAAAATATTAGATTTGAATGTAAAAAATATTTGAGACTCCTATAAAACGTTAATAATAATTAAATTTAATATGCAGAAAATTAAATTCTATAATGTCATTGTCAGTGAGACTGAAACCCGCTGACTTTTTCTGGGCTCCCATACACAGACATTGACAAACACACTCATTATTAAAAACCCAATAATACGCATCTTATTTGATAAAAAGATGTCACAAAGGTAAGCTTACGTTATTGTCAATAAGAGTACAGGACATTCTAGACCCCACAGTAAGAGGCAACATCAAATAAGAGACCAAAGTATAGATAATTAGTCCATTTGTAATTGAAAATTGGTTATAGTCTAAATCAAAGATAAATAGGAGCACAAGGAGTGCTACAGACTGATATAATAGCACGGGAGGGAGACATGCCCCTTGAACTATATAATATAATGGTCCACCTCGTCTGCTTGATTTTGAGCATCTCAAAACGGACAGTAGGATCCAGAATGAGGCCTTTTTTTTCATTTTTCTTGATGGCTACAATGTCCACTCTTCTTGGAGTGCCGTCTGAGGAATTACAAGTCACCTCTTCAAATATATCACAATCAGGGTGCTTCTTTTTCAAGAGGTGAGCAATTTGAGTACGGACCTTATGATGTCGTGAATTGCGCATCTGCTCGCCCCATTGGCAGGACCCTAGGACATAGTGAAGGGTTTCGATCTCACTGCAATGCCTACAGTGGGTGTTTCCTAGGTTCCATCCTGGGACAGAGCAAACTGACACTAGATTCACATTCATCTTCACCACTGTTGTCCATTCTGACGAAGAGAGGCCTTATTTGTCAGAAATCCACGAATTACTGGCCTGCCAGTCATTAAACATTTCTAGGCCTTTTCCTTTAGCTGGTAAAGAGCACCACTCGCTAAAGGATCTATGGTGTATTCTTGTCGCGGGTTTCTGACGTTGATATTTGCATTCTTCTCTTTTGTAATATTGAGAGCTTTTAAGCAGTCGGATAAGTCAGTAGTCAGATCTCTTGTTTGAAGTACATATGGGTTCATGTCTTTGATAAGGGCACATACATACATTTATATGTTGTAAGAAAGCGTCCCAATATCCGTTAAACAATCTCAAACCACTAACTTTTCGTGATGTATAAAATATACAGTTAGGACTATCTGATGGCAAACTTAGTATTTCTTTTGCGCAGCTCCTATATATACATATTTGTATATATATACAAATTAAAATTATATATAATTTAGTTTCAGTGCATTATATCAAAAAAATAAGGAGGAAATGATACCCCGATTATTTTTAAGTGTATGTCGCACATCTGTAGCCAGGTTTCAAGTTGAAATCTGGGTGTTTTCAGCTTGAAATATACAAGTTAAATAATTATGAATAATCTTATAAGTTAAAACAATTACGAGTGAAGAGGAAGTGGCTGCTTTAGTAGAATGTTCATAACCAATTTGGGATGATGCTTTGCAAGTGCTATTACAGCAGTTACTCCATTAGAAGGGTGGTTTCCAGAAGTAAAGAGTTGGAGTAGTAGAGAACCTAGAAGAAAAGAAATGGTATAAGTAATTTATTGAAAGTAGGGAACAATCACTCAGTTCTATAGAAAGGAATAATTTCCAAGAATATAATATTTGAAATTAACTAACAATAGGACAAATAATTTATATATATATATATATATATATATATATATATATACATATATGAAATTTGGTAAATGTTGTGATGTATTGAAGACACCCCCCCCCCTTCCATGATAGTAAATACATAAAGTGATGGGTTAATTAATTTACTTACTAATGGATATAAAAATCAATTCATTCTACTGAAATTTCTTTGAATATATTATAACCACATATATTTCAACGAATTACATTTATCTTTGTTTCCTCATCTCTAAATGCTTTAAATGGAATGTTTTTTTGAGGATCTCCCATTATACGAGTATGAATAAAATAGCAATAATGAATAGTATATTGAGGATCAACTTATGGAAAATAAACACAAAATATAAAATAACACATAATTAAACACAAAAGTATAAAATAAAGGACCTTAGTTTAGCAAAAAATTAAACCACCAAAACTGAATGTAACAATATATATACCCACATGGAAAACAGATTGACTGTAGAGGACATATCCTTCCAAAAAGTAGATTGATTTGTGTTTTAATAATTCACTTAGGAAAACTTAATTATTACAAAAATAATCTAAATATTTACTATGTTTTATAACCACATCAAATTGAAT
The DNA here is from genome assembly GCA_019009955.1 of Riptortus pedestris. Taxonomy (NCBI): domain Eukaryota; kingdom Metazoa; phylum Arthropoda; class Insecta; order Hemiptera; family Alydidae; genus Riptortus; species Riptortus pedestris. Next base: position 29,915,401 of record CM032229.1, on the reverse strand, counting down.
ACCTAGGATATCGTTAACATAATGGAACAGTTCAGCTCCTTTGAAAGTAAACACACAGGCTAAAACATCTGAAGCATTTGAACATGCAGTTTGATCAAAATCAGTTAGACCATCAAGAAGACGTGCTGTCAGCTTATGAATTTGAGCATGGGGAAGCTTACTGCACAATATCTGAAATTATGTAGAAATCTATAAGAATTTTTATAAAAAATAAAAATCTATCAATAAAAAAACTTCATTCTGTTTAAGTATGATAGGAAGTATATTTGGTATACAATAAATAAAATATGTTACCTTGGCTAAATGAGAAGCAGCATTTTCCTCAGGCAAACAATCAAAAATTTTCTCAATAGTTGGATCATGAGAATGCCCTTCATAAACACTTGTGATGGCTAAAACAACTCCGGCAGCATGAGCAGCAAGTTTTCCAACAGCTTCATTTGAATCAAAAATTCTCACAACTATTGTTCCAATAAGGTCACCACTTTGGTTGAATGTACTGGGATTCTGTGAATAAGAAAATGTTCAATTAAGTTACTAAGAATAAAGAGGCCAAATAATACAAATATAAAATAGATAAAATAATACAGGATGCGGAAACATAACTTCCTTTTTCCCCTCCCTTTTTTTCCTTGCAGTTATGCTGCCACACCCTATACAACAGTGATATGAAACCATTTTCCTGAACATACAATCCAACATTATTTATCATGTAATACAAATTTATAGACATATTAAGAAGCATTTAAGTTTAGGTGTAGAAAATATATGGGTAAATGTTATGATATATTACAATTTTCATAGATTGTATTTTGATTTAATGTTGACGATGAATAATTATTTTATAGGATTGTTTGAAGATGGCCATAAAGGCCAAAATGTTATAATGAACTAAATAAAAAATTAAATTTGGGATGAAGTGCTGTATACTTGGTTATTTCTTATATGGATATATGATACTCCTTTCCATAGAGATATATTTTACATTGCAACTTAGTTAATAAGTCCCCTTTTTTTGGAAGCAGCCACATAAGCCATTATGAGTTACCAGTCAGTAGTTAGAAAAAGTGTCTATATGTGAAGGATGAGCCCTTGGCTCAAATTTTTGCTGAATGTAACATTTTTCACTAAAATAAAAATCATAAATAAGAGAAAAAATTGTTAGCAGAAGTTACAGAGATCCCCAATTAAGTAGAAAATTTGTTTTCGGTTACAACCCTTCTATGTCATAACCTGTAGCACAAACTTAAAAGTATTTGAAATCAGCTGACATAAATAAACCATTTCAATTTTAGCTAGTTATTTATTAAACTCCTATTTAAGTTAGTATGACTAATTCGAGTGAGTTAGCTACTTGTTAGCACCCTTTTCTATACAGAGTGGGACAAACAATTTTTTTTTGAGTCTTCGACCTCACATGTCCATTTTGTTTATATAAAATAAATAAAATTATTTACTGTTAAAAAAAAATGTTGCTTTTTTGTTGAAATAAACGTTTAAACCTTCAAAATGAGTTCCTACAATTTATAATTTATGATTTGTTTGACCTTCCACAAAATAATAATAATTGGAGACATACCTGAAATCCCAATCGCATGTTATGATAATAAGCAAGAAGAGCAGTTCTCAGGACTGTGATTCCCGAGAGGCGTTGTTGTGCATTCCGATGGCGTACCCATGATTCTAGGAGGGTGGTAACTTCATCAAGTCTATCAGGGCCGACATCCTCTATTAACAACTCTTCTACAAGTTCTCCTACAAATATTCATGAAATGGAATTTGTTATTTCTTTAATTCCAAATAAAAAAAAAATGAAAGGACTGGGCAAATCAGTAAATTCACAAGTATTTATAATAAAAATTTAATTAATCAAGTGAAATTCCCTGGTTTTCACTCAGCATAGTGAGGCAATTGAGTGGCACTTAAGGAAAGAAGTAACAATTTGTTCTGTGTTATGCCACAACAATTTGGCAGGGAGTTCATCAAGCTGACATTTGTCCTCACTCCCTCCAAAGCCATGTAGCAGGGTTGGCCCATTATGGGCTCTTGAAACCAAGATTTTTAAAACAAATATAACCTCCTTCAAAAATGCTTAATCAGAAAATCTGATTTGGGGACCAGATGGCTTCCTTGTACTTATATTAAATAAAATGTTTGTATCCTCTTCATTTAAAAATAATACATACATACATTGTATCAAAAAATGTCATAAAACGTAATTTATAAATCTTTTCGAGATAAACAAATATGGTTCTATACAAATATAATCTCTAGCCCCAACTTGAATTCAAGAGTCCATTTTGATCAATAGGGGGTGGGCACAATTCAGGACTTTCCAGTGAGAAGGCATGTTTTTAATGATGGATTTTTATAGAAAATTAAACAAATGGTTTTATAGTACTGGTTTTTTTCTTTATGGATTTTGAAAGCATAGATACCAAAAGAGGTTAAAAAATTACCTTCACCACAAAAGGGAACTTTATTCTACCAAGTTCCCAAAACTTTTGGGGAAAAAAAAGGTGATGAGCAGGAGATTAAATATTATTAGTGGGAGGATGTTAGTGGATTGAGATGCCTAAGAAGTGAAGCTTTCTTGTACACATATATGTGAATGCACCTTTCTTATTTTAATGGAGTATTTTGCTCAGGTTACAATTTAAAAAGAGGAGAATTAATAAAGAAATTTTAAAAAATGAGCAAAGAAGAAACTAAGGCTATGATGTGTCACTGAAATCTTGAGGAAATATTTCAGTACACTTACTTCAATTAAGTGATCAGATTCATTTATTTCCTTCAGATATCAATGAAAAACAACAAAATGTTTTTTTTAGTAGCTATAATAAACTTTTACACAAGACAATATTTTTAAAAATTGTAAGTTGAAGTAAAACTTACCAAGCTGTTTTAATGTCTGCATTGCTGTAGCATGATCATATCCATTATTTGGGGGCTCCTGGCAAAGGACTCTATCAAAACAGATTTTGAGGATGTGTGTTCTACAGTTGTCTATTAATGGTGGGGGCAATTTACTGAATAATAATTGAGGAAAATAATGTTTAATAAATAAAAGCAAGACGTACACCCTGAAGTAAGATAGTCTGTAAAGAAATCATTATCAGAATTTAAAAGAGCAGTGGATAATAGTAATAAATTATTGTGAAGCCTCCTAATAATGATCGACCTGTTTTTAAATAACTTTTAGTACATTTTTCAAACATAAGACTCAGTAATTTACAAATAAAATGTTATATACATACAAATGCCTACATATAAAATTCTTAAGATGTTGAGATTAATAAACTGAAGAAATAATCATAATAATAATAATAACAATAAAGTTCAGTCAGTTAAAAGCTAAAATTTAATAATAAGTAAACCCATTCCAAAATACTTAGAAAAAGGATACACAAAAACTGTAATAACTTTGATGGATAAAGGATCTGGTTTATTTTGCTGTATTAGCTGAAGAACAATATTTAAAATATTAACTCTGTTTTTGAGAGTATGTTTCCCTCCATTAGTTTTGTTACGAACTAAGCTTTCACCGCAATTCAGAATAGCTTCTAATGCAGCATTTCGACAAGAGCCTTCCTAAAAAGAAAGATGATTGAATGAACATTTTATATATATAAATATATATATATATATATATATATATATATATATATATAAAATGAGCTAAATAATTTGATTGTATGAGAAATAAGTTGAAGATCAATTTAATAAATCCAACTTACCTTGGCAATTGTTATTTGAGACATTATCCATTGAGTGAGAGGGTCAAGTTTAGGAAATAGTTCCATTAAGGGACAACGCTGAGCAATTGCAGCATAGCATTCCAACAGAACTTCTCTACATTTTTCTATCTGGAATTATGCTTATATTACATACAAATAATGAATAAAGTAGCTCATTTATTTTTATAACTAAGAAATTATTTTTTATCAAATTACTATCAGCAATTGAAAATGTAAACTGCTAAAACTGCCTGGAAACTACTCAATTAACAATGGAATAGCATAGCAATTCAGATTTATACAGCTAAAATAGGTTTGCAATTAATCACCTTTACAAGAATAAAAATTGGAAAATTACTAGGATTGATTGTAAGGTCTTTCAGCAGACCACCAAGTTCACCTTACCCCTGTTTTCTCTTTTCCCATTAGTTTTGGCAGTGACAATTAGTTTAATTTTCATTTCAGTAAAAATAGAATTATTATTTTCAATTTTAAGATATTTATTATTAATTGGAAGATGCTCAATTAATCCTGATGCAGAACGATTCTGAAGAAGAAAGAAGTCTGTCTATACCTGTTAAATGATAAATTGAACAATTTGTGACACCAGAGCAATGAGCAGAAGGGAGTACATATTTCAAGCCATGAAGATCAAAGGTAAGAAGATTTCGAAAAACCAAAATAAACATTATTTTTTTATCGAGCAGACCAAATAATCTAAAATGATGATCAAAAATATCTGATGTGGGCACCACACAACATCCTTGTTCTCCTAAATGTTTTGCTGCGCTTCACTTCATTTCTAATTATTTAATTTCAAATTCATGAATGATATCTCTGTCACAATCCATTGCTTCAAATAATTTATAGATATAAGAAAAACGGCCGACATAATCTTTTAATCTCTAATAGGTACAGACGAATTTACAATTTATTTTTATCCTTCTCTGCCCTAATGCATTTCGATCATAAGGAGATGTTACAACAGCCCAAAATAAGAAATTTCAATTTCTAAGGCTGTTGGTTTTTAAGTTATGAGATCTGGACAGACACCATGCCAAAACTAGTCAAAGTAAGTTCAGAGAGGATCAAAATAGATAATTCTGTTGAAATCTGAAAACCAAACTTTTTTGCAACTGCAATACTTTTTTTCGTAAAAGGAATCAAAAAAGCATGACTTGCAAAGTTTCATTTAATACTATATAAAGATAATGCTGTGAAAAATTTGGAGAACAAACGAAACCATAGCCCAGAACAGATATAAAGGGATTCAATATCGGAGGAAAACTAAATGAATTTAGAAGGATGAAGAACCAAAAAGAACAACGAAATCAACAAAAGTGAGGGGCTCTGTAAAGTAACAAATGTTTTGAAACACATTATCCACTTATATAAACCAATCCTCGAAAATGATTGAGGAAAAAGTGGCTAAGATTCTCGAAGACAAATTTTCTGATTAGTTTTATATTGATGTTAATATATTTTGTTGATCATATATCATGTTATTTGACATTTTAATTTGATAATTTATATAGAACAAGATAATAAAAGGATGATAAAGCAATCCTAATAGCAGAAACCTCTAGTTTAAATTAAGAATATTAGCTACTTACTTCGGCTTCTACCTTCATGTCTTTCATAAGACCGAGCAATCTAGAGTTTCTCCTATTGAGTTCAGTCTGTGCAATTGTCTCCAGTCGTCCAAGCACCATTTCAAGGTGTGCAGAAGACAAAATTCCAACAGCTCGAGCACACACCTGCCACCACATAATTATAATTAAAATTAACTTTAAAAACATTTTATGTCTAGTGTTATATACTTCAATCATAATAAACACTTTCATAACAATCACTTTTAGCAGATTTCCCTTAAGGGAAATCAGCTATTGAGGTCGTACTCATGACGCGATTTTCGAAAAATTTCTTCAAATGTCTATCAATCCCACCCAGGAGATGACGAAAATGAGGTTCAAAATTATATATATATATATATATATATATATATATATATATATATATTTGTCTGTTAACACTCTAGCGGTCGCAATTTTTGTTTGATCGTTATGAAACACGATATTTAACCTTTTATGTAAAAAGACAGATCAAGTTCGTTAATGGCTGAAATCAGACTACAGGGGATTTACGAAAATTCAAAATATCTCCGTTATTATGCATCGGATCGAAAAATGGTATAGAACCAATCTTATTGCAAATTAAATTTACTATAAATATTGCTATATACATTTATTCTCTATCTTGAATATTAACTGAGATATTTGCATTTTTATGAAGTCTGTGGTCGGGTATAGTTCGGATTAGGTCGGCCATTTCCGTCACTACTCGGCTCAGGTGGAAGCTTCTACTAACCTTACCTGTCGTTTCTAACCTTACTTTACATCGTTACTTTGTGAGATTTATGCAAATACGTTCTGTCCATCCCCCCCCCTTCTTTAGTTCTTGGACTACTAAAATTTGAGTTATTAAAATATAAATTATTCTTACAATTCAGAAGCCGTTTCAGTTGGGAATTTATTTTAATTAACTGAAAGATTTCTCATTACCGTTTGTATTTAATCAGGGTGGTATTGTGTTACCAGTATGCAGATCTCTCTATTGTAAAACTTCACATGGGAAATCTGCTAAGTTTACGCAGCCCCTGCGTGACGGACTTTTTTAAGTTGTAATATATTTGTTAAAATAATCTGATATAAACAGCAAAGCCCTTAATACAATGTGAAAATACATAATCAAAACAAAATTATTACTAAAAAAAGTTATATATCTTGTCTCTTGATTATTAATAAATGATGATGATGTCTCTGTATGATGATATTATTAATTGTGGTCATCTGCATATAGGAAAGATAGTAACTGCTTGAAGCCAACTATAAACTTTGAAAACATATTCTTGTTATTATGTGTCATTGGCAGATCACTCACTTATTTTGTTCTCAATGGAAAACTCAGCAATTCAAATATCAGGCAGTTATTATCTCTCCTTTGTCACTATATCAATTATTATTACCTTAATGTTAGAACCAGCTTTGAACCGAAGGAGAATTGTTTCTAGGTCTTCAGCAACATGCTGTTTATCTTCAATTACAGCTGTTGTTATAGCTAATGAACAAAGCAAAACATTTTCCTCATCTCCTGGCTGAACTGTTGCAAGAAGAGATGTTAACCGCCGAGAAACTTCAACCGGCCAATTACTATCATGACAAGATATTGTTGTCACTGTGCTATTGATTACTTCCAACAAAAGTGAATCCCATTCAGCTTCATTCCACTCTGAAACTTATAAATTAAATAATAGCTGCATCAATACAATTATAAGTGCAAAAAGAAATGTGATTATTAATGGATTATATATATACTTAGCAAGCCTAGGCAAAGAGAAATTCACTTTAAAAATAAAGTATACTGCAAAATTTATTTAAAATTCTCTTATTGCTAAAAATTATACTTGAAAGGGCAATTTATAAGAATACTTATTTGTTAAAAAAAAAAGAGAAAAAATTCTCGTTCAACTAGGCAATGGTTTTACGACAAAGTTTTCCGATATTTTAAAGGGGATAAGACCTTTCTCTTTGCTAGAAGAGCTTAGATAACATATGAAGAAGTTGACTGCTGCTGAATAAAGTGTTTTACCTTTGCTATTTACCTTGCATATACTTTTAGATAATACAACTAAATTTAATTTTCTTAATTTTTTGTCACTATAATGCTTACCCACTAAATAGTTAATTAGCTGTGGAAGCTTGTGTGCCCAAAGATCAGAGATATGAGGGCTTAAGTACCGAGCAAATTGTTGAAGAAACTGGAGTATTGAAGGTCCTCTATTGTTATTTAGAGGGGAGCCAAGTAAAGCAAATGATCGACATAATACTGTTTCTAAACTTGGGCTTGGTCCATCCTTTGGTACCACTAAAAAAAAAATGTGTAAAATAATATATATTTCAAGAAAAAAAAATCATTTTTTTTATAATAAAAAGGTTCATTGCTAGATTACAACATGGGATATTTACAGAGATCAACTGTTAAACCCCGGTGACCCAAGCATATACTATACTAAATTAAATGGGGAACATTATACCATTTATGACTGTCCTCCAATGACATTTACTATGTCCTACAATTTTTATATCCTATTTTAAGCAAAATTGTTTATTTTGCTATATGCCAGGACGTTCTTTGTTTAAACTAAAAACTAATGAATTATAATCATTTAAAAAAAATCATACTAGCTGTACAATATGTCACTTTAACTTGAAAATGGGACTGGCTTAAACTAACAAAGCACATTACAAAGATATAGTAATTTTTTTCACAATTTATTAGTTTCTGCTTTCTTGGCTATGAAAGGACAATGAATTGGATTTAACGTTCCTGAAGTCATAGGAACTATAAAGCAGCAGAGAAATTTGGAATCCTGGAATGTCTCATACCATATAATGCTAATTTCAATAGATGCAATACAAGGGGGAAATGGGGAATTTTACAGTAGGAATAATTAGTTTCTGTCGTTTAATCAACTATTTGTCCTCTGACTTAAGTAACGAGTTGCTTTCATGAAATGAATGTTAAGTTGGAAAAGTTGAGCTTAATATGACAAACAAAATGAACTTAAGGATAGATTCCATTACATTACTTTTCTGAGTCCAAGACCAAACAAACGGATATAGTGCGAGTTTTTAGTACTTGAATCTGAGGAACAGTTCAACACTCCAAAACATAGAAACAGAGCCTTAAGAAAGAAGCCCATGTAAACAAGAATTGAAATTATAGTTGGGTATGACATGCTTAGCGACTCAGTTACTCAATGACCCAGTCTTCAGTAGACTGACGACCTCATTATATCTTAGGTGGGGGGAGAGGCAATGGTTTTATCACTAAAGGCCAGTTTGCTAGTTGAAGATATCTAAGAGATTCAATGTTCTTCATCATATTGACGTGCTGCCAGACTGCTATACTCACTAGGCTCCACTTCTACCAACTATTTCACTACCATCACACTCTGGTAGTGAACGGGTGAACTAATTGCATTCAAGTATTGACCATGATCGATGTTCCTAAACTTACACAATTATCTAAAATCGAATGTTGAACCAATGATCTAATGGACCCCTATCAGACCCATATATAAGTATATAAATATATAATTATTAGACAGTTGTTACAATATATAAACTGACTGCATTTTGATACAGACACAATAATTTCAAAGTTCACCCATTACTTGGAATTGGAGATTAATGATTTAACTATATTCACATTTTAGTTTCTGTAGCTAATGCAATTTTTTCACTTTAAGCAGATGCCCCTTGATGGAAATAAGTACTTTAAGCTGTTTTCAAGGAGAAGTAGGGGGGGAGGAGTTTAGAGGAAGGGCAAAATTTAAGTATCTGCTATTAAGTCAGGTTTAAAAAATGGTATACAACAAATCATGATGACAAAGTTAATCTCTAGAATTACTTTATATTTTTTTCTATAAATATTAATATCCATATTTTTCTTTTCAACCTCCCACTCATTGTAATATTTTCCAATTAAACTATTATAGTACTAAACATCTTATGTGAAACTTAAATTTCAAGTCTTGTTTACACAGAGTTATTTCTAAAAGAAAGACAGAGAAATGAATGTGAGATGACTGAGTACATGACATGAGTAGTGTACCCAGACCGAGAAGACAGAATTTTATTTCTAGTCGTATTGCCAAGATATTCAGGCGACCTCCAGTTCAAGAATACTACTGCTGAAATAAACATCCAATTCCCACACACAGGAATGTAAGACAGTTTTTTGTGAATTCAGTATCTCAATTGAATTCCATCTGCTACAAAGTATTATATCAAATTTAATATTTCAAAATTCTACATAATTTCTCCATTTTACAAGCTTTTTTAGTTTAAATTTACAAAGAGAACTTGTATTTGTGGGGGAGGGGTAGTTATGAATAAAACAAATAATGCTTTGTGAACTTCCATATATTTTAAACTCGCTATGTTCCAGGACAAACAAAATAATATATAAATGAAATTTGCTATGGAGACAAGAATAGATTGCCAGTAAGTTCCGTATAGAAACTACTGACTATTTTGGACTTGCTATTTTATTTGAAAAACTCAAAGGTCTTATTGATTTAATATGTATCTTTAAAAGGCTATGGTTTTAATGAATTTTATTGTAATTAAAAACAAGTTCTTGTGTTGAAAGAAGTATTTTATTTTTAAAGTTTGAACAATTCACGAACATATTCAGTAGGATTGAAAAAAATAATGAAGAAAAATAAATTACACTTAATGCCAAGTCTCGTTGTAAAAGAGAGCTATTGCTCATAAATACAACTAAAATTAAAAACTAATATCAACTATAATTTGTTCATATTACCTCATTCTAAGCAATCATCTTTGCTTATCCACCCTTTAATCATTAACTTCATAACCCTTATAATAAATATTCTTCAGTCATACATTTGAAGAGCATGATTTTTTTTTAAAAAATTACATACCACTAACAATTGGTCATTACCTTCTTCTGGAGTAGTTTTGGGGGCAATTTGTGCGAGAGCTTTTGTTACAATTGGAACAGCTGGATCAAATGCTGGATTTGTGAGAAGGTTAAGAAGTGTGTTCCAAAGGCAAGGCCTTAAGTTATCGACAGTACTACTAAGTAAATGTATAGTTGCAGTACATATGTTGCTAAGTTCTACACAGTCTGGAAGCTAAAAACAAATTATTCAGGGCAAAATGATTTATAGAACTACAAAATTAATGTAAAAGGTTGTTAATAAAAATTAAAAAAAAACTAAGTAAAAAACAGAAAAAAAAGCTAAACAAACCACTGCCATTGTAAATAATTATAAAACACTTACATTCGATGTCTGGGATAATACTGAATGCTTGACTAGAAATTCGATGAAAGCTTCATTGGAATTGCCAACATGATATGTGCCATCAGTTTGTCCCCGCTTACAGAAAAGAGCAACTATTGCCTTTACAAGAGCTTTTTTCACCTAAAGAATCAATATTTTATTTAGTCCAGGATAAATAATTTCCAATAAGCTTATTTAATACCTAAGAGTATTAATTAAAGATTAAATACTTCAGAAACCTAAGCAAGACCACCACTACACATCATATTTTCACATGTTCCTAATATATCATGAAATACTTTATTCCTAACCCAAATACAATGTATTTATACTTACTTACTAAGTACTTAAGGGAGGAACTTTGAATTAGAGATGTGATACCCCTTTGACATTGTGATAAAACTACATTTGGGTTTGTGTCTGGCCTATAATCGCTTAGTTTTGGTAACACTTGTGTGATTTTTAGATATTTTTTAAACCTTTGAAATTTATGATTTTATATATATATACATATTATGCACTTGCATATAAAAATACTTACAAAATAAGAATAAGGAATATTTTTACTTATAAACAATAGATTATAAAGGCAGAAGAGATTTAGTATATTAAATAGGTTCTGTGTTCATATCAGCAGGGGTCTAAATAAAGCAAAATTCATTAGTTCCATGAAATCATGGAGAGTTAATACAATATTATCCTGAGTGGGTTGTATTTCTTGTAAAATAACTTACTTTACTGTAATGTTTAGAAACACGGGGCTTAAATTTATAGCCCATTCTGGATTAATTCTAACTATTAATCTAATCTAACCTATTACTATAGTGTTCTTATTTCTAGCCATTACCTTTACAGGCGTAATCTATTAACTTAATAGGCAACTTCATAAAAAGGTTTTCTTCTTATAAGGAGTGGAGATTTAAGTTTAAAGATTCACATTGAAATATACTTTACAATGAAATTAGTGAACACTTTTGAAATGTGTTAATTGTAAATAAGTTAATGATAACAAACCTTCAGAGAAGGATCTAGGATAAGACATGCCATGGCTGGTATTATTTCATTCATTCGACTTTCTAGTATTTTCTCACTTCCTGAAATAAGGTGTGCTGAGATTATAAGAGACTCAACTTTCTCTTTTTCACTTCCAAGTTTCATCTGCTTTAATAATAAGTCGGTTAACCGCTCAGTGAAGTTTTTACCTGTAAATTAAAAGAGGTACAGGAATTACATTATTTTTTTTCTCAAAATATCTGTCCCAGCAATGCGGCAGATGGCAGCAATAGCAATGCCAAACTTTATGGCTTTAACTGAAGGTGACTAAAAGTGGAGTCAATAAATCAATTTATCATGGCTTTTGGACAGATTATTTGATTAAGTTTTCGATTAAGAGAGTCAATATTCATTGATGGAAACAGGATATCTAATCTCTAAGCAAAGTTCCTGGTTCTCTCATTCCAGGAACAATACAAAATCATTTGAAAGATAGAAGGATTGCATTTATTAAATATTCAGTATTTTAAATGACAATATAAATGGAGTTAATGAATAAAATAATAAATCTAAATTATGTTAAAATGGGTTACTTTGTTCTACACTCAGATAAGTCACAAGGATCAAAAGATGTCTTGATAATTTCTGATTTTGAATATTTCTAGTAGCATATCTACTTATAGGACTTGGATGTAATATACAGACTTGGGTGTCATGTTATGTTCATGAAAAAAATATAATTTCAAAACTTATTATCCACAAAACATTTCAGAAACATAATAGTAAATTCATAAGATTAAAATTATATATCTTACCAACATGATCATAGCAGCGTAGAACTTCACTATGTTGTTTAACAGTTTGAGGCAAAGAGTAATCAGGAGGAACTATTACCTGAGAAAGGAGAAGCAAATTAAATTATTACAATGAAGACCACAGAATAGGCCAAGTATAGATTCCAAATGAACTTCAATTAGCACATCAAAACTTTGTATGTTAGAATGATGCTGCTTAATAGTACACCTTGTCTTAATCAAATTATAATGAGTGAGTATCAAGTTTTAAATACATAACAAAATTTATACTTTGAAACTATTACATACTTAGCAAGGAAAGCTGGAGAAGGACAGGGGAGTAGTGAAAGAATGATATCTCTTAATATATACGAAGTAAATAATCCTAATTCGAGTAAACAAAATGTGTAATAATATCCATTATTTGTATTTTTAACAGAGAAAACAACCTATATAGGGACAAAAATTATCAACTTTTAACAAGCCCTTTTCTAATGAAAAAAATACATCAAATTTTCATATACTAGAAAGTGATACGATAAATCTAGGGACATTTCACACAGCCAGAAAATGTCCTATAAATAATACTGATAGCACAATGTAATACAACATTTTTCCTATAGTCTGATTTTATGATCTTGCCATAGAGACAGTAGTTCTGTCTAGTATCACTATTTATTGGGACATATTCAGTATAGCAGGCCATATCTGCTCCCCTCCATCCGATCTGCACAGCCTCTACAGCTAAGTTATAGTGCACCAACACAATATCCAGAACTATGTTTGCTTCTAGTCACAATTTTTCTGTAAACGTCTATTTTATTCTTTCTCTGAATACTTTGCAAGACCTAGTGTTAGTAAGGACTTCTACCCACCTCGATGTCTGAATGGGCCTTTCTGGTGACTATATTTTTTACTATTACCATTCTTTTATTGTACTCAATTTAATCTGCCAGAGCGAGGACAACCGTTTCGCACCCAAAATCCTCCTGTTTGATACAGGTTTGGGACTGACAGCAAATGTGGTTCCTAGAAACCCCAGGATTGTGCAGGAATTCAGGTACATAATAGTTGCCTTATATGACAGTTAGAATATGCCTGGGTGAATTCTAACCAATATCCAAAGGTTTCTACCAATTATTAGATAGCCAAAACATTTGGATTATTTCAAAAAAAGAGGCTAAATTGACTCCAGATGGTGTTGATCTTTAGTTGAAATGTTTACCCCATCTTGAAGAAGCCAGTGACATGAAAGAAATGCTATCAATGATTTCCAAAACATTTATAAATAAGAGATGTACTAGCGATATCGGACAAGTTGATTCGATAATAATAAATGTTAGGGATTTAGTGTAAGCTGAATGACCCATTTCATTGATGATCTGCCTTGGCCTAATGTCCTCTTAAACAGGCATGGATTTTCAAAGTGAAACACAGAGGTAATAGTCAAGGAGAAAGAAATAGAGTCTAATATTATAACGGACAGTTTACTTAGCAGTCCCAGTTGCCATCATCAAGTATTTATTGGTTTGCTGATAGAACTCCAGTTCATCATTTCACTAGATATATCCAAGGGGCAGCTACTTATCTTTTAAAGCTGCTTGCAGTAGTAATAGGCGAAAAGACAAAATTTCTAGCACAATAGTTTTACTTAAATAATAAGTTATTCAAAAAAGTTTACTTGGAGCAGTCCCTGCACCATAGTAGGAGAACGACTTGTCATGGCAGCTATTCTTCACTAGTAGAGCCACCAGTTTTGGAAAAATAAAATCATGGAGAAAGGGATTTTTTTTTTGTTTTTGTTTTTTTTTTCGTTTTTTTAAGTAGTTGGATTCATTTTTTAGTATAAGTAGAGCAGCAAAAATTCCATCCTCATTCAAAGGGAACAAATATTCTTTATGTTTACAACAAATTAAATATGTAAATTTGACTATAAACTTACCATATTTCCTAAACTATGTAGAACTTGGTCCAACACAGGAATGATAGCAGAAGGAGGAGCAGTACTGAGTACTGTAGCGAGACATGATGTAATAAGGTGGTGCTGTATACAAGGTCTTCGATAGGCGTTTAACAGGCAAGTGATAGCCCTAGATGTGGCCAAACCAGCTTTTTCTTCAGGGAGAAGGCTGAATAAAGGTCCAAGGCAGCAAATTGCACTTTCTGTCACCTGAGTATAATAATAGGCAAGATTTTATTGATAGTGTAAAACAAACAGTGGCGAATCATTTCCCACCAACACGGGAACTCGTTTTTCCCACACTCACTTATATTGCCATTGAGATAAAAATAAATAATTAAAGATTAGATAGACAACAATAAATAAATATGAAAAAAGTGAAGCATGCAAAATTAATAAGTATGTGAGAGCTTTAATTACAATCTTTTCAATTCAAATTTATATGTTCAGTAGTAGGTTTGTTTTTCTACGAGACATTGTAGTTACTAAGTTTTGTAGCATCATATAAGATAAAGACCACAATTGTACATTTATAACTATAGTTTTTTTTATAGCTTATAACTAATTATGTGCTTACTTTGACTTCTTTCGCCTGAACCCAAGAATTGGCAATCACATTATAGGCAGAAATAATTTCTTCAGAAAATGTTTGAGCAGTGACTGCAGAATCCCTCTCAGCTTCTGAGACTGACATGTACTCTTCAAGAGCCTCACAAAATTTCCCTATAACTAGAATAAAAAAAAAAAAAATTACATTTACTCTTCAAAAAATATTCAAAAACAACCTTTAATTCCCAATGGTTGAAAAGACTTGTAAGCCAAAAGAAGTAAAGGCATGCATTCCTTAAAAATTCATTAATAATCAGTTTGACGGTTTTTATAATATTTATGAAGTATTTGAATACAGGGAAAAGTATAACTATATGCTTCATGTCTTGAGTCTTGTTGTTTTGGGAAACCCAAAGTTTGGTTTCCAAGGGAAATAATACTTCTTTCAACCCACCGTAGATGGGCAACAACTATTCTAAACATAAATTCATCAATATTAGTCAGCCCAGTTTTTATTATAGGACTGCAAAGTTAATGTAAATGTTAAAGAGCATTTGTATTATGTGATGAAATGGAGGAATTATTAAGAACATAAATTAGTCCACTCACTATATTTCCATTGGAAACATTTGTATTTAGCCCATCACTGTCGGGAAACAAAGCTAGTGTATGTGTGTAATTCACTTTTCTGGCTTAAGAAAACATGAAAATTGATTTAGGTAGATTTACAAAACTTACCAAATGCTAAAGCTATTCGTAATTGTTCATTCCTTGTAGACGGCATCATTGGAATCATAATATTGAAAGCTACTTTAATAATTGGTACACACTGAGTAACATTTGCACAGGAGAGATGACCTAATGTCATTAAAAGATGAGGATTAGGGTCGCATCCTGGTTGTAATTTAGGTATCAGAGACTGCAGAACCTGTACAATATAAGAAGAATATACTCAAAACTAGTATAAATAAATATAAACATAAAAAGAAACCACCAATATTAGTAATTATGGAGACAATTCATTCATGAAGATAGATTCAACTTCGAATAACTAAACTTATGTCCAAGGTGGCCCAAATTTATCATCTTCAAAAAACACTAGGAATAGACAAGATGGTTATTACATATTAAAGTAAAATAAAAGTACATATAATAAAGGTAAAAATAAGTTGAAATTAAAGGATAACCAGTTTAATATGTAAAAAATAAAATGTACAATTTATTAAAATTGTAGATCGAGAATCGCCTGAATTTTTAATGAAAATATTAAAACCACAAGTTGAAAACACTGATAAAGTGAATTCTTCTGGATATCTCTCCATCTATCCTGTGTTTTGTGGGTAATTTTTCACTTGCTTGTATCTTTAAGAGTTATTAGACTAATAATTTAAAAAAAAAAATTAATATAAAAAGACTTTGCACATTAGATTTTATTCTATGTAATAATTAACACCTTTTTCTTAAAATAAAAATGTTCTGTGTAAATGAAATTGATCTATAAATAAATTAAATACTAAAATTTAATTTCAAATATATTTTTAATATTTGCTTACATCAAATTAATATCTAAACAAATGGATATGAATGACTAATCATAAATGAATTTTTCTCACATGTGATGATTCAAGGATTATAGATAATTAACATGGAATCATCGACATCAGTTTGCAAATAAATAGGACTTGGTGTTGTAGAAAAATGTTTTATTATTTATAATAAAAATAAAATGAATGACTTCTCAGGGTGTATCAGTTGACAAACATTTTCCTCCAGTTGGCTGATAGTAAAATAAGCTTGTCAAGTGACAGGAATGATTATAAAAAAGAAAATGACTGCTTTAGATAAATGATAGACAATATCAATAGTCTTAGTCTTACTAGCCATTTGTTAAAACTTTTTTATTGTACATCTAGCTTCAAGCACAAGAAGTGTAAAATAAAATCATAGGAAATACTGGCTAAAAAATAAAAAAGACTTTATTTATTCAAAATCATAGAGGGTATAAGACTATAAAATATATTTTAAAAACTATGAACTAAAATTACCTCATTGCAATGGTTTGATCCGATAGCAATTAAAATGTTGCTAAGTACTCCTTGAATTGCTTGACTGTTCTCGTTCTTAAGCATTTCATCAACACAGAATGAAATCAATTGTGATACTATCTCATTACTAAATTTATTTTGATGATCTTGTGCAACTGACTCCAATACATTAAGAAGCACGATTGTGTGGTTTGTTGACATCTAGAAAAAATATTCAAATTTTAATTTCACTCTCACTACTGTAAAAGAGATATAAAGATAAACCATGGAAAACCGAAACCATCAGCACAAAATTGTAAGTTTTGATTCATTTTAATCCTACAAATACACAAAGCAAGGTTATTGTATTACTTTTCTTATAACTATTAGCTGATCAAATGTTACAGGATTTTGATGAGAAGGATTAATCTAAATTGTTAAAACAAAAATATAAGATACTTGAAAATTCAAACATTTTATGATTTGTTAATGATACAACTATAAAATAGAACTGTGTAAACAACATATTGAAAGAAATAATTTGACTGAAATAACTTTATCTTGAGATTAATAGATTTAATGAGTAATAAAAAACAAAATAAGTCCTACCTTGCCTTTCTTTTCTTTATACAAACATATTTTTCCCACAACATCAGAAGTTCGCTCCTTTGCAAGTTTTTGAAGGGCCTTGCAAACAGATTCTCTGACAACATTCTCATTATCACCAGCAGCATCTAGTAAGGCTTCCAAAATTACTAAAACACAATTGCCATTTCAAAAAAAGTACCATCAAGTCCAAGGAGTTAACTTGAGAGTTATAACACATTAATACATTATGCTGACAGATAAAGAGTGATAAGGCATTTTAATGTAATGGGGATTAATATTCCATAAAACTGACCAATGAAGTTGGTAGCAGCATGCTTGGTTTCCTCCATGACTGTTTTACAGTCTCGGTTAATTCAAATTACCGTGCATCAACACAACATAGTTATTATGTAATATTGTAACATTCAGGATTTTCCACCCCACTGACTGATAACAGAATAAATCAACTAGCGCCATCTGTTTATGTTCGGGGTGTACTATTGGCACAATATAAAAATAATGTAAGCCAGCGCTCCAATCTGAGAGTAGGTTAACTAATTCAAAATGAGGGCTTCAACTCAGGCAACATATTTTACAGGAGCTGGAAAAAATTTTCAATTCTTATTTTTATTTTACTTGGAAGACATTTAAAAGAAACATTAAAATTATTTCTAAAGTATTAATTTATACGATACGTCTTATTTTTATTTTTTTCTTCAACTCCTGTAAAATGTAAGTAATCAGAGATTTTAGGTTATCATTATAAGCCAATGATAATTTATTTCAAATGCAACGTCAAATGAAGAGTAAAAAGATTTACTATTTTACGTGAGTTTTTTTTCTTTACTGGCTGCTATATTTAAAAAGAATATATTATTTAAAATATTTTCAAATATATTGAAAAAAATAAATTCACTCAAATAACTTTAATGAAGTCAGTAACAGAAATTCAAAAAAAAAATAATAATAAAAAAAAATTACACTAAAAAAAACTAAATAGAAAAAAAAAAACCATTGTTATATATTACATTTTCAACAATATCGGTTATAAAAGATTTTTGACATGAGTAACAACAGAAATTACAATTTTTTTTATTTATTTAAGCTTGAAATAAAAAGTTTATGTTGGTAAAACGTAGTCTTAATACTGAAACAACGGAATTGAGGACTAAAAAAATTCAAATATCTTGGTTAATATTTGAGATAAAGAGAAAAGTATTAAAAACAAAAAAAAAAATTTACGATTTTTTATCCGATTTATAATATCGATTATTTTCACAAATGACTAATATTGACATACGTGTAAAATTGGGAACTATAAGGACTACTACTGACATATGTATGTAACTATACTAACTCCAGCAGACCCCGTCAGTACAAACAGAAATACTCAAAGACTGGCAGGATCAGTAATTACGTTCTAACAACAAATTATTAGAAATTAAACGGATTTTTATGAAAGAAACAATACATAGATTCAAGTGGAGACCAACTTGTCATCACAAGTCTACGTATAGGACATACATTCCTGACACGTTGTTACATAATGAACAAAAAAAAATATTAAGCATATCTGTACTCTTTTTAATATTGGACTAACAATACAAGTCCGTCACTCAGGTACTGCGTTAACTAAGCAGATTTCCCACGTACGCCACCTATTTGCATTTATCATAAAAAGTCCGTCACACAGGGGCTGCGTAAACTAAGCAGATTTCCCACGTGAAGTTTTACAATAGAGAAATCTGCCCAATAACAAGTGTAGTAAGTATTAAGGGATCTCTAAACTTATACACGAGGGACGAATAGTTACGAAAACGGCCGCCAGAGCTCACTTCGGAAAGTACCAAACAGCTCACTCCTGCCGACCAGTGCAGAATACAAATGCAAATATCTCGGTTAATATTCAAGATACAGAATTAATGTATTGAACAATATTTATAGTAAATTTAATTTGCAATAAGATTGATTCTATACAATGTTTCGATCCGACGCATAATAACGGAGATATTTTGAATTTTCCGAAAATCCCCCCTCTAAACCCCCCCCCTCCCACTGGTCCGATTTCAGCCATTAACGAACTTGATCTTTCTTTTTACATAAAACGATTAAATTCCGAGTTTGGTAACGATCAAACAAAAATTACGACCGCTAGAGCGTTAACAGACAAATATATCTATATATCTATCTATATATATATAAAATTGTAACCTCTGTCTGTACATTGATTTTTTTCGCGAAATTTCACGATAACTTTTCGTTTCACATGTCATAGACACCATAACTGCATTTTGTTTCTTTGGTGTCTGTTTGTTTATTTGTTTGTTTGTTTGTTTGTTACCTTTTCACGCATAAACGGCTGGACCGAATTTTATGAAACTTGGTATGTATATTACTACTAGCCCAACTTAGACTTTAGGCTATATTAATATTCTCTAAGACAAACAGGAGTGGGGGTTATAGGGAGGCCTGAAATTAAAAATAGCGGTATTTCGTTTCCTATTGCTTATTCAGCAAATTTGCCCATAACAAAAGTTGTTTATTTCGTTATTTACAGTAACGTTTGTTATATACACTTTTGTCATATACGGAAGTATAAATGAGTTATACGCTAAAAACTATAGCGGGAGTCCACAATTTTATTTGGCACAAAAGACTCAACCGAACTAAACCAAACTCGGTATGTGAATTAGTACTAACGCCTTCCTTATAATAAGCCATACTAACATTTCTAGGGACGGGCAGGAGTGGGGGTTATATGAGAGGCCTGAAATTAAAAATAGCAATATTTTGTTTCCTATTGCTTATTCAGCAAATTTGTCCATAACAAAAGTTGTTTATTTTGTTATTTACAGTAACTTTTGTTATATACACTTTTGCCATATACGGAAGTATAAATGAGTTATACGCTAAAAACTATAGCGGGAGCCCACAATTTTATTTGGCACAAAAGACTCAACCGAACTAAACCAAACTCAGTATGTGAATTAGTACTAACGCATTCATTATAGCCAGCCATACCAACATATCTAGGGATGGGCAGGAGTGGGGGTTATAAGGAAGGTCTGAAATTAATAATAGTGGTATTTCGTTTCCTATTGCATTTTCGGCAAATATGCACATAACAAAAGTTGTTTATTTTGTTATTTAGAGAAACCTTTTTTATATACACTATTGTCGTATACCGAAGTATAAAGGCGTTATACGCTAAAAATTATAGCGGGAGTCAACAATTTGGAGGACAGTGAAGACTTACATAAAAAATTAATTTTATTATTAACAAAATGCCAACAACGGGTATTAACCCTAAACACTAGGACGGGTAAATGTCAAAATATTGTGCAAAGTAAAGCCTTGCCAAAAAAATACCATCACCATTCAGCCTCAAATCAATTCCCGGGCGAAGCCGGGTATCTGAGCTAGTATATATATATATATAAAATAAGGGAAATCTGCTAATTGTAACCTCTGTCTGTACATTGATTTTTTTCGCGAAATTTCACGATAACTTTTCGTTTCACATGTCATAGACAACATATCTGCATTTTGTTTCTTTCGTGTATGTTTGTTTGTTTGTTTGTTTGTTACCTTTTCACGCATAAACGGCTGAACCGAATTTTATAAAACTTGGTATGTATATTACTACTAACCCAACTTAGACTTTAGGCTATATTAATTTTCTCTGAGGTGAACAGGAGTGGGGGTTATAAGGGAAGCCTGAAATTAAAAATAGCGATATTTCGTTTTCTATTGGTTTTTCGGCAAATATGCACATAACAAAAGTTGTTTATTTTGTTATTTAGAGTAACTTTTGTTATATACACTTTTGTCGTATACCGAAGTTTAAAAGCGTTATACGCTAAAAATTATAGCGGGAGTCAACAATATTATTTGCCAAAAAAGACTCAACCGAACTAAATAAAACTCGATATGTGTATTAGCAGTGAGGCCTTCATTATAATAAGCCATACCAACATTTCTATGGACGGGCAGGAGTGGGGGTTATAAGGGAAGCCTGAAATTAAAAATAGCGATATTTCGTTTCCTATTGGTTTTTCCGCAAATATAAACATAACAAAAGTTGTTTATTTTGTTATTTGGAGTAACTTTTGTTATATACACTTTTGTCGTATACCTAAGTATAAATGAGTTATACGTTAAAACATTAGCGGGAGCCATCAATGTTATTGGGCACTAGCGGCTGAACCGAACTTAACAAAGCTCGGTATTTCAATTAGCATTAATTCTTCCATAATTATAAGTTATATTAAAATTTTTAGGTTCGAACGGGAGGGGGGTTATAAGGGAGGCCTGAAATAAAAATTCACCATATTTATATGTATAAGAGACGGGAAATATAAAAATATCGAAGACAGTGAAGCCTTATCGAACAAATATTCTATTATTAGCAAATCCACGGCAACGACGGATATCAATCCTAAACACTGGGACGGGTAAATGTCAAAATATTGTGCAATGTAAAGCCTGCTAAAAAATACTATCACCATTCAGCCTCAAATGAATTCCCGGGCGAAGCCGGGTATCTGAGCTAGTATATATATAAAATTGTAACCTCTGTCTGTACATTGATTTTTTTCGCGAAATTTCACGATAACTTTTCGTTTCACATGTCATAGACACCATAACTGCATTTTGTTTCTTTCGTGTCTGTTTGTTTGTTTGTTTGTTACCTTTTCACGCATAAACGGCTGAACCGAATTTTATGAAACTTGGTATGTATATTACTACTAGCCCAACTTAGACTTTAAGCTATATTAATATTCTCTAGGACAAACAGGAGTGGGGGTTATAAGGGAGGCCTGAAATTAAAAATAGCGTTATTTCGTTTCCTATTACTTTTCAGCAAATATACCCAGAACAAAAGTTGTTTATTTTGTAATTTAGAGTAACTTTGGTTATATTCCTTTTTGCCGTATACGCAAGTATAAATGAGTTATACGCTAAAAACTATAGCGGGAGTCCACAATTTTATTTGGCACAAAAGACTCAACCGAACTAAACCAAACTCGGTATGTGAATTAGCACTAAAGCCTTCCTTATAATAAGCCATACGAACATTTCTAGGGACGGGCAGGAGTGGGGGTTGTAAGGGAGGCCTGAAATTAATAAT
The DNA here is from genome assembly GCA_019009955.1 of Riptortus pedestris. Classification (NCBI taxonomy): domain Eukaryota; kingdom Metazoa; phylum Arthropoda; class Insecta; order Hemiptera; family Alydidae; genus Riptortus; species Riptortus pedestris. The sequence continues at coordinate 29,892,751 of CM032229.1, read as the reverse complement.
AGTGATATTTCGTTTCCTATTGCATTTTCGGCAAATATGCACATAACAAAAGTTGTTTATTTTGTTATTAAGAGAAACTTTTTTTATATGCACTATCACCGAATACCGAAGTATAAAGGCGTTATACGCTAAAAATTATAGCGGGAGTTAACAATTTTATTTGGCACCAAAGACTCAACCGAACTAAACCAAACTCGGTATGTGTATTAGCACTAACCCCTTCCTTTTAATAAGCCATACCAACATTTCTAGGAACGGGCAAGAGTGGGGGTTATAAGGGAGGCCTGGAATTAAAAATGATTTCATCTTGGGGTTTCGGCAAATATGCACATAACAAAAGTTGTTTATTTTGTTATTTAGAGAAATTTGCTCAACACTTCTTTTCAATATGAACTACCAGGTACCTCAAATGAAAAAAATGATTCAAATGAATGTCAATATTTTCTCCTTAATAATTCAAATCTATGCATAATGCACAGGAGACGGGAAATATGACAATATGCAGGACAGTGAAGTCTTACATAAAAAAATAATTTTATTATTAACAAATGCCAACAACGAGTGTTAACCCTAAACACTGGAACGGGTAAATGTCAAAATATTGTGCAAAGTAAAGCCTTGCCAAAAAAATACCATCACCATTGAGCCTCAAATGAATTCCCGGGCGAAGCCGGGTATCTGAGCTAGTATATATATAAAATTGTAACCTCTGTCTGTACATTGATTTTTTTCACGAAATTTCACGATAACTTTTCGTTTCACATGTCATAGACACCATAACTGCATTTTGTTTCTTTCGTGTATGTTTGTTTGTTTGTTTGTTTGTTACCTTTTCACGCATAAACGGCTGAACCGAATTTTATTAAACTTGGTATGTATATTACTACTAACCCAACTTAGACTTTAGGCTATATTAATATCCTCTGAGACGAACAGGAGTGGGGGTTATAAGGGAAGCCTGAAATTAAAAATAGCGATATTTCGATTCCTATTGGTTTTTCGGCAAATATAAATATAACAAAAGTTGTTTATTTTGTTATTTAGAGTAACTTTTGTTATATACACTTTTTTCGTATACTGAATTATAAACTAGATATACGCAATAACCTATAACGAATGTGAACAATTTTATTTGAGACGAAAGACCCAACCGAAATGAATAAAACTCGGTATGTGTATTAGCACTAACGCTGTCATTATAATAAGCCATACTAACATTTCTAGGGACGGGCAGGAGTGGGGGTTGTAAGGGAGGCCTGAATTTAAAATAGCGGTATTTCGTTTTCTATTCGTTTTTCGGCAAATATGAACCTAACAAAAGTTGTTTATTTTGTTATTTAGAGTAACTTTTGTATTCATTTTTGAATTTTAACGATGTATAAACGAGATATATACTATAAACTAAAGCGGGAGTCAACTATTTTATTGGGCGCTAACGATTGAACTGAACTTAACAAAACTCGGTATGTCAATTAGCATTAATTCTCCCATGATTATAAGCTATATTAAAATTTTTAGGTTCGAAGGGGAGCGAGTGTTATAAGGGAGGCCTGAAGTAAAAATTCACGATATTATTTCATTTTCTATTTGTTTTTCGGCAAAGGTGCACATAACAAAAGTTGTTTACTTTGTTATTTAGAGCAACTTTTGTTTCATTCACTTATGTCGTAAAATGAAGTAAATACGGGATATAAGCTAAATCTATAGCGGGAGTCGACGATTTTATTAGTACTTATTTAAGTGTTTTTAATATAGGCATATTATGACAAATGATGTTATGTTTTAGCCTTATCTATTTCGATTATTTAGTACTAAGTATGATTCGGATTAGTGAGACTATAAATCCCCCTCACCTTCGCCTCATTTATTTATTTTCCCTAGAAAATAACTTTGTCATTTATTTCCAATAGAAATTTAAACTATAAGAGCATTTCCATTATTTAATTTGTATAATGTATTATTTAAAAAAAAAATCGTGCTGAATTTCCTCAAGGAGTGATAGGGGAAGTAGTAGGGAATCAAACTCTTTGATTTTTGTTATATACTAACTTATTTCCTATATCTTCATGTTATTGAAACAAATATGTACTATCATAACAATTAAATGTTAATGTCATTATGACAAAAGACAAAATGCTCTTAAACTCGATATGATTGTTTAAAGTATTACTTAGGTTGCAGGGACGGCTACGATCTCTTCCCCTCGACTAGCTTTTTGAATATAATTGAAATTATTTTTAGGGTAACACTATTATTTAATTCAATCAGGTAGATAAATTATTACAATAACATTTTGAATTAATAATTTAAGGAGAAGAGTGTTGATAGCTCTAATGCGAGAGCGGAAATAGACGGAGGCTAATAGAGTTAATTGAGTTTACTAATTTCCTGTGAAATGCTGGGCATTACGGGAAGTGATTACCACTGAGATCTACTATTATGAATATAACCTTACGTGCTAAACTATGCTTAAACTATATGTGCTCGTATGGGTTTTTGACAGGAAATAAGTTTCATTATAGATGATATTTAATTGTAATAAATACTATCCATGATTATGGTTTGAAGTATTCAAAAAGGTGAGTTAAAAAGTGGCAAGGGATAGATTAGAAACACATTTTTATTTATTCTTCAAATATAAAATTTCTCATTTATAAGTCGCCTGCCTGACCCTCACAGCAAAACAATGCGCGCCGACGGGAAGCTTAGTTGTAAACATTGAAGCCTTGCCCAAAAAAATACTATCATCATTCAGCCTTAAATGGTTTCCCGAGCGAAGCCGGGTACCTTAGCTAGTATATATATAAAATTTTGAACGGACCTCATTTTCGTCTTCTCCTCGGCAGGATCGATGGACATTTGAAGAAATTTTTCGAAACTCACGTCATGAGTACGACTTCAATAGCTGATTTCCCATAAGGGAAATCCGCTAAAAGTAAATAGTCAATGAGAATAATAGTTGGTATTTAAGTTTAAAATAAAGTGCTTCATTATATAACAGAGTATTGTATATGTGACATGAGTAGAAATTGAGGTTTACTGAAGGCCGAAAACTAAAAAATGCAAATATCTCAGTTAATATTGAAGTTAAATAATAAATGTATAAACACCATTTATAGAACACTAGTTAAGGTACCCGGCTTCGCCCGGGAAATTATTTGAGGCTGAGTGGTGATGGTATTCTTTTGGACTTTATAAAATATTTTTACATTTTCCCATCTCAATGCTTAGGATTTACACCCGAGTCCGGTGTGCTGGGGATAATAAAAATATTTTTATGTAATTAATTCTACAAAATACACAATATTTTTATATTACCCATTTCCTGTGCATGTATTTTTTTTTATAATAACATAACCATAGATTATCGTATTAACCATATGAAGTTAATACAAACAAAACGTCTATGCAAATTGCTTGCTTTATAAATTACTATAAAGATGTATATAACAAAATCAAATATCAAAAACACGTCATTTGTTATGTGCACGTTCCCCAAAAATAACAATAAGAAACGAAATATGACTATTTTTCATTTCATGCCTGCCTAATGTCCCCCATTCCTGTTCGTTCCGAAAAATGTTAATAGTGCTTATTGTCAAAAATACGGAGTCATTGATTTCAATTTAGTCTTTCGAGTTTCATAACATTGTTGACCCCTTCTAAGGTTTTTCGTGTATACCTCATTTATACTTCGTTATACGACAAAAGGGTATATTACAAAAGTTACTCTAAATAACAAAATAAACAACTTTTGTTAAGTGCATATTTGCCGAAAAATAAATAGGAGACGAAATATAGCTATTTTTAATTTCAGGCCTCCCTTATAACCCCCACTCCTGTTCGTCTCAGAGAATACTAATATAGCCAGAAACCTAGCCTGAGTTAGTAGTAATATACATACCAAGTTTCATAAAATTCAGTTCAGCCGTTTACGAGTCTATAAAGGACATACATACAAACATTCATTTTTATATATAAGATATATATATATATATATATATATATATATATATACATATATATATATATCATTTTCAGTAAGATAGATTCTATAGGATTTTTCGATCCGACTCATAATAACGGAGACATTTCGAAATTTTAAAATTCTCCCCCTCTAAACCCCCCTCTCCTTTTTCCGATTTCAGTGGTTAACGAACTTGATCTTTCTTTTATCATAAAACGATTATATATCAAGTTTGACACAAAAATTGCGACAGCTAGAGCTATAACACACAAACATATACATATATATATATATATATATATATATATATATATATATATATATATATATATATATATAAGAATTATGTTGATGATGAATACGTTCCGTTTTTTAAAAAGATTTATTTACTTTTAAATTATAACTGTATTTATACTAAGTTAGAATGTAGCGGAACGGTGCCTGAAGTAAGACTGAATTCTACTCTCTAAACAATTTTCCAGAGTGGGGAAAGAAGGAGATGAGCTGGCTAGCTTGCAACTACATTAACAGTTATTACCATATAACTCCTTCCCCTTAGAATATTTCTTGATAAAGAAATATGATATACAATATTAAGAAAATATAATTAGAGAATAGTATTTAGTATTTGGGACTCAGGTTAGCCATGCGAGCTAAAACGTTGACCTTTATCTCACATGGTAAACCTAGAGTGGGGAGTTCGATTCTTGCCTGGGCAAAGGAAATTATTTAGTGACGAAATTCATTAAATAATGTCCTAAAATCCCACCCCTGGCTAGAAAAGGGTGGTAACCTGTAGATAACCCCTCCCGATTAGCCTAAGTTGCAAAAAGAGGACGTTAATAAGTAATAATAATAATAATAATAGTATATAGTATAACTATAATATATAACTGAAAAACATGTGTATAGGTAGACATTCCTCAAATAAATAAATCAAATGAATTAATAAGTTGTAAAATTATTCAAGGCTTATAATAAAATATTTCAAAAATTATTATTATTTATTAACGTCCACTTTTTGCAACTTAGGCTAATCGGGACGGGTTATCTACAGGTTACCACCCTTTTCTAGCCAGGGTGGGATTTTAGGATGTTATTTAATGAATTCCGTCACTAAATAATTTCCTTTGCCCAGGCAAGAATTGAACTCGCGACTCTAGGTTTACCATGTGAGTTATTATTATTAAGGAATGAGATTCCTTGGACTAATTTGAGGATTGCTACAATTAGTCGTATTATCACTAGATACAATATTATGTTTAAATTGTAATATTTTCTTAAAATTAATGATAATTACAATTAAAAATATAAATAGTAGTACATATAATAAAAGTGTCCATATTCTGGGTGTGATGTGCGTTATTGGATAGCGGTAGATAGTGATTTGAACTCATATCTTTTAAAGACAATTTTCTGAGTTCTAAAATTTGATGTTTCTCAAAAGTTAGTTTGTCATTGAACTGAAAATTGTTTATGATGTTGGGTCGTCCTGTAGTCTCGCTGGAGCTGGAAAGCAACATGTAAAATATTTTTCTATCTTGAGTATCTATAAGATATATTCCTTTCAGAGTATAGGAAATCTTGGTCGACTCTTCTTGAATGTATTTTTAGCAGATTTCCCTTAAGGGAAATCAGCTATTGAGGTTGTACTCATGACGGAATTTTCGAAATTTTTCTTCAAATGTCCATCGATCCAACCTAGTAGATTACGAAATAATGAGGTCCGTTCAAAACTGTATATATATATATATATATATATATATATATATATATTTGTCTGTTACCGCTCTAGTGGTCGCAATTTTTGTTTGATCGTTACCAAACTCGATATTTAGTCGTTTTATGTAAAAAGAAAGGTCAAGTTCGTTAACGGCTGAAATCGGGCAAGTGGGAGGGGGAGTTTAGAGGGGATGATTTTAGAAAATTCGAAATATCTCCGTTACTATACGTCGGATCGAAAAATTGTACAGAATTAATCTTATTGCAAATTAAATTTACTATAACTATTGTTATATACATGTATTCTCTATCTTGAATATTAACCGAGATATTTGCATTTTTATTAAATCTGAGCGGATAACGGACGAAGTGATTTTCCCGCCAAAAGCTAGTTCGGCCTTTTGATTAACTTCATGGCTCTCGTGAAATTTCTCTATTGTCAAACTTCACGTCGGAAATCTGCTTAGTTTACGCAGCCCCTGCGTGACGGATTTTTAGCAGATTTCTCTTATTTTTATCCGGAACATGTTCAACATAGTTCCTTGGGATTACTATTTGAGTATAACTGCAATTGGTTGGTTCCTTACGTAAAAGCAGGCTATCTTCACATGGCGAATTTTGGAGATTTATGTAATTAGGGTGCCATAGGAATACTTTGCTTCTTTTACAAAGTTGGTCTTAACTAATTACATTATTATCTGATTTTAAATAATAATTACTGCTAGTTACAACTGTATAATATGCATTAATTCTATAAAATGGTGTGGAATATAATGAAAATAAATTATAACTTAAGCCGTCAGTTATAGGCATTTTTATAAAATATATTATTTCTTCGCTTCCTACTGCACAAGATATTGACATTAAGTTTTCAAAATCATCTATATTATCAAATTCTACTGGAAACGGTAGTTTATTGACATAGGCTTTCGAGACTTTAACAATTTCATTGTATAAGAAATAAGTTGATATAATACTAGGATGAAGGGTGTTTAATTTACAAAATGTTAAAGTGTTTTCAATACCTTGAAATATGTCCAAAATTATTTCAAAAGTATATTCCATTTACATGAGTGACTCTTTGATTCTACTCACGATTGATGTGCTACTGAAAGTACTACAGATTTCTGGCTTGTAATTTCAATGTATTGCACTGAATGTCTTCGACTGTTTGATTAAAATTGTCCATAAGTGCCTGGCTTATCGAGTACTGTTTAGCAATTTGCTTTTGTAAATTCGAGTCAGTATGTTCTAAAGTATTCAGTAATTTGTTTATGTGTTCTCCGTCAATTGAGTCTAGGTTACCAGAAATAAACTTTACTACGCTTCCTAATCCATTGGATCAATCCACATTTAATTCTATTATTTTGTTATGAGCTAAGATATTCCTCAATTTATCATTTATATTTTCTAGAGTGAAATTAACGATTTTGCAATACTCATCGAGTCAGTGCTACTGCGATTAGTTCCTAGTTTCCTAATATTTCTTAATATAATTTTGTATAGGTCTGTTAAAAATGTAAATTCTTGTATGAGAGGGTTTAGTTTGTAGTAATGAATAAAGGTATGTTCAGTCGCCTGTAGCTTGGCAGGATCTAATTCGATATTCAATAGACCTGCGTTTGTGGTAACATTTTGTAAGTATTGCCATCTGCTAACGGTAGAGCAATAAACCTAAAAATATAATTCAATAATAGAAAACATATATAAATAATATTATTATTATTAGGAGGAAAGCAATTCATATTCTTTGAATGCTTCCTAAAATGTTTAATATATAATAGAATATATAATTATTCATTCAAATATGAATTGTCTTAAGAGACATTTATACAAGATTATCTCATATCCATTGAGGATTTTGGCTAAGTGGATTACTCAGTAAATATCAATTAATCCTCTATGGTTTCTCATATTCCCTGAGTTATAACGCATAGATGAATTAAATATTTTATTTATTTAATTATTATTATTATGATTTTATGTAAATATTAGTGTTACTTAAATTTTATCTACTAGTTGGTACAGTTTTACCTCATGTCCCAGGAGGGTTTTAAATATTATTAGTTTCGTAATAATTATATGATTAGTCCTTTGACGTGCTGGGTCTTCGCTGTGTTTCGCCAAATTTAGGTTTCGAGTCAAGGTCGTTTTATGTTTGATAAATGAATTTATGTACGTGTATTGTAATGTTGTGCTGTCTTTAATTGTTTATCAATATCTGTGATTTCCTCTGGTTTGTATATGTTCTTCATTTTACTTTGTTTTTTAACATACCATTTTTGTGGCACATCAGGCAACGGTTCCGTTTTCTTGTTGAATTTTTAATTATCTTTTCCTTCCTAGTGGTGTTTCGTTCATTAATTTCTTTATACAAAACTTTCATTTTGTCCTTGTGCTTGTCTGTATAATCGTTAATCGTTCGTTCTTCGATATCAAAGTCAAATGGGTTGTCGTTTTCAAAATCAACTGTCAGTAAGTCTATTGGTTTGTGCTTAATTACTGAGCGGATTGTGTTGTTGTAGGCAATGACAGCGTATCTGACTTTAGACTCTAAGCTGTCTTGCTTGTATTCGTCCTGATTGTTAAATAGTCGTATATGTTCAACAAGTGTAGAATGAAATAGTTCAACTGGAGACTTTGATTCGGGGTGTTGTCTCCCTTAAGGGAAATCAGCTGAAATGCACTTGTCTGAATATGAGACTACTAAATATGAATGGTTATCATAGATATGCCAATTTTCACCCGCCAACAACTATGAGATTTAGAAAATCCTTAATAACATTGTCATTACCTCCAGAACCGAATGTCTTTAGTTAAGAGACTAGAAAACTTTAGGACTGACACATACTTAAGTTAAGAATATTCTATAGGGGAAATAAATGGATTCTTGAGATGAAACAGAGGCGTCTGATGGCTGTAATAAAATTGTAGAAAGTTTTGGGCCGACAGCCAGGCATGTTTATGGCGCTTTAACTTGTGCTCAGGTAGTAAGGCGGCAAGATCAAAGCCAATATGTTCAAATTATAAAGAAACATAGTAAAACCTTTTGCAGAAACTAAGAATATATGACGGTAGATTAGTGAAGGTTCGGCGTGGAAGCTTTAAATTAGTCTGAGAAAAAAGGTTAACATTTTTTTTGTTAATGTTCAACATTAATTTGTGCCCACCTTTGTGTACATTAGATAGTTTCTGCATTAAGTTTCAAACTCAAATCTAGAACTGAAGAAGATGTAATAGATTTCGAATTATTTGAATACATACATTAGCCTGCTACATTCTTGGATTAATCCTCTCAATCTACTGATTTCCTCTTACCACTACTCTTATTTTTGCTACTTGAGTCTTCGTGACAATAAAATATAAAAAAACCAAAACAGAAACAAAGATAAATAAAAAATAAATAAATGAGACCAGTAAATATTTTCTTAAATCAAAGGAATCCAGAAGGGAAAAGTACTTAATTTAATTATAAAGAAATATAAAAATGAGCAAAATATATGTTATATTGGAATATAAGTCATTTCATAATTTAGAGAAAACGAATGATTGGGAAAATGCTCCAATTCTTTAATAAATTATGCTAACAGTGGGTATTGTTTCTTTGCTGGTCGTTGTTGTACTTGATTTTTTTTTTAAAAACATTACTTTCTCTTTGTTTAGGAGATAGAAGTTTAGGATATAGATGCCCGTATGTTTGTGACGTGAGCAAAGGTCTGTATGGATAAATAATTTCGCGTTCTTCTTTGTCCTGTCAGTTAACTGGTTAGTTCTATTAAAATGATTTGTTAGTCCATTTTTTACGTGAGTTATTAAAGTCATTTAATGGTCATCCTCCGTCCTGTTTCACAGCATATATTTTTCAGTAACTTCATAAAAGTATAGAATCTACTTCTCTGTAGCCTCCTTGGCGTGGATATAAAAGATCTCGTTGCCTTTAACTCTGGTAGGACTCTTTACTTTTCTACAGCTACTATTTTAAGTAATTTAGGCATTATGTTCGTTAGTGTCGGTTTTTTAATGATTGTTTCTAACTTAGATACCAGAAGAACAGTATTATTGTTGATGCTATTATTTTATAAAGAGGGTCTTAAGTAGCTTCTAAAAAAAACTCAAAGTTTTTCTACTACTAGTTACATAAAGTCGGTTTTGATTACTGTATGCACACTTTGTATTTCACAAAACTGAGCCAATATTTTCTTTCTAATCCAGCCAATAAAGCAGTTCAAGTTATATATCGGTAGTGGACAGTTGTAAGTTGTATTTTACATTTATCAACTTTCTTGCTGAATAGAGCCATAAATGGTGTGGATTTGGATTAAATTGTAATAATATTACTAACTTTTGTTACAGTTTTACGCCTATTGGTGCTTTGTTTACTTATTACTTTTGTGAGTAGATGTTTCAAACTTCAAAGGCATTCATAACTGTTATGACACATCTGTAATACTTTCGCGATTTCTTTTTAACCCTCATAGGATCGTTGAATGTCGGTCCTTTGAGCGTTCCAAATAATTTAGATTTGCATTATGATTACACTTTTTTCTGTAGATTTTTAATAATTCTGAATGGTCAAGCGGTTTTTGAAAATGTAATGAAACAATGGCAGTAAAACGTTTCTAAGCACCTAAGCATTTTTAAATTAATTTAGATGTATCTTGTATAATTTTCTTTTGCGAGATATACCACGTTTTATTTGAGGAAGTAAAAATGTTATATTTGAAAAGTGTAATACCTAGCATATACCACATAATATTTTTCCATTATAGGTTCTACACTAACAGCCATGAGATTAACTCTTCTTTGACTGGAAATGTTTATGAACTTGGAATATTTCCCGCCTTTCCACAATCTTTTATCAATACCGGTTGGATATAAACCGTAGGTACAATTTGGATACCTATTTATAGCTTCCTGGAGAAATGTTATATTTAATCTGACTATGCCATATGTTTTACTTTTAATTTCAATATTATTATTATAATTTATTAACGTACACTTTTTTCTAGTATGACTAATTGAGATGGGTTAACTACTATTCTAGCCTAGGGTGGGATTAAGGATTTTAGTAGATTTCCATTAAGGGGAATCAGCTATTGAGGTCGTACTCACGACGCGAATTTTGAAAAATTTCCTCAAATGTCCATCGATCCTACCCAGGAGATAAAAAAAAATGAGGATATATATAGTTGTCAGTTAACGCGCTAGTGGTCGCAATTTTTGTTATCAAACTCTATATTTAATCGTTTAAATACCAAATATTGTTTTCAAGAGTCCTTAAGTATACGACATACATGCAAATATGCTCTTGTGACCCCCCCCCCAGTCTTAAATTCTTGGACTTCTAAAATTTGATTGATTGATATAAAAAATATTCTGATTTATTATAAATTCCAGTACTAGATATAGTAAATAGTTTTCAATGAAATTAATATGCTATATTCTGATATGTTTCAGTTATTGTTTTTCTTTCCGGTGAGCCTGTTCGTTTACATTTCAGACACTTCCCACTGAAAAGGGAAAGGATAGATTTCTTATTATCGTTTATATTTAATCACTTAATATTCACAGTGGTGTTGTGTTAGCAGTATGTAGGTTAATCTATAATTAAACTTGGGGAAGGAAATCTGCTTAGTTTACGCAGCCTCTGCGTGACGGACGTTTCCTAGTATGACTAATTGAGATGCGTTAACTACTATTCTAGCCTAGTGTGAGACTAAGGATTTTATTTAATGAGTAACTCACATGGTTACCTTGAGTCCTCCATTAATTTAATAACGGAATGTAGGGGGTTTTTATAAATAGTTTTCTCTAGTAATTCAAATAAAGGGATAGAACCACCAGTATAAATGATACTGTCGGTGGAGACCTTCGTCATTGGCTGACATCATCCAGTGACGAAGGTCTCCACCGACAGCTATGGCATCAGTTTTCTATAGCTTGGATCATTCCTTCTAACAATTTCAAGTTTATACCAAAACGTCTCCTTAATATTTCTTCGGAAACATTTATAAATTTTTACCAGTCTTGATTTTGAGTCTTATAGTTAAGATTGAATTTTTTCAAGTTTTTTTCTGAATAATAATCTATTTTTTTCCATTTAAGTGACTGCCTCCTTTCTAAGGCGATCGACAATCACTTAAAATCTTTTAAGAAAAAAAAATGTTTTGGTCTGATTTATTTTCAGATACAGAATTGGACCTAAATTACTTTTGATATCGGATGAGGTATAAACGAGTTCATTCTTTCATTTTTATCTACGAATTACCGATATACATTATCCGTTATTCAAAGATATTAACAAATAATTTCTGTTATTCATTATTTTTTGTACCTTAACACCTCATGTCTAAATAATTTCTCATTTTCTCTAATTTTACCCGACTGGTAAATATTTCATACAATAGATAAATATGTGATCCGGTGAATAAATTGTTATCTGTTGGATAAAAATTTTATTCCACGAATAATTTTTTTTATTAGAAAAGAGACATAGGGTACAATTTTGATCTCTGTGCAGGAGACAAAAAAAAAAAAAAAAGACCAAGTATGATATCATCAAATTCTAATAATTTATACCTAGAGTGAGGAGTTCGATCCCCGCCTGGGCAACAGGAATTTATTTAGTGATGGAATTTATTAAATAAAATCCACCCTGGCTAGAAAAGAGTGGTAACCTGAAGATAACCCGTCCCAAATAGCCTTAGTTGCAAAAAGTGGACGTTAATATAAATAAATAATAATTTATACCAGCTGTTATATTTTATATGTGACATGTGGTTTGAGGTTGTAAGGAAACCAATAACTTTCCATGCGAGTTAAAGCGTTGACCTTTATCTCACATGGTAAACCTAGAGTGGCGAGTTCGATTCTTGCCTGGGCAAAGGAAATTATTTAGTGACGAAATTCATTAAATAACGTCCTGAAATCCCATCCTGGCTAGAAAAGGGTGGTAACCTGTAGATAACCCGTCCCAATTAGCCTAAGTTGCAAAAAGTGGACGTTAATAAATAATAATAATAATAACGAATAAAAGATGACGGATTGCCAAATAATAAGTTCATCATCTGTGGGTTATTTCAGTTATGGATAAAGGGTAAAACACTATTTTTAATTCGTTATTCCAATCATAAGTTATTCGAAAATACCCAAGCTGGTTCATACGTCCTTATCTGAAAGATTAACTGAGTATCTGGCATGCTTTTTGAAATTATTAACTACTGTAAATTTTATACTGTTGTATCCCTGTCCTATTAAATTTTGTTACATCAATTTTAATATTAATAACTAAATTCCGGATTTAGTGAGTCGATCCCATCTAAAATGTTTTCCGATCGAAAATTGGAGCTATCGATATTAACATGTATCTACATTGAATATAGATTACATAATATATTGTCATTGGGCAACATCCATTTCATGCTACTGGTGAGACGGGTTGTCTGTTGGTCGACACCCTTTTCTAACAAAGGGCATATTAAATATCCGTTAACGGTAAATAAAGTTTGCTTGAGTTTGTTAAAATTAATAACCACAATATCCTCATAGAAAAATATTTTACAGAATGATGTGTGATTGCGGTTGTAAATTACTTTTAATATTAATATTCTTTAATATCAATGTTTTGTAGTAGAATAAGATCTACATAATTTTCTTTCATCAGTTTTTTTCAACACTAAAGGACCCTCTTTAGACTTATTCATATTTGACTGCAAATAGATCCAATTAATAAATTCAGTATTCGTTTTTAATCAATCTAGGGCTTTTAGATATTGAGGACATAATTTATGTTGTTGCTTGATTCGCCATATCTATTATTTTTGTATCCGTATAAAAACAGTTAGCAAAAGCTAGTGCTTTTGTTTTGTGTTAAGAAGAGTGCTCATGCAGAATCTCCTGTTTCACAGATGCAGTATAACTATTATACTATAATATTTGTTAATATAGGTACTTGTTTTTAGTTGCATTCTTCAATGGTAGTTCTGTATCTTCTGATTATGATCTGAGGAAAGTTTAGTTAGCATATTTGTGATTGATGATCAACATAAATTTAATTTAATTAATTACTCTACGCTTTAATTTTGTTCAATCTTTAGTATTTAGTGACGGACTCATTAAATAAAATATATTAATATGTTACAATCACAAACTCCATATCGGTTGGACTTTCCCCCGATATGGATTTTATTCCAGTTCTTACTGAGTATAAATCTCTCTCTATACCTAGAAAATATTAAGATTTGGCTATCGAGCTCAAAGAGGTATACAAACTGAAATCTGCCATAGTTACGCCTATTATAGTAAGTTCAAATGGACTCGTACTAAAAAAAACGATAAGATACACCAAGAATTTAAATTTGCCAACACCAATTATAAAAGAAGCACAGCAAGGGGTACTTCTTCATACTGCCAGAATTGTTCGAAAATTTTTAAATTCCCCTTAACATGTCACAATCACAAACTCCATATCGGTTGGATTTTCCCCCGATATGGATTTTATTCCAGTTTTTAATGAGTATAAACCTCCCCCATAATAATAATAATACCTATAAAAACACAATAACGTTGCAAAATCCTACCTACCACCAATCTCTAGACGAGAAATTCGGTATGGTAGACAGGAAGGTCGGATGATATTATAGACATTTCAGCACCCAATAATGAGAATATTCGAAAATACTATGCCGAAAAATTAAGAAAATATCAAGAATTAGCTATTTAGCTTAAAGAAGTATACAAATTGAAGTATGCCATTGTTACGGCTATTATAGTGAATTCAAATGGACTCGTGCCAAAAACCACAATAGCAAGTACCAAGAATTTTAATCGTCCAACAGAAATTATAAAAGAAGCACAGCAAGGAGTACTTCTAGATAATTATAATTATTATTTATTAACGTCCACTTTTTGCAACTCAGGCTAATTAGAACGGGTTATCTACAGGTTACCACCCTTTACTAGCCAGGGTAGGATTTTAGGATGTTATTTATTTCGTCATTAAATAATTTCCTTTGCCCAAGCGAGAATCGATCTCGCCACTCTAGGTTTGCCATGTGAGATAAAGGTCAACGCTTTAACTTGATAATGCAAGAGTTGTACGAAAATTCCTCTTAACATTTGTCATAATTTCTAACTCCATATCGGTTGGATTTCCCCCCGATATGAATTTATTTCCATTTTTTCTGAGTATAAACCTCCCCAATAATAATAATAAATCTTCAGATATTAAAAATTTACTATTATTAATAAATACTAGTTTCATTATTTCTTTGTTACCACTGTCGGGTGTTAAAATAGATATTTTATCATTAAGATTTCCAAATCTCTATTTATATTTTAAGTCCTTAGGTTTATGTTTATTTAAACTTTTTCAATCGGCATGTCTTTACTTTCTTAATTTTTACTATGTCCGCTACAGTAAGAATCATGTTTCCATACGCTCCAATATATTGTCTTCATGTAGTAACGCATCATTGGAAAAGTCTTGTTGAGCGACTTTTTTGAAATTTCAAATACGAAGAGGCAGCTGTATGGACGAATTGGTATATTTCGGTTAAAAGTTACAAGCTAGTTAAGTTAAAATTTCCCATTGGACCCTCTCCTATCTTCGATTCTATTAGAGATAATTTGTTTTCCGAAATCCGACAACTAATATTCTACCATAAGCTTATTGTAATAACAGAATTTTGGATTCCTTTATTTATTTGCTTCAGTTATTGGGCATTTGTGATAAAACCACCTTTCAAAGGGTCTGAATTCTACTACGTTTCTGCAAATATTTTTCTTTTATGCTAAATTGGTAGCTATATATCTAATACATATTACTCGTTTTGTACAATTTTAAATAAGGGAAGTATTTTTAATTGTATTACGAAAATGCTTAATTTACGCAGCCCTTGCTTGTATTGCGGACGTTTCATAATACAACACCAAGCATATCTGTTTAGAGAACTTTTTAATTTGATTTCTGTAATAGCCTGTATATCTTTTTAAGTAGTTATTAATAGCCATTTCCACAAAACGCATAACCTATAGATAACCCCTCCCAATTAGCCTTAGTTGCAAAAAGTGGACGTTAATAAATAATTAAATTAAAGTACCGATATACCACTTTTATAGGACGTTATTTTTCAACTTCCTCCATCTTTGTTTCTTTGTGTGTGTGATCACTTATTTTTAGCAGATTTCATTGAGGGAAATCAGCTATTGAGGTTGTACTCATGGCGAGATGTTCTAACAATTTCAGTAAACCCCCTCTCCTACTCATGTCATATTTAGAGTAAGCTGTTGTATCATGAACCACTTTATTCTATGTTTAAATACCAAATATTGTTTTCCACAGAATTTTACTAGGCGAGATACAAGCAAATATGTTATGTGATCAGTTAAGAGACGTTCTTGTCTCGAAAGTGCCAATTTGATCTATACCATATTCGATATTTCACCATCTCTGTCAACACTATGATTATATTTGTTATTGGCTGAGAGCAGACCCGAAATAGAGGGGTTTAGCCTTTAGGGAGGGGGAATTTGAAAATTAATAATACTGCAAAATGAAATAGAACCAATCTTGTTGAACTATTGTTACTCTGCAATGTGGTTCTATACGTTTATTTCATAGCTCAAATATCAAGTGAGTTATTCCTACTTCCTTGTTTTTAACCTTCAATGAACGACCACTTCGACACATCGTAGTTTTACTTAGAAATAGAGAATATATGGTGAGTTGAGATTAGTCGAGTATCATACCAGCACATGAGATATCTGCTTAGTTTGCGAACTTTTTTCTAGCTCTGTTAGTAAGGTATCATGAAATTGGTTTTTGTGTGTGTGAAATCTTATTTGTTTACTATCATTATCGCAAAAAGGAAGTACCTCATAGAACAACAGTCAATGCTTTCCATTAGCCAATATTTAATTTCAGTAAGGGTGCTAATCTAATAATGTGATAATGGAATTTATTATGAAGGTACACCCCAAAAAAATATTAACTGTGAAGTGCGTGTAATTTTAAATTATTCATAACATTAAAGCATTTAAATATAATCTACAAGGAAGATAATTCCTTGATAAGAGTGGGGTGAGCTATAGGTGTGGCCTAAAGGGTAGGGGTAATAACCTCGCTATCTCATTGGTCGAATGCTGGCCACGCCCATTCCCTCCCTCAACACGCCCTTCCTTGATTGCTCACAGCTCAGTTGGATTCCAGCTCTCCGAGCGCTATGATCTCTATGAACGATCCTGCTGTCGGGATGATACCCTTCGACGGAATTGGTTTGTACGAGCAGCCAAAGACTCGTTTCATCTTCAAGATGCCTCGAGTCGTTCCAGATCAGAAGGCCAAGTTTGAGTCTGATGAGCTTTTCCGAAGGCTTTCAAGGGAGTCCGAGGTAAGGGTCATCATTTAGTCTACTGATAAAACTCATGCACCTCTTATGGGGGTCTTTAACATTTATGACAGGTCCACTACAAAGTGAAGGATTGTAGAGGAATTTAACCTCTGTCGTTTGAACATAAAATCCCTTATTTTTTTATAGTGCTATTTACTATTACCTCTAGGCGCTACAGTTCCCTGAGTGCCTGGACCACAGCCAGGAGTCAGGATCCTCTGATAACCATACCCTTTGCAAGTCCAACCTCTGGTCATCCTGCAACCTCGCCTAAAGGTTCTCCCACCTTGTATCACCTAGAGTATCACATCACATTTTTTGGACACCCTACTGTGTCACATTCTTTTAACCAGAGTCAGTAACCGTACTTTTCCCTTATTAATAGCACAAATGACAGCTGTCTACTGATTACAGAATTTTGCCAAATTTAATTTTATTTAACGAAGTTCTTTCATTATTCTATGGAACATTTTAATCAAGAGGCCGGGGGAAAGAAATCTCACCATCCCATCTATGAGACCACAGAGGCGACATCTGGGCACTATTTCAATATTATGGAAGGAATAAAATTATGACATCGCCACAAAAGAGATCAAGTTGCGCATTGCTGAATTCACAGTGGCGCTTCAATTGTTTCTAAATGCACTTGCTGTGGTTTGCATCTTATTAGCTTCAACGCAGTTTTCATTAGCCCACACCTTTTCTCTGCTGTTTTTTTGGAAATAAATACGTCAAAATTTTCAGAGTGGTCCTGGTGGTATTTTTATTTCATTATAGAAAATTAAAAATAAAAAAAAGAACATGCAGCAAAATATCATTTAATAAGTGTGAAATGGCAGACAAAAAATAAACTGAAATGATTATTTATTGCTCAATTAAATTTATATTTTATGTACATCTGATTAAATTTTTGTCTTCACTAAAGTATATTATAGTTCTTAAAAAATATATGCCCAAGGAAGACCGCGGACGCTGTCAGGCCTGAGCGCATGCGTCTGATTACTTTTTTTTTTTTACATATATCTGTGAGCATTTCTGAATCAAGTGAGAAATATAGGCGGAAAGAAGTCGCCGGAATCATTTCAACTCTTTCTAGTCTGGGGAAACTAAGAATTGTATTTGTGAAACTTTTATTCATATAATAGTTTAGGTTGGGTGTAGTCTACAGTATGGGATGGGAAGCCATCCATGTCCAGCTTATGCATCTAGGAAAATGATGAGTGAATTTTTAGATAATCTTTGAGCGCCTTCATCAGTCATTGCTAACCAGTCCTCAACAAGGAATGTTGGTTGAAGGAAGTCACAGAAGCTCAGAAAGTTTTCCTCTGACTCAAAAGCCACTGGCGTGTGGGCGTAAATATCTTAATGTACTCGCGCATTCAATATAAATATTAGTTGTTCAAAAATATTTTTGTTATGCCCGCCCCTAACACCTGAGGAGATTCTGTTTTTACAAATTACGTTCCTTCTACAAAATTAGAATACTTCTATTGTTGTTTCCTATAAGCAGGGAGTCAAAAATGAAAGAATCTCAAAATTTAATTTAAAACATAGGTTTTTGGGACCTAATTATCTTTTACTCTCCTTTTGCATTATATATAATTTAATTTCAAGATTTCAACCATGGTCCATCGGGAAGTTAAAAAAAAAAGATTCATTGATATTTGGGTTTGGCGGATCAATTTCCCAGTTTTGTTCTAGCATTATGTGATCTGTTTTTTTACTAACATTTTATTCTCATCTCTACATCTCTTTTTTTTAAAAAAAATCAATAACTTCCTGATAGAGAAACGTCCGCTAGATGGGGTCTTCAGACACGTACATTCTGAAAGGCAAGGCGTGTTTGACGTCTTAAAAAAATTTCCTACCACGTTAAGTGATTCCTAGTACTTCTGTTAAATTAAATGTACAAAATGTTTTGTATCACTTCATTTAAAATGATATATTTCCGTTCTAATGCATAGGATCAAAAATTGTCTTAGAACATAATTTATCAATATTTTTAGAATATCAATATTTTTCCCTTTATTATGTTAAACAAAAGGTATTTCCGGAGATATTTGCAATTTGTTATCTTCACCCTACAAACCCCCCTCCTCCTCTCATCCCTTAATCGTTTTCAATCAAAAATGGAGGTTATCAACTTGTTACAAAATTTCAACCTTCTATAGCTGGTCGTTTTTTTCCTGTTTGTTTTTTTTTATATGGGAGAAACGTATATACGTTCAAAGGTCACGTCAATATTTGACACGATAGACTTAGTGACGGGAGGGGGGGAAGAATAATTCCGTTGTAATTTGGAAATTTCCGAGATTGCATTACTTCGTGGGGCTCAGGTTAGCCATGCGAGTTAAAGCGTTGACCTTTATCTCCCATGGTAAATTAGATTCTCGCCTGGGCAAAGGAAATTATTTAGTTACGAAATTCATTAAATAACATCCTAAAATCCCACCCTGGGTAGGAAAGGGTGGTAACCTGTAGATTACCCGTCCCAATTAGCCTAAGTTGCAAAAAGTGGACGTTAATAAATGATAATAATAATAATTACTTCGTTTACTTTGTACAAGGAAGTACAAATGACTCACCTGTTCACTTCCTTTGTTCTTATATAAGTGCACTATGATGACTCTATGAACAAGTTCATTCGCTAAGCACCTTCTACAAGACTTTCCAAACCTCTCAAATGAACCAGCCAATATTATGCGACAATATACGGCCTTTGCTAGGTCAACATTACTTTATCTCTGAATCGAGGTATTCAGGGATATTTCACACTCTCAGCTTCAGGGATAAATAATACAGTATTAATGATGAGTATGAATGTTCTTGCCCTAAGCTGGAAATAAAAGCCACCCATGTTGCAGATTTCATGACTGGATTATTTAGTATATTTAAACCTTGGTGGCTAATATAATTCAGCCAAAACTACTTATTGGGGAAAAGAAGACTATGGATAGTCCACAAATTCCGAACATACCGGGAACGTAATCTTCATGTGAGTCTCTTATCGATATTGTTTCAGACAAACTATCTCATCAGAACCGCTATCTCAGGAGTCCGTATTTCACAATCGTTTGAGGATTTCTAAAATTTATTCTTTATGTTTCATTTAATGGGCTTGGTTAATGCTACTAAAGCCTATAGAGTTTAGTTAAATTAAAAGAATGTTTGAAGCACAATAACCCATAAAAGACATAAAGGTTTTCTCGATACGTTAGGTGGCAGGATATCTAAGCATTACGTCTAACGTGGTTCATAGTGGTGAATAACTTGAATATACATAGTACTTCTTTATTCATATGACCCCTTCTCAAAAGTTTCATGTTTCTGAGTAGACAATTGTTAAGTGATAAAGAAGTCAGCTTTCCACAGACCAGCCATGCTCAACGGAGTACAAGCTCCACAGAATTCTACCTGCTTGGCCGAACCTCACTTCGAGTTTATTGTTAATGTTCAGTTGTCACAGTAATGAACAGTCTTTGTTCATTCTTGCCACATGACATTCTTGTTTTGTTGGTATATTGTCGTAGCAATGAAATAAGTTAGCATCGTTACCAAAAACATCAATGAACTTTTTTCATAAGCTAGTCGTTGGAATAGCGCGAACGTCATTTTCATTTTGTATTACCCTTTTCATTTTCAAATAGTAGAGCTAGAGGCATAACTAATGTTTTCTAGGCCCCACAAGCTTTTCATAAAGCTATCATATCTAAAAAAAAAATTATCACATCACCAATTTAATTGTGAATATTACTGTATGCATACGGTTTGTCCATTCATATGAGATATACACAATTAAAATGGTGGCGTTATCATTTATATATATATTTCTCACATTACTCCAGAACTCTAAAATTTATTCAGTATGCAAATATGTTTTCAGTATCTACATTTACACAAATGTTAAAGCATAAATTGTACCGTTATGCTTATAAAAGGACTAGCTTTAGTTAATGCTAGTGCTACTTTTTTACTGATGACAAAATCGTTTTTTACATAATTATAGACCAACGTTTCTATTGCTACAATATCATTCTACCACCTATTGTCTCACAGGTCTCTGAATAAATAAACTAATAGCATTGTTTCCGCAACTCCATAAATGATTGAATATAAACTCCTTAACATAGATTCTGTTGGTACAACTACAAGCCAATAACAAGTTGGATAACTATTTACAAGTATAGAGAAGACAACATTTAAATAATTCGTTATAGTGAAATACCTTGAGGGAAAAGACATTCCAGGCTCTATTAAGAATTTTCTTCTATAGATTTAGTCGCAGGGATACTAGGACTTCATTGGGATGGAATTAATATTTTCTGCCACCCTTTTCCTTTCTAAGAAGGACGAGATATCCTAATTGGATTTAGTATCACCATTTAACATCCCAAACAATTTTTTAAGTCTAGCCAACATTATCTGATAACCTTTACACTAACAATCGCTGCTATACAATTACTTGATTATTACAAAACATTCGAACTTAAACGTACCTATTTTTAAAAAAGTTATTTGTTTTAAATGGTTAAAACTAGGCATAATTCTAAAGACATTACATGCACAGTAAGATGAATTTTAATTGCAATTGGAAGATCCAATATTCTTCAATTCTTCAACACACATAATAAAAGTGTAATAAGTATTATTAAAATTAATAGCATGCATGATGTTGGGAGGATAGTAGTTCAAAGGATGTAATAGGAATCCCCTATTAGCGAAATCTAGTGAATTTCTGGTATTAAATTTTATTGCAGGATATTGCACCTTGTTTGGTGGTTTTCATCGAGAAGAAGATGGTCTGTCTGTCTGAACGTACGCAATTGAATAGCGATCAACGTAATAATACGATCGACCTGGAGAGTTCGGTTAGACATACTTTACACTTATTGGTAGAGTTCCAATAGTTTATCATAAAAATAAGCCACGAACGTAGTTACAGGTTTCTTTGGCATTTAGAGAATAAATAGTGCTAGAAACTTCAATTTATGACATATTATTTAACTGGTAGATACTGAATATACCATTGAATTTTACGCTAAATTCAAGTGTGATTGCTAACTAGCAACTCAAAGGATGGCCCTACTATTAAACATGATTGAAATTGGATTTTAGAGCTTAGAATAGAAATACACCTTATTCTTTTTTACAAATGAAGGGGTTTCATTAATATCTTAGAACAAAAAAAAAGAATAAGGTGTAATTCATTAACCCAAAGCCCGGCCATTATTTTACCGTATTAATCTACAAGTTAAATTAAATCAAGAGATTTCCAGTCACCCGTAAAGAGGAGGCTTCAAAAAAAATCTCCATTAAATATGTTGGAAATAGCTAAATATTAAAAAAAGCTGTCACTACACAGCTCGGGAGGTACCTATCAGTGTCAAATTAATGAGTTAAATAATGTTTTACCCTAAATAGTGGGTAATCTACAGTAATTTAGACTACTTTGTTTTCCAAAACATAATGGCGAGTAGCTTAGTGTTGCGTTCTTATTTTTTTATGTATATCTATAAGGAAATTCACTGTTTGAACGAATGTTTTCAAGTTATCTGTATATATATTATTTCTATGACTTCTTTGGTGATAGTCCTGTGAACAGAAAATTTTAATTTTAAAGGGAAGCAACAAGGCAAGGGATAGGGTCTCAAGGGCATATCGTTCCCTTTTCCTCTTCCAGCATCTGACCGCCCAACAAAGAAGGATGCATCAGGAAAATTCAAACCATGCTTATTAAGTCATGAGTGGAGAAATTACATTCTGATGACGAGTTGTTGGAGAGCCATTCCTCTGTAGCCTGTATAACCTGACTTATGGGTTCACATTAGCCAGAATAATTATGATGACGCAAACTTTACAGTACCACCCGCTCTTCCCGCTCTTTAGTATTAATAGGAATTAATTCGTCGAGGGGTATATATATAACCAATCTCAATAAAAATTTGTTATTAGTTAGTAAACATTGTTTAGTCTAGAAGAAATAGGCCGGATGGTAACCATCTTTATATTTCGAGCCATTTTTCTACAATTCACTAAAGTCAAGGTACTTGTTCTTGCTTCAAGAACGGTGTTTTTTACTGTCATTTTCTGCGCTCGGGGAGCAATTTTTCTCTAATCGTTACTAAACTCGACATTTAAACGTTTTATGTAAAAATGAAGATCAAGCTCGAAATACCTCCGTTGTTACGCGTCGTTTAGAAAAATTATTCTTTAAATGTTGTTATATACATGTTTTCTCTACATTGAATACTAACCAACCGAGACAAGTCCATAAGTTTTCGGGCATCAGTAAAACCCCACTCCTGCTCTTGTCATATTAACTGTAAGCTGTTACTTCATGAACCACTTCATTCAAATGTTAAATACCAAATATAGCTTTCATTGAACAATTACTTTGTGAGATACATGCAAATACGACATGTGATGATGTCATAAATTAAGATTTTTTGTTCTTTACTTGAAAATGTTTATTTCATCTATACCATACTCGATATTTAGCCGTTTCAGTCAAGACTAAAGATCATATTTATTATTGGCTGAAATCACACCTGGAATAGAGGTGGTTTGAAGTGGGGGAGAATTAGAAAATTCAAAATATTTTCGTTATTATTTGTCGAATCATAAAATGTTATAGGTCCAATCTTGTTAAACTTTTGATTTTCTACAATTTTTGTTCTATGCACTTTTTTGGTAACTCCAGCATTAAGCGAGTTATTCGTACTTTTATGTTTTCTGCCTTCAGTAACCTCTCCCCCCTCTCCTTCTACTCATCGCGTTTTTACATATTAATAGAGAACACGTTGTGATATGAGATCACAAGTGTTATACCAGCACTTGCGAAACCTGCTTAGTTTGCACAGCCACTGCGTGACAAACTTTCTTATCCTTCCGCGAGTCCACTTATCCGGGATCCCATAGTTCAAAAGTATGGATTGTTAGGGGCAAACTCCATTGAAAGGTATTAATTAATAAATTAGCAACAGCTGGACAACCTACTCATGTATATTTATTACTGTATGAGTTATATCAGGAATGGAGATTATTTTAATTAATTTTAATAATTTGAAATAAGCGTTGATTGTATACACTTATGCTTTCTCTTACCCCCCAGTTTTACTACGGAATTTTCAAATGTTAATTCCTGCTAAAATGTTATTTATCACCTATAAAAGTCAACATCTCTGTATCCTTTATTACTAATGAGTGAGAAGAGCTCAGGTTACCCATGTAAGTTAAAGCGTTGACCTTTATCGCACATGGTAAGCCTAGAGTGGCGAGTTCGATTCTCGCCTGGGTAAAGGAAATTATTTAGTGACAAAATTCATTAAATAACATCCTAAATCCCACCCTGGCTAGAAAAGGGTGGTAACCTGTAGATACCCGTCCCAATTAGCCTAAGTTGCAAAAAGAGGACGTTAATAAATAATAATAATAATAATGAGTGAGTGATCTGAAATTAGCCTGGGACGTCATTCATTTCGAGTGGAGATCTAAGTTTCCCGTGACATGCAAGGACGCCAAGGTCTCTGTGACGTATTGGGGATTCACGCTATTACTCAATCACTGCTATGTCTGTTACTAACAAGGACATATACATCTTACTCTTCCTTTGAAAACGGTAATAGAGGAAGTAAGCGCTAGGTATCTCGGATATTAAACGCCAATTATTTGAACATGGCGATATGTCCTTATAGAATTAATGTCTTCATAAGGTAAGAGAAGAGCGGGAGGTCACGACATAATTTGAGTATTTGAAATATTTGGCACAATTTAATTTGTATTTATTACAATAGAATGAGTACATATTTCTTTCATAATATGTGGTTTAATCCAATATTCTGCACATGTTAAGAACTCTAGATTCGGCTTATGATTCGCTGCAGTTTTTAAGCTCTGGAGTTTTTTTGTGGTTTTATTCCCCTCCATAATGTTTAATCATCATTAATAAGGATCCTAAGCAGCTATCAGGAAATTAAGGTGAAATTTCCAAAGAAGTAGAAGAATATTTAAATTACCTGGTGTTTATTAATACCATTTAAACGAATCAGAAAGTAATTAAAGATAATGTCCAGGAGCAGCGTAACAAGTGATTTGTCATAAACGTCTTGAATCATCAGCTTATTCGAACTATAATATTTTAACTATTGATAATTTGGGAGGAGGTTGTATTTTCTTCAAAAGAAGGTTCGAAGGAAGGTGTATATGAAAGATGTAAATTGAAGTCAGCTAAACCTGGAGTGGCGAATTCGATTTTCGCCCAGGCAAATAGGAATTTATTTAATGACGAACTCATTAAATAAAATCCTTAGTCATACCCTGACTAGAAAAGAGTCACGTAGATAACCCGTCCAAATTAGCTATATCAATAAAAAGTGGACTTTAATAAATTAATAAAAAAAAAATGGTCCAACTGTGAATGACAACTGTGGAGGGAGTTCCATAGTGCTAATCACTTAATAGCTGTTCTAGACTTGAAAATTATTGTTAAGTGTACATCTCCTGAGTCCTTTTTTGAAGCTAAATCTTGCACTCACCTTTCCCAAGGCTAACGGTCAATTCCGAACATACACAGGCCAAAAATCAAAACGCAGGGGCTGCGTAAAACTGCAGATTTCCCACGCGATCTACTCCAAAAAGTAAAAGTTCGATGAGAAAAATATTTGGTAATTAAACTTCAAATAAAGTGCTTCACGACATAACAGCTTACTGTTAATATGACATGAGAAGGAGGGGGGGGGGGGAGTAGGTATACTGAAGGCTGAAAACTAAAAAAATTCAAATATTTCGAATTTTCAAAATTCCCCCTCCAAAAGCCCCCTCACACCTGTCAGATTTTTGCCGTTAACGAAATAGGTTTGGTAGCGATCAAACAAAAATTACGACCGCTAAACTGTTAACAGACAAATATATATAGCCCTTAAGGGAAATCTGCTAAAATGTAGTTTGCGGAAATTTAACAAAGCGCCAAGTTTTAAAGTGAGGCTTCGCAAATATTGTTGAAACCTTGTCTAGGACGCACTACTTACAATTAGATAGTCTTAGGAGTTATTCTACTCTATTTTGGCTCCGAATTGAAATCTTTAAAATGCAATTTCGAAAACTATTTGACACAGGTGGCTGAAACTTGAATAATTTGATTAGCTTTCTATGTGTTTTAATTTAGTGACAAACAAAACTGAGTGATGAATTTCACAATAATAACGTAAGGAGATATCATGGTTACACATCTGGGTTATAGTCTTTGTTCCTGGTGGTATCTTAGAAATTTTCAGTGCACAAAATATTTAATTTAAATATGATCCCCTGGCCATTTTATTATGAAAGTTTTTCATATTAGTAAAAGATTAAATATATATTTAAAAATTAAGATTTTGGAAATTTTGGAAAAATATTTGTTGAACTTTTTGTGTAATAATGTTTAACAATATAGTCATGCTTGACATCAAATTGAAGCGGATAGAAAGTAGAACAAAATGGTGAAAGTTTCAGTCTCTTCAAATACTTTTAAAGACTTCAATATCCAGCCAAAATAATGGGTTTTGTAAAAAATGAATAGCTTAAATATTAATATACCAAATGATCTGAAACTTGGCATTTTTCTTTGTCTTGAACGTAAGAACAAACATTAGGGACATTCTGAAGCCTTGAGTTTCTAAATTAGTTTCATTTTGTTGATTGACCACTGATTTATAGGATTTACCATTTGCAGACTGTGAGTGAAGGCTCTCAGATTCCTCTAGTTAAATTTGAAATCAGTCTCCTTTACAGTGTTTTATTTTTGTAAACATTTAGCGCTTTCAGAGAGTCAGTCCTCCATCTTCAGAGATACTACTGCAGGAAGAGTTGCTCACTGATAGTAACGTAGCAGCTCTTGCAGGTGGAGGCATGAACCTCCGAAACTGCTCCAAAAATGTAAGTCTGTGAAGGAGACTTTTGACTTAAACAGGCGTATGTCTTATAGGAGTATAGAGAAAAAGAGAACAAATCGTTTCCCGCAGTAGTGTTATTGGAAGTGAAGAATATTGCGTACTTGGAGAGAAGAAAACATCCAATTCTTCAGACGTTTTCTTATTTCGGTGCTAAGTGCTCAAAAAGACTATTGGCTCCAACTTCAGAGCTACTTGCATGCATTTATTTGGACTCATTAGTGCCACTGAAGATGGAGGCAGTAGTCTTTAATAGCGCTTAGCGCTGAAATAAAAACAAATAAACATAAAGAATTGGACGTTTTCTTCTTTCTAACTGGGAACAAATCCTCAAGTCAAACCGCTAAGGAAATTTTACATCCAATAACTTAACTCAAGTCCCCATGCTTCTGATACATATGTGAATCGTATATCGATCCGGCTACTATCGTCCTCGAGATCTTTATTAGGAACTCAGTAATTTCTTAGTTCTTATTATAATTTTTTTTAAGGTTTGTTCTTATTATTTTCGAGCTTATATATTTCATCTGGGCACCAGGGCTTTCTATTGACGGGAACAAGCCTGGGCGTAGCCGGCAGATAAACATGTTTTATGTTAGTACAAGTGGACAGAATTAGCTGTGAAGAGGTCTTTACTTGGAGGGGATTATCGATTGGACAGAATACTGGGCTATACAGCGCATGACTCAAGATGGCGCTCACCCTTCTATTTACCCCACTTTTCCAGTTTCAGAAAATGTACACTTTTATATGTCTATAGTTGTAATCATTATCATGAACAAACAAACCCATAAAAAAAAAAGTAGTAAACATTTAAATGAATCTCGAAAAGTTTGTGAATTATG
The DNA here is from genome assembly GCA_019009955.1 of Riptortus pedestris. NCBI lineage: Eukaryota > Metazoa > Arthropoda > Insecta > Hemiptera > Alydidae > Riptortus > Riptortus pedestris. The sequence continues at coordinate 29,864,901 of CM032229.1, read as the reverse complement.
GGGTGCGGGGATGAAAGCGGTCTGCGTGATTCTTCTCTTCTTTTTTTTGGTTCTTAAAAAAAAATAACTTAATTTTTAACATTTACCTGGAACGGTTCATGATTAACTGTGTTATCTCATTAAGAAAATTATCTATAAATAACGTTGAGAATAAACACATAAATAACAGGAACTTATGATTATCAAAATTGTAGGATTTCCGGTCTGTTCACTTAACTGCCTTAAATGTTTTTTTTTAAAAAATCGTTCATTAAAAACTGTCACTGGCTTATAAGTGAAAGGCTCTTCTTATAACAGAACTCTTTGGTTTGGTCATGACAATAAAAAAACCTTCTAGTACGGTCGCGTTGAAAATGTATAGCTGTAGAACTTGGTAAATATTCCATGCTATATATTGTTTTTCATCGATATTTTTTTTTAATTTTTTTTTTAAATATACCACTTGAATAAACTTTGTTCTTCTGAACATTCATTAAAGCGTTTTCCTGGTGAACCTTGTATGTCTGATTCATTTTCCTCCTTCAAATAAGAGATGTACAACTTTTTCCAGATGTAGAATTTCCAGGGGCTGGTAGGGGTCGATGTATATATCCATGGTTGGAAAACGTCAACACCTCCATTAGATATTAACTCTTTAATACAGACTAGCTTTCAAAGGCCCAGCCTCATCTTTAAGAGCTCTGTAATAAAGAGTTGTAATCTAAAAAGGTGTTGACCTTTTTTCAACAATGCAACACAAATTCCTTCAGGCCTTCATTCACAGCCTCCCGAATTTCCCCTAAGAAAGAGAATATTCACATTCACCTGGCTCCAATTTTTATTTATTCCTAAAGACGTGAATATTTTAAGTAATAAATTACAGTTTTAATAAATGATTTTTAAATTGGTTTCAACCTAGTGTGTTTTGTAAAAAATGCTCAAGACAAATATTTTAAATTGTCGAAGTACAATATATCAATTCCAGCAAACCACGTAGATTCTGACTAAGAGAATACTGAAACAGAAAGCCAGAATAGAATAAATGAACATTTGGCCTAGCGAAAAAGTCTCCGGATCCACATCACGTGTACTTTATTCTACTGTGGCTAATCGGAACGGGTTGTCTATAGATAACCACACTTCTTTTTATCTGATATCCAGAAGGAATTGGATGATGGTTAGGAGACAGAGTGACCTCCCGTGGTTGTCCCAACAGTTCCCCTTCTACTGAATACTCTAAGTTCTATTTTAAGGGGGGTGTTGTGAGTTGGTATGGGTGTAATAGAACTAAGGTTATGGGTTGCCCGGCATCTGGAGGTACCGGGGCCGCACTTCTCTAACCAGGTTGGGATTCATCACTAAGTAAATTCCTGTTGCCCCAGCGGGAAGAGAACCCTCTAGAAACTCTCTAGGTTTACCTACTGTAGTCAGACGTCGGTCTTAGTACAGTTGGTAAACCTAGAGTTTCGGGTTTGCTTCCCGCCTGGGCAATAGGAATTTATTTCTATAACACGTACGGCTAACCTCATCTCCCCCCCCCCCCTAAAAAAGAAGAAAAGAATCTGTATTTATAAAAAATTGTTCTGATTCAAAAAAATTCCAGCATTAAAGAAAACCATTTAAGTACTTAGAAAACTTAGTCCCAATAATAATAACAATTATGCTAGAGTACAATCAATTTAAATTAAATTACACTGACAGCATGAAATTTAGAATAGTCATGACTGTTTACTACTATTAAGTCGTAAATGTCCTTGATTACTCTAAATCTGTCAGACGACTTTATTGTGTTGGCTGTGAACAACATAGAACAGCTGGTAATAATAAACATCAATCTCCTTCTCAGTCTTTAAAAGAGTTTCGTTTTATAATCTTAAGAACCGTGCCTTACAATTTATAGCCATGATCCTGGTAATGCGTAAAGTAAGCAAATGTCCTACGTGCTGATATCACGTTATTTACATGACATATATGCACAAATTATGTTATCTGCATGTAAAATTCACTGTACCTTCAACAGTAATAAACCTATGTAAATATGACTTGAATTTAAGCTGAGAATGAGATAATTTCTGACGTTGTAAAAATCTGATTTTATTTTGATGGCTGATGAAACGCCGTTAATAACAGGAAAATAAATAAAAATAGAATTGCGTTAAATAATTCAAGGTGAGATCGGGCACATTCGCAAAACCTGTTTAAAAAATTGCGTCGTGCGTAATCTCAAATAGGATGAAGTCAGGAAAATCTGCTACAAAGGATAGTAGTAATTTCTACAATTTTCTAACTCCTCCTATACATTACTCGTGAATTTACGCATGGAGGTCCTTGACTGCTAAGGACGAGTGCTTGCTGCGAAACCATAACACATAAGTCTTTTTATCCAGCATATAACGTATGTGCGGAAATTGAATGGAAGTGATGGGAGTTCTGAAGTGGAACAGAAATGTTTAATTCAGGTGGCTCAACAGGTCAGATTGTCAACAGGGGATCAATATATTTAAATTTTATGTTTTTAAAAAGGTTGACACGTATAGGATAGGAATGATTTTAAAAATGCCTGTTGAATTTAAACCCAATTGAAAACCACAAGCCAGACGAAAAAAAAAACACATGGAGCAGACTATCTAAAAACCAACCCGCCCCACTTTCCCGTATTATTATAGCATGAAGTGGACTTATTCAACAACAATAATAATTACGAAAATATCTTAATTTATATTTAAAAAATATAGAAATAAATGTATTTATAACGAACAAAATTCTGATTTGAAAAATAATGAAACGTCCAAATTTTTATAGAATAATACTATTTAATAATTGCACACTGTAATTCTGGTAACAGTATTATAAAATATATTTTAATGATTATTTTCTATTTGCTCTCCTCCCTGGACACTCAGTCTCTCGTTTTGTTTGTTCCCTTTCTCCTGATTTTGTTTTACTAAGTATGTCTGTCAGTACTGATGTATTGTTTTTACCCTTAGTGTCCTTATTTATTTTACACCGAAAAATGTATTAATTAGAATATATTGATAGATGGTCGTTTACGTACTCTTTTCCCATCCTGAATTGACACTACAAATTGCCTTTTATCCTATGCGGTTTTCCTTTGGAAATTTAGAGTTCCCTGTGACTCATCTCTGCCGTCAGTGTCGTTTCACATTCGTTTTCTGAAACTTCTTTCACTGAGGATACATGCGGAGTTGAGAATGGATGTGATTTAAATAATTTTGAACTCGGAGTTTGATTGTCTTTGCTTTCTCAAGGGTACATTAAACTTGAATGTTATGTACTTACGCTGGTTAAAGCTTATCACAGTCCGCTTATTCAGATTATAGGCAAAAAGTATTGACAAACAACTCAAGTACTCTTTTCTCAAGTACTCTCAACTCTTCGTTTTGAGACAGCCTCATGCAGAAGGCAAACAGGAACCACTATATATACTTTGTTTTCTTGCAAAACCAGGAATACCTGTTCAAGGAGGTGCATCAGGTGCAGCCTATAGACTAAACAACAATCTTTTAAACACCAAATTCCACATGAAATTCATCTAGTGGAATTAAGTTAATATTTGGAGCCAGAATCAGTCAACTAGTTCAAAATGACTTGCACCACTTTCGTATTCAACCCATCATTTGATTGCAAGAATTTCTGGTCCTAAGCTGGGACTGGGATGTCTCAACTCAAGCAAATCTCTTATTTAGAAAATTTAATATTAAACTTTTACACGAAGGTTATTTTTTACTAATTCATTTCACATGATTAAATTCTCAGGTTTAACTCTTTGACTTACATTTTCGTTTTATTTTGTTGTTGTAGGTCAGATATACAGGATATAGAGACAGACCACAAGAAGAACGACAAGTTAGGTTCCACAACGGCTGCAGGGAAGGTCATACAGAAGTTGTAAGTGTGTTTACTGGCATTATATCGTTTAAATGTATCATAGAGAAGAGCTTATATAAACATAATACACAAAAATGAAATAAAATTATCCATTCTTGATTAAATCATTACTTCCATTTGAGAATAAGAAATATATTCATGATCATATTTCACATATTAAAAATACAGTGTTCGCAAATATTTTAGCTCTCGTTTTATCGCTTTCATGTTTAATTTACATGATAAAACCATTATTCCTCAATTAAAATTTATATTCGTCTTCGCACTAATCAAAGATGAAGAGGATATTCCACAACAATTCGTTGTGTGAAAATAAATAAATAAATATATATATATATATATATATATTCATTCACACTTATATACATTCATGCGTACGTACTTACAATATATTTGGAAAATAAACAACCTTCCTTTAGAGTTACTTCTGAAAATCAAAATTTCAAATTTAGTTTAAATCGTAAAAGCACTATTCCAATGTAATGGAGGCGCTCGGTTCAAGGCTTAGTTTGCAGATTTAACACACACACAAAAAATATTTTTTCTCCAAAAAATAGTTACCTTTAGTTTGAAAAGATGCTAAACTAGTTTTAGGTTGAAACTAAGTCCCTTATTTTTTCAGGCATTCGTTGCGACTGGGACAAATATGCAACTGGTTTTCAGTCCAAGTTCAAACGGCTACCACCACCCTGGCCACAGAGACTGCGATTTTGACAAGGAGCCTGGCAAGGTATGGTAATATTTGTTTTAAATTGCCGTTTCTAATTCATCCACGTAAAATTCTTATACACTTAGTGATGGTGGGCAAAAAAATGCTTATAATTTACTAGCCCTCTTATAACCTGAAAATGCGGTTTTCATTTATATCACTTTAAAATTGTAGGCGTTACTTTTTTACAAGAGAATTCCCTTTGAAATATCGTAAATATTGGGCCTGCCAAATTTTAAGGTAAAATCAAAGAAAGCAGTTATATGACAGTTACTCAAAAACTTGAAGAAAAAGTATCTGAAAATAATTGGCCTCGGCCGTCCAGACATACGGGTAGATGCATCTACAAGCTACCCCTGGTTATTGTCCTCTCGAACAGGATATCCTTATTTCCTCGGTAACTAACTAGAGATGGAAGAGGGGCTCAAGGAATTGCTGTGGTTTCCCGTTGCCTTCCTCATGAGAGTTCCCAGACTACTTCAGGAAGAGTCGTGTGTGTTCCAATCTCAACCGGCATTAGCAAAATACTAGCTCTTAATGTTTAAAGATCTATTTCGTTCTTTGAGCAGATTTTACTTAAAGAAGATGAATTATCTATAAAAGTTGTGAGCGAAAAATATCTTCTAATGTCAATTGATACTGTATAGCGACCACAATTTTTTGTGTTATCGTTAACAAACTCGATATGTAAAAGTTTCATGTAAATGTTAATTGAAAAATGTTATTCAGCTAGTCTTTTTGATCATCTAATTTACTACAATTATTCTTCTGTACATTTCTCTTTAGGTTAAATATTAAAGGAGCTATTTATGTATTTCCTTTTTCGGCCTTAAGTAAACCCTCTGTCGTGCTAATGCGATTTTTAGTTTGGGTTTCTTTGCATATTATGTTTGAAGACTTGTTTACATATAGTAGTTGCTTGGGGATAATAGAGATTTGAACGTCCGGAGGACGTCATCGGTGTATAATTTCAGTAGGTGGGAAAGCTGTTTAATTTACTCAGCCCATGATAGATGAGCTTTTTGCGTTGCTTGAAAGCTAGATTGTCGATTAATTTTAAAATTTCCCCTCATTTATAGAAAAAAAATATTTCTTGTGTAATGCTCTCTTTAGATTTATAAAATGTATGCATGAGTTTTTTTTTAATTTTCAGCGTAAATTAGCTTGCAGACGTCAAAATTCGGCGTTGGAAGGTTTCAGTGTGTCCCTTTGGTGATCCATTTTGCCAGATCCGTTTAAAGAAATAAATACAGTGCGATCTATCATATTTTGACAATCTCTTAATAGGGCGGGTGTAATCTTTCGTTTGATATTTCCAGAGGATCCTATTACACCATTTTTTCTGCCGCTCTTCAGCAGGCTTCCACGGTCCTTTGTACTCCTGAAGTGGATGAGACGACTATTGATAGTTGGGAATAGTGTCGTCATTGTCCCCCGAAGTATTGCTGATACAGTCACCGAAGCTGCAGCTGTCAGCCTGGAAGTAAATCCGTTAAATAATTACGCCCTTCCACTTTCCGCCGCTATTGAGCGGCGGAGGGGGCCGATGTAAACAGAATATCGACCCAAAGGGGGGAGCCGGCAACGCCATTTTCTCCCCCCTTAGCGCCATACGCCATTTTGTAACATTAATCCGTTAGTATTAAAGTAAGGGAGCCCTTTGGGATTTACATAAGAGGACAATAGCCCTGTATGCCGTGGGGGCCGTCTCCTCCCATATTAGCTTGTCAAGGGAACTACCATGAAAATGAATGTATTCATGGTATACTCATTTTGTACGCTAATTATGTACTACTCTTGAAATGAATAATAGATCTGTCTATGTTGACATTTTGATCACTAATAATAGAACAGTCGCTACTTGAGCTGTCAAAACTTTTCAAAAAATATTCCCGTCTTAGCAAACATGAGTACTTAAAATATTTTCTATTGCATTAACCACTTTATCTACTTAAATCTTTAGGAGAAAACTCGCAAATAGCAGTAAAACGGTTCTTGAAAAGAATAACTAAAACTCCCTATTTAAGCGTCTTGAAGGGTAGTAAAAATAAAAAAAGCAATTTGACAGACGAAAATAAAAGGGAAACGTTGTATATCCGACATATGAGCGCTATATATATTTTAAACTCTTCTAACAAGCCACTGTGTAATGGAGCACTGAGAAAAATCATAAACATTTCCGGTTTTTTTTTTTTTTTTTTTTTTTTTTGCAACGGCTCAGGAATTGCTTGCTTAATGATTAAACGGGATTATTTCTGATTTTAATTTTAATTAAAACATTCATCTTCCTCACTGTGTATATGTCCGTTGAAGTGATCGGTATTTTAATAAGAAAATTTGTATGGCCAAGAGTTAGAACCTTAAGAAGAATAGCTCATTTAAAGTAGTTAAATAAATTATGTTTAACGTACCAGCTGTGATGCCCAGTTTTGTTTAAAAAATAGTTAAAAGCTGATGAGTATGATATGGTAATAATAGTTAGGCTTCATTATACATGGACGACATTTTTTCACTTTTCCGGATTCAGTCATATTGAGCACTGTTTTTTCTCTCACTTTTTTCTTATCTTACTGAGTCAGGTAAGGCAATGAAAATCTACAACAAAAAAATGGCTGTCTTCCCAACTTTAAAACGTGCATTATTTTTCTATTTATCCTAAAACAAAATTATCTCTCCAACTAAATTATCCGTTAAACAAGAACATCCCCTCTACCGCTGTTAATAGAGGAGAAGGATGGTTTGGAATAAACGAAACGATATAAACGTATAATCAAAATACATGGACGTAAAATATATAATGAGCAGTTAGAAATAGCAGATGGCAGCTCTCTTTACTCCAGATGTGCCTGGAAAGTATAGATCAGAAAGTGAACAGGCTGTTTCATAGATATATACTTTTAGTCATCAATTATCTAAACTTTCTTTATTCATTCGTTACCATTATGTACCGATATATTTATTTAGCCGATGGGAAAGTTTGCCTTTTTCCTTATTGCGAATGAAATATTGATATTTTATTCTACAAACATTAATTATAACAGCACGTTCATTTAAGAAATATTAATCAAAAAAGTATAATTAAGCTCTCAAAATGCTCTCATGTAGAGCATATTTATAAACACCCCGCATCAGGAAATCGACATAGTAATTGATTTTGGTACTGCATTTACCACTTTCGGTATTTTGATGGAAATTAGCAAATGACTGTGTACCACTCATAATTTCAAGTTCGTTAAAAGTGCAATACCTAAAATAATTATATATATATAAACATAATTCAAATTGAATAGTAAGTAGTATCACTATTAGAAATAACACTTTTTTAAGGTGATGGTAATTTTAGGTTCAGTGATGACAAATGTTTGTTGTAGTAATCCGTCCTGATGATAGTACGAAGTTTCAGGTGACAAATATATATAAGAAAGAGCCTGAACAGCTGTTTACCAGTGTGCTTATTGGCTCAGAAAGAATATTGCCGGTATCGGATCACAATAACAATAGGAGACGGCACTCCCCCGACAATCAGCACCAAAAAAAAAAGGCACACATCCTCTTAGCGTCAATAGGGGCACTAGATCTGCTCAGAGGCGACGGTACACGGGCACAAAAAACACTACAAAGGAAGTAAAGAAATAGGTTGTGTCTATAAACACAGACCTCCTTCGTGATTATCCTCTATTAGGCCTCGTCAAAGTAGCATGGGACTGGTGGAGCCTTTTTGGCAGCAGCACAAAGGCACTCTTACACTAACACTTCCATTAGTTTTTATCACTGTTTACGGGTTTAATTATACCCTAAATAGTAATTTTTCTGTTTGTTTTCTTTTACGCTGACATCGCTAAATAAAACATGTCATGCGTAACAAACAAGGATATGCTCGTTTAAAGAAGCTTACAGGAACAGATCACAATACATTTCAGAATAAACAGAATCCTGCAAGTTCAAGATGAATGAAAATGCAGACTTTGTATATTTAATTATTTTCTTCATGTACGTTTTTTGAAGAATCAGCTGTCTAAATTCCCAAATTTGTGTAATCTACCATTAACTCTGCCGTTGAACGCTCCAGTAAACGTACAAAACTTAAAGCAGGGCTAAAATAACATATTCTTTATCCTTTTTATGTTTTAAATTAAAATTTGTGATTAAAGAATAAAAAATCGACTAGATAGAAACAAAAATTTGTAATCATTGTGCTTCCAATAACTAACAATCAGTACGTAAACGTAGAAGTATTTTGTACCTTAAATGATAGTTTTTAGCAGATTATCCCTTAAGAGAAATCAGGTATAAAGGTTGTACTCATTACACGATTTTGGTAAAATTTCTGCAAACGTCTGACCATCCTATCCAGGAGATGGTGAAAGTGAGGTACCTTAAAAATATTTTATATATATATATATATATATATATATATATATATATATATATATATATGGCTGAACCGCTCCATTCAACACATAGTTATTAATGGCTGAAATCGGAGTAGAAGGGGTTTAGAGAGACAGGAGGAGACTCGGTAATTCAAAATATCTCTTATTATGAGTCGGCTCGAAAAAGTTTATAGAACCAATAAGCTAAACTATTTAAGACTACTCATCGGATTTTTACTTAGAAATAGGAATTATATGGTGGAGAAGAGATCAACTAACGCGTTGGATACCTGCTTAGTTTACGCAGTCTCTGCTGAAGCCAAGATCTTTATGAAGTGCAATTCTGCTTTGGTGGACTTTATGATACTACAGCTAATCGGCGTGTGGTATTTATAGGTTACCAAATTTATCTAGTCCGCGCGGGACCAAGGAGAATTTGATTAGGGAGTTTGTCAGTAAATAAATTCCTATTTTCCACGCGGGAATCGGAACATACGACTCCAGTTTTTTACCTTATCACACTACCATGCGCCTCGGCAAAGTAAATTCCCATTCAAGAAGAGCATTATATCATCTGCTTAACGCACATGGCTAACTAGAACCCCTTTGAAAAATCTGTGACCCGTTTCGGAGAAGACTCGTCCTCTGTTCGGCTTAAAGACGTCTTAAATCCTAATGAGCATTTTCGGATTTCCGTCCGTGATAAGACAACAGCTCTGCGATAATTAAGACCTTCGGCCGGTCCTGGAGACAGCTATAGTCGGAAGGCGTGCACGCGGCAAGGGCGGGCGCGTGCGCATTATTTAGAAGCACAACAAACACTGGAGTTGAGAGGAGTATTGTCCTAGACTGCTTGCTCATTAGGCAGCCACTCGCCGATCCATCATACTTCTCTTATCCTCTCTCTCTGCCTCAATTAGCAATCTCAGATAAGCATCAAAACACTGCATTAGAATCTCCTATCTTATAATAATTTAATATACACATTCAAGCAGAACGGAGATTTTTTTACTGATTGTATATCTACACTTGTTTTCATATTTCTTAGTGCCAAAGTTTCAAAGTTTATCAATGCGAAAACTGAAGAAGATGCGGGTTATGGTGAAGTTGTATCTTAAAACGCATTCCGACTAACTTATATGCTAACAATGATTCTGCTACGAAGTCTCCTTTGAGACAGGAATACTCACAATTGCTTTAGTGACAGTCTAGCCTAAAAGGAAACTTTGACTGCCCCATGACATCAAAATCGGTTTCGAAGTTCATAAATGTTTTGAATAAAACCTTTTTGACCGTATTATACTTCAGCAGTGCAATTTCATGCAACTAACATGAAACTATTCGTGATCATTCTATGGCCCATCAAAAAAGTTCTTCCAAACCTTCTGGAAACATTGATCTTAACCTCATTGCTGGTCAATAGCTCATAAAGTTTATAAATCAGGTAGCAGAAGCATACTTGCTCATTTAGCCCCTTTATTTACTCCGATTGATCGTGGAACAACCACTTAGGTATGATCCAATCAACTTCAAGTACACGCTATTCTTTGAGGCTTATTTTTTGTCAGGCTTCCATAATTTCTAGTTATCTGTCGGACAGTAAATTATGCTCTGTTGTAAAATTAATCATGAAATGCTAGTATATATCCCTGTGAGGCAAAGGGTTTCGCTTCGCTTCATAAAGAATTCGCCTACGCGTTTCGCAATTCCTGTAACGCCTCTTCAGGAACACTTAGACATCCTTCCTCTAGGCCAGCATCGTCGAGAACGATGAAGAATTTCTCCCTCGGATTTGGGGTTACCTGGTTTTTAAGTTTAAGTATTCCTGAAGAGGCATTGCAGATGAACGCAAACGTGAAACAAGAAGAATGAATTCTTAATAGAATGAAGTGAAAGTGTAAAGTGTCTTAAATAAGTTGTCCCTTTGTCTCGTAGTGATATTAAATTAATCATGCTTTTCCATAAAAAAAAAAAAAAAAAAAAATCTTTTATTTGGGCTAAGTAAACACACTTAATCTCAGACGGAGACGGACCATGAAAAGATAGGCGGAGAAAAAGGCATGTGTGTACCAACAATGCAGGCAATCCTTTGTGAAGAGAATAACACAAATGGCTGTTGGCACCCCTGGCTCCCATTTGTCATTGCCGACTCCTCTTGAAAAGAAGAAGGACTACAAGAGGATCCTTGGGCCTCTCTTCACATAATGTCAATAGGAAGGCTCTCTCACGGCCTTATAATGATACCGACTATCGCTCAGTTAACAGCAGGATGTGGCATGCGATAGCGGGCCGACAAAAATTATAAAAATAGAAATCTCATTTTTAAACATGTCTTTTATCGTAGTCTATATTCCAGGGTGTGGTTAGAAGACTGTGCCCCATATCTTATAAAAACCATATACGCACAAATATCCCTATATTCAAATTTACTCGATATAGGTTATACTGTTCAACTACAGTGAATACATTTAAGCATCTGGCCTTTACTTTAAAATTCTATGCTTGAAATTGATCATTTGAATATGCTGCCAAAGTTTTTTGGTCGGCGTTATATTATTTTTCAAACTACGTAAGGAGTAGTTCCACGAAGTTGGACACTTACTGAAATACTTTAGTAAAATAGTCCGTGTATGGGAACAATGTCGAAAGGAATATTTTCGGATATCACACTTTTAATTAAAATAAAAGTCACTCACGCAGAGGCTGCGTAAACTTAGCAGATTTCCCACGTGCTCGTATGGCAAACTAGACATCTCATCTCACCACATATTCTATCTGAAAACGAAAATCAAGAATCACTCCCTTAATATTTGAGTTACAAAAAAATGCACGGAACAGTTGTTGAGCATCAATAATTTAGCAGGATTGGTTTTATAACATTTTACAATCCGACGCATCCCCCCTCAAAACCCCCAATATTCTTGGTCCAATTTCAGCCAGTAACAAATATGATTTTTAGTGTTGATTGAAACTATTAAATCGATTACAGTATAGAATAAATAAACATTTCCGTACAAGAATCATAATTGATCATAATAACAACGAATTTGCATTTATCTCTCATATTCATGACCTCTTGGCACACAATATTAAATTATTTTAGGTTAGAATAGAAGTTCTTGATATAACAGCTTATTTTTCTTATGACATGGGTAGGAGTGGAGGTTTACTGAAGGCTGAAAACTAAAATATGCAAATACCTTGGTTAATATTCCCATTAAAGAAAACTTGTCTATAACAACATGTATAGTTAATTAACCTTACAATAGAATTGGTTTTGTACAATTTTTCGATTCGACGATTATTTGTGTTGTTGTCATACCAGTCGGTGGAGACCGTCGTCACTGGCTGATGGTCGAGTGCAGCTGGCATTGTGCTTTCGATGCGATGGCAACATCTTCAAGCCCGTCAAAAAGTTGTACCCCTTTTTGAAAAGTGGAGTACAACTTTTTGACGGGCATGAAGATGGTGCCATCGCATCGAAAGCACAATGCTGCACTCGACCATCTGGCCGTGACGACGCTCTCCACCGACAGTTATGACAACAGTATTATTTATATTGGCGGTTCTAACCCTTTACTTGAATTACCATTATTTGTGTTATTTGATGAATGTGACCAGGATGATTTTGTTGATAAATCTTTATTTCTTATTAAATCGCTAACGACGGGCTATAAAGCTAGTAACAAAATAAGTCCGGCTTATTTTTACACTGATGAGAAGTAATGTACTGCACATGTTATAATCTTGCCCTTACAACATTTCAGAACTATCGACTCTAGAGTTTTCCAACCAGAGACACCTAACCCCCCCCCCTCCCAACTGTCCGATTTTAGCCATTAACGAACTTGACCTTTAGTTTCAGTTGAGGCGCTACAGCGAAAATTATGTACACGTGATTTTGAATGGACCTTATCGACATATGATAGGTAGGATCGGTGGGCATTCGAAAATGCTGTCATGAGTACAACCTCAATAGCTGAGATTGATCCCCTTAAGGGAAATCTGTTAAAAGTAGCTTACCACCTCTGAGCGAGAGAAGTGAGTTACTATATTCTCAATCACCATTCTAGTGCATAGACACTTTTACACAAGTTACTATTCTTATTATATTAACCCGCCTACCTATAACGGTTTGATGTAAGTTAATAAAACGCATGAGCGAGATGCAGCTTGAAATTAATTGTAAAAGACATATAATATTCTTGATAAATATAAAAGAGTTTGAGTGACATGCCATGTGTTAGAGCAAGCTCCCACAGATTGTAGGTGGCTGCTTTGACGCTTTGTAAGCCTTTGTTTAAGGCGGGCCTACATCTGTTTCCTCTATATTAGTCCTTATGCCTGTGAATTAGCACCCTCACCCTTCTTTCTATCCCTAATCATTTCACAACATCCCTGTCTGGCCTGTCACCTACCCTGCGCCAACTACAGCATTTTGCATGTATTTTAATCCTAAGGGTAAAACGTTCATAGGATCCTAACCGGAGTATTTAGAGCGTATCTCTAATATGTCGTTCTGGTTTTATTAACCCCTCCCTCTACCTTCTAATCATAGTTAATATAGTATGTTATTATTAACATTACGCTTGCTCATGGAGTTGAGTTATAGATTTCCTGAATATAGTACATGTATGACACTAAATTTTTTTAAACTATTTCCCGTTTAAAATTTCATAGAATTAAAATATATTTTTATTTTTAAAAATGGTCATTAGTACAGTTGTTTATTATTTAAAAAAAACAGATTATTAAAAAAATAACATTAATAATTTTTTTTATTAATACGCTTGTAGTGTGTATTCTTGATTTTCAGTAAGTATATTACATAAGAATATTATGTAATATATTGAACATTGAAGGTTCATTGCGGTGTGAACTATGAAAGTAATATGTCTGCAATCCATTGTTTACTTTTTACGGAAGGCAGCCCATACATTATTCTCATACGTACACAAAGTTCAAATGTACGAAAAAAATTAACATACAAATTAGTTCTGTGGTGTACAACAAGATTTCAAATTATATGCATTAATTGTATTATATGCCAGCTACCCTGAAGGAGGACATTACGACAATCATTAGCAAAAGTGCCATTTTCAGACATTCATTTCCTATTAATCATTCACCTACTATGCTGATCACCATTTTTTTTTAATATTCTGATCAGAATTACTTGAATTTATAAAATGTTTATTTATTTTACTTTTGCTATTTGTTATTGTACAATTTTTGACTTTTGAAAGGGCAAATCGCCTTTGATGTAATGCCCATAAATAAATCTAATCTAATCTAAAATTTGTTTACATAAATTTCAAATGTAAATTTGTATGACGAATCATTACTTTAGCTCAGAGTATGGTTTATTAATGCTGAAGTCACTACGGTAATATGGAAGTCATTTGTTAAGAAAGCATTTTCTTGTTAAGAAAACATCACGTTCTGAAGCTAATATGCAGTATTTGCAGTACCAACTATTGGACTCCTCTCATGTTAAAAAGCTTTCTTATTAAAGATTTCAAATATTAAAAGGCAAATACATGAGAACAGTGTCTCATCACAATTACCCCGCCAAAATCTTTGAGTTGCAAGCTTTCTATAAACTTCTATTCACTTTGTTTCTATTCGCCAATTACCTAGTTCTATTTAGATTGATTAACTTTACTTTAAACAACAAATCATAACATTCAGAAAGAACTCACCGTAGAGCAAGGTATTTCAGCGAACCCTAATATTAAGAACTGATATTACCTGTATTTTGTCAGGAACAGCCCAGTCAAGTCTAACCGGGCGTGGCGATGAGAACAAACGGTCAAGGTACAACATTTTTCTCTGAGAGGTGTTCTTGAATACCTCTCAAAGGAATATTCTGGGAGGGCTAGCTACAGAAGATGCTCTAGCCTATATTTGCGCACAATAGAATAGACTGAAGAAGACGGAAGCGAGACGTGTGTTTAGCTTGTAGAAGCTATGAGAATGGGCAAGTTAGGCACGGGCCGGTAAGGCGGGTGGTCCGCTCAGCTGTCTGCGATTCTAGTCCAGGATGGACCATTTAGGACAAGTATCAGATCTCAAGGAGATATCCTGACTCTGCAACATGTAGCAGATGGTTGTACAAAGTGTATCCAGACCTTCTGGGAGGGTATATCTCCCAATTCTGGGAGGTACTGAGCCCTCAAATAAAATAACATTTTCCATTTTGGAGTATCTTCTCTCATTAGTTGAGCGGTTTTTGTTTACCAATCAAAATTAACATAAGAGTTACATGGCATATGTTCTCTTTGTATAGTGATATATTTCTAAAAAATGAAGCTTAGCTTTAAATAGTTGGTTCAATTTCCACGAAGGGAAGACACATTATTTGGCGAAGTGCTCACCACACAAAGTCTTAGTCATAGAAATGAGTAGAAGGTAAACTGAAGATAAGTCATCTTAATTACCCTTGATGGAATATAGATAGGTGTTAAATTATACCCTTAATTGGATTCTTAATATTAGTTACTTATACTAATATTACTCTATACAAATGGTTAAAGTGTATTAATAAAATTTGAAATATTCAATTAAGAGATTAAGTAACAACCAAATAAGCATTGTGGCATGCATCATTTTCAATTTTAATTAAAAAACAAACAAACTCATTTTTGACTTACACAAGGTAGATTCCTTGGCCTTTAGGAAAAATATTTAAAATTTAATATAATATATAGTATAATAACTATTTTAAAACCTTAATAATTCCTTATACTTAAGTGTTGTGGATTAAATTTAAGTGAGCCATAGTACGGGTTTATGGTTTTATAACCCAGGTTGTACTCGGACAAGCATATGGAGTTCCTCAATAGTTGTGATAGATATAGTCGCAGAATACTTATTTTTAAAGCGAGAACCTATAAAGTTCTTCCACAATTACGAATGAATGTAACTCTGAATTTATTAAGAGCTTTTATTATCAGCCTCACCTATTTTAATATTGCTAATTGAACTTAAATAAAGGGGGGGGGATTTAATTAATTTCTTATAAGTCCAATTTTTTATAACTTCCTTAAAGTAACATCAGTGCATTGAAAATCTCCAAAAACATTATGTAGACGCTACATTCACTAAGCACAACCTCAACTGACACATAGATATCAGTTTCTTTTATATATTCTTTCCAAAGTTAAAAATGTATGTAAACAATACTTGGAATTTAAAATGGCCATGAGATGTTTAGTAATATAATGTCAGAACATTAGGAGTGAAATTGGAAATGAAGGAGGGGGTTTATGAATGCTCAAAAACGCAAATATTACGTTGAAAATTGAAATAGAGAATAGTGCACAAAACATCAATTGTTGGTCCTTGCTTTTTCTACAGATTTTTTCATGACAAAGTTTTTTGATCCGACCCTTTTTTAGTTTTTTCTCCCCAAAAAACGGGTCATAAGTACAACCACAATTGCTGGGTTTTCTTAAGGAAAGGCTTCTGAAAACAGGAAAAAAAATTATTTCTGAGAAATAAATCTAATAAATTAACTGAAATAAACATGAAAGTATCTTGTATCTGAATGCTCACCCATCTTCTCCTTTCGCTTGACAATAATTCAACTAATTTCTATGCCTTTAAACATCTTTTTAAACAATAATTAGAAGGGTACTGCTGCCTGAGCCTAGAGCTAGAGATACAAAAAATTGGTGACCATATCTCACTGTCTTATTTGATTGAGCTGTAACCTCGCTGGCCGATTTACACTCTTATAAATCATTTGTCTTCTTCCTATTTTTCATTCGCTGGTCTCGAGAACATTAAGAGGTTTTTGAACAACTAATAAATCTGTGCCTCTTCTTTCCTTCGTAATCATATTTCACAAACATTAATTAAATACGCTTTATTACATGTACAAACTAACCTTTTTGCATTAGCATGGAATTTATTAGTTAAGAATATAGAAATTTAAAAAATACAGATTCAAAAATCTGGATGACTATTCATATTTAATAGTTCCTTTACCTACGTGAACAATAAGAAAATTTGGTTATTTTTAAGTCACTTGTTCTAAGAAGTCTAGAATTCTAAGAATAACGGGAGTAATTGCCCATTATTTATGAATATATTATAGTAATAATCATTTCTGGAAAATAAGGAACATATATCCTTCGGCAGAATATTTGATTAAGTAAAACACTGAATAAATATGGCAACCCGTTAAATATATAATATATTTAATGATTAATTGTAAGTCAGGGGGAGGGGCTCACTGATTCCGTATAGAAATTGTTGACTCTTTGTCAGTAAGATCCAGGGGACATTTCAGACATTGTGGTCCAAAAAAAGAAAAGTTCTATTTTTGGCAAAAAAATAATAATTAACGTTCATAGAATTAATTTTATTTATTTAATGAAAGGATATTCTTCAACAATATAACATGAAAACTACTTAAAATATACTTGCATGTATGTAATAGTCTTAACATGCGGGTCATTTTCGTTCTCAAATAATAAAACTCCACAGCAACAATATAAAGAAGAGTGCTTCACAAATTAGAAAGCAGAAGGTCATTTAAAATAAAGAACTCAGATAATTTTCAAAATTATTCAGTTTCCTAAATGGTTTTGCAGCCTTTTGAGGCCAAAAACTGATTTTTTTTTGGGGGGGGGTCGACGTAATCTCGACTCATATTAATAAACACAAGTTCTTATTTGAAACGTTCTTTGATACTGTATAAATTCTGTTTCGTGTACCAACTTGTTATAAGAATGACTAATATTTTAGTAGGAAGTATCATTGATGTACTTTTAAAAAACTTAACAAGTCGAGAAGAATGCAATAGTTCGTACACTACGAAAAACTCCTAGGCAATTCAATAATCGTTTCATGTCTGTTTACTTTGATGAGAAAATGATGGCTAGTTTACTTCTTAACCAACCACAAAATTTTTAATTTGGTAAGTATTTTGATCAATAGGATCAATTTGGATTTGGGGTCTGAGGTATCAGTACATTTTGAAAAAGGGGTCCCTTGACCAAAATAGTTTTGGAGTCCCTGAACTATTTGATAAAATATGTCTAATTGCTTGCTATGTTAGGCCAATAAACAAGAAGATTCACTGCTGTTCCTTGAAGAGACTAAAATAATTGTGAAAATTGTTTATTTTTTAATGAACTTGAAAGAAACTGTATTTTTTGATTCTTCATATAGCCTGGTTTTTAACGTCCTCTTAATTTAATAATAGTTCCCATGAGGTGATTGAAGCAGATGCCCGGCCTCCTGCTGCCAGCAGACTTCATCTGATTATTTCAGATGTGCCTGTTGTCTCATATTTATGTACACTATTCAATTGAACACTATGACAAAGTCTGTGTCGACCCTTCCTACAGAAGGGCATTCCCACTGCTCCTCACCTTTGAATGAAGAAGAAAAAACCCCTTCCGATCAATTTCTCAGCGGGGCGCCTTTTCGAAATGATGTAGCCTTTTATGCGCCGGCCCTTTGGGCTGTCAATCAGCGGAGTTAACAGGGTGACAAAAGGCACCCCGCGGCGGGGACTACGCCCCCGGCCTCCGCCCCCCGGCCCCCGTACCCCTTGTAGGTGCCAAAATAGTCCGCCCTCGCCGCTGTCCACGGTCCATCGAGAATGGCCAATGTCCAGTGCACGGCCAATATTGCAACCAGGACTACAGGGAGGACTACACCTGTCTGTACCAATCCATTGTACATACTTAAAGGCCACTCTCTATATAGCTAGTGCCTCACTAAGAAGTCTACGCACTATTAAATAAATTAAAGGCGCACAGGCTAGCCACGTGAGTTAAAGCGTTGTCCATAATCTGACATAGCCCACCATAGAGTGGAGTGTTCGGTTCCCACCTGGGTTAATAGGAATTTATTTAGTGACTAACTCATTAAATAAAATCCTTGGTCCCTCCCTGGCTAGAAAAGGGTGCTAATCTGTCCAGCAGGCTCCGGGAATCATTTAATCCAAAGTATAGCTAATTTTCGGTAACTCTTTGGTTGTCTTCTAGAACGCTAGTCATCACCACCAATTTAAATGTGGTGGACACCTAGTCTCTTGAATGCGAAAGGTTTGACGAAGGCAACCAAAGCGTTGCCGAAAAGTAGCTACTACTGAAACAGATAGCCGAGCAGGAGGATTTTGCGAGGAAGTATACGAAATTTGATAATTAATGGTTTATTGAATAAATTAAAAACTGAATTGGTTAATTGTATTACTCTCTAAGTTTGCAAGGCTGTGAACTCTTAATATGACAAACGTTCTGCCATATGGCTGTAAAACATTTATGTGAAGGACAAACAGTTGGAACGGTACGCTGAATGTCTGTTAGATGTCTGTCTCCCCGTCCTTGCCGCTCCCGATCCCCAGCTGTTGTCAAGAGGAATTGAATTTGTAATGGGACTGGCTCAAGTCACTCCTCAAAGGTTATAACGAGATCTCATCGGCCATCTACAATTCAGCTACAATTAATAATTAATTGGCAGCTTTTAAATTTATTGTTATAAAACGCGGCTATTATCAAGAGTGGACAGGTATCAACCATCAACTCATAACTTTGCAATAATACAGTAACAAAATAATAACTTGGTAAACGAGAAATAGCTTCACAGCTGATTTCCCTTAAGATAAACTCAATTAGTTTTTATCTATGGTAATTCATATGTAGTTGATATTGACGGTGTAACGTCTATTTACCATTAAGTGTCAAGTGAGTTATTCCAATAGCTCTTGCTAATTAAAAAATAGAGAATATAATATAAGTTGACGTCTTAAGTGTGACGTTGGAATAAAGAAGTGGTTCGATCTCTATTGTTTTTTTTGTTTTTTTTTACAAAAATAGTATAACACATAATCATAAAACAAGATACAAGAATATGCTTCAAACCCCCAACCGCAAACATAATATTTTGAGAAAAGCGTATTATTTCCAGAACTCTTTAACGCTCTGCCCTAATGTATCAAATCTATTAAAAAATACTCTTTGTTTACAAATAAATTAAAGAACTTTATGTATCACGGATGGTTTTATACACAAAATGAATGCTTTCTAAAATCTCAATTATTAAATAAAACTACTAAATATTTATCATAAATATCGGTCTAAAATAATTTGTGATCAGATAAACTGTCTCTTTAAGAAGGGACAAGTTTCTCATTATTTATAAAACTTGTCATCCTCTAATAAATTTGCATGTCAACAAATTAAAAAAAAAGGAATGTTGTAGAGTTGTAAAAAAAATTCTACATATTTAGAGTATTAAAAGATAGTTCATGAAACTAATTTATTGTATATAATTATTGAAATTGATAAATTTTATACTGCATATTCTTAGAATTTGACCTAATTTTTGAACGAATGTATTATATAAGTATAAATGTAATTCAATAATTTGAAATGAATTTAATTTATATAATATTAGAAAAATGTTGTTTATAAAAAAAATGATCACGTATCCTATTTTGTTATGATAATATTTAATGGAAATAAACACAATTCATTTCAATACCACCACAGTATGGATGAGAAATGGTTCAATGGCCACTTCACCTCTACCAAAGCCATGTTCCAGGTCTTAGCTCTATACTGGCTCACGAGAGAAAGATTTTCGTTTTTCGTATACCGTTTATGCAATTCGTTGCTCCAACTTCAAATTTTGCGGTAGTTACAACTTCTTTTGAGCTACAGTCAATTTTCCTTTGTTGACTTGTGACCCTCCAGCAGGTGGTCGACGCCTGTGGGAAGTCGGAAAAAACTATAAAGCCTCACTCGAAGTGAAGAACAAGCTAACAATGAGATGTGATTCCGAGGTATCCGCCTGTGAACAATTTAATAGAAGTAGCTACACACGCCGAAAGGGTTTGAAGTGATTCTCCGCGGGTGTTCCTGGCCAACGAACCGGCAAAACTGGGGTCGCCTCTTGTTACATTCGCCACCCCTCCATGCTTCTGAACCAGGTCCTCTTTGCACATAGTCTTCGTACCTGTTTTAACATTAACTATTTTGCTGAATATAAATGAAAACCTTCAGTAGATCAGCCCATGATCAGTCCCCGCCTCTCTGACTTGGCGGACGCCAAACGGGGAGCTTGTCGTGGTCCATCCCCTAATGTGCTAGAATTACAGGCCAACAATACTACTTCTATTGCTTAATCAAGTTCTTTACCACTTAATTTGAAAAAGTTACACAATTGCTTGAGAATTACTTGTTGGTGGCGAGTGAGAACCAGGGGAACGGTTAAAAGTTGAATTTCAAAGCCCTTGATAACGGTTCAACGACCCAAAATTTAGCGTGCAATCCCAAGAACCAAATTTGGCTCGTTTAGTACAACAGTGTTGGTGAATCCTTAATTATTTCGTACTGGGACACAATCATGCCATATTCAGCTTTTAAACTCTATAAAACTAAAATAATAAAAACTAACTTCTAATTATTTTTGATGAACAATTAAAGAATATCATCTTACTGTCGACAAACGATTTAACGAGCATATTTCGTTTTTGATTGTGTAATGCAGTTTTTTACAGCAGTGACTGAAATGCAATTTTTTTTCTACTAGAATGTTTTTATCAACGTGCCTTTAGGACGGGCTTTCTGTTGGCTGCCACCTCAATAAATAAATGAATTCTTAATGTATGCTAGGGAATCGAACTCATGGGTTGATATACGAGTAGTTAAAGCAAATATTATATGAATTATCCATCCGGTACAGGACCAGATAATTTATGTTTTAATGTAATTCTATTCTGAGATTAATTTAATTTGCAAATGAGTAAACTTCACTATCTATGATGATGGTACCATCGCTGCGACTATCCTTATCTTATGTGGTTGTCGGACACGTCGGTTTATATAGAACTAAATCTGCATGCTGCAGTTCGTCAATGATTTCTAGAAAATCATCCTATTTGGAAGAAATATGTGTAATATTGCAGGCCTTGAGAAAGGTAATAAATTTGACCTTAACCTCGGCAAGCCGACAATCACATAAGGTTGCGTACGCTGCATTTGATTCGGTGGTAGGTGGACTTAACTGGACTACGCTGCATTTAATTTGATATTGGATGTTTTACTGGATTCATCAAACAATATATATATATATATATATATATATATATATATATTCGGAATGGGCCATTCGGATGGTCTACTTAAAGGCGTGACCACTTTAACGATATAGGTAAGAATGATAAATATTTGGAAATTAATTTTATTGTTGATGAACAAGAGACCTGACAATATTAAAGTGGGCTCGCTCGGTATTGTTAATATGAGTAAGTGTTTGGGGAGTGAGTGGATCGTGTGATGGCAGTAATGAAGAGGATGTAAGGATCTGTTGAAAGGTCCCCACTTTATCAGTGAATATTAATTCGGGCCGATCAGACAGGAATGACGTAGGAATTTAATATGAACAACACAGGGGGGGGAAGGGTTGTTCAGGGGGAGGGGGGGACGTTTTTTAATAAAGGGCACAATGACTGCACCCCTCTGCTCACAAAAGGGTTGCCTGGGGATCACGCCCTACTCACTAAACTATAAGATAATATATTATCTCCTTGTCCCTTGTCTTGTTCGTAATTGGTGCCGTTTAGTGGATCGTGATTTATGTAGTCCTGCAGCTGGACTAGGGCCTGTCCGACCGTGCCTTTTGTGCGCTATTGGTGCCTGGCTACTTCTGACTGGGGTTCGCTAACTTTTTTCCTTACGCCTAACGGGGCAGCTTAGGGTAGTACTAAACGTTAGCCCAGTGGCTGTGCGCTGAACGTGTAACTTGTAGTAGACCAACCATGTCCGGTCCAGGGAAGTCACAGAACGCTTAAAGGGTTTTGATGCTGGACTTCTGTCCCGTCCTGGTGCCTACAGCCCGTTTATTGAGTACCAAATTGATATAAGAATTCGTGAACGAAGCATGGTCATAATGACTGAAAGCTAAAATTTTACATTAGATCGTACAAAGGTGTATAGGTATTCCTGATCTCCACTGATGAAAGAGATGAAGTCCCTTCAATTCTTTTTTTTATTAGAAGGTTTACCTTGTGTTCGTCGATCTTACCAAGGAGATGGCGGAAATGAGGTTCATTCAAAATCATATATGTATGTGCATATATATATATAGTGTTGTTGTTGTTTATTGGAGTTTTCGTCAGTGTTGGTCAAGACAATCTAAGTTTATTCCAATATTTCGAGAATATTTATTTTCTCTTTTTCATGGCGAGACTAAAGATACTAAAAAACTATTGTACATAACTGTTGTACTTCTGGTTACATTAGGAGTACTCCTGGTCGAAAACAACACAGTTTTGTTGATATTTAAACGTTTTATGTGAAAATAAAGATCAAATTTGTTAACGGCTCAAGTCAGATTAGTAGGAGGAGGAGGGGTTAAGCGGCCCTTACACGGTCATTAATAATGACATTACTTTATCAGAATGACATTAATACTGATCGTGTAACGTCGACAAAGTTGGAATGACGAGGGGGAATGATGCGAATCCGGATTTTCTGATCTCGGCACATCATTACTGTAAACGGGAGGGGATACTGTCATTAATAATGATAGTGTAAGGTGTGCGGCATCATTACTCAGTCTGCCACACGAAATTGTGAAGACAACATGTCGGCTCCGGAGAGTGATTGTGTAGAAACCAGTGATGTTTTGCAATATTTTATATCAATGTACGAAGAATTACCAGCATTATGGAATCCTTCAGATTCAAATTATAAAAATAAAAGGAATGCCGCACTCGTGAAACTGCTGTCAGTCTACGAAAAATGCAAACCTAGAGCCACGATATCTGACGTCAGACGTAAAATTAATACTCTCAGATGTAACTACCGAAAAGAGTTAAAAAAAAGTCCGTCACGCAAGGGGCTGCGTAAACTAAGCAGATTTCCCACAAGTTTTACAATAGAGAAATCTGCCTAATAACAACTGTAGTAGTAAGAAACCTCTAAACCTAAAACATTATTTAGGGCGTAATAACCCAGTAGTTTCTAGCCCCAAAAAACAGTTAACCTAACCTCTAAACCTATTCACGAGGGACGAATAGTTATAGAAACGGCCGCCAGAGCTCTCGGCGGAAAGTCCGAACAGCCTACTGGTGACCACACGCAGAATACAAATGCAAATATCTCGGTCAATATTCAAGATACAGTATAAATATATAGAACAATATTTATAGTACATTTAATTTGCAATAAGATTTATTCTATATAATTTTTCGATTTGATGCATAATAACGGAGATATATTGAATTTTCAAAAATCCCCCCCTCTAAACCCCCCCTCCCACTTGTCCGATTTCAGCCATTAACGAACTTGATCTTCCTTTTTACATAAAACGATTAAATTCCGAGTTTGGTAAAGATCAAACAAAAATTGCGACCGCTAGAGCGTTAACAGACAAATATATATATATAATTTTGAACGGACCTCATTTTCGTCATCTCCTGGGTAGGATCGATGGACATTTGAAGAAATTTTTCGAAACTCGCATCATGAGTACGACCTCAATAGCTGATTTCCCTTAAGGGAAATCTGCTAAAAATAGAGGACTCCACAAGATCAGGGGCTGGAGCCGACGATGTATATTCACCGTCCTCGTGGGTTTTACACGCATTGCAATTTATTAACAATTTTGAGCAACCTGTTGACCTTGGGAACTCAAAAGTAAGTAAAATGCTTTTAAATTATATTGTTTTATTTTTCGGTGTCTCTAATTTCATTCAATAACAAAATATGAGAATACTGTTCACGTTTTTTTAACCACTCCTTCATCCAACGTTTACGTATTACTCGCCGTTTTGTAGCTAAAGCCAAAATTATAGCAATACAAGCGGTTTTGTGTGGATCCATTTTATTTTATACGTCTTGCTTTGACAGAGACCACCACTGTACTGAAGGAAAGTAATGACATTAAAAATGATTGTGTAAGGTTTTTACAGTAATGATAATCTGGAATGAAGTGCGTTCGCAAAAAATGTCATTACTGGTAATGTCATTATTAATGACCGTGTAAGGTCCGCTTTAGGTTTAGCCTTAAGTCATGGTTAGAGCCGTAATCAGTACTGCAGATATAGAAAATCAAAATTTGTTTTACAAGATACCACCCCCACCAAGAGAGTCTAAAGAAAATTGACATTTCTCTTCCCAAGGTTTATACAGTTGCTGGAAGGACTTTTTAAAAAAATAAATACTAATTGTTAGATATAAATAAATAAATTTTCCCCTTATTTTAGTATGGTGGGAGGATAATCCTGTAGCATCTGGCCTACACCCCACTACCTGACGCAAGCTTGCTATTCACATATGGTAATAGAGACGTCCCTATTGTAACCAATCCCTCCGTTATGGATGACTTCCGAATCTCTCAGGTAGTCGGCCTACTCTAAAACATTCCCCTCCACGGCTTATTGTTATCGCCGATTTTCCGAAACTGATCTATCTGTCAGCGCCCGATCCGTCCGTCTGTTTCCGTAAAATTGACAACCACTTTGACGGATTTGTTTCTACCGCTTTTTTCTATGCTTTTTGTTACAGAATTCCCCCTCCCCTCGGCGCATTGTTAAGTCGGTCCGACAGATGCATTTTGAAGCATGTCACTCAACGGTCGGCTCTCGAAAATACAAACACACTCGAAAGCCAATTCCACTATTTGGAAATTCTTGAATAATTTAAATTTTGTGTGCTTCAGCGCTCCACATTCATATACAATTTTTTTTGTTTCCAGTATTTAAAATGGCTCAGCATTTAAAGTTCAGTAAAAGCCTACTCTTCAAGAACATACTATTTCCGATAAAATAGTAATTGTGTTGCAATTTAACACATTTTTTAAGAACATTTTACATATTCTCTTCATAGATGCATTAAAATTATAGTAATTTTGTAGTAAAGAGTGCTTTTAAAATATTAAATTGAGCAGAGAAAAAATTATTTTGGAATATGATATCTACAATTTAAAGTTTATAATAATTTGGGGCTCAGGGTAGCCAAGTGAGTTAAAGCGTTGCCCTTAATCTCACACGGTAAAACTAAACTGGCGAGTTCGATCTTCGCTTGGGCAATAGGAATTCATTTAGTGACGGACTTATTAAATCAAATTCCTAGTCCTACCCTGGCTAAAAAGTGCGGTTACCTGTAGATTACCCGACCTAATTAGCCATAGTAGCAAAAGTAGACTTTAATAAATAATAATAAAATTTATAATAAAAATTAAATATACTGCACTAATATAATTGTTGCGATCATAATAAATACAATTTAATAAGGAGTATGTATTCTAATGGACCTTAAGTATATTTGAATAACCAGAATTTATTTTTATCTTTTCTTTTAATATTTCTTGACATTTATGAATGTGTTGCCTTTGGCTTAAATTATTAAATTAAATCTTAGGGGGACTCAGGTTAGCCATGCGAGTTAAAGCCTTTAATCTCACATGGTAATCCTATAGTGGTGAGTTCGATTCCCGCCTGGGCAAGGCATTTAGTGACGGAATTTCTTTAAATAAAATCCTAAGTCCCACCTTGGCTAGAAAAGAGTGGTAACCTGTAGATAACCCGTCCCAATTAGCCTTAGTTGCAGAAAGTGGACGTTAATAAATAATTATAAATTATGTCTTCATTTCCAAGAGCAATGAATACCTATTAGGATTCATTTGAGCAAAATGTACTCACCATATCCTTTAAGCGGAACATCTTGGTACGATCAGCAGCTACCTACAGAAATTTTCAATCGTCAGGATGACATTGAAAGACTGCCTGACCACTCCTTTATAAAACGGAATTACTCTTCCCTTTTTTTTAATTTTGTGATAAACAGTTATTGCATTATTAGAAACAGCCTGAGCGCGGATTTGTAGACAACTACCATTTCTTACCACTGTAACTTCAGCTGCTTCGCTTATTGTTTCCACCCTACAATATTGACTACAATTGATATCTAACAGCACTGGACTACCCGGACTAGCTGACAGGAACAGCGACCATGGCAGACTCCAGTAATGAGAGTGAACTATCAGGGGCCAGACCAGTAGTTGGCCACCTCATTCCAGTCTGATATCTAACTGGAAGCCTAAACGTCCGCTTACCATCTAATACTTTACGTGACTCCTGGAGCCCATAATTCTAGGATCTAATACCCAAGCGGTCCGCCCACGTGGCAATCACCTCTCGTTTTTCCATCTACCATTGTTACTGCAGATCTCCGATCCTTATTTTTCGACCTAGCTCTCCCCCCCCCCTTCCCACTTTTTTAAATCTAACCAATCTTATCTACATTTGTTAAGACTCTTCTTTCCAAATGACAAAAAATGCTTTATAAAGACTACCGGTGCATCTTGATTAATTCTATTACATCACTTGTACAATATAGCACAAAAAAAATAATATAAAGTAAATTATAGCAATCATTAATTGGCTAAGTGTGCTATTTAACTATGCCTTAAGTTATTTTGAGTAACTGAATACATAGCAATGAAAAATGATCGTGGTTCGGTTAAAATTGGTAAACAGCTTTATTAAAGACTGCTGATGCATCGTAGGTCAGTCATTGATTCTAAGTCTTCTCTAATACAGTACAGTGAACAAAAAATAAAATAAATTATAGCAATTATTAATTTATCATTATTGAACTCTACTTAATTTTATTTTAGAGCCCAATACATTGCAAAGAAAAATGTTCCCGTTTCGGTTAAAATTGGTGCATTTTTCCAAATGATCGAAACACCATTATTAAAGACTGCTGATACTTAGGTCAGTTATTGATTCTATTAATTCACTAATACAGTGCAGCACAATAAACAATTAAAAATAATAAATACAGTAAATTATAACAATTATTGATAAGCTATTTAATTCTGCTAACTTTTTTTAAAGAACTAAATACATAGCAATGAAAGTTATCGACTTTCGGTTAAATGTGGTAAATGAGTATTTTTAAAGGGAAGGGAACGATGAATTGACTTCTTTATTAATAAAGTTTATTACCATAAATTATTTTGTATCTGAATATTTTCATTATTTTATAGCTCTACATTAATTTCAATTATGTGCACTTCAATGGAAAACAGCGTTCCATTTTTTAAAAGATTCTCTGCGAACGACGAAATTCATTTTGTTTAAGAAAAATGAATTATTAGTACTTAATTTTACAGAATAACTAATTTCCAAATGTACTTTACACAAAAAATATAAAAATGAGGTTATATTGTACTTATTAGAGAAAGTAGCGTTCAATAATAAATGAAGTAGTTAAAACTGTTCTTTTGGAATTGGGCCTGATAATTCGGGAATATTAGGAAAAAATGAATCGTCTCGTGCGACAGGTGGTGTCGCAGACTAGACAGTAAATGTCTGACTATTTGCCTTCTGTTGGATCGCTCCTCTTTTTTGTAGGATCGCGCCTTGGGGAGTGAACACGCAACCGAGCCGAAGCAATAGACTCAAACCTGACCCGCAATAATCATATACATCATCTCGTCCACGCGAGAAAAGAATAATGAAGGAAAAGGAAACCAAAAGCGAAGGACTAACCTTCGATGGGGGACCATATGGCAAATGGGTCACGTCACTTTTGAATCTTCTCTCTAACAGAACACCCTTTATGAAATAACGATTGAAATCCCTCACAGTGAATATGACCGCATTAATTAGTATCTCATAATAACAGATTTCCCTTAGGCGACATCAGCTATTGAGGTTGTACTCATGAAGCAATTTTTGAAAAATTTCCTCAAATATCCGAACCAGGAGATGACTAAAATTAGGTCCGTTCAAAACTATATATATATATATATATATATATATATATATATATATATATTACATGCGTGTGTGCTGTCGCAATTTTTGTTTGATCGCTACAAAACACCATATTCGTTTTATGCAAAAACAAAGATCAAGTTCTTTAATGACAGAATTTGGATCAGAGGGAGGGGTGAGTTAGAGTGGGAATTTCGAAAATTTGAAATATCTCCGTGACTATATGTCGGATCAAAAAATCCTACATAACCAACTAAACCCCAGGAATCGAAAAGCTAATAATGAAATAAAGGCGTCCAATAAATAAGATCCTTTCTTACTTTACTTAAAACAATGACCATGGGAGGCCCAAAATCTCTGCAACCTCAACATATTTTAAATGCCAAAATGTTACCAACAATTAGTAATAAGTCGTTGAGTTCAACCTATATTACAACTACAATACTTGCTTCAAATCATTAAGCTTCAATAAGATCTTATTCCGCTCTTACATTTGAAATTAACAAAATGTATTAATGATAATATTACGAGTAGAAGGATTTTTCTTTTTTATCCATAAACTTTTTTTGGTAAAACTCCAGCGTTGACGAATCCCTTCCTCTCACAGCTTTTCTCTCTGGGGACTTTACCCTTAATGTAAAAGCTATATATATTGACGTCCTGTATTTGTTTCCAAGTGTTCCTAAAAGCAACAATTTGTCTTTAGAACAGGGGGTAACTAAATGTGATTATTTAATCTTGGAGGGTTCAAAAGGTTCCCAAAATAAACTCCCTCAAGACAGGCTGTATCGTAGATCTCCCTCGCAGGCCGGCGCTTCAACTTCCCTAATGAGCTTGTCTCCTGGGACGTAAACAAGATGTCTCAGAGACTAACTACTTAAGTGACTAATCCCTCTTATTTTCTCTTTTCAGTGTAGGTATGGCGTAATACACTTAATAATCAAAATATAGTAACGCAAGTCCGTAGTTGCTGAAAAACCATTACCAGTATAATGGTGGATTACTTCAAAATATAAAAGTCAGTCAGGCAGGCGCTGTGTTAACTAAGCAGATGTCCCACGTATATGCGTTTATCTTAACAATTAAACAATGAATACAATATTTGGTATTTAAAGTTCAAATGAAGTGTTTCATTATATAACAGAGTGTTGTTTATGTGACTTGAGCAGGAGTGGGGGTTGACTGAAGGCTGAAAACTAAAAAATTCAAATATCTTATTTAATATTGATGTTAGAGAAGAAAAGTTTAATAAAACATTTATAGAACATAATATTCGCAATAAGATAGATTCTATACAACTTTTCGATTCGAGTCATAATAACGGAGATATTTCAAATTTTAAGAATTCTCGTCCTTTATACCTCTCCTCCCACTGGTCCGATTTTTTCCGTTAACGAACATCTACTGGGTAGGACCAATGGACATTTGAATGAAATTTTCGAAAATCGCGTCATGAGTACAACCTCAATAGTTGATTTCCCTTAAGGAACTGATTACTATTAGTATGACGTAACAGGAACATTCCTGAGAACATACACCTCTTATATGAAGAAAAATCTTTCTTTACTTTACTTACTTTATCATCTAACAACCATTGAAATACTCTTGTTAGTTTTATACAAAGTATGACAATAGATTAATAAAATAATTAAATGCTCCTCATTATACTTTGATGCAATCCTTATTTGAATTTTGATGTTACAAATTTTGAATTTAGAGTCGCTGGTTTCCCAAACTGGTTTTCCAAACTTACCCAAAAGGTAGAACCCCAAATGAGATAATTGAAGAAAACTATCGTTTTAATTTATTTAGTAGACATGATGAATTGTTACTAGTTACACAGATTCTTTGATGTTAAAAAACATTATTGAAAGTTAATGTAAAATACTGTTATTATAATAATGCCTACCAATTTAAACTTGGAGAATGTTAGCTCTCCAATATGTGCCAATGTCAATAGATAGGCATTCGTTCAACATAAAATATTTGATTTATTAGAATAATTATAGTATTTGAACGAAAATTCAAAACTATTCTCAGGCATTAAAAGAACACATTTGTTGGAGTGAATTGATAGAAAGAAACGTATTGCGTAGGATAACTTAAGGCGATTCTGTTAAATATTCAGGACATTGTTGAAAGGGGCCTCCCAAAATAATTAATTACAAGTCAGGCTTGAGCTCCCAAAACTATAGAATGGCCAGATATTTCATTCAATTCGATTTCATAGTCCATTAAGGAAATAGATAAACAGTTCCAGTGAAATGTCCAGTCAAGGGGGCTGTGGATTCCAGCTGAGATTTATGTCAGAGAGCATTGGCCAGGGAATAATGGCACAGCGGGGGAGTGGGCTGGTCGACACTTTGACACTCTGCCGGACACAATGCGAGTCAGGAAACCTATCAATGGGAGATGGTTTTTGTTGTATATTTCTGCGCCTACAGACAACACAATCAGGTTTAGCAGTCCCCAGTTTCGGCAGCTTTTTCGCTTTTCAAACAGACAGCTTGACACAAGCCGGTCACTGAATGGCATGCTAGGTCAGGAGTCAGCCCGGCAAGAAAGACACCTGTCACTAGGCTCAGGAAGCTTATGAAAGCCCTCGTTCTAAATTAGCTGGATAATACTCCTCATCCGCCAAATGAGAATAGCTTCCAACAACAGTTTCCCAGAAGTTTAAAGGATTCCTGGAATCCAAATATTCCACAAGTTCTACGCTTTCGAATTTTAACAAAACGACTTTTTCCTCTTCCATAAAAGAGCCCGATGAAACCACAAGGATACACGGTGAGTATTTATATAAATTTTTTATATTAGGGAAAACCGATTTCAATATAATTAATTCTCACTCTTTCGTTAGAAGGTTTTGCGTAGTAAAATATACTAATTCTGAGTTCCAAATCAATAAAAATAGTTGTTTAAAATTGTAATAAAGAACTAAACTGAGAAAAAAAATATAGTAAACAGCTAATGTTTGTAGTTACTACAAGTAGAGTATACCAATTAAGCTTTGAAATACAGTTAATTACATTTCAATGACAATCATAATATTTATGGTTTTATAATGGAGGTTTTATTCATTTACAGTGAAATGAAATCTATTGGTAATAAATATTATTTGAAAAGAATGTAATAAATCAGAATTTAATTTCCAGGAAATTATAGTTTAAACTATAGGTTTTCTACGTCGTGTTTTATTTAATTTATTTTCCTAGTCAATTTTTAAAGTCAAAATATATGTTCCATTATTGACCCAGTAAAGTAATTTCTTGTATATGTTAGTGCATTGAAAGATTTGAGTTGTGAAGATGAATACTCTGTTTTAGGGCAAAAGATCTAAGGGAGACACATATTCTATAGAGAAAACATAAAGATGAAACAAGGCCTCCTTAATGAGGCGTAGCAAACGGTGATTATTTTTTGTAACTTTTTTTCCCCTCTTACTCTTTTGATCCTAATAGGTAGTTTAGCAGCCATTAAGACTGCCTGTTAAAGTTAATTGATACATATACATCAGGGCAGTGGGGCAAGGAGGGGTCCCCCATATCCTTGTCGTAATATATCAGCCGTCATAACCCTCAGTGAGGATGGAAGGGCATATAGCCATGTAGGTGAGGCTCGACGGACAAAAACATCTTTAAAAAAACTCACACAGCAAGGTCTGCCGGCTGAAAAGAAGCCTCAAGAAAAAAAAACCTTTTGACTCCTAGACGCCTGGGAAATCGCCTCGCATTGTCTTGGATTTCTTTACTAAGGCATACCCACAGAGTCGGGGGAAGGAAAAAAAAACTTAGGAACACAAACTACAATTGTTTGTCAGTGCCTTGTTTAACAAGATGTAAATGTCTGGTGATTTGTCAACTAGAAATGTAGCTCAATTAAGATTTAAATCGTAGCTGTGAGAACCTAAACAAGATGGGAATGAGGGTTGTTTGTTGTAACGAACACGCTCCATTAGTTCCGTTACTAAAACTGTATATAATTATGACTTTTGGAACGACCTTATTCTTTATGCATCTATGTTACGAATGTTAGCTAAATTCAATGGAGTTTTATTATACGGATAATCATTTTGTGTGACCCTTCGCCCATACAGTTACTCAGAATTGTCTTCCTTCATTTTGCTCTCTCAGAGAACGTATGATATTTCTTTTAGCCCAAAGTATGTTATCTTCCAGCTTGTCTCTAGTGACTTCAGAAGACGCTCTACAGACAGTCCAGCAGTAACCTGAAAGCAGTGCTTCCTTGAATAAGCGTATTTCGTTAATATGTTAGTTCCATTATGGGTATATCTGAACTGAATCTTTCTCCGACCTCTCCACTGACAACTCCGCAACTCTAATTAAAAATGCCTAAGTGGGAACGGGGAAATGGATTTTAAGGGAGATGTTAAAACAACATCGATGAGTTGTAAACTTGAAATCAAGTCACTTAATGAGGAGTAGCACCCTACGAAGGATACTTTTTCTTCCGCCTCCAAAATTTAAATGTTGTTAAAAAAAAAAATCCATCTTAACAAATTCTTAATTTTAGGAACTTTGTTTTTTTTTTAAATACTCATAAGCTATTTCTTTTTCTTTCAAACAGAATGACAATGTCTTTTTCAATAAAGTCAACTTCATTTGTTGGGGTGGATACGTGTCAGACATATTTGGGGCGGAATTATTTCAACAATTTCATTTCACAACCTAAATAACAGATTTTCCGCAGTTGTGTATTAACCTTTATTATCTTTTGGTGGACGACGATAAAATTCAAATTTTAGACAATGAAATATCATGGTAAGTACGAGAAAGCGTCTCCTAATGGATCTGAAACATTTGGTCTAGCTATTGTTAGGAAAATTGAAACTAGCTTTCTCCAATATTCCTTGAACACTTTGGAGTAATAGGGTTCACAAGTCCAGTGGTTGTTGTAGAGAGGCTGTTAGGTTGGGAGTTCTCTACCTGCTCCCTCTGACTTATATTGCTGTCTATTCTCTTTCAGAAGTCTGTTCTAAATATTATTATTTACAACCAACTACAGACTTTCTACCTGCCTTCTGCCTTTCTTCCTCTCACTCCTATTCTACGCCTTGTCAGCTCAGTTTCTCCAACTGCCCGATTCAGAGATTCCATTTCTATAGCAGATTTACTACGCTTTGATGGAATGCCAAATTGAAAATAAAGCACTTTGTCTTATTAAATCCAAATACTCCAAGTGGTGAATGCCAAAAATTGTATTTTGAAAATACAAAAAGTAGATCTCAGGATTTTATGAAGACACGAATCGATTTCATGCAACAAGCCGTCCTCCTGGTCGATTTGTCACTGACGGTAGGCAGCTTTGATTTTCAAACTAGGACCTATTTCACTACGTGGGTTTAAAAAGGGGAAAAGAAAATTAATTATTTTTCAGCTTTTGGAACAGTAATTCGACTGCTCACTATGTGAAAATACTTCAGCGTGCAAGAGAATTCTTGACTTAAAGGTGATTTGGATTTGACCCTAATCCTACACTTCTCTAATCCTGGCCTGATGTTTCAAACTCAATTAGATCTACAATTAATACTGAGAATGTATAATTCAAAATCTCAAAAGTCCCTATGAAATCGTTTATAATACCCAGGAGATGGAAAAACAAAACAAGATTTGGATCATACTAATGAAAGAAAAGCCCGACACGCAGGGGCTGCGTAAACTAAGCAGATTTCCCACGTGAAGTTATACAATAGAGAAATCTCCATACGAGAGACGAACAGTTACGGAAACGGCCTGACTAGCTTTTGGCGGGAAACTTACTCGCCCGTTATCGGCCCACGTTTAATAAAAATGCAAATATCTCCTTTAATATTCAAGATAGAGTATAAATGTATAAAACAATATTTATAGTAAATTTAATTTGCAATAAGATTGTTTCTATACAATATTTTGATCCGACGTATGGTAACGAAGATATTTTGAAAATCCCCCTGGCCCGATTTCAGCCATTAACGAACTTGATCTGTCTTTTTGCATAAAACATTTAAATATCGAGTTTGGTAACGATCAACCAAAAATGCATCATGAGTACGACCTCAACAGCTGATTTCCCTTAAGGGAAATCTGCTAACATATGAACCCAAGAAGGGTCAGAAGTCATTAGAAACACTCTCTCAGAAAGCCGATTGATTGATGGTGTTCGGCCCTAGAATACCGTCGTTAATAAACACATGTTGACTGCTGGTGTTCAACACTAATTAATTACCGGTGATTAATACATTGTCTGGATTTTCGCCATTAGGTTGGCATTATTGTTTAAAACTAGGTAATTGACGGCGATTAAAACTATGTTGTCTGGGTTTTTGGCATGAATTGAATTGGCATCATTGTTCAAGACTAGGTAATT
This sequence comes from Riptortus pedestris, assembly GCA_019009955.1. Classification (NCBI taxonomy): domain Eukaryota; kingdom Metazoa; phylum Arthropoda; class Insecta; order Hemiptera; family Alydidae; genus Riptortus; species Riptortus pedestris. The sequence continues at coordinate 29,829,812 of CM032229.1, read as the reverse complement.
GGCGGCAATTAATACTACGTTGTTTGGGAGTTCAGTACTAGTGTTGTTGTTATTGTTCTTCTTTAGATAATTGTTGGTGATCAATACGACGTTGTCTGTGTGTCCTGCCCGAGGTTGGCGTTACTTTTCAGAACTAGGTAATTGTCCCTGATTAATTCCAAGTTGTCTGGTTTTTTTTTGCAACATGTTCAGCATCATTGTTCAACTCTAGGTGATTATCGGTGATCAGCACCACATTTTCTAGGAGTTCAACCCTGGGCAATTAATGTTGTTCAACCATCTTAAGAAATAATTAAGGTGATTTGGTATTCACCATGGTGCGATTTTCCAAAACTTCGAATGTTGACGGAACCTTCCTAGAAGTTATAGAATATGATATCAGATCTACTATTTATCTTTTAATTGAGCGTTGTGAAACACCATATTAAACGTCTAATTTAATGTATAATTAAGGAGTGAGAATTTAATGAAAGGAATAAGTGAAACAATGTTTATCATTAAACATTCGTGTCCAGCCCAAATTTCTTTGCTCGTTTATATAGTTTTCTTACTATGTGACGTGTATCTCTCCTGAACGTAGGAATTCTCCTTAACTACGAATCATGGGATAATGTGTATTCATTATTCATACATTGATGAAATGAAAGAGTTTAATCGTTGATTACTTTCCGTCTTGGGGCATCTGAGAGTTGTACATATAGTGTACGTTGGACCATTTGAAAAGGTTGGGTTGTTGAGTAGGTAGAACTTGGTGCCAGATGACGTTTTAGAACAGGACAGCCTTTATTGCTGTTTACCCTCCCTTTCTCTAAACTGTGTACAGCCGTCTATTGTGTACGTCATAAAACTGTTTTCGGAACTCATCCCAAACACGTTTGGTGCCAAGGATCCCTCCTCCTCCTTTTATTGAATTTTCTTTGTCATTCCACTCCTCTTAACAACAACATTAGGCACTAGCTAATTTCAAGACATAGTATCAATAAAAAAAGTACTAATTTAAAAAATAGTATCTAATTATTAATTTCTCCTTTATAATAATTTAAAAATTAGAATCAATACTTAACTATCTAAAATAATCAAAGAAAACTTATTAATATACTGGCATATGCTTGTGATTAATTCTTATTATAATTAAACCAAAAATCGTGAATTAATGTGCCCGTTCGATGCTTAAGTAACAGCAAAGTTGTCCGATATACGCGAAATCTAGTTTAAGCGACTATGAAAAGTTAAAAGTCCGTCAAGCAGAGCCTGCCTAAACTAAGCATATTTCAATATATAATTTATATTTTAAATAAAAATCCGATGAGTAGAAGTTGGGGTTTACTGAAAACAAGAAACTACAAATAAGTCGCTTAATATTTGACGTACGAAAAAATGTATAAAGAAACAATTGTAGAGTATCAATGGTTTAAAAAGTTTGACTCTATAACATTTTTCGATACTAATCACAATAACGGAGGTATTATGAATTTTCGAATCCCCACACACTCTAACCCTCCTCCTGAATATAAGGGCTAATGCTTTGGTAAAGAAAACACGTATATATTGTTACAACATTTATAGAGAAGTAAATTCAACGCATAATAAGGGCGATATTTCGAATTATTGAATCCACCCAATTTAAAACCACCCCTAAAGAATGAACTTGTATGGCTTTGTATGGAACGCTTATATATCAATTTGGGTCAAATAAAAATTGCGACCGGTAACAGACAAGTATATATATATATATGTTCGGGCCTCATTTTCGTCTAGCACTAAGAACAAACCTAAACTAAAACACCTATATATATATGAAATAGAATAAATTATTGTGTCTGGCAGTTACGCATGATATTTCTAATTAGACATTTAGACATGGTCCACTATAAATTTGTTTTTCGTTAGTGACTAAGTGAGTTAATAATTTGGATCGGAATAGATCCAATTTGGTCGACCATTAATTCTAAAACAACACAAATAAGATAGGCTGATCAATGTGAAAATATAATTGGAAGAAGAGACATTCCTTGACCATTTCTATTCTTGGTCTTGAAGCTTTCTGCAAGTTCTGTTACTGGCCAGGTATAGACATCAAAAGCCAGGGCAAGATGCCAGCTGCAAAAAAAGCCTTCCTTCTCTTTAGCTGGGTCTCTTGAAATATTCCTCACATTTCCGGTATTAGCTATATTTCCTATTGTAATAATTTCTTGATCTAGATGATCTTATCCTCTTTTCTCGTACTAATAATGAATCCTATTATTTGAGTAAAAAAAAAAGTTTATACAATTATAGAAATATATAAATTCTAATATTAGCTAACAAAAAATCGACTTACGAGTACATAATCAATTTCATCATTAATTAAATATTATGCATAAATTAATTTATTCGTGGTTTTTTTATTTATTAATTACATTTACATTTTATCACAGCATTGAATGCAAAGTATTGTAGATATTAAAGTGGAAATTTCTGACAGTTAAATAATTATATTTTTGCATTGCTCTAGTGTTTATATGGCAAAATGGGTAGATATCGTTCAAATTGATTTCTCAAAGGAGAAAATCCATTAGTTTAAATTTTCTTTTCTTTCTTTTTTATTCTTTACTTTTTTATAGTCTTATTTTGGAGAAAATTAATTTATAACAATGCTCCGAATTTCTGACTTATGTGTATGAAATCCGGCGTTTAAACTTGTCAAAAGAGTATGTAATGAAATAAGTTCAGTTGGTCGATAAATTGGTTGAGATTTTGCCATTTGAACTACGACAATCCATGTCAAAGCGATTATAGCAGACATTTAATTCCAGGGTAATAATTATATTACTAAGATGATTAAATTAATGTGAACAAAGTACTAAGAATTCTGTTAACTTATTCACTGAAGTAATATTTTGATACCCACAAAAATAGAAAAAAAATATTTGGATGAGTTGTTAGAAAACAAAGCTAAACCTGCAAATATTTAAAATTAAATATGTAGTCCCAACATTTGATTTTTGAAATTAGTTATACACTTAGAAATCATTTTTGTTTAAAATGATACTATTTGTTTTTTTTTTTTCAGGTTCACATTCGATCTCACTTCATAATGAATGGAGTGTGTGTGAGGTGGCGTGGCTGGATCGATTTGGAGCGTTTGGATGGAGTCGGCTGCCTTGAATACGACGAAGAAAAGGCAATGGTAGGTTTAAGAGCCTGTTTGCAATAATAAATTCCCTTTTTAGTAATATTATTTAAAACTATCTATTATAAGAATAGTTTAACTTCAAATACAGATAATAATTTAACAATACAGCTAATACTTTATTGACCTCCCCGACTGGGCAATAGGAATTTATTTAGTTAAGAACTCATTAAATAAAATTCTTTGTGCCACCCTGGCTTGAAAAGGATGGGAAACCTGTAGGTAACCCACAATTTGTTATGGCAGCATAATGTGGAGGTTAATACATATACCAATAGCAGTTCATATTATTATTATTTATTAACGTCCAATCTTTGCTACTATGGCTGATTGGGATGGGTTATCTACAGGTTACCACTCTTTGTCTAGCCTGGGTGGGACTATGGATTTTATTTAATGAGTTCTTCACTAAATAAATACCTATTGTCCAGGTGGGAATTGAACTCACTACTCTAGATTTACCATGTGAGAATAAGGCAAACGCTATAACTCATATATTATATATACGGATTTAATGAAAACTAGCGTATCGGGTGATTGTAGCGAATAGTTGGTTAGTCTATTTCAATAAAAATAAAAAAATACATAAAAATCGTAATTATTGATTGTTTAGGTTGAAGATGCTATGCTGAGGGATCAGATTGAAAGATACAACCAGAGGTTAAGGGAGTTTGAAGAAAAGCAAAGGGCATATCGTGGCCAACCACCAGAACACGACTTAGAAGTGAGTATTACATTATTTGGAATTTTCGCTTCAAAATAAACATCTACTACACATATTATTTATAGATATATTACTGAAATAATTGAAATCAAGCTAAACTAAACTCTGTGGATCAAAAAAAACCCTAATGTCGTTCCTTTGAGTATCAGATATCAGGGATAGTGTTGAATTTAAAGAAGGTCCGAGTTCGTCTGAACAATTACTTCCTTGAATATAATATTTCTCATGGATTTGTCCAATTATAGATTAATATTGAGTAGTACATTTGTGTTAAATATCTACTGTCTTGTCACAAAGGATCAAACAAAGATGGGGCACTTTTTCAAATGCTCTCGTTAGCTTAGATAAAGATTATTTCTTAAAAGAACCTCTCTGTTGCCAAGAGTCAAAATTTAAGCTGAAAACGAAATATTTAGCGATATAGTACCTTAAAGTGAGTACTGAAAGCAGAAAACTAAGAACCGTAGAGAACAATTGTAAAAAGTAATTTAATTATAACTATTGCTATATTATATAAGGTTTTACCTATAATAACGGGGACAAGGACACTCATGGATTAACGGACTTAAACTTCAGTTTTATATGAATCGTTTAAATATGGAGTTTGGCAAGGATTGAACAGAATATGTGGCTGCTGGGCGTAGTAATCATTTTTTTTACGATGGAAGGTAATAGACACATAGATTTCGGAATGACATGGAAAGCCAGTGGTGTCCTTCCTAAAACCAGGGGAAATTGTTTGATGAAAACGTATGACCAAATCCACAGTTTGCACGATGGAGTTCAATTGACATAAAATTCTAACCCACAAAAAGAGTAAAATGAAAAATGATTGTACATGGAAATGAATGCACAAACAAAGTTTATAACTATATATTCTAAAAGAACGAATGGTTGTTTTTCCTCCTAGAACTGCAAATAAATTAGTAAATTCAATTACTAAATATAAGGACTCACGAACAAATAATAAAATATCAGGATTACTAAAATGTAAAAAATCTTTGCTTTTCATACCCAGCTTTGGTAGAAACAAAATAGTCAACTCTGCGTATTTATTATTCTAGTGGAAATAGGATTCAAATATAGCAATTGATTTGACAATATTTAATATATTTATTCAAGTAGCCCCACAACTGCCTTATTGGGCTGAATGGACATTGGGGAGACTAATTTAAGTCTCACGATAACAAAAGAATTAAAATTTTGTCTGTCATATTCGATAGTCATAGTCGATTCGTACCTAACAGTCAGCGACAGAAGGTTATCCCGTAAATCCCTACCTATCACACCATTTATAAAAGTGAAGTATAAATAGAAATCAGCAAGGAGAAATTACCAGTATTAAATTAGAGAGAATGGTTACCTCTAATAATTATACTAGGTTATAAAATGAAGACATCCCATCCGTACAGCTGTTGCCTAGGGCGCGTTTATCCCACCTCTTCATAATATGTCACGTATAGGTCTTTTAGGTTTGAGACAACCAGCCAGAAGGTTTATCTCCCACCATTCTCAGTCCAATAAATATCATCACAGACAAGATTTTGTAATTTATTTGCTTAAAATTATATTTGTAAAGCTTTTAGAACGATACTGTCAAAGGCCTTTGGTACATTAGTGGCAATAATAATTTATATGACTACTCATAAGGGTGAGGAGTTGCCAAATAACTGTTTGTTATCATTACGTATTTATCAACCATGTCTGGGGTATTCTAAACCATAGTGGTATTCCAACCACAATTACACAGAGCGTTACTGTGTGTGTACGTAAGAAGAATGGCTGACACTGAAAAGTTAAATTATAGACACGTAAATATCTCTGTTATGAGTCTTATCGAAAATGAAACTCTACATATTTCATGCAAAAATAAAGATTAAATTCGTTTATATCCTAAATCTGATCAGAGGACTGAGGGTTTAAACGGATATTAAAATACGAAATTAAATTATATACATACTTCGGCAAATGTTATGTAAGTGAAGATTAACAAAGCACTTCACTATAATTATTGTTCTATACCTTTTTCTCTAATTCGAATATTGCTAGATAGTTGATTTTATTTTTCGTTGTCAGTCGTCACTATTATTTATATGATTTCTCATCAGGTGATTATACCACTAAATATCTGATATATTTGAATTATTTTTACTTCCCTGTCCGAAAATTCCCCCCCCCCCCCCGTTACTTGTTTTGGCTAGACATATGTTCGGCTCCAAACCAGCCTGCTTTAGAATTTTGAAATTTTATATTTGGGATTGTTTTAATGAATTTATACAATGTTCGAATTACGAGTAAACTTCTAAATTAATAAGTTATTTGTAGTATTTTTGGCGGTAACGTTTAGTCTATCTGAGCAATATTGTGCCTCTCTCCAGTGTATTACAAGTGTCAGTAATACAGAAAAATAATAACTCTGTGGAATAGTAGGAAAGTGCTCAATATATTTGAAAGCATTTTACTTGGCGAAATAAATCAGATTAGGATAAGGATCACTGGGAGCAAAATTGGTAATTAAATAACATATATTACTTAGCGTGTTAAATCTTCAAGGACTACAGACATACTCGCATAGAAAAAAAATTAAACCAAGGTATCACTTTTTATTCAATAACAAAAAGAATCGTTTATTTAGATTTGTCCAATCGTTTGTAGAAAAAAATGTAAACGCGTGAATAGGAGGTCCTTTTTTTTTCAGAAGCGGCTGCATGGAAACTTCTAAAGAGTTATCTTATAAAATCCGCCGCCTCTGAAGTGGACATGTATACATCTCCTCGCTCGCTAAAAGCTAGACGGAGATGATTATCAGAAAAAGCTTGCCGATTGAGTGGTGTAGGTTTCAGGAGGTATATCCTACCTGGGCAGCGTCCCATCACCAGGTGCCATTCTCACGACTAGAAGACAGCTAAATTGCTTGCACAAGGGGGAAAAAATTGATGTACACCAACAGCTTCTTAGAACTTCTCAAGAAAAGCCGCTTACCTTGCTCAGTATCACCGTAATCCCCATGAATTGCCTTTATATCATCAATGTTTACATTTTTCTTGACTTGAGATAACCCTCTTTCTTCAGCGATCCTCAAAATAGAAAAAAAATTCTTGGCTCCATAAACTGTTTATTAAGAAACCCGCACGATTCAGAAGCTATTCCTGGCGAGTTAAATATTACTCTAAATACCTAACAACGTACTCGTTAAAAATACTTTTGTATATTTGAAGCACTAGAAAATTCGGGGCATCAACTCTATCAAGTTTTATAGGCTTTCTTTATCAGTTGCCAAATAAGATGTGGTAAACGATGGTCCGATATTTTCCTTTCGCAAAGTGATAAGAAAAGACCTTCAAGCATGGGCTGCGTTAACTAAGCAGATTTCCTACGTGCGTTACGTATATGCATTTATCTCAAAACGAAAAGTTCAATCAGAACAATACTTAGAACTAAGGCTACAAATAAAGTGGTTCATAATATATCAGATAATCGCTAACATGACTTGAATGGGGGTTCATTGAAGGCCTAAAACTATAAAATGCAAATATCTCGGTTAATAATGAAGATAGTGAGAAGAAACGTTTATAACAACATTTATAGAACGTTACATTTGCAATAATATTGACTCTATACCATTTTTTTGATCTGGAGATATTTTAAATTTTCAAAATTCCCCTCTAACACCCCCCCCATCCTACTAGTTGGATTTTAGCTGTTAACGAACTTGATCTTCCTTTTTATCAATGTTTAAATATTGAGTTTGGGAACGATCTGAAAAAAATCGCGTACCGCTAGAGCGCTAACAGACAAATATGTATATATACAATTTTGAACGGACCTCATTTTCCTCATCTCCTTGAATCCCAAAATCCCCCTTGACATTTGAAGAAAATCCCTTCACTAGGGTACTACTACGGAGACAAAGTCTCATTATATTTAAGTTAACTATCACTCTCCCACTATGCACAAAAAAATACCCCCATATTTAATGTGTGTGTTAACATTAAGTCTCTCAAATAGGTGGAAATAAATGGAACAATGGCTGTAAAAAAAAATACTGGCACACATTTAGAGCATTCCTGAGGGAAAGTTAATGAAGCATTCTTAAGATCTCCTAAAAGCCTTGAGCTGATGATGTGTATCTGAGAAGAAAGCGGTATATGTTACAGTGGTCCAGGCTCAGGTAAATGATCCGGTAAGGTCCCACCAAGGGTACAGGTGCCATTCTCACGCTCTGGACACATAAGGACTCACAAAAAAAAAAACTCGGAGAGTGCAATCGATACAGATCGCCTCACTGTGAACGACCCCAATAGCAGATACTACAGCCCACTCGGCTGACCACTTAGCCCTCGATGAAACGCTTTCAACAGGTTGCATGCTCTTATCTCCGCTCGGAATGCTAAGAGGGAAATTATCTCATCCGTTTATGTAGAATCCAAGGATTGTCATTCACTCGTATTTATGTGCATAGAATAACAATTAACTGTCTATTTAAGGCAAACTTTTCCATGGAAAAACGTGAATTGGAATTGTATTCAGCATTGACGTATAAGGAAAATTTAAAGGAAAACATTATCCCTCATCAAACAGTCACATATAAGGAAGGCCAGACCTTTTTATTGCAAGCATTCTTGATACCGTGCCAACTTGAAATTTAAGTTTTAGTGCTTATCCCCATCTAATCTGGCATACATTGTTTGACTTTTAGATCTGAAATAAATGGTGTTCTTATATTGCACTCTATTGATCAAAACATTTGTTAAGAAAGTTTTTCAGATAGTATAAACATGTTAGTTTAAGAGTTTATTTCAAAGTGTTTGATATTTTACGCTCACAATAGAACGACGGTACAAATAGCAAAGAGCCGATGAGGGCAAAAAAGTCACTCAATTTTACTAATGTGTAGCATTGTTATCGGAAGGCGATTAATTTAATGTTTCTAGCAGATTTCCCGTAAGCTATTGAGGTCATACTCATGACGCGATTTTCGAAAACTTTCGTCAGAAATCCTTCAATCCTACCCAGGAAATGACTAAAATGCGGTCCTTCAGAACTATATATATATATATATATATATATATATATATATATATATATATATATATATGCCTGTTAGCGCTCCAGTGGTCGGAATTTTTGTCAGATCGTTACCAAACTCGATATTTAAACGTTCGATGAAACTCGATATATCTCCGTTATTATACGTGGGATCGAAAGTTTGTGTAGAACTAATGTTCCATGAATGTTATGTACGATTTTTTCATTATCTTGATTATTAACCCAGATATTTTCATTTTTTAGTTTTCGGCATTCAGAGAACCCCCACTCTTAATCATGTCATATTAACAATAAGCTGTCATATTATAGAGTACTTTATTTGATTCTTAAATACCAAATATTGCTCTCATTGAACATTTACGTTTTGGGAAATCTGCTTAGTTAACGCAGCCCCTGCGTGACGAACTTTATTGACATGAGCTACTATTACGACAAAATACCTCTAAGTGAATTGTCCCTAACTAATATAGCCTATATCATTGACCTCATGTATCGGAAAAATATTTCCGAAATGAAAACTGTTTATATTCACCTTAATGTTCGAAATTGATCACCAGAACTGAACTAATGATAATCATTCAATAGCTTTCATGACGTTGCTGCCATTAATCTACTTAGCCAAGCTTGTTAATGACTAAACGCCATGGATAACGGGCCATTGTAGGAGGACATGAGATGATATATCGACGTAGTGCAGCAGGTGCCAACGATATGCAGATCTGCCCTGAACTTAATTCTATTTATTGCTCGGATTAGACTCACTCCCTCTCCCTCGCCGTGCAATATTATTGAATTCTTGCCCCCGGCCTCTGGTAATGGGTTTTTGACGTCACACTCCCCTCCGCTTGATAATTATCGCTGTCCCCTCCCAAACTAGGGGTTAACAGAAATCAAAACATGGGAGTTCCAATGATATTACATTGGCTCTTAGAGATCACCAGGTGTAGTGGATTTACTTTGAAAAAATTGAAATTATTTGGCAATTGTGGTATAAAAGGATTTTTGTTCAGATAAAAGTTTTCTTTATTTCTGAAATATTAGCCAAACTTTTATACATAAGTAAGCTACAATAATAATATTTTTTTCTAATATCCTTTGTCTAAATAATACTATTCTTACATTCTGTAACAAATCTTAATCTCTAAATTAAACTCTGAACTATTGAGGGCTGTGGGAAGCAGGTACCAGTAGACGTACCTATACCAATATTTGAGTAAAGCTAAGCGCCTGAACAGAACGAGATTCTCAAACAGTACACCATAGGATTACATCAGATATCCTTTTCATAAAGAGATTAACCATTATTTTGGTTTGTGATGCAATAGAAAATCTCATTTTTTTTTTTTATGACAAGACATGTCAAGAAAAATGACATGAAGAAGTATGAATGCGAAACTTACGTAACTATGAAGAGGAAATGTGTACCGAAAACAATTTTTTTCTTTACCTCCCTTCAGGAGTTACAGACTTCTGATTATTTATAATCCTTGCCTTTGCAAGAAGGTTAAGGATGCAATTGTTTCATTCAAGGTCATTTACATAAACACTCGTATGACCTATGCGTTTATTTAAAAACAAACTCTACATTTTTCGCAACCCCAGCGGTGTCACTTCAGGAGCATGTATTGTAACTAAAACTAGAACAGTCGCTATTTACATCGTAAGGACTACCTTACAACAGGACTCAATATAAATAATAACATATTAACATCAATAAAAACAACTAAGATGGCGGATGTCTGCTAATCAGCTGATCGTGATCGCATGTTTCAAATCGATTCCCCGATAAAGCAAGGTTATTTAGAACAAAAATCATCCTACTTCGATAATATTGAAAAATACATGATCTAACCATCTCTATTTTATTTATTTTTTTATTGAACTACTTTTTCTTTCTTGAATATGTGTTTCTTTATTTCCGCTTGATTATGTTTCTTTGTCAATGACATTTACGAGTTTAAAGTTATATTTGTGTCTCAGGATAAAATCGTGTTCAGCAAAAGAGATTTTATTTTCTTCATTATGAATACTCTTAGAGTGCTGCTTTATTCTCGTTTCAAGGGAATATTATACTATTATTTATTGACGTCCATTATTATTTTGCTACTATGTTTGATTGGGTCGAGTTATCTACAAGTTACTCGTACCACCCTTTTCTAGCCAGGGTGAGACTAAGGATCTTATTTAATTATTTCGTCAACTAAATAAATTCCTATTTCTCAACTAGGAATCGAACTCGTCGATCTACATCTCTAGAGAGAATATAATCTCAATAAGAGAATGAATCTGCTATAAACCTCAAGAGATTCTACGAGTGTTATGTGAATGACCTTCTGCCTTATAAACAATGTAAGGATGGTTTCAAGGTTACCTTATCTCAACAATTATTTTATTCATTCAATTAACAGCCGTGCACTACTAAGTCAGGTGCTTTCCACAGCCCCATTGATCCACAGAAATTAATTTAGTCTAGTTTAGGGATCTGAGTGGATATACTTATATATCTATTTATTTTTATCTTATAAATGTTAAAATATATTAATGTATTAATTTAATCCCAGAGATTCTAATTCTGTTAAACTGTTTTCCAGTATGCTTGTTGATGTTGCAGTTGCGGCTTGGAGGGGGAGGTGGACAGACGCCCCAGCGCTGCCAGCGTCTATCTTTACAAGTAGGCATCGTCCCACCCTAATCTGTGCTACCTCTCGCCTACCCTCACCTACTAATCCTAAATATGTATAATAAGATTGATATTTAATGCCAAACTAGTTTTTAAAACATCTTTTGGAACAAGCCTTGACTGAGAAATTTACCCATTCTATATTTTTATGGAGTTATTAGTGAGTAGAATGTGTATTGAAGCTTCTTAAATATTTTTTATTCATACCAAAAAACTTCCGAAAGAACGAGCTATACTTGTAGACTAATATTTTGTATATATGTATTAACAATATTAAAGAATAATTGTGTGCTTATTGTTTATAGCATATCATTGCTTAGGTGAATAAATTGTACAAAGAGAGAAAACTGAACGTCAAATTATAATTGTTTAATTTGTACCAAGCTGAATGCCAAAGAAGTAATATTAATATTAAATAACTGATTGAAGTAAACGTTAAATTTATACATAGCCCTACTTATAAGGACTAGGGCATTTTTAGTTAGCATTCAGAGGAAAAAAGGGACGTTGTCCGCAAATGCTTATGTTAAAATAATTACTGATATATTATACTTGATGTTCCATAGTACATTTTAACCTATACATTCTAAGAAAGAGATTGATTCAAATGTGGATGATTATACGGATGATGGGAAAGAGGATAATATAATAAACACATATTAGAGATTTATCAAACTGAGTTTGGATGTGTGGTTTTAAATATTTTCAATTATATCCGGTATCTTACTAGAACTAACTCTAGCACCTTCAATGTTCTCAGGCTTATGGTCTATTCCTTTGTTCTACCGTTCAGTATTAGAAGCAAATATTTATTTCGTATTTAGCTTTCGAGATAGTATTTAAGATGGAAGATCACTATTGTTACTATTTAATTTTCACAGTATATTTTTTTACATTGAACTAGCCATACATATTAGCATTGCACTAGTATTATGTAATGTGGAGGCATCGCTTAGAATGCAGAATATGCGCTGCAGAGAGCTCAGGTTTCCGGATGCAACGTGACTCAGTCACGTGCTAATAAGGAATTCACTGAACACGGGCTAGTCACTCAATTATATTTCTGCTCCAAACTTGAAAACAGGTTAGTTAGTCTTGCTTTAATTCGTCCCAGAATGAATGAAAATTGACCAATTGTTACCTGGTTTCGTAATCCGCTGTAAATAAGGTTTTATACATTGAAGGTGGACATCTGGAAGGGACAAACGACCTCTAGAGTCACTTATTGCAAAATGCCAAAGAAAGTTTAAAGTTTCAGCCCCATCAACTCTTTACTGGTTACCGCGAAAACCCATCTGATAACAACGAACTGAAATGACCCTAAATGAGACAAACGCTTTTCCGTTAAATTTAGTTGTTCTGAAAGCGGAGTGTGAATTAGACGATTGATTTGTGGAAAGAAGCAAGAGTATTGGGTGACGCAATATTTGCTGGATGTCGCCCACTAATCCTTGCAATCAGGGACCACACTCGGCTCGGCAAACAGTCTGGCCTAGCTCCCACGGATCTGGAAGTTCCCACACGGAGGGATCTAGCCTACTGCAAAACACTTGTAGGGTTAAGTGCTAACTGGGATTATTGGAAAGAGTCCTAAACAACACTTCCAACCCCCATGAAGTAGGATTAAAATATGAAAAATAATTTAATTTTGAGTGTAGTTGAAGTTAACTGCGCCCCAACTATAAGTAACTAACTTTTCTAGACAAAAACTCCGTTAAATAGAACGCACAGGTCTTGGAAGCCATGACTCTTTCAGTGTGTATAACCAGAGCTTTGGCGAAGAAGCGCTTTTGCTTTTCTGACTCCCTTCTCTTCCTTCAGTTTATCTTATCATGTTTATTTTTCTGTGGTCTAGATTGAACTGATTTTCAACTAGTAATCCATTATTGAATCTCGAAGCATTACAATTCCTCTTTTTGATTCTTTGATCCTTATCAAAATTTGTCATCCTATATACTTACGACATGCGCGTAGTCTTCACTTCCATTGATCTCTTGCTACTTTGCCACTCAGACTGACAGTATTTGCTTCATACTTATGCCGGCAATAAAAATTAAAATTACGAGGGGCAGTTAATCCGGATGAAACCAGGTGACAAGCCGGGACGTATTGTTTGTCGTAACGCCCCTTCCGTTCCTGCTCGCCATCCTGACATAATAAATCCGTGTCGACCGGCCAGAGGTTCAACAATGGTGGGCGTTACCGCTTGGACACATTGTCTTAGCTGCCTATTAGGCAAACAGTACAGGACAGCAACCTGTTTTTTTGTAGGCTCCCATTGTACTCCTTTTAAAGATCGCGACTTAAACATTAATTTGTCATGGCATTGTACTAACCCCTGCTTCCAATTCCCACGTCCATTTTGTTCTACATCCCAACGAGCTAACACTACAAAGCACAACCATTACTCAAATTCTTTTTCATTTACTTTTTTTTTTGTATTTAAAATTCCTATAGTTTTTATTACATTATAAGAAGTTGTTTATAGTTAATATTATTTTGTATTATAGTATAAAGTTTTATTTTTTGTTATATTTTACTTGATTGATTTGTACAATAAAACTTATGAGTTTAAGTTACTTTTTTTATTTTCTTTATTACCTTTATTTTATCTCCTTTTACCTCTTTCTTTTTCCTATTTTTTATGTTATTGAAGGGCATATTCGTATCATTGACATTTAATTAATGAAATTGAATCTAATACTACTTCAATGATTCAATGATATGTGATCAGTATAGAACAGAGAAAAGTGGTGACCTAACACAGGAAAAGAATGAAATAAAGGAAATTAAGTTAAACGGAATCAATTTTAATCTAAATTTATATAGATAATATCTTACTCAGACTGAAGAAGCTAAATGGACTCATTAAATGTCTGTTTCAGGATATTATCATCAGTATGAATAAATGAGAATCATTATTTGATTAAATGTCACAAACCAACTTACTATGACTTAGGGTCTAGAATTTTGCATTTGCCTTGAAGTTATAGCTTTTTTCCTCAAGGGGGACCAGCTATTAAGTCACTATAAAGACAGGATTTTCAAAAAATGCCTTCATATGTCTATCGATCCAATCTAGGAGATGACATAAATGAGAAAACATATTTATGTCCGCTAACGCTTTAGTGGTCACTATTTTCATTCTTCAGTTAACACTCCCACCTACCTATGTTATTATCACATAAAGCAATTGTATCACTAAACATTTATAGAGAAATGGATCTACGTTGATATTAACAGCCTGTCATTTCAAATCTGGTAACTTTACTTCCACCTAATTGTGGCTACTTGAGCTAGATACCCAACGATTACATAAACATTCTCTGTTACGGGAAAGTAAATTCAGTTATTAATTATTTACTATAAGTTAAATCCTCCCTAAGATTTATAAAATGTAATGCCAATATTTGCCATACAAAACTAAAATCAGGTATATTAATGACCGATATCAACAGAAAAAAAAGTGGAATGTAGTACTGTTAATTTGTACTGCATTGGAAAATTGTATATGACCAGTCTTAGAATTGTTGTATATGTCTGAATATTAATGCAGCTATTTTTATATTGATTATTTTTTATGTATTTATTAACGTCCACTTTTTGCAACTTAGGCTAATCGGGACGGGTTATCTACAGGTTACCACCCGTTGTCTAGCCAGGGTGGGATTTTAGGATGTTATTAACGAATTTCGTCACTAAATAATTTCCTTTGCCCAGGCGAGAATCGAACTCGCCACTCTAGGTTTACCATGTAAGATAAAGGTCAACGCTTTAACTCGCATGGCTAACCTGAGCCCCGTTTTTTTATATTGAGGTTTAATATTTATTATTCAATTTGGTTGACTCTAAATTAGTAATAGCAAATTTGGAATGAAAAAAAGGAAAATATGATAATGATTTCACTTATAATAGTTGATAACTTTGTCTTCATAACTGGAGTTTGAAGTTTTTATGGAGCGAATTCATGCCGTAAATCCCCTTTCAGAATAATCATGGGTCAAATTAATAATAATTACGGATAATGTTAATAGATATTATGTATCATGTATTAAATAAGAATTTCAAATTTCAATTTTGCCTTCAGTAAATAGGCGATCCAAGTCTGCAATGGTAACAATTATTTTCTCTTCAAATTTAGTAAGTTGTGAAATAATGATTGAAAGTCCAACAAACGTATATATGCGTTGCATACCTATGTATTTATGTACATACAGTATTGTTTAAGGTGGTCCTAACTATTTTTTCAAACAATCGGAACATCTTTAGCTTTCATGGTAATGACAATAAACAATTTTGACAAAGAATTAATTCTATAAATTTAGGATCATTCCATCTCAAATCAACAATTCCTGTCCTTGTTTTAGACTTTAGCTTCACATTTTTAGGACATTTGTATTTTTTAAACTTGATTCTGGTAAAATAATAAAAAGGGGAGATTTTCAGAATTTTTGCACTACTAATCTCCGACTCATTGATTATTAATAACTCCACAAAGACAGCCCAGTTTTTAAATATTTGAATGACAATAGTCGATAAATAGTAATATAGAAAGCTGAAACCATTTTATTCGGTTTTAAGTCTATACATGATTGTAAAAATGAGAACTTTCAGAAAAGGTTTTTTTAAATCTCCAAATCGTACTTTTTTAAACCTTCTGAGCTTTTGAAATATAAAATCATGGTTTGATGATGGGATTTTAATTTTTTTAAATTGTACTTTGTGGTTATTTGAAAATGCTTTGCAAGTCGATCGTTTAAAAACTAAAACGCGTCATTAAATCCATGCGTCATTTAAGGTATTTTTGTAATATTTGTGATAACTAGTTTTCCTCATATTGTGCTCCCTTCCCGGAGGTAATGCATTATAAAATACTCCAATAAAGAATTCAAAAAGTTTAAAAAATTACGTTTTGGAGATTTTGTTTTTAAAAAAAAACCTTTTCTGAAAATTCTCATTTTATGATCTTATAATAACAGAAATATTCTGAATTTTTTAAATCCCCCTCTATCCCCCCAACAGTCCATGCCTAATTTCTGCCAATGACAAATATGATCTTTATTGTTCACCGAAATGGTTAAATGTTGAGTATGGTACAGATCAAGAACAATAGATGATTTCCCTTAAGGGAAATCTGCTAAAGCAAGACAGTGAAATCTTAATTGATGAAGTCATCAAGCAACGAATTTGCTTGCATTTCACATAATAAAGGTCTCTTGAAAACAATATTTGGTGTACTTAGGATAAAGTGGTTCACGATATAACAGGTCATTGTTAGTATGACATGAGTAGGAGTGGGGGTTCACTGAAGTCTGTTGACTGGAAAAATTCAAATATTCCGCTTAATATTCATAATAGAGAAAATATGTATATAATAACATTTATAGGCAATTACGTTTGAAATTTTCGAAATTCCTCCCTTCTAACACCCCCCCCCCCTCAGTCCGATTTCAGCCGTTAACGAACTTGATCTTATTTTACATAAAACGTTTTTATATCGAGTTTCGTAACGATTAAATAAAATTTTCGTCATTCAGGGGCTGCTTAAACTAAACATATTTCTCACAAGAAGTTTTACACAAATCTACATGCTGGTACCACTTAATACCACCGTGGGTATTAAATGAATAAATACAAATGGTAATGAGACATCTTTCAGCCAATTTACATTTTAATAACCTTCACAACAGAAAGCTTCTGAATTATAAACTGGTCAGCCGATCTCTCAGAGCTGAATAGATATTTAGAAAAATTGTTCACTGTAAAGAAAAAAAACAATTACTTAAATATATTTGAATATAACATATTAATTTTATTGAAAATTATTTACTATATCTAGTACTGTTATTTATTATGAATTAGAATAATGTTTATCTCTAACACTCAATTTTAATTAATCCAAAAAGTAAAGATGGGGGGGTGGGTCAACAGAACGTATTTGCATGTATCTCGTATAATAAAACAATATTTGGTATTTAAGCTTCGAATAAAGTGGTTTATTATAACAGTGTATTGTTTATGTGACATGAGTAGGAGTGGGGGTTTGCTGAAGGCTGAAAACTGAAAAATGCAAATATCTCGGTTAATAAAGATATATAACTCGGAGAATAAACTTACATAACAATATTTATTACTCAAAAATCACGTCAAGAATACAATTTCAATTGCTGAGGTAAGGCAAAGACAAAAAGAAGCCACTGGGTACCCTGAGTGGTGATCTGTGGAGGCTAGGGGTTCAGTATTGTAGGTTCTTAGCTGCATACCGCACGGAATGGTTTAACAAGGTATATCCTTTAGTATAAATAAAAAGAAGTACAATTGGGGTAAAAAACTGCAAACTTCATCATTGCCCAACTGAATATATGAATTGTGCAACCAACAGACGACATTTCAACTCTCTTGTCTTAGTTGCTTATTTAAAAAATAAATTCGTTTTTATTTTACTACATTTTCAATTTCTTTTATAAAGAGGTTGACTCCATATAATAAAACAAATATTAATAATAATACAAACAATTGTATATATTTATTTTAATAGTTATAGAGAATATCCCTAAAACTTTGTCATTTTTGAAACTAAAACAATTCCGTTGCTGAGAAAGCATTCGGGAGTGACAATTTCATTTTCAATCTTTCATATATTACAGACTCTTAACAAATCATTTATACTGTGTATACATTCTGCATTGTGTAATATTGTCTTATATAATTATTCAAGGTTAGAAGAAAGCATTGCATAGAACTTGATCAAAAGATAGGATAAAATGAATTCATTAGCACTTCCTCTAAAAACATTTATTATTTATTATTAATAAAACATTTATTCTTTTGAATGTTGTGGTTCTTCTGGAATTAACATGATATGACACAGTATTTCACACATTGTTTTGAATTACCGAGATATACATGTATAATAATAAGCTCAATCTATAAAATATTAGACTGCTATAGGGTTCAATTTACCTACTTTGAGCAACTAAAACTAATTTGTTCGGAGTAAAGACTGTTATCAACATTCATTTAGATCAACGTATGCATAAGTTCGTAAAAATTTAGTGTGACAACCACAAAATATATTTAGCACCTCTTTAGGATCTAACCCATGGCTAAGTGTTCACTCTCCTTTCCCCAATGTCACTAATTTGTTTCATTCACAAGAGTTATGCTAATTAATAGCACAAATCAATAAAAATAACATAAGTGGAATAGTTTGATTTCTGAATTACTACTAAATAAATTCTTACTGCCCAGGCACAAACCGAACTTACGAATCTAGGTTTACCAAGTGTATTAAGACTAACCCCTTAACATACAAGATTAACCTGAGCACCCAAATGTAAGATAATCACCTAGAACCTAACAGCAGCTAAACAAAGATAGTATAACTATAAACAACCATTTGAACCACTATTATGTTAGACATGATAAATTTATAAAATGTAAAAGTGCTTTCATCTGTATATGAAAATGATCACACACTCATGAAGTACTCAAAAAACGGAAAAGCAAATTGAGAATATTTTAGAATTGTATTTCTATAAACAGGCCAAAAGTCTTTAAATACTTTAGGACTTTATGTATAAAAGGATTTCCTTAGACATTTTTTTTAGTGAAAATGGTGATATATTAATACAGTCGCTAAGTTTATGTTCAATGGTGTATGTCCTATTCCACATTAACAGATTTCCTTTAGGGGAAATCAGCTATTGAGGTTGTACTTGTGACGTATTGTATTTAGTTCATCCAGTCTAATGATAACGAGTTAGGAAATCGTGTGAGTACAATGCCTTCCTACTTAGTTCGGCTGCTTTTGTTGCCCAATTATCAGGTGTTCATTTTATTTTCTAAATAAATTTTCCTTTCCGAATCGGTCAATTTGCCGTTCATTAAGCCTTATTATGACTGGCAACGAGTTCATTTTCTAATACACCAACGTGACCGGGTAGCCAATAAATATTAATGCTTTTTATTCAATTTTTTCACTCATTTTTGTGTCGCATACGAATGCTTTGAGTAAATATCTATTAGTGATTGTGTAGAGCTAAGATCGTCCGTTAAAATAATTGTCTCAGGTCGGAGTTTTTCTTATAATGAGCATTATTGTGCATGAAGAAGTATAAGCTGTATTAAGCCAACGAACAACGTTAACATATTGTTACGTTTTTATTACCAAAACCAGTAATAAATGTTTTTAATAAGAGTTCTTTTGGATTGCAAAATTAAATACTCACAGTTTTTATCACTGCACAATTTATTTCACTTTGCACAATACACTTGGTAACTATTCTTAATTACCACTCACAGTATACACTGATAGCGTCACTGTTCTTCAGATTACACAGTCCAATAATTCACTCACGGTCACTGAAACTCACAGAAAGACGGCACTGCACTGTCCTTTACTTCGCGGCACTGCACTGTCTTAAACACGGCACTAAACTGTTACTTACAGTCACGGCACAACACTGTTCTTATAAAAACACTTTACTGCACTGCACTAAGTCGCACTGTAGTACTGATGTGAACATCAAGACAGGTGAGAATAAAAACTGACTCGCTCGTGGCTGGCTAGTTCTTTATATAGGGCGGCGGCATACATCAAAGGGGAATTGTCTTGTTCCTTCGACGCTGGGCTGGACGAGTCTATTAGGGGCTCGACCCTCTATCGGCTTCTTTGATCTATCTCGCACTTCCCATATACGCGACTCTCTCTGAAGGATTATTCATGTATTTAATTTTCGCAACAATATATAACCTCTGCAATTGTTTTAAAATAATTTTTGTAGACAGTAGAGGATTTAGGGTATTTTTTGCAGTATCTAGTAAGTGGGTGGTTCAGTCTTTCATTGGCGAGTATCTATAGTGTGGTTTCATTAAGAAATTGTATATACTGAATTGACTTTTAGATCCGTGTAATAAACCCTCTAAAATTTGGATTCAGCAAATAAAATATGAGGATATTAGGAAAAAGTCTGTAGGCTGCGTAGACTAAGCATATTTCCCACGTGAAGGTTTACAATAGATACATTTACCTACAGGTAAACACTACCTTGAATACATTGGTAATGAGAAATCTTTCAGTTACAAGTTGATAACTCTACATCGGAAAGCGTCTGAATTGTAAACAAACAGGCCATCCAACCTGAATTCTACACCGGAAAGAAAAACCATTAATGAAATATATCTGATTATAACATATTAATTATATTGAAAACTTTTACTATAGCTAGTTCTGTAATTTGTAATGAATCAGAATAATTTTAATCTCAATTACTTAAATTTTAGTAATCCAAGAACTAAAGATAAAGATGACTAAGGATCAACAGTAGGTATTTGCATATATCTCACAAACTAAGAGTTCAATGAAAACAATATTCCTGCTAAAAAGAGAAACTACATGTCTAGCTTCTAACAGACCTTGTTTTTTGAAATATAAAAAAAAAAAAAAAAAAAAAAAAAAAATTCTTTTAGTTAAGTTAATACAATAAAGAAAATTGAGAGTTTTATATTTGTGTAAAGTTCACTATGTAATTAAGATCTATGTTTTTTTTTCAGATTAAATACTTTTATATTTATATTAATAAAATACTTTTTATATTTTTGTTACAGAATCGCAAAAAGGCAGATCCAAACCATGGCCTACATCTGTGAGCTTCTCAACATTGAAGTTCGTCTGTTGACAAGCCAAATTAAAATTCAAGTGTTATAGTAATGAGCAGAATCAAAAGTAAAATTATTCTATAAATTACAGAATTACAGAAACGACTATCCATTGGTTAGTTGGGTAGAATTTGTGAATCAGTCAGTTAAAACACTCAGCGAAAGTTACAGTTTCATAGAAAGTACAAGGCAGTCTAATGAGCAGTTGCAGGCTCAGAAATAGTTAAGGTTAAAACTCACTGGCTCGAGGAAAATCTTTAAACCAACCAGAAATACTCAACTGTCTAAGCGGAACCCCAGAGACTTTCTCCTTATTACTCATTCATCCAAGGCATCTGTTATATCAGAGACTTTAAATTTACAATTTTATTTATCTGGAAGGGAATATAGAAAAGTAGGAGTGGTGGAGGTGAGAGCAGATATTTCATACAGATAACTACAAAAAAATAATGATCCAAAGAAGCTCTATGAGTTCTATTTAAAAATCAGTTGGCTATACCTTTGCCATAGTATTTTTTAAGAAATTTCAAACTATATGTTATTATGAACAACAGTTGTAAAATAGAGCAGTGATGGCGCAAGAAGAGAATGCCTCCTACGCCATTTTCATGGTGGCCACAAACCGCAAAAGATAATTTAAAACCGTGTGACCTCAAAGCTCTTTGCTCAACTTTCACACTTTGAAATCGTAACCCAACTGTTCAATTTCTAGACCCTGACTGGCATTCTCACTATATAGTTCCAACAAAAAGAGCAATAAAATGTAAAAGGAAATTGAAAGAAACAAATGTTTATAGTGATATGCACTTTTAAATTGTACATTTAAAAAAAAGAATGGTTTGTCGTAAGGTTTTCAGGTTTGTTAACAGACATACTTTCTACACTGTAGATAACGATATTAATATGTTTTTACCAAATAATATTTCTTGTAGAACCTCTATTTAAGCGGTGTATATAGATTGCTTTCTATACAAAGTTACTTAATATATGTAATATTAGAATTTTCCACAAGGGAAAACTTAAAAAAAATAACTACCTATTTATGAAATTTTCCATTATTCTCAAACTCTCATTATACTTTCAATCACTGCAAATCAAGAAACCCTTAGGCACTGTCTAAAATTTAAGCTTTTAAAGGCCACAGCTCAATGTTTATGCAATTTTGTTAAAAGTTTCATTGTATGTTAATTTTAAAATAAATACCAAAGAAATATATACTCTGTATTAAATACCTTTCATTGTAAATGTATATTATTAAGAAAAACGTCCACGTTTTCAACCATTTCAAGCTGTAGGTAAGAATTCATACTGTTCTGGAACCATAATGTTATTGTCTATGTATTATTTCAATAACTATTCTGTAAAATTAGAATAGAACACAAACTTTTAATCATAAATAAATAGTTATAAAGAAATCAATATCTTATGTATATTCGTTGTAAATATATGATTTTCCAGTAGACCTTAAGCTAAGAAATAATTTAAGACACAAAAACAGGGATAAGGGAATATTTCTACATAAAAACTTACTTGATGTGCATGTTATGTGCTATATGTTTTACCTTAATTATATTCAATACAAGCTAATGATGCTGTTCTAATTATTATTTGTAACAAAAAATAATACCACATGTTAAACTTTTTTGAAGAAGGCAAAATAGTATTGTAATATTTTGGGCAAAGGAATATAACTATGACATTAGTAGTCTGTGAACATAAATTAATCCCGAATAAATACACAATCAGATTAAAGATATAACAAAGGTTGTAGTCAGATATATTCTCAAATAGATAAATTAAGAAACAAAAAAAAACTGAAAGGAGGCTACAAATTATTACTGGTTATTGTAGGCAAAAGCAGAGCAATAGAAGAGAAATCTACTAAAGAAATAGCACATTAAACTCGGAAGAACTGAAAGATTTATCATAACCGAAAAACTTTGCTTTCAAACTGAACTCTTATGTCTCATATAGCCAAAAACAAATTCAACCAAATAATTGATAATGATAATGATGAAATATGTGTTAGTTCGAAAGAGTATATTGTACAACTTTAAAGTGATTCCGTTGTTATTGATAAAGTCCGGAAATAAGATGTAAATTCCAAAGATGTAAAATACATTAATGGAATAGGACTATAAAGGGAAAACTGTTCAACTAATACTGGGAAAGGACAAGGATTGATGGTTATCAAATTGAGAAATCAATTCAAAAAAGAAATTGTGCAGATTGAAATACCAGGCAACCACATTATTTAGACTTCTCTACCATCTATTTTTTCATTTTATACTTCTTTAATTCCACAAATAATTTTTGTGTAAAACTCTGCTTCACAAAAAAACAATGGAACAATATTTCACAATTATTATGGGTGGGGGGGGGGGTGAACTATAAATAGTTTAGAATTCATAAATTAACAGAAACTCGCGCGACCAAAATTTTAATGGAATAACTTATTGAACAACAAAAATATGATTCATAACTATATCAAAAATCTCTCTCTTCCTGAACTTTGGCAAACGGAGTTTTATTTTATCATTAATGTATTACTTAAAGTCAGCTTTCATCTCCCCGTCCCCCTTTTTCTAAGACGAATATAAACATTTCCTTACAAGTTATGTATATCTAGTATGCTGGTTCATACAACTGATTTACAAAAACTCAATTTAAGCAAAGACTGATCTTATGCCCATATATTCACCGTAAGAATACACAAAAAATGTGTTGACATTTTCGTGAAGGCCCATTGATTCGATGAGATTATCTGGTGTAAATCTCATAGGTGCCGTCAGTTTTACCCATTCCGGCTGTCTGCACACTGATATGGAGTACAGGCCGGGCCACCCGACGGCTATAGGTAACCCACACTGTGGAGCTACTGACACCTTGACTGCGATACTCAGGGAAACTCGACTAGGCACTTGGCCCACCCAGGTAGACCCTCGATAGTGGATACTTGGATCTGCTACTGACACCGAGGAGTCAACCAGCTTCGACGTACTAACCACATAGCTAGGGTGCATACAAGTTTCTTCACGTTTCTTTTAGAAGCCAGGCATTCCAGAGGTCCTAGGACCTCCCATGTTGACACTGTCAATGAACTCTGCTGTCACGCAACTGAAGCATAAGACGTTTGTGGCAGACCACATCCGAACTTGTGGTTTAGCGAGCTTTCCCTTGAGGGGACAAGACCTCTGCAGTGGTTGACACTTAAAACCTGTGGTATACCGTGATGGTTGAAGGAAGGAGGATATAATTTCAATCTGGGATATTCTTCCTCCATCAAGGAAAAAAATGTATGCTTTTAAAAAACTATATGACCACAATGTTGTTAAAGATAATATATAGATTATTAATAAATCTATAAAGGCCAAAAAAGTAAACAATTCTCATTTACCCCTGTAAGGAAAGATATTAGAGTGCTCCACCCAGGGGAAAATAGATAGAATCCATTTTCTCAGTAGCCTGCTTATTTAATTGCTGGCTTAGTTACCTAGAGTATGACAAACTATAATATAATGTGACTTCACTTTTGCACCATTAACATTGTTCAGTCAGTGAGATACATATACAATTCCAACGACATTCGTCCCTTCACACAATCTGAATGATCTAAGTGGCAGATATAAAACAAGTAGTCGACAGGACAATAATTTATTGACAACTGCTAAAAACCAGTAAGATTTGTCTTCTTTTAGCCATTAGTTTATATACTACATTAGTTAGTTTCATATTAGCAGATTTCCCTTAAGGGAAATCAGCTATTGAGGTTGTACTCATGACGGAATTTTCGAAATTTTTCTTCAAATGTCCATTGATCCTACCCAGGAGATGACGAAAATGATGTCCGTTCAAAACTGTATATATATATAAATAATAAATTCAAAATATTTCCGTTATTATGCGTCAGTTCGAAAAAATGTATAGAATCATTCTTATTGAAATTTAAATTTGCTATAAATATTGTTATATACATTTATTCTCTATCTTGAATATTAACCGAGATATTTGCATTTGTATTCTGCGTGTGGTCACCAGTAGGCTATGTTCGGACTTTCCGCCGAGAGCTCTGGCGGCCGTTTCCATAACTATTCGTCCCTCGTGAATAGGTTTAGAGGTTAGGTTAACTGTTTTTTTGGGGCTAGAAACTACTGGGTTATTACGCCCTAAATAATGTTTTAGGTTTAGAGGTTTCTTACTACTACAGTTGTTATTAGGCAGATTTCTCTATTGTAAAACTTCACGTGGGAAATCTTCTTAGTTTTTACGCAGCGCCTGCGTGACGGACTTTTTTTATGGCAAAGGTCAACAATAAAAATCACCTTTTTCCGCGTACACTTTATTGATGCTGCCCTACATGTTTCGTGACTTACATGCCACCTCTTCAGGGGCTATGCATTTTTGAAGTGCTCGTTTCTCTCTTACATTCGTCCTCACTAGCTCCCCAGTGAGGACAGTCCCAACGAATTTATTATGCCTTATTCTAAACTTAAATACCCAATTTTACTTTCGACAGAACTTTATAGTTTGAGATGCAAACAAATACGTAGTGTTATGACGTCATTAATTAAAATTCTAAGTTCTGTACTAACAATGTTCATTATATCTTTACCATATTTAACCGTTTCATTCCACACTAAAGATCGAGGGGGATTCAAAAATTCAAAAAATTTGTATAGAACTATTCTTGATAGCTATTATTGATGCTGACTATGAACTATTATTGATGCTGTACAATTGTTGTTGCATAAATTGTCTCGTAACTAAAATATTAAGTAAGTTATCCGCTCATCAAGTTATTATCCTCATCGGATTTTGTCTTGGAAAAGAGAATTTATGTTGAGATGACATTACTAGTGTGCCATACCAGCAGATGGGAAATCTGCTTACTTTTCACAGCCCCTGTGTGACGGTCTACTTCTATTAGAGCTTTCCTTGTGGAGATACTTGCTCTCGAAGTTTGTATGTACGAAAATTCGGGACTTAATAGCTTTGAAAATAAGCCTTCAATTAAATAGGTCATTAATTGTAGGGAATTATTGGTTTAACGGAAATACATATGAATCTTGGAATGAGAGTCTGTTCATAAAATGACAAGGTGAGATGCCATTGTTCACCCCCCCCCCCTCCTTCCTCTTCTTCCTTCTCATTGGGTTTTTACATAGGACTAGATAATATGTGGTGAGATGAGATCAGTAGTGTGTTATACCAGTACGTGGGAAATCTGTTTAGTTCACGCAGCCCTTGCGTGACGGACTTTTTGTAATTATTTTAAACTGACTGTTGCTCAACACAGATTCAAAAGATGATATGAGTAAATTGCATTTCAATGATGACATTCTTTATAAAATCTAAATATTTAGCAAATAACAATGAATATTTTGCTATAGCTTGTTATTTAGAAGGCATGGCGTAATATATTATAGTGAGGAGGGGTTGCCGATATCATTAGACCCTCAATCACTGGCTTTGCGATAACTGCTGACAGCTGACGTGTATATTGCCCGATGCTGACTCCCGGTAATGAGAGGGAGAGGGGAGGGAACAATACCTCCCTCATAGGAAATGGGTCATGAAAAAAAAAAGTCTCCCCAGCCGGTTCAAAAGTCCAGGGATGATCCTCGCAAGGATTATCCTGCAATTATGGATAATCCAGCGAGCGACGGCACAAAGCTACGCACGGGGAAGTCTTAATTGTCACCAGGCTCAATGATTGGCAGGTAGTGAGAGGGGTGTGTCGTGCAACGTGTACCGTAGATGTTTTAATTATAACGGGATTATGGAGGGTTCGTAGCTGTTAATGCCGGATGAGGAAGTCTTTTTCACATCATGCAGGAACATAGTAGTAATGGGCCCCATAAAATTAAAGTCCGCCGCGAGGGAGCCGCGTAAACTGAGCAGTTTTCCCACGTGAAGTTTTACAATAGAAATATCTACATACTGGTAACAAACACTTAACACCACAGGGAATATTAAATGAATAACTACAAACGGTAATGAGAAATCTTTTAGTCAATTTTAATAACCTCTCATCGTAAACAAACAGGCTAGCCAACCTCTCACAGCTAAATTAGTATAAACAAATATTCTTAACCGAAAAGAAAAACAATTACTTTCATATTTCTGAATAAAACACATTAAATTTATTCAAAACTATGTACTATATCTTATACCGAAATTTATAATGAATCAGAATAATTTATATCCCAATCACTCAAATTTTAGTAGCCCAAGAACTTACGACGGGGGGGGGGGACGCTCATCAAAACGCATAAAAGTTTGTTTTGAAAACAATGTTTGGTATTTAAGCTTTGAATAATGTGGCTTAGTATATAACTGAATATTGTTGAGGTAACATGAGTAGAAGTGGAGGTTTACTCAAGGCTGAAAAATGCAAAATGCAAATATCTCGGTTAATATTCAAGATAGGGAATAAATATGTAGCAAATATTTGTAGTACATTTACGTTTCAATATGATTGGTTCTATACAATTTTTCGATCCGACGTATAGTAACAGAGATATTTTGATTTTCGAAAATGCCCCCTTCTAAACACCCCCCCCCTCCCTACTTCATCGTGTTCATCCCTCCTCCCAAACTTCTAATAATGAAATGAATTCACCACGCAAAATCAATCTCGTCCTGGTTTTCATTTACAGTTGGGATACTTAAAAAATGTTGAATAGAAATGGAACGGTGTGTTATCTAGGCTGCATCTAAATAAGGCTTCCTCTGACCTACCAGTAATTTTACACTCGGTCTATTCTCTCCTTTTCTGATAGCTCAATTCTCACCTTTCTATTCTTAAAGGGGATGCTATTCAACATTTTTTTTTTTACATCCTGCCTGAATGTTTACATGGCTCATCTCTATGATGCCCTTAAGGCGGAAACTGGTATCCCATGATTTTGTTCCATTCTCTTCCAAGTGCTCTTTCCTTATTCCATAATCCACCCTTGTGACTGGTATATTAGGCTTATAACGACTTTGTCCCCGTCTATGTACTCATTTTGTGTCACCATTTCTTTTGACGTTTAAAAAAAATTAACAAGATTTTGAATATTATTTACAACCACATCACAATCTCAATATTTATATTTTGTATATTGCCAGGGTTTTGCTATACATCATCTGCAGATTTCCCTCGTGATGTTTAACAATATGTAAATCTATATACTGGTAACACAATAGCGCCGTCAACATCAAGTGAATAAATACAAACGATAAAATGAAACTTCCAGACGGGAAGCACCTAAAACCTAAACAAACAGGTGTACCAACTTCTCACAGGAAAGAAAAACAATTACTGAAATATATCAGAATAAAACATTAATTTTATTGAACACTATTTACTATATCTATTACTGTAATTTATAATGGATGAGAATAATTTTTATCCCAATCAATCACATTTTAGTAGTCCAAGAACTTAAGAGGGAGTGGGTCACCATAACATATTTGCATTTATCTTGTATAATAAAGGTCTCTTGAAAACAATTTATGGTATTTAAGCTTCGAATAATGTGGTTTATTACATAACAGAGTATTGTTTATGTAACATGAGTAGAAATGAGGGTTTGCTGAAGGCTGAAAAATGCAATTATCTCGGTTAATATTCAAGATAGAGAATAAATGTATATAACAATATTTATGGTAAATTTAATTTGCAATAAGATTGGTTCGATCCGACGTACAGTAACGGAGATATATCGAATTTTCAAAAATCCCCCCTCCCTCTGGTCCGATTTCAACCGTTAACGAACTTGATCTTTCTTTTTACATAAAACGATTAAATACCGAGTTTGGTGACGATTAAACAAAAATTGCGACCGCAGGAGGGTTAACAGAGAAATATATATATATATATATATATATATATATATATATATATATATATATATATATATAGAACGGGTTTACCGATATGGCTGAAAATTGGTGAGGAGGTAGCTTAGAGCCAGGAGTCAGACATAGACTATATTAATTTTCTCTGAGACGAACAGGAGTGGGGGTTATAAGGGAGGCCTGAAATTAAAAATAACGATATTTTGTTTCCTATTGGTTTTTTTGGCAAATATGCACATAACAAAAGTTGTTTATTTTGTTACTTAGAGTAACTTTTGTTATATACACTTTCGTCGTATACCGAAGTGTAAATGCGTTATACTCTAAAAATTATAGCGGGAGTCAACAATATTATTTGGCACAAAAGACTGAACCGAACTAAATAAAACTCGGTATGTGTATTAGCACTGACGCCGTAATTATCATAAGCCATATCACCTTTTCTAGGGATGGGCAGGAGTGGGGGTTGTAAGGGAGGCATGAAATTAAAAATAGCAATATTTCGTTTCCTATTGGTTTTTCGACAAATATGCACATAACAAAAGTTGTTTATTTTATTATTTAGAGTAACCTTTGTTTTATACACTTTTGTCGTATACCGAAGTGTAAATGCGTTATACGCTAAAACCTATAGCGGAAATGAACAGTTTTATTTGGCACAAAAGACTCAATCGAACTAAATAAAACTAGATATTTGTATTAGGACTAACGCCTTTATTATAATAAGCCATACCAACATTTCTAGGGACGGGCAGGAGTGGGGGTTGTAAGGGAGGCCTGAATTTAAAAATAGCGATATTTCGTTTCCTATTGGTTTTTCGGCAAATATGAACATGACAAAAGTTGTTTACTTTGTTATTTAGAGTAACTTTTGTTATATACACTTTTTTGGTATGACGAATAATAAAGGAGATATACGCTAAAACCTTTAGCGGAAGTGAACAATTTTATTTGGCACAAAAGACTCACCCGAACTAAATAATACTCGGTATGTGTTTAAATTAATTAATTCAAATCTATGTTAATATTTTGACCTTAATAATTCAAAGCTATGCATAATGCACAGGAGACGGGAAATATGACAATATGGAAGACAGTGAAGTCTTACATAAAAAATTAATTTTATTATTTAAAAATCTACAGCAAAGACGGGTATAAACCCTAAACACAGGGACGGGTAAATGTCAAAATATTGTGCAAAGTAAAGCCTTGCCAAAAAAATACCATCACCGTTCAGCCTCAAATGAATTCCCGGGCGAAGCCGGGTATCTGAGCTAGTATATATATATATATATATATATAAACAGCACTACGCTAGTTGGAAAAGGCAAACAGGTGCTGCATAAACTAAACAAATATTCCCACGTGCAAAAATTACCCTCAGATAGCGTCATCTCGCCTTCTATACTCCATTTTCCTCTTAATAACAGCCATAGGGGAAAAAACCGAATGTGAAATTTAACCTGAACATTTTCTTGGGTTTTGTGAGAACTTAACATGAAATTCATAGCAAAGGTAGTACTTAATTACTAAACAGAACAGCATTACAATTAAGAACAGAAGTGAAAAATGTGGATATTTACTTTAAATTACATTAACGGATTTGGAACTTTGGGTTTTTTTTTTTTTTACTTTACCCACACCAGCTACTTAATTTTAAAAGAGTGGTTTATCTTATTAAATTAATGCTAGTAAAGAACAGACAAAGTAATGTATTTAAAAATCTTCATATGTAAACAAAAATGACATTTTAATATAAAATTCGTTGATTTATTCATTTAGGGGCCAATATTATTTTAAAATGTAATCAATATATCCTTATTCTTGTGTCTTGCATAGTTTTGTGTTGCATAGTCACCAAATGTCTTAAATAACACTTATTCTGATTTTAGAACACGACTCAGCTGTATCAGATTCATTATTAACCAAAACAACTTCCAAAGTTTGTACCAAAGGAGGTAATAGGTAGGTAACCTCCTTCACGTATGATTGTTTTCCTTTTACAATGGACATATGTTATTAAATAACGGTAAGATAAATCACTACTGATCATTATTATTATTTATTAACGTTCACTTTTTGCAACTCAGGCTAATTGGGACGGGTTATTTACAGGTTACCACCCTTTTCTAGCCAGGGTGGTCACTACTGATCGACAAAAAAAAAACCAAACGTTCGACTTTAGAGCGTTAGCAAACTAATATATACTTATGTAAATTTAAGTGGACATTATTTTAGATATCTCCTAGGTAGGGTCGATGGACATTTGAAAAAAGTTTTCAAAAATTGCATCATGAGAACAACTTCAATTGTTGAGTTCCCTTATGGGAAATCTGCTAAACATGGAGTCATGAACGCATCCTTCGTAGTTCGATTTCTCTTAAGGGAAAGCTGCTGTCTATTGTCATTGCATGTGAGAAATCTGGTCAGTGAAGCCGCATCAGTATAACCTTTTTTTTTTTTTTTATTTACTTCCATCTCCTTTTAAGTTTTCTTTATTTTTTAATAATCGAAAATGTAATATATACTCATTTAAAAATAATATTTCCTTAAATTTTATAGATTTTCAATTAAAATAATGAGTATGAATAACGTTTGTTTTATTCAATATCATTTATTTAGAAGGCCAATATCAAGGAGGCAGTAACAAGCACTCGTATGTCAGTTTGTTTGTACTTGTAGTATACTTCTCATTCAAACGTGAGTCTTTTTTGTAACAATTAAGTTCAAAAATTCAAGCAACCTATCATTACCTATTAATAATCATTCTATACAGTCTTACGATTTAATTAATATGAAGGGTACGTATAGTTTCTTGGTAGTTTTCTTGTTAGCCAGAGTGCAGGCAGCCTCCGAACTGCTCACCAACACGACTAATGCGCCTATTATCAACACGCCATTAACAGATAATTCCCAACCAACCCCTGCTACTGTAATCAGTGTCTCACTTGAGACCAATGTGAGCACTGATGATACATTTTCAACAATTGGCATAGTGAATGGAACAACGATTCTAATTTCAACTGATGAATCGCTGGAAGCCAATCTGACAACTCATAAACCAACAACATTGGGTCAATTCAAAGAAACGTCGAATCAAATTACAACTGATGCATCACTGAAGCCCAGCGTGACTCCTGATAAATCAGATGAGACTACACCAAAAGCGAATGGTAATTATGCATCATATCTTTTATTTAATATGTAAGAAAACAAATTAAATTCTGAATATAATCTTCAGCACTAAATAGTTTAGAAGTAAATATTTTGGGCATTCTGCAATGACCCGTTAAAGCAAAATAAAACTTTAACTTGGAGCAGTCGTTTTGATTCCTGCGGGGGCTCTTGAAAATTTTGTAATTATTTATTTATGGACTCAAAATTCCATAATTCCACCCTGGGTAGAAACTGGTATTAGCCTTATTATATATGTAACATTCCAAAAAGTAATCATAAATTATAAAAAAAAACAAGTGAACACCAGGATCCCGTTTTACCTAACCCTTCTCTACAACCTCAGTAGTTTAAGTATATATACTATTATATGAACACAATTTGTTATCTTATGTTGGATTAAACTGATATTTTTCAATTCTCGATAGGTTCTAATTAAATGCCTTACAGTTTTAAAGGTTTCAAATGTGTTTCATGGCCCTGTTATTTTTTTAAAGAGGCAATCTGTGATTAAAACGAATAAAAAGGAACAGATGTTGAAGCAAAAACTGGAAATTTCTCCATCCTTATTAGGGTTCAGAAGAGATATTTATATTGATTTTCATAAAAAATACATTCGAATTAGGCCCTTAGGGCTTTCATCTAATAGATAGATACAAACATAGATATAAGCATTTTGTTCCCAGTTAGGACGCCAAATTATTAAATAACGAGTTGTGTTATCGTTAGTCCCAGTGTTTAGGATTTACACCCATCGTTGCTGTGGGTTTGTTAAAAATAACATTATTTGTTATGTAAGACTTCAATTACGATAATTTCGACTCAAAATACGATAATTTCACTTAAATGAAACAGCTTATTGGATTAAAATAGTATTGATGTTTAATTACTTAACGATTAATTTCAAAGCTTTGTTTCCTCGTTTTTTGTTTTCTTCATATAGTATTCTATATAGTGAAAAGCATTAAACTAACTCATTAGTTTAACCTTTCCGTTCGCTTTTCAATCATTTTGTTATAGTTTATTTGGGGGGTTGTGGTTAGCCATGTCAGTTGTGAATCTTAATATTGGTAAACCAAGAGTCTTTTGTTTGATATTCCTGGGAAATAGGGATTTATTTAGTGAGGAACTCACGAAATAAATATCTCTGGAATATACTGGATGGTAGAGGAACCAATTGATCAGGATCAATAAATAGAATACTTAGCCCCACCCTGGCAAGAAAAGAATTGTAACCTGTAGATAACCCGTTCCTTTATTATTATCCTTTGTAGCATAATGTGGACGTAAATACTCAACATATACTTGAAAAATACATACGATGAAATAGTAGGTGACATTAACGTCCTCATCATCACCATATTCATCATGTTTTTTTATTTTGAAAAATATATGAAAAATAAGTGATGATCTAAATGCATTTGGACCTGAGACATTAACCGCCTCATGACTTATTAAGAAAACAATTTAACGAAACTCAGTTTCTGAGAATAAGATAAAGGTTTACTAAGAGTTAAAGTGCACTCCATGACCTGTAATTTTAAACATGGAGTAACCATAGGGAAGCATTAGCTGTTGAAGTGAAAGAATTAATGTCCAAGTTGTATGTAATGGGCTTGATAATTTTCTACTCGGTAGGATCACTGTGAGACAGCTAGAGCGTTTAGTTCCGGCTCGCCTCCGTATCAAGCAGATGTTCCCTCCCAAGAAAGGCTGGCTAATACAGTTCATTTAGTTGGTGAAGTTAATGTCGACTGTTATATAAAACAGTATTTGGGAATAAAGGGTTTTACAACATTCTTAGTGTGTAAATCATTTCCTTATTCTGTATCTGTCTAAACTGAACCTGTTTTTGGATGTGCCATCTCCTACAATAAACTTCATATATAACTCGTATGACACAAATAACTCATATTTCCAAGAAATGGGCATTCCTAATTACTTGGAAATAACAGTTCTCTGTGTCATATGAGTTATATATGAAGTTTATTGTAGGAGATGGTCCATCCGAAAAATGGGTTAAGTTTAGATAGATACAGAATAAGGAAATTATTTACACCCTAAGAATATCTTATATTTCCAAGCAATTAGGCAGTCCATTGATTAAAACCTCTAGCTCAGGTAGTGTTTTTTTAAAACAGTTAACAATGTAGCTGTGTGCCCCCTTTTGATCAAAATTGACTAATTTGATAGTAGGCAGAGGTGGTAGGAAGGGTCACGGGGTAGAGGAAGGCGAAAATAAAAAAATCAGAAGCTGAAAAATGAAAATATCTCGGTTAATATTGAAGATACAGAATAAATATATATATAGCATTATTTGTAGTAAATTTAATTTGCAATAAGATTGATTCGATATAATTTTTCGATCCGACGTATAGTAATGGAGGTATTTCGAATTTTCGAAAATCCTTCTTCTTAATCCCCCTACCACTTGTCCGATTTCAACCATTAACGAACTTGATCTTTCTTTATGCATAAAACGTTTAGATATTGAGTTTGGTAACGATCAAATAAAAATTGCGACCGCTAGAGCGTTAACAGACAAATATATATATATATATATATATATATATATATATATATATATATAATTTTGAAAGGACCTCATTATCGTCATCTCCGGGGGAGGATCGATGGACATGTGAAGATATTTTTCGAAACTCGCGTCATGTGTCAGAACTCACTAGCTGATTTCTATTAATTGAAATCTGCTAAAAAATCTATTTCATAGTAGGTAGTATAGTAGGTATAGCAATTATTATACTTATTTCTTTATCTTAACCATAGGAATGGAGATAACGATTATCAATATCAAATGAAATCATTTTAAATTAAATAAATATTTTATTTAATAGGAATGCCAGGTCAAGTTGGTGAAATTTAATATATTAGAAGTAAGAACGATGTTTTATTTTTCATTCATCATGTTAGTGGTTTCCAGACTGTACAACTTTAAGAGTTGTACATCACTTCACAATACAGTGAAGATTTTGAAAATCAATCCATTAGACTTAAGAGTATAAATAAATCATAGGCTAATGATATAATTAGGTGCATATCATACAAATTATACAATAATTATAATAAAATATATTATGGATCTTTAAATTTTAGATTTCACATCCACCACGGAATACCATCACTCACACGCCAACCAAAATGAAACTATATCAAGCGCTGTAGAAGAAGTTATTAAAGAGTTGGAACATACTACAATTAAAATTGCTAAAGGTAAGTACACATTGTATATTGTACTCGTTTCGAACCACAACCCAAAAATAACTATGGTGTGACTATTATAAAGACTTGAATGCATGCATGGGGCCATTATATATCTTATTCCTTTCATTAAACAACACGTTAACTTCAAACAGAGCATGAAATGTTTCGTGATATAATTTTCAAGTTAGAGAAATTTTCCATTGGAGTACCAATTGCAGAGGGGAGGGGAGGAGGCGTTGGTGGTCCATTGCTAGTGCCAAACGCTGTGCACCAATGCTAGAGATTACAAGTCCAAACCCCGGATTCACAGTCTAAATTGTATTAGGTTCACCGCGCTTAGAGGCTGACCTTCTATTTGCCCCCCGCCCGTGCCCGCTCAGCATCGTGAGGAAATGATGTAGCTACGTGTGATAAAGACATAGTTATTTTTGGTCTCTTGTGCCACCACAATACGTCTAGGTGTGCTTCAAGTCAACATTTTTCTACTTGATGCATAAGAATGGACACCACACACACACACACACATCTATCCAAAGAACTAATATTTGCAGTAAATATACTGAACACATACTATCCTTGGAAAACTGACAAACTGAGTTTTGACTTGACTCTAACACAGTACCCTAATCTAACCCGACTTCTGAACATCATTACCAAAAACATTTTACTTCTCTATTAACAGACAAGAAATAAGACCTATTTATTTACACAGACGGGTCCAAAACAGGCCAAGGAGTAGGGACAGCTGCAATTGTTGGATCAGCTAACTTTCAAATAAAGCTGCCAGATGAGACTAGCATATATACAGCTGAGCTTGAAGCCCTTGCGATAGACAATATACTTGAAACTACTCACACAGACATCATAATTTGCACTGACTCTCTTAGCTCACTACATTCCTTAAAAAAAACATACATAGTTCACATCCACTCATCTCGTACATATTACACAAAATCCAGACATTAAACAAAAAAATAACTATGTGCTGGTTACCCGGACATACAAACATTAAACAAACCACACAAACATTAAACAACCCACACAAGAAGACGAACTTGCCAAATCAGCTACTCAAAAAAAAAACTCTTGGCAACACATACTGTACATATCAAGATATTCAAGCCCAAGCAAAACATATGATACTCAACTCATGGCAGAAAACTTGTTTTACCACAACTGATAACAAACTTCGAGAACTGAAACATACACACTTGGTGAATGGCCATTCCTCAAAAAGGCTAATTAGAAGAGAAGAGGTAGTTTTAACGAGGTTGAGAATTGGCCATTCACGACTAACTCACACTTACCTACTTACTGGAGAAGATGAACCCTACTGCCAACACTGTAACTGTAGACTTACTATAAAACATATACTTACTGACTGCTATCTAAGGACTCACATAGACCTACCGCATACTTTGACTGAATTATTACTACATGACTGTAGCGTTTTTAGACCGCGTATTACACTACTTGAAACATAACATTTTCAAAAAATTATAATGTAGGGCAATACTGAAAATATTTGCAGAAATGAGCATACTTACGTAAATATAATAATGTTATATATTAAATAACTGATTTGTCGCTAAACCGCCCCAGTTGCGAAATTCGATTATTATGTGAATAAATAAAAATAATAATGTTATTCTTGCATATATTTAATTGCATTATTTATTATTCATTCAAATCAATAAAACAAAGCAATGCATATGGATAGAGTAGATTGTGATAATTTTTTGTAAATAAGCTCTAAGGCTAACTGGGACTTGTTTTCATCGAATACCACCTTATTCTAGCCAGGGTTAGGGCATTTATTTTATGAATCTTACTGTAATTAAATTCCCGTTGCTTTTGTGGGACTCGAACCCACAGCCAGATTTTATCTGACTAAAAATTACAGGTTTCATTTTGTTATTGAATACCTCACATTTCTAAAGAGGAATCAATTAATTCATATTGTATAGGCCGTGGTGTCTGAGGAGCAGCACAACAATAGGTATGTGTTTCAACATGGACACCTTGGCTTCTTTAACGAGAAACCTGCCCTAAACTAATTACAGGTGCTTTGGTCATTAGTAGAATACACCATCTGGGGCTCTTTATCTCCCTTCGTATCCAACCTGTTGAGTTAATGGCTGAGTTTACATGCTCCGATGCTCGTGCCCTTCTCGCCATCATCTACACTAAGTAATTTACTAATTACCCACTTTGTCTCATCATTTCTACGTGGAATTGAATTAAAAATAATTACCAGCAGATGGGTAATACGCAATTCTTCTGCATGTGGTGTTCTATTCAGCATGTGCTTTGCTTCTTACCAATTAATGGTTTCAAGAAACCTGATTAATAGCGGGATATCTTAGAGTAAACTATTTGAAACTCTGATTATATGAAAGGAAAGGCTTTAATCTACCCACAATGGTTTATTCTGTCGGGCTTTGCCTATTGATGCCCTATGCGTGCTGCAGGCAAAAATAAACAAATACATTAGAATCGTAATGACACAATAGTCAATACAAATGAACACGATATTTAACAAATTAGCTAAAATGTGATTTTCCAAAAGATGTATTACATTGTAAAATTATTAAATTCTTTTACTACCAACAACTACAAGAAAACAAGAGGGATTCCTAAAAATATTATTACGATTAATGTACCACATTGTCCACATTACTTAAAATTAATAATGACCCTCTTTGTCTTCAAAAACATGTACATAACTTGAAGAAACGATTCTCCTGGATACTGAAAATAAGGGAGAATTTTGTATTAAATTTCATCTCTTAGGTATTTTAAAGTGCATATTGAAAAATTTGAACTTTCTTATTCTGCCCATCTGGAAATTATGGGCTGTGACCTACTACTCCACATTTAACAGGGGTTCCATCTCTAGAAGAGGATGTTCATTACAATCTGCCTAATAATTCAAGTATATAATTTTAATTATTAAGGACTGAACACATTAGAGGTAATAGCTCCCTCTATCCTCACTGCTCTAGAGGTTCTTTGCTTGTTTAGTGGATCAATAAATTAGTAAGTTCTCGCGAGCCTCTTGGTAATAGCGCTGCAGTTGTGGTGGGAGGGGGGGGGGGCACGACCAAGGGGAGGAAGAAGAGAAGGACAAGGAGTGCTTTCCTTCTACTTGAGATTATACAATCATGAAGCATCAGTAAGTTCGTGGAGAATTTCATTCTAGGCAAGAACTATTAAATTTAGTCATACCTCCGCAGCCAATAGTAATAAAATGTTTTCACTAGAACTGCGTAAAATAAGGTGATTTCCCACTGGGCACGTTAATGATTTTATATTATCAATAACTTTCAATAGAAAGTTGTGCCAAAAGGGCTAGAAATCTATGCTGAATATGAGATATTTTCTACTTAGGTGTTCAAGGGAATAATGTTCATTCTACATTTCAAGACGGCGAGATGAGATCATCAGCGTGCCATATTCCTGCACGTGGGAATGTCCTTAGTTTACGCACCCTCTGTGAGGAAAACCATTTGGCTAACTTCAGATTTTGCAATCGAGTTAATATTGTAGTTTCATTCCTTATTAATTTAAATTTTAAAAAATATAAAAACTATGATGCTGGAAATAGGGGGGGTTTTAAGTTGAAATTATTTCATTAACCAATACAATATTATTTAAAGTGAAAATTGAGATGACTGAGTAGGAGTGTTTTGAGCCACTTTGGGAAACAATAGGGACGGGCGTTGGATGTGACCTCTTGCTCGGCTAGCCAAGTTAATTGAGCCTTCCTCTGATAGGGACCATTTCCTCTGCCGCTCTTCTCTCTTTCATCCTTTGCCGCTTTGTCGCCACCTGTAAGCTCCAGCAGATTTCCCTAAAGGGACGAAAACTAAGCAGCTGCGTAAACTAAGCAGATTTCCCACGTGTAGTTTTACAATAGATAAATCTACACACTGGTAACAAACAAACCACCGTGAATAAATACAAACTGTAATGGAAATCTTTCAGTTAATTTTTTAATCGCCCAACGGAAAACATCTGAATTCTAAACAAACAGGCCAGCCAACGTCTGAAACCTTAACAGATAGAAATATTCTAGACCGGAAATAAAAACAATTACTGAAATATATCTGAATATAACATATTCATTTTATTAAAAACTATTTACTATACTACAATTAGTGTTGTAATTTACATTGAATCAGAATAACTTTTATCTCAATCACTCATATTTAATTAATCCAAGAACAAAAGAAGGGGGGGAGGGTCAACAGAAGGCATATGCATATAACTCACAAAGTAAAAGCTCAATGAAAACCATATTTAGTATTTAACCTTGGAATGAAATGGTTCATGATATAAGAGCTTATTAATAATATAACATGAGTGGGGGTTTACTGAAAGCCAAAAACTATAAAATCCAAATATCTCGGTTAATATTCATGATACAGAAAATATGTATAGAACAATCATTCAATTTTAAGAATTCAATTTTCAATAAGATTGGTTCTATACAAGTTTTCTATCCGATAAAAAATGGAGATATTTCGAATTTTATATATATATATTTATATATATATATATATATATATATATATATATATATTGATGGACCTGATTTTCGTCATCCCCTATGTAGGATCGATGGGCATTTGAAGAAAATTATCGAAATTCGCATCATTAGTACGACCTCAATAGCTGATTTTCCTTAAGAAATCTGCTAAAATGAGCTCCGCTCAGAAGTATATATATCTATATATATATAAAATTGTAACCTCTGTCTGTACATTGATTTTTTTCGCGAAATTTCACGATAACTTTTCGTTTCACATGTCATAGACACCATATCTGCATTTTGTTTCTTTCGTGTATGTTTGTTTGTTTGTTTGTTTGTTTGTTTGTTTGTTTGTTTGTTTGTTTGTTTGTTTGTTTGTTTGTTACCTTTTCACGCATAAACGGCTGAACCGAATTTTATGAAACTTGGTATGTATATTACTACTAACCCAACTTAGACTTTAGGCTATATTAAAATTCTCTGAGACGAACAGGAGTGGGGGTTATAAGGGAGGCCTGAAATTAAAAATAGCGATATTTCGTTTCCTATAGGGTTTTCAGCAAATATGAACATAACAAAAGTTGTTCATTTTGTTATTTAGAGTAACTTTTGTTATATGCACTTTTGCCGTATACGGAAGTATAAATGAGTTATACGCTACAAACTATAGCGGAAGTCCACAATTTTACTTGGCACAAAAGACTCAACCGAACTAAACCAAACTCGGCGTTATTAGCAATAACGCCTTAATTATAATAAGGCATACCAACATTTCTAGGAACGGGCAGGAGGGGGGGTTGTAAGTGAGGACTGAAATTAAAAATAGTGATATTTCGTTTCCTATTGGGGTTTCGGCAAATATAAACATTACAAAAGTTGTTTATTTTGTTATTTAGAGTCACTTTTGTCATATTCATTTTTGTCTTTTAACGAAGTATAAACGAGATATACACTATAAGCGGGAGTCAACTATTTCATTGAGCGCTAACGATTAAACCGAACTTAAAAATACTCGGTATGTCAATTAGCATTAATTTTTTCATGATTATAAGCTACATTACAATTTTTAAGTTTGAACGGGAGTGGGGGTTATAAGGGAGGCCTGACATAAAAATTCGCGATATTTCATTGTCTATTAGTTTTTCGACAAACATGCACATAACAAAAGTTTTTTTACATTGTTATTTAGATTAACGTTTGTTTTATACATTTCAAATATGACAATTTGGAAGATAGGGAAGGCCTACATAAAAAATTAATTTTATTATTAACAGATGCCAACAACAGGTATTAACCCTAAACACTGGGACGGGCAAATGTCAAAATATTGTGCAAAGTAAATCCTTGCCAAAAAAATTCCATCACCATTCGGCCTCAAATGAATTCCCGGGCGAAGCCGGGTATCTGAGCTAGTCTTTGGTATATAATCATTGGGATATTTAAAGAGAATTTTCAAAAATCGTGTCATCTCAACAGCTGATATGACATTTCAATCTGCTAATAGGTAGTGTATTTTGAGTTTGATTTGTCGTATTTCGAAAAATCCGACGTGGTAGTAAGATCTTCAGTTCGTCGATCTAAAATGATTATTAAAAATAAATAGACATTTCAAATAAGAATGAAACTTTTAAAACTGCCATGTACTCTTAATATAGCCGAGAGTGGCAAGGGAGTAATAGTGCAAAACGATTCAACCAAAAGATGGCCTACAAGACAATCTTCAATCGTTTGTCCATTGGTTTAAATTAAGGTGATATATGGAATTTTTTATTCAATTTACTATTGATTCTAAAGTGTTTATATTTGTCTTTTAT
This sequence comes from Riptortus pedestris, assembly GCA_019009955.1. Lineage (NCBI taxonomy): Eukaryota > Metazoa > Arthropoda > Insecta > Hemiptera > Alydidae > Riptortus > Riptortus pedestris. Next base: position 29,787,938 of record CM032229.1, on the reverse strand, counting down.
TCCTTAATGCCATTAAAAATAATCTGTTAATTGCTGTAAACAAAATGTAACTTCAAAACCTAAAATTCTAGTGAAAGATAATTCAATTCGTTTGCACATATTGCCGAGTACATTAGATTTAGTAATCTCTGTTGATAAAACCAGTTTTACAATACAGATGATATTTAATGAATTCCGTCACTAAGTAAATTCCTTTGCCTAGGCGGGAATCGAAGTCGTCTCTTCGTGATAATGAATAATAAATATATTTATTTTATTTTAAAATGTCACCGACATGGTAAACATACAGTGGCAAGTTCGATTCCCGCTTGGGCTATAGAAATTAATGTAGTAACGAACTCATTAAATGAAATCCGTAGTCCCACTCTGCATAGAAACTAGTAGTAACCTGTTGATAATCTGTCCCAATTAGCTATAGTAACAAAAAGTGGACGTTAATAAATAGTAATAATAATTAAATATCACGGAGAAATGCCCACCAACTTTGAAAATTAGAAAAATCTAGATACACAATTGCTCTAGTGAATGCCAAGCCGTTGGGGGGAAACTTCTTTTTTTTTCTTTGGCCTTTTTTGTACAGGAGCTTGCACAGATGTTTTCCATAAAACATATTAACAACTGCAGCGAGGCCCTTGGAGGCAGACGACATTCATATATAGCGCCGACAAACACGGCGCCTCATTGTGCCCCACAAAGGACTATTGTCACCACCTTTGCCACCCACGAACTCCATCTTTTGTCCATTACGGGAATTAAAACGGTAGCCTGGAGTGTGCCGTCCTGGCTCCTGCTGCTAATACCCTGCTTCCGCAAATGTGAACTCCCGGAAAAGTCAACGCGTAGTCTAGCTACTTACCGACGAATTGTCTGAGTAAACAACACCACATATAATGGTACAGCCACACATTGCCATTGGCCAAAGCCATTTAGTCTGAATATTCATTACCGTTTTGTTACATTACTAACCTTTTTTCTTCATGAAGCTCGTCGATCGCCTAAAGCGGCTATGTGGAGTCGGTAAAGTAGATCTCTATCTGTCACACCAAAACTAATGACCGTAAATCACACAGCTAGAGAAAGAGCAATGTCTGATTTGAGCTGGGTTCATATATTTGATACCTATTTGATTACTATTACAATAAATACTCCATAGAAATTTATTCGATATTTAAACGTTTTATACATAACTAAAGATCAAGTTCGTTAACGACTGAAATCAGACCAGTGGAGGGGGGATTTCGAATATTCAAAATATCGCTGTTATTATATGTCGTAACGAAAACTTGTATAGAACTAATATTACTTCAAATTTAATTTTCTATAAATATTGTTATATACATATTTTCCCTATCTTCAATATTAACAGAGATATTGGGATTTTTATATCTCAGCCTTCAGTAAACCCCCACTTTTACTCATCGCACATTAAAAATAAGAGAATATATCGTGAACCAACTAATTCCAAGCATAAATACGAAATATTGTTTCAACGGACCTTTATTATGCGGGATACATGCAAGTAGTTAGTGTGATGATGTCATAAATTAAGATTATATTGACCGCCCAGCTCTTCTCATTAGATTTCTTTTTTGGTAATAGAGAAGATATGCTGACATGAGATCAGTAGTGTGTCATTCTAACATGTGGAAAATCTGCTTAGTTCACGCAGCCCCTGCGTGACGGACGTTGCTTTTTAGTTAGTATTGATTGACCTCAGAGAAGAAAGATTAGTAAACAAAAACTTCATCTAACAATCTAAGTACGTAAATAGACCTGTATCTTGCCAGGTAAATTGTGCTCTGATAGTGAGAAACTTGTTTTCTATGATATCTAATAACATTTACAGACGTACACTGGTTTTTTATTATACACATATAAAGCAAAATAATTTTTTTATGATTGTTTTATATAACTAAAACTAAAGTTGGCCGATTTTATTTTTCATTTATAACGTATAGGTTCATTATATATGGGTGCCTGATAATGGGATGACATATGACAGCTTGAAACTCTGTAGGGCCCTCTTCTATGATTTGCATTGATATTCATGCCGATCGGGGTAACACTAAAGAGCTCACATGAATGAATGTGTCCGCTAAAGCACTTCTGCCACTGCGAATGTCTGTGTTTGTGCGCGCTACTGTTTATATAATACAGGCATTATCCAGCCTGCTGAGTGATGGGGGTTGACACCTCTGGCAACGGCTTCTGTCAGAGACACCCTACTAAACACACCTTTTGTACTTTAGTAATTTGATAGGGGCCAACAGAGGACATTGGGACTAACAGGGGGGCACGAACGAGTGCACCCGTCCGCCTGGAAAATTAGTAATGTATCCCTCTGTTGAACTCGAGTCACTTGCCTTCATAACGACAAAGGGGTTTAAACCCACCTCTAGTCCGTTAAACATGTCTTCCTGTTATTTGTCAACATATCAGAATTTTAATGGAATCATAATCTAAAGTTTTTTTTTGAAAATTTGTTTACAGTAGAGCAATTAACTCTAAAATGTAAGGACAATTACTGTTTGTTTTTTATATATCTCTCCCTCTCAAGGTCTTCAGGGAAGGGTGAAATGTAAAATCATATTTACCGATCGCACAATATTTATACATAAATGAAAACTTCTAGATGCCATAGCCAAATCTAACAAATGAAAATTTCTAAAGAAACCTCCTTCCCTCACGAGTGAATTTAATGAAAAAAACCATTTCACGTAATTCTAGGCTGGGATATCTAATTTTTTATAATAAATGAAATCTATGAAGGTGGATTCCCATCCCTCCTGGTATAGATGCTTACTACCAGAAAATAGTCAGTGTAGTTCATCTAGTATAAGGCATGCCTTCATAACTATGAATAAAGAAAATAAATATTATTATTATTTAAATATAAATTAATATAATAATTGTAACCCTAATTAAATATATATTAGTTATATTCATCAAACATTGGCAAACAGGTTATTTAAGCTATGTTAGATTGTTTTTCTATTTCTAGAAAACGAATTGTGGTTACAAATATTTGAAATTTATATTTAAATATACAGTATATATATGAATTGTTCATTTTGTAATAATTATTTTGATACGTTCAAATATATTATACGAAATGAGTTTGTTTGAAAAGAGATTTATAATTCTTATATCTGAAATGAATTACTCACTTTCTTAATGGTCTTTAGTACTCCCCGCCTCCAATCTATGGGGATGTAGGATTGAGCTAACTCCACACTCACCAACCCCCGTTCAGGCCCAGTTTCTTCTTGGAATTGCTTTTAGAAAGAAGTGCGGAACAAGCTAATCTAGACAGAATTCGATTCTACTCAAATTTAATGTTACTTTTAGGCCTAAGGCTTGCCAGCTAGTCGCCTTCCCCCTTTTGTTAATTGCTTTCAGTTGACATGTTTTATTTGACCATTTTGTTATTGATTTTACTTTTACGTTTTTTAATTATTTTTCTATTACAAATTATTGGGATGGGGCAGACTGATACTTTGCCCCCCCCCCAAGCCTAAGTCTATGAGATACTGTTATGACTATCAACAAATTAAAATAATCAAATGTATATCAGTCATTTTTCCTGTCTCGTTCATATACTCTTCGTCTCAATTATTTTCCTATACACCTGTCTTTAACTCAATTAGTAACATTGTTCAAGATAATATTCAGTTCTTATTGATATAAAACTCTGAGAAATGGAAAATAAAATTTGCAAATTACATCAAGTTTGAATGATTGACTAACTGGGAAGTCTTATTATGCATTGCTGCACGTGGGACAGAAATCCGAGACGTCTATAGCTAGCGAGAAGGATTTTATATAGGCGCATGCAACACCTACTGGAGATGGTCGGTTGGGATTTGTAGAATTTTTCAATTAATCGTTTCATGTGAATAATCTAAATACTTCATTTCTATATTCTCTAAGGAAATGCAATTATTTTATTTATTTATTTATATTAACGTCCACGTTTTGCAAATATGGCTAATTGGGACAGGTTATCTACAGGTTGCCACTATTTTCTAGTCAGGGTGAGACTGAGGATTTTATTTAATGCATTATTCAGTCAATAAATAAATCCTAATGCCCAGGCGAACTCACCACTCGAGGTTTACCAAGTGAGATTAAGGCCAATGCTTTAACTCGTGGCTAACCTGAGCCCCTTGAAAAGCAATTAAAAGATATAGAAAATATGGCTAGAGCATACATACATTGGATTTAGTAGAACTGAAGGTTGAAAAATTTGATGGCAAATGTATAAAACATTCGCCGAGATAAGAAGTAGAGAGATTAGTCCAAGATCAGTGGACTGTATCCTTAGAAAGCGGTTGTCCTGGCAACTAGGATCAATATCATGGACTGCCCTAGCCCCTTCCCCTCTCTAGCCATACCTTACTGCAACAAGTACTTCAATACGTTATATTCTTCTTGTAAAGTATTCAATATTTAACAAAAAGGAGCCAGTCAATTTTACTCCGAAGGGAACTAGGTAGATGTTTGTAAAAAGATATTTCACTTAAAAATTAAAACTACACAATATATAAATTGCGAATTTCATATATTTAAAAGAACAGTGAAAAAAATTCGCATAATATTTTCATAGATTTGTGTTATTGCCGAGTTTTTTACGTACAGGAATGAATTCGAACCCAAAAATAGGGAAGGCCCGTCACTCAGTTTGGCCGTTACTAAGCTCGACTTTACAACGTTTTATGTAAAACTTAAGATCATGCTCGTTAATAGCTGAAATTTTACCAGAATATCAGATGGCTTTTTGGGGTTTCTGACCATTAAAAGAAAATTTGAAAATTAGTCCACTTAAATAAATTTCATCATCCTAACTTTATACTGCTTTGTTTTATGAACTTCTTTTTATCTTTAGTGTTGTGTTTTATTTAGTGAATTAATTTCATAACATATACAACTTAAGTTTTGGTAATTGCTTTAGGCTGGACGGATCAACAAATAAGATTCGTTAGTCTGAAATACCCTTAAGTCAAACAGATTAGCATAATAATTCTATTTATTAAAGTAATCCCTTATTTCAATTCTAATGCCACCTGCTTTAGCTTATGTCCCTTTATTTACATTAAGATTTATCTTTACAATATCAATATCTAACTACATGATATCATATGTACTACAAGCACACACACACACACACACACACACACACACACACACACACACACACACACACACACACACACACACACATACACACACACACACACACGCGCACGCACGCACACGCGCGCACACACACACGTAAATACTACTGTTGTTTTATATTATAATATTCTAAAATCATTTTAATCTAAAATATAATTCAAGGTGTTTTTTGATAAAATGCTTCTTTCTGAAGATAATTAAAAATGAGGCTGAGAAGTGGTATATTGCGGCTTATAGCGATTTACGCCTTCAGGACGCATCAAACCGAAAAAAACAACTGATTTTCCACGTGAATCTTTCATTAGAAATATACCTTCCATTGGAAATTACAGAGTTAGGTGCGCTAAAGAACTGGTAGTGGTTAAAATGCCGTTTTCGGCACCAAATGAAGCTTACCTAAATCTCCACAACTTTACTAAGTTCTTTTCAAAATTCTCAAAAAACTTTAAAATAGGCGGTGAAGAAGGAGTTTCAAATGCACTCTATAAAGAAATAGTTGTGAAAATTAATTTTTCTACATGATTGGTTACATTACATTCTTCGATCCGACTCAAAATAAACGAGATACATTCTCTTTCCCCTAATTTTAGCCCTTATTGTTGCATGGCACGGTTAATATAGTAGTTTAGTAGCTTAGTATTGTTTAAATAAAATAGTAGAATAGTAGTAAAATAGTATATAACTTAAATATTAATTAGCTACGATTCTTAGAAAATATTAGCATGTATCTCAAATGATAAAAGTTAGGTGAAAACCATATCTGATTTTTAAGCAAGGAATAAGACTCAAACTTATTGTTACTGAGATGAGCAGGAGTGGGGGTTTACTGAAGGCAAAAAACTAAAATATCCCCAAATTCCGCTTAATATTGGATGAAGAGGGAGAATATATAGTGCAATATGTATAGAGTGTTCATATACGGTTTTCAGATGATCCTCATAAAAGAGATATATTTCCTCCATTTTAAAAATATTCCAAAAGGCATAAGAAGAAAAAAATTCAAAATTTTTCCAAAATCACCTCAAAAAATAGAAAAAATTAAACTTAATTGTTAATAATTATTATTTTTATTGTTGAGCATAATTGGATAATTGCTGCCATTTGTGCATAATTTTGACCATTTTTATATGATGATATGTTATTATTTGGGAAACATTTTGAATTGCTTCTGTAATATGTCTTCTGTTTAGCAGGATTCATGATGATGAAGGGTCGAATGTCGGCTATCCTAATAATTTTTTTTATGGTGGTCTTTTGCATTTGCTATCATCCTTTTAATAAATATTACCAATAAATGGCTAGAAGATTTAAAAAAAATTAAAAGAAACGTCCTTCACGCAGGGGCAGCGAAAACTAAGCTGATTTCCCATGTGCTGGTATGGCATTGCTATATATTTCCTATTTCTAAAAAAAAAAACCCGAAGAGTAGAAGTGGAGGTAGAAATAGGAAATAATTATTTCACAAAAAACTACCCAAGAGGTGCCAAATAATATCTTGGGAACTCTTACTTTTCAAATATATTTAATGCCATTCAATAATGAAGTATAAGTTACACTGTTTCTGATACAACGATATGTCTAAAAATTTATTTGTGGGTTTTACACCCAACAATGAACTCCTTGGCCACCCCCCCCCCCCAATAAACGTTGGTAAAAATAATTATGCACTGCTAAAATTATATCAGAGATTGAAATCGATATCAAAAAGAAACGTTGGTAGAATTGTATATTGAATTCAACAACAATCAAGGAATCACGTCACGCTGGGGCTGCGTAACTAAGCAGATTTCCCATGTAATCTCATCTCGCCACATATCCTCTATTATCCTCTATAAGGTAACCCCGATGAGTCGATGGAGGCGGGGTGAATGAAAGCTGAAAACAAGAAAGTACGAATAACTCGCTACGAAGAAATAAATAGAATAATAATTGTATAGCATCAATAGTTTAACAAAATTGGGTCTTTTAAACTTTTCGATCCGACTCATAATAACGGAGATATTTTAAATTATCGAAATTCCTCCTCTATACCCCCATTCTTCTGGTCATATTTCAGCAATTAACGAATTTTACCTTTAGTTTTACAAAAAAAAATGTTCAAAAATCGAGTTTGATAACGATCAAACCAAAATTGGGGACTGCTAGAGTGTTAACAGACAAATACATATGTATGTATTGGTCTGTTAACGCTCTAGCAGTCACAATTTTTGTTTGATCATTACTAAACTCAGCATTTATGTCTACATACTTAGTTTTGAATGGACCACATTTTCTTCATCTCCTGGGTAGAATCGTTGACCATTTGATGAGATTTTTCAAAAATCGCGACACGAATACAACCTCGATACCTGATGAAGCGAAATCTCCTAATAAAATCTATATATTTATTCTAAACAGGAAATTTTATTTTTAATTATTCACATGAAGGTGAGAAGCGTATTAAATATTAATGGGAGAATTGAGCAGTAGCAGCTGTGATATATAAGTGGATGAAAACAAACTATTAAAGGGCTTTATTCGACTGGAGGGTAGACCCCCCAGCTGGCACGTGGGTGGCAGATTAACATATCTCTCGTAGGACTATGGCTTAATTCTCTTGGCAGTGGGCAAGGGTTGGTGCCTTGGCACGTTCTCATGAGGCACCACTTCTCATATTTACATAAGGCTCCCCCAAACACAATATGGTACTCGGCAAAATAGGACCTTGCTTTCTCTTATGTACTCCATTGTCCTACGGCAGTACTCATTCAACTACTACTGATCATTCTTCTTTTTCCTTTATATTTCAAATTCCCCTGATTACCCAATCCTTGAAATTTATTGAGTTACTGGAGAAAGTACCCAGATTCACTCGCCATATTTTAATCATTCAACACTGATGGATTAAGTAAGATATTCATTGTATTGGCCACATCACACGTATTTTCACATTGCTCGTCTCAGTAGTTACTGAATTTTTCCTTTATAGTTCTTAGGGAGCCAAGGCAACCCTTGTACATTTGTCCGCAAGAATATCAGGTACACATTTTCTTAATACATCACCGCTGGTAATTTAAAATACTCGAAATATATCAGGCAGAATAAGTCTATGTAAAAAAATAATTTGAACTACCCATTTTGACCCTCCCGGAACCCATTTTGGTTTTTGGGACCCCTCTGTCTGTACTTATGTTCGCATCTGGCATAAGTCAAAAAAGACTAGTCTTGGAATTTTAACAGTTCATATTTAGGACGGTGTGTTGTACTACTCCCCTTTTGATCGAAATCGACTAAGGGAGTGGAGATAGAGGACGGCGGAAATTAAAAATTGCAAGCAGAGATGTAATAGATTCGGATAGAATCATGTTTTCCTATCATAAGATGGTCTCCAAATTGTGTTCTATAACATTTTTTTTTTCGGTACACGAAATACATAAATACCATAGATACTCATACATTACATAATAGATACATATAAATACTTAATTTAAATTTTAAATGTAGTGGAGTAAAACATCTAATATATCAATTTCATCAATCAAGTCATATGGTGCTATTTTTGTTTCATGGTGAAAATGGTTTCCCTTGAAAATATAATGAAGTATATATATATATATATATATATATATATATATATATATATATATATATATATATATTCCAACTAAGCCCTCACTCAATTTATGTCCCTGTTGACATAATTTATTCTCTGAATAAGTACACATAGAATTTCATAAGACATTCTCAAGCAATATAAATAAATTTTATTTAGAGAATGGAAGACGGAAGTTATCATTTTAATTTCCTAAATCTAAACCTTTTTTGGGCCGAAAAATGCATTCGAAACTCAATTTGTTCTTAAATCTTTTTCCATCAATACTAACGAATATCTGTTTTGAAGTCAAAGTGCCGTGCCCTCCACCCCGGACTAAAGTATAAACTAGCCAACTTTAACAGTATTCCTCAACATTTTACAACTGACCCTTATAATAATAAGGGTGCTCATGAAATAACCTGTTGTTATCCAGACCAGCCTTTTGGTGTTTAAATTTATGTTTTAGCAGATTTCCCTTAAGGGAAATCAGCTATTGAGGTTGTACTCATGACGGAATTTTCTTCATTCGGAATTTTCATTTTCGAAATTTTCTTCAAATGTCCATCGATCCTACCGAGGAGAGGACGAAGAGGCCCATTCAAAACTGTATATATATATATATATATATATATATATATATATATATATATATATATTTGTCTGTTACCGCTCTAGCGGTCGCAATTTTTGTTTGATCGTTACCAAACTCGATATTTAGTAGTTTTATGTAAAAAGAAAGATCAAGTTCGTTAATGGCTGAAATCGGACTAGTGAGAGGGGGGGTTTAAAGGGGAGGATTTTCGAAAATTCGAAATATTTCCGTTACTATACGTCGGATCGATTATTGCAAATTAAATTTACTATAAATATTGATATATACATTTATTCTCTATCTTGAATATTAACCGAGATATTTGCATTTGTATTCTTTGTGTGGTCGGCAGGAGTCGGCTGTTCGGCCCTTTCCGAAGTGAGCTCTGACGTCCTTTTTCGTAACTGTTCGTCTCTCGTGAATTAGTTTTTATGCAGATTTCTTTATTGTATAACTTCACGTGGGAAATCTGCTTAGTTTACGCAGCTCCTGCGTGACGGACTTTTGTTCTTATGAAGTTTAAAAAAAAAAACATTTCCTTATCCTGTGCTCAATACTGTTATATATTCTTTATAGTTTAATGTTGTAGTTTATTAGTAGCCATTGAACTAAGAAAACAAAATTAATTTCCGGAAGTTTAAAATTTGAAATTGATAAATGTAAATGACGTTTTAGGAGCGTAATACTTACTTTAACCACAATTTGTTCTTATTTTCTACATAAAACCAATATTAATCATGATGTTGGCGAATAGACATATATGTTTTCCTAACTCAATTACTAAGCAAGTTATTGGGTTTTAAACCCATAGTATACCCCTACTTCTACTCATTGGAGTTTTACTCGGAAATAGAGGTTATATAGTGATGAGATCACTAGTTTGTCATAGCAGAACTTGGGAAATCTGCTGAGTTCACGCAACCCCCTCTTGTCGGAGGTTTGTTAAAAAAGGAGTTGTTTGTATTCTTGAGCCCTGAGCCATAATTAAGTAAAATGACTTTATATTATCACCTTGGATGAGAAGAGTTGGTAACATCCAACCTTGACAAGGTGTAACATATGTATGATATAATAGAATGTTGCTTTGTGGTGTCGACACCTGTGCTCCTCCTGACCTGATTTATAGAAACATTCCCACGGTTTGACCACCTACCATTTGATCCATCTAATTTGACGTATTCTTCTCATTAACCACAGATGTATACAAAGTTAGAATTAGTCCATACATACTTATTGCACCTAAACGGCCGACAAAAGCATAATAGCAGTCCTTGTAAGCTATCGTCTTGTAGCTGTGTTGCAACAACGGTCATTTCTAGTCTCCACGCACTCACCTTTTGGCTATTATTAATTTAAATAGTCATACTGCAGTTGCTCTAGCTATTGAGTCCTGTCTATTAGCAGATTTCCCTTCAGGGAAATCAGCTATTGAGGTTGTACTCATGACGGAATTTTTGAAATTTGTCTTCAAATGTCCATCGATCCTACCTAGGAGATGACGAAAATGAGGTTTCCCACGTTCAAATGTATATATATATAATATATAATATATATATATATATATATATATATATTTGATGCTGCTAGCGGTCGCAATGTTTGTTTGATCGTTACAAAACTCGAAATTTAGTCGTTTTATGTAAAAAGAAAGATCAAGTTCGTTAGTCGGCTTGAAAACGGACCATTGGGGGGGGGGTTAGAGGGGAGGATTTTCGAAAATTCGAAAATATCCGTTACTTTACGTCGGATCGAAAAAATGTATAAAATCAATCTTATTGCAAATTACATTTACTATAAATATTGTTCTATACATATTTTCTGTATAATGAGTATTAACCGCTCATGTTGAATTTGACATTTTAGTAATGAGTTCCGCTTTCAGTAAACCCCTACTCCTACTAGGGACATATTAATAATAAGCTGATATCTAATGAACCACCTGCTGGTTAAATACAAAATATTGTTTACAACAAAGCTTTATTTTACGAGGTACAAACAAATACGTTCTGTTGAACCCCCCCCCCCTTTTTTTTCTGGACTACAAAAAGCAATAAAGTGATTGAGATAGACTTGCTTTCAATATTTACTCCACTAACTATACTAAATAGTTTCCAATAAAATTAATATTTTATATTCAGATATATATCTTTAATTGTTTGTTTTTCCGGTCTATCTATCGATTCTGCACTACAAGGTTGGCTAACCTGTTTGTTTACAATCCAGCCGTATTACGTTGTAGGGACTATTAACTTATATTGTAAATTCACTGAAAGATTTCTCATTGACGTTTGTAATTATTCACGGAAGTGTTACCTGTATGTATATTTATCTATTGTAAACCTTCGCTGGCTAACCTGCTAGTTCCTTAATCATGTGAAAATCTCATAACCGTCTGAATCGTATTTTGCCCCCCCCCTTTCTATTTTCTTCCCGGATTCCTAAATTTGGAATGGTTGTGATTAAAATTATTCTGGTCTATTATTAATTACAGTACTAGATATAATAAATAGTTATATGAATAAAATTTATATTATACGGAAAATTTATATTATTATACGGAAATATATTTCCGTAATTGCTTTTATTTCCGGTAAAAGCTGGCTAACCTGATTGTTTAGAACTCAGACTGTTTGCTATCAGGAAGGTTCTTACCATTTGACTTGCCCTTTATTTGTTTACTTAATATTCACAGCAGTATTAAGTCTTACAAATCAATGGATATTCTGTGGTACTATTTAGTGTTGCTGTAATAAGTGTTCAGAGCGCTGTATCATTAACGGTAAGTACATCTTTTGTGTTCTTGTTGTTTTTTGAGATTGAATTGTTTTTAATTTAATCTCGGAGCCTAACGGACGAGAGTTACTTTCCCGCCAAAAGCTAGTTGGGCTGTTTCTTTGACTGGCTCGGCTCTCGTGAAATTTCTCTATTGTAAAACTTCACGTGGGAAATCTGCTTAGTTTACGCAGCCCCTGCGTGGCGGACTTTTTTTATTTAAATAATACTAAAATGGCATTGTATCAAGTTATTTATATTTCTATATATAATAATAACCCTCATGACTAATTTTCTACTAAAAAGCCCGTCACGCGTAAACTAAGCAGGTTTCCCACGTGCTGAAATAAACACTCTAGTAATGTCGTCCACCACTATCACCCCATATATTCACTATACCTCAAAATTCGATGCTGCTACTCACAAGGGCTTTACTGAACAAGTGTATAATATTAATACTTCAGGAAGATTAGTTCTACAATATAATAATCCGATAACGGAGGTACTTTAATTTTTCTCATTCTTCTCTCTAAATCTCCCCCCCCCCCCCCACAAATTCCTTGTCCCATTTCAGCCATTAACAAATATGATCTTTAGTATTGGATGAAGTGGTTAAATATCCGTTATGGTATAGACCAAACTAACATTTTCGAATCAAGAAATAAAATCTTAAATGATAAGGTATCTGTCTCATCTAGTAAATATGCCTTGAAAACAATATTTTATATTTCAGCATTGAATATATAAGACGCTTCATGTTATATTTATGACATATTGAAGTGGGCGTTTACAGCTATTGCTGATGAAATGAAAAAAAAAGTCCGTCTCGCAGGGCCTGTGTAAACTAAGCAAATTTCCCACGTGCTGCTTTGTCACTATTGATCTTCTATCCCCATGAATTTTTTATATCAAAATTCGTTGTGTAGAAGTGGGAGTTTACTGATAGCTGAAAGCAATAAAGTGGGAATAACTTGCTTAATATTTACGCTACAATAAAATGTATAGTTGAAAAATTGATGACAGTCAATAGTTTAGCAAGATTGATCCTATAACATGTTTTGATACGGCTTATCATAACGGAGACATTTTGAATTTACGAAATCCCCCTCTACCACCCCCCCCCCTGTTATTGTTTCAATTTCAATGGCCATTAACGACTATGAACTTAGGTGCTGAATTCAACGATTAAATGTCGATATATAGATCAAATAATCATTTTCGAGTCAAGAACGGAAAATCTTAATTGATGACGTCGTCACACAAAGTATTTGCATTTATTTCACAAAGCAAAAGTTCAATGAGAACATATTTGACATTTAAGTTTCAAATAAAGTGCTCCAGCGTATAACAGCTTGTTGTTAATATGACATGAGTTGGAGTGATGGTTTACTAATGGTGAAAACTAAATAATGCATAAATCTCGGTCAATAATCTAGACAGTGAAAAAACGTATATATGAACTTTGTTGAAAATTTAATTTGCTATGAGATTGGTACTATACAGTTTTTCGATCCTACGAATAATAACGGAGAATTTTCGAAATTCCCCCATCTCTTAAGACACACACACATATATATATGTTTGTATAGAGATAGATAAGATTACAATACCTGTGAGTCATTCCAGCTCTGTGTAATCTGTTTATTTTTAACGCAGTCCCAGTGTGATGTATTTTTTTTTAATTGAAAGTGTTACCATCCGTTTGTAGACTAGCTGTGAGCTCCTGGGAAGTTGGCATCTGGAGGCGGGCAAGTGCAAGGGATTGGATCTTTGTTGGTCTGATTGACGCGGCACTTAGGTCATTGTTCTCCATACAGCTAGTGAGGGCTCTCTAATCACCAATCTGCTTTGATTGGCAGATAATGGAGGTGGGCCCCCCAGCTTTTACAAGCCAACGGTCAGCTCTTGGGGACGGCTCTTCATGATTACAAGGCACTCCCGGATACTTATGGAGTATAGCAATGAATGGGTGTACAAGGAATAAACTTCCCTCAATACACGGGCGATGGTTGTGAATTCAGAAGAGATAATCAACACAACCAAACGTTATAATAGTGCTGTATTGTTGTCATATTACCCCAGCGGTTTTGCCAATGTGCTTATTTCATAAATTGACATATCGTTATGTTACCAACATTATACTCGTAATTTAATTTCACTAGTAATGCACTTTATGCACAAATAATGGAGCCATTTCAGTGAAAATATAAAGAGGTTGAACCCCTGCTCTAAAGTCGGATATTTTAATTTACGCAACGCCAAAAATCAGCTCTGATTTGATAAAAAGTCCCTTAAGGGAAATTTGCTAAAATGAAATGATTGGCTCAATTCCTTTCATTATTATTAGCCTGAATAAAATTAACTTGCTGAGGAACCAGTCTTTGCTCCGTAAATCTATAACGGTTGATTGATGAGTTTTATGGCATTCACTTTAAGGTTTAAACGATGTCATCAGAATTTCAACCTGAGTATACATATTGTTACTTATTATTAGAAAATCAGTAATAAACGTTGTTTATTAGAGTTCTTTTGGATTGCAAAATTAAACACACACAAAGCTTCACAGTTTTATCACTGCACAATTAATTTAACAATGCACTACCCATTTGGTTAATCATCCTTAATTACTACTCATAGTATGCACTGATAGCTTCATTGTTCTTCAGATTACACAGTCCAATAATTCACTCACGATCACTGAAGTTCACAAAAACACTGCACTGCACTGTCCTTTACTTCGTGAAGTTAACGGCACTGTACAGTCTTAAACACGGCACTATAGTGTTCCTTATAGAGTCACGGCACAGCACTTTAACTTACATAAAAACACTTTAACTAAGTCGCACTGATGATCACTTGAAGACAGCTGAGAACAAAACTAAACTGAGTCGGGTCGGGCAGCGTTCCTTATATAACTTGTTGGAAAACATGAAACAGAATGCCAAGAAGGGACTAGGCACGTTGGCTAGAACATTCCGGGCACTAGTAGACACTTCGGGCGCCAATAGTCTTTCCTCTCCTTCCGGCGCCTTTCATCTCCTTCGTACTTCTAAAATATGTGACTATCTCTGTTTAATTTTTCATGTATTTAATTTTCGCAACAATAGTTTTTGTCTTATCTTTCTGGGAGCGAGTCAACCTTTCTACATTTTTTACAATTATTTACTGACGTTCACTTCGTACTACTGACACTAATTGGGATGAGTTATGTACAGGTTGTAAACATACCCTACATTAATTACAGTGACGGATCATATTAATTATTTTAAGGAATCAGTCAACAATAGAAATATCCAATTTTCTCTTATAACAAAGTGACCCTTGGAAAATAAGGGGCAGGGGGAGTATTTAGTGAAAGGCTCACTAAATAAAATCCCTAGTCCGGTCAAAGGCTTCTATCAACCTGTTGATTTCAAGCCTCGATTGCGTTAAGTGAATGAATGTTCGTATTAATTCATTTTAAATTTATTTATTATCGTACACTTTATGCGTCTACACCTAATTGGAAGGGATCATCTGCAGGCTTACTCCCTTTGGTTGCAAGGGAGGGCTAAGGAGTTGACTTAGTGCGTTTATCACTAAAGAAAGTCCTATTGCACAGGCGTGAATCGAACCAGCGACTCTAGATTTAACATATATATGTATTCATGTTAATTCATGTGGCTAACCTGAACCAATGACATAGTACCTTCCAGAATCGATTGCGTTTTAGAAGATTTTACTTCAGGGAAATATTTCTCACAAATGTCCCTTGATTCTACCCAGGAGTTGACAAAAATGAAACCCGTTCAAAACTATATATACGTACATATATATTTGTCACCAAACTCGATTATTAAACATTTCATGTACAAATAAAGACCAAGTTCGTTAACGGCTGAAATCGGAGCAGTGGTTATTTGAAATTTTAAAATTCAATCCTCAGTAAACCTCCACGAAACGTCTTATTCCAGGGTTAAATACCAAATATTGTTTTCAATGTACCTTTATTATGCAAGATTCATGCATTACGTAGTATCAATTGTGAAATTGGAGGAAGCGGCCACCTTAAGTTATTTTCCTCAACACAAGAAAGGCGAGTTATAAATTTCTGGCTTACTTCAAAAAAACACTTAACTAATTGTGAAGTATGAATTACAATTAATTGATAAAATCGTATAAATAAAAGGAGGAGAGGATAATACGCAATCGTGAGAAATCCATTAAAAAAATATTTTTTTAAATTAATTTTCACTTCTTTTAAAAAAAAACGACTAGGAAAATAAATAACTACTAGGAGCTACAGTCTTTACAAGGCCTGCGTCACTGCACTGTTCTTACAGTCATCTGTGCATTATAGGGGATACACACCAATTCTGGACACCTGACATGCACAGTACCACTCAGCTCATACAACCACCTCAGCATGGGACTACTTGTCCTCGCTAAACTTGCTGTACCATTCAACATTTTCTTGGCCATCCTGCAGGGCCCCATCATACGAACCTGCCCTAATCATCGCAATCAGCCTTTCTTAGTTCTCTCTACCCTGCCATTCGTGATACTCTCACAGCTGGCAATATTTACACAGCCCTCTTTGCTCCACGAACGTCCTTCCGGTTTCTTGGCGGGAGCCCGCGTTTCATCCCCTTATCTAACTGTTGGGACGGTGGAACTGTTCGTTTGATGACTGTTAGCAAATTTACTCAATCACCAGCGTGGAGGGCTTTAAATCTTGTAGCCTTTCTGGCGAAAGTGACCATTGTGGGTTTTATATCTGCTTCCAAACAATTAATACCCCTCCGAGATAATTAAATGGCCTAAAACCAGGAGACGTTACCCCCCCCCCCTCGACATTCGATATGACCAGTATCCCCGGTTCATCTAGAGATCACCTTATGATCTTAGTCAATCGTCTTAGAGATCTTATCTTAGTCAATGGCAATCTTGAAGGTATCAGAAACGCCAACTTTAGTTTTTTGTGAACTTCAGTCTTAGACAGTATCTATCTATCTAAGGCAATCTCCCGAATTTCAGTTTTACCTTCTCTTCTTAAGCTGCCGTAGGTCTGCCGAAAATCAATGGAGTGATGATGCAGATCAATCTCATAAAAAAAAAATAAAAGTTTTAATTTGGGATTTTGATTGTATTGTTAGTACCACATAAACCCTTTTCAATTGAACAGATTGATTTTTAGCCATATTATTGCAATGGTTTTTACATAATGCCTGGTTATAATTGCTATGTTAAAAAAAGCCTTGGCTTATTAAATTCGTCGTGAACTCTTATTTCATTTTATAAATTATTGTTGGTTCCAGTACACATTAAGGGTAATATAACAAATCAAAAACTGGCACAAAAGGTTTTTAAAATTCCTCTAATTTCTTTTTTTTTTACATCGAGCTGAAAATAATTTTATTTAATTGAATTCGCAAATCGCTTGTATTTGCTTTAAAAAATACCACTTGGCATGCTTTTAGGAGTATATTGTCTTATTTACAACGTCGTCAGATCTTGCCTAAACTTGCCTATTCATTAAATATTTTACTTTTAGTGTTAACACTTTCGGTGCGGAAGACGTATTATACCTCCCGCGGACCAGTAACAGTTCACAAACTGTTAATACATGGCCCGGAAATAGTCAAACACGCTATTGTACCAATTGGTATGCTGTCAGAAGATGCTCAGGAGGCTAACCATAAATACTTCCGCGCATGTAGAGAATCTTTTTCAAGAACATTTTCAAGGACGGCTACCAACAGAGATATCCTGAATAATTTGTTAATTAATTCAGACCCTTTAATATCACATTTAAGGCCAACACTTAACAACTATAGCGATCGCTTAGAAACAATATCTTCGGAAGTAAAATAAAAATAAAAAACATTTGAAATTTTAGAAATGTTAGATATTCTTCCAGCTTACAAATTCTCACTATTAAATTAAATACATAGGTTTTTTTTTAAACATTTTTATTCTAGATATATTTTTGTTTACAATTTTAGAATTACGTTTGTGAATTTCAATTTATTAAAAAAATAAAAATTTATAAAACATATGTTGATATTATGTGTCTACAAATCACAATTCTCTACTTAGTAAGCGATACATAATCTGTATGTACACATTTAAAATTCATCCTACCGTTATATCGCATCTGGCAAAATTGCTTATAAAATTGCTGATCAGGTAGTTCAGTAGAGTATTCGATGTGCTTTAAAATGATACCAGAATCAGTATTCTAGGAGCAGTAGAAACGGAGATAATAATGAATGTCCGGCTTACCCTATCACTCGCTCCAGTGTGCGCCGCTACAACGGCGATTCATCTTTTTTAGAAGCAAGGCAATATTTATTTAACCTCCTTTTCCCCGATCATAAGTAGCATTTGATAATTAGATGTCTTTGGATGAAGAAATTAAATTAAAATTTATGTACCTAATAAACTTTAGAGGCAACCAGTTTCTTTATTTTAATTCGTTCTGCATTGCGGGGCCTCTCTTCTGCTATCCGGCTAACTCTATCGATACTGGCGATGTACTTATAACTGTTTTCCTGTGACTTAGGCATTGTAAAAAATACTCAAAACCTAGCCTTATTGTATAATTTCACTCATAAATAAATTGCCAAGAAGGAAAACGATTGGAAGATGCAGTAGGCTTGAATATAGAGTCGAACCGTTGAGGAGAGGAAAAAATTTGGGCCAGGTGACAATAGGGACTTGCCAGCACAGATAATCTCATGATACCCAACTACGTTTATCTTTGAGCTCTTCCTTTAGAATAGTTTTTTTTTATTAGCTGACGGATCAGTTGGGCATTGTCGCAGCCAATATCTTCTTACGGTGCTGAAGGGATTTGTACAGGTTCCTCGAATGTTTGTCACAACATCCTCTTCAATTCCTTTTACAGAATGATATACGGTTCTTCAAAGGTCTGCTTTTAAAAGATGCCGACAATTATATAAAAAATATGCGATCATAAATACATTTTGACAACAAATGAAAAAAAAAACAAATCGTGATTCTATTAACAAACTTTCTATACATTTTTATTTTACCTTCATTTTTTTTTATATTTGCTGTTAGATGTAATGTTGGTATACTCCAAAATAACGCGAGTTTCTAAGTCTAGCATAACGTTAACCAATTTATTTGAAATTATGAAACAAATTTTTCACGAAAGCGTATAATATTCTCTTTTAGTATTGTCTGTATCAGCTAGAGGTTTTTGAATATTTAAAAATTTCAGCTCACATAAATGTTTTTTCTTGCGAGTGATGGAAATAGCAGAGGATTAATCTGTGGCAAGTCCTATACATCAGACAACCCTTGCCATTCCAAATCGAAATGCAGGGAAAATAAAGGCGATCTGCCATTAAATGACAAATAGGTTTTATATATGAAATCAATTTGGTATTTTATGAGGTGTGTCAGTGCTGGCCAGCTGGTAGTGATGTTGTACCCCTTTCAGCATCCATCACAATACACCCTCCTTTATCTTCCCTCTACTATACACACTCGCTCGAGCTCCTAACACATGACCTTTCATCTAATATTAGCAACATACTGCTGTCTCATCTTCATATTATACATGTCTGCTAAATCAATCGCTCATGTAATGGGAGGAGGAATCGAATTAGTTATTTTTCCATGTTCTCCACGTGATTAATAGAAACTAAAAACATTATCGTAGTGTAGTCCTCTTTCCCAACTTTAAGTAAAAGTAATTGTTTTCATAACACGGAATTTTATGTAGAACCAAAAACTTCATTTCATATTTACACACACATTTACCTTTGTAACCTCCTCCCTTCACAACTGTCTCGCGTATTAGACCACTCTGTCTGTAGATCAATTTTGTTATATTTTTATTTTTTACTACCTAAGGCACCCGGCTTCGCCCGGGAAATCATTTGAGACTGAATGATGATGGTATTTTTTTTGGACTTAACTTTGTAAAATATTTTCACATTTTCCCGTCTGTATGCTTAGGATTTACACCCGAGTACATTTACATTTACAGGATTTACATGCTGGGGATATGTTAATAATAAAAGTATTTGTTATGTACTTAATTCTACACTATACACAATATTTTTTTATAACCCGTTTCCAGTGCATGTATCTTATATATATATATATATATATATATATATATATATATATATATATATATATATATATAAAACATAATCATAGATTATCGTATTAACCATATTATTCATAATCATAGAAAGAATTCTGCATTCCGAACCATCTATGAATAAACGTTCATTTCCTTAAAAGTGGTCCAAAGCACCACTTCGATGGCCGTTTTATATAAGTAATAACAACTACTAAAAATACTATTTTGTATGTTTGGAAAGTGAACTGTATATTCCTAATGGTACATAGCGTGTTTAGTACATATATTAAAGGTGTAGAGTTAATAGATTCCAGAAATAACTGGCTGTGCCTCTCCTGCGATCATTATTTTAAATTATATATTTATGAAACTTAAAAAAATTAACATTTCTGGAAAAAAAAACTCTACATTACCAAAAGCATAAGCATCAAATCGCATAAATGTAACTTGAGATGGGAGTGGGGCAGAAGTGATTATAACATATTTGTGCATTCCCACCATAATACGTCTAGTTGTATAATGTTTCCTGTTACACTAAAATAATTTTTCCTCACTTCAAATCCTACCAGTTTTAAAATCCAAGAGTTGTATACATACACTCAAAATAATGAAGTAGTCTTAATCATCAAGAAAAGCTAATTGCTTAAACAACTCACTGAAATATAAGGTAAGCAGCGAGAGAACAGAAAGGAAGTCTCTCACCTCTCCTCCCTCATTCACTGTTGCCAACAAACATCCCACTTTTTTAAGTTCTGTTTAAATTAAATTATGTTAATAATTCTTATTACATTTTCTTCACCATACATTTCATTTCGTTTAGTTTGGTTGAGTCTTTTGTACCAATATAAAATTGTTGACTCTCAATATAGTTTTTAGCATATATGTAACTTCATTTATACTTCTGTTTACGAGAAAAGTGTATTTAACAAATTTTTCGGCAAATATGCACATAACAAAAGTTGTTTATTTTGTTATTTAGAGTAACTTTTGTCGTATACCGAAGTTTAAATGCGTTAACCGCTAAAAATTATAGCGGGAGTCAACAATATTATTTGCCAAAAAAGACTCAACCGAACTAAATAAAACTCGGTATGTGTATTAGCAGCGAGGCCTTCATTATAATAAGCCATACCAACATTTCTATGGATGGGCAGGAGTGGGGGTTATAAGGGAAGCCTGAAATTAAAAATAGCGATATTTCGTTTCCTATTGGTTTTTCCGCAAATATAAACATAACAAAAGTTGTTTATTTTGTTATTTGGAGTAACTTTTGTTATATACACTTTTGTCGTATACCTAAGTATAAATGATTTATACTTTAAAACTTTAGCGGGAGCCAACAATTTTATTGGGCACTAACAGCTGAACCAAACTTAACAAAACTCGGTATGTCAATTAACATTAATTCTTCCATGATTATAAGTTATATTAAAATTTTTAGGTTCGAACGGGAGGGGAGCTATAAGGGAGGCCTGAAATAAAAATTCACCATATTTACATGTATAAGAGACGGGAAATATATAAATATCGAAGACAGTGAAGCCTTGTCGAACAAATAATTCTATTATTAGCAAATCCACGGCAACGACGGGTATCAATCCTAAACACTGGGACGGGTAAATGTCAAAATATTGTGCAATGTAAAGGCTGCTAAAAAATACCATCACCATTCAGCCTCAAGTGAATTCCCGAGTGAATCCGGGTATCTGAGCTAGTTATTGATTAAAACTACAAAGGGCACTCTCTTGGCATAGTAGTTATCTAGTAAAATATCCGCAGAAAGAGTTAAGTTCCCTAGTACTAGACGAAAAACAAATAAAGGGTTCAGCTAATACAGCCTATTTAGAAATATATAGTGTCCTAGTCCAAATATAATTTTTTAATCAAACGATGTTTTCTCTCAGTATCATCATCTAGATCTAAAGGAAATTTGCAACCTTTATATTGTTTCAGAAGCTGGTCTTTTCATATTACTGTACCCACCGAAATCCATCTTTGATGTCTTCAAAATTGGATTATCTAAAATTGGTGTGCCATAATTGTGACCACTGAAGAATCATTTCTGTCTATATTCAACCTCCTAACCTTCTCAAATACTTCTCCAGTGACCACAACTTTGGAATTCTTCAGATCTTCTATGTCTTTTAAACCTTTTTCTTATCTTCAGGCGTGAGATAGTTTTCAAGAGAACCTTATGTGGCCAATGTTGCTGATAAAAAAAATACAATAATAGTTCATTTTTTGAGGTACTGGATGGTGAAGGAATTATTATCTCAGGTAAGAAAAACGCCTCTTTCCTTCACTGTTCTTTATTTGTTGCGACAGAGCGCTTTCAGAGCATACGCTCCATCATCAGTGCCCTCTCACAATGATGTGACAGGAACCAAGGATTCCCTGTGACTCTACAGGATTTCCCAGGGGTGATTTCCCCGGAGTCACAGGGAATCCTTGGTTCCTGTCACATCATTGTGAAGAGGGCACTGATGATGGAGCGTATCCCCTGAAAGCGCTCTGTCGCAACGAATAAAGAATAGTGAAGACCCGAGGCGTTTTTTCTTACCTGAGACAATAATGGTTGTTCTGACATATTTCATGAACTCGTAAATTAACGGAGCTCTTTTATCTTTTTCATTACCAGACATTTGTAAACCCCCATTTATACTCTATATGATTTTCACTTTAAGCTTTTCTATTACTTGACACATTGTTTATATGTTACTTTTTAAGACTAGTTTAAAGTAGTATAGTTTACTAGTTTAAGATTACTAGGGTAACGTCTACGAGAGACATGATATTAGAATGTTCGGGCGACGCCGTTATATATCACAAGAGCGTAGAAAGTTGGTCACATTATTTGCCATCTATATTCTTAACAAGGTGGTTCAGTCAAAAAAAGATACTCATTCTTGTCCCCGACTTCTAAAAAATCAATATCTGATAATACTTTTTCGATTTTAGAAGGAATGTCTAGAAGTTATTCGTAATTCTTGTCTTACTTCAAAATATTCCCTAGCTCTTCAAGTCAAGGCTCTTATGTTCATTCTAAGGCAATATAATGCCAATGTTTGATAAACTTGCAATATCACGGGCCAACTTACATTTATCCTGATAGTGTTGACCTCATAATGGATTGGCGATTTTACACTATCAGGACATAGCTAAAGCTAATCAGATGGATTGCACAAAGGGTAGTGGACTGCTCTTTTGGGAGTATAATAGTCGACAAGGTCAGATTGCGCTGACTCAGTACTATGAGGGGAACCCTACTTTTATAAATGAACTGTTTTCATTTCGGCTTAACCCCCGGCTCCGGGCCCTCTTTTCACGGCTTAATTCGGTTGTAAAAAACAGTCAAGAAACAAGGGAGGTGATGATATCTATGTGTATGCGCCGTCCTTCTAATGGCTTGATAAGGGTTATGAGACGAAGGGAAGCTCTCAGGAAAACAGTCGAAAGAAAGTTTAATATAACGACTCCACTTTAAATACATTTCATAATACACTGGCCAAAAATGAAATAACATTTTGTTTTTATGGTTTATTTATATTATGCCTGTTTACCTAACAATTGCTAAGAACGTTCGAGTTTTAATTGTTTCACTTTAGTATAAACAGATCTTGTACTCACATTTAAACTTGTATTAAACTTTTGAGACCTTTTTTTTTCTCACATTTTATTTTGACAAAATGTTAAAACAGGGGCGTAAACCGACTATCAAATCCAAAAGTATAATTCTTGACCTTTTTATAGCTGGAATACCTTATTGGGCATGGGCTTTATTCCCAAAAAGCTAAGTTGTAAATATATGTAGGGTGTCGCACCTTCCCGTGCCACCCCCCCCCCTTAAAATCGCCAGTTGTTTTAATACAAGGCTGAGACTTGGTGAGCAATAATTGTGACCCCTGAAGTATCTTTTCAGCCCGTATTCAACTTCGTAACCTTCTACAGTACTTCTCCAGCGACCATAATTTTGGAATTTTCATTGCAATGTCATACTTTTCATGGCGGATTATTGCAGAATATCAAATTCTAAAACGAGTTTATATCGGTGAAATTTTCGATTTGACGCATCCTTAAGCCGTAAAATGCACAAATCTTGCATCTTAAAAACTTGTATATGCATATGCAATCGGCATATTTTATTGAAAAATTGCACAAATGTTGTGCCTGCTCTGCGACATAAATGTTGTAGCCAACAAAATTATCTTTGAAACAAGTCTACAGGAAAATGAATGGATTGTGAAATTTAAATAATAATAAAAAAAAAACCCATAACCAAATAACTCAAGTATTCTTGAATGAATCCAAAAAATATTTACTTCAAAGAACATAGATAACAAACACCCTGTATAGAATTATAATGAAGTTGAATTGAGCCCATAGTTATATAATATAGTTTTATATTACACAAAAGCTTAGAGCGGAAATGCGGAAAGAATATAAATTCTTTAGGTGCTCTGAATGCTTTTCATCAATACACCGATTGGGAGAAAGAAGAGTGGTTTGTAATATTTAGGAAAACTTGAGATTGCTAAGTATCACGACGATCATGGTAAGCATGATTATAACGTAACACTGCAGTATTCCTCTATGATTAACTCTATTTTCACTACACTTTTTCCACTGTATATATAAATGTGTGTGTGTACAGTAGCAGTTAATTTTGTTAATCATCTCTTTGGGCAGATATTATGACTTGAGCATCCTTCGGATCTTAACCTCCTCCCAACTAGATTTCTACAATGGAATAGCATATCCTACTATTGGCGATGGTCGTTGACCTAGGACGGACATAAATCAAGGTCAGCAGAAAGGCTGTTTGCATTAATTTTCCGCTGAGCCTACATGGGCCTAGAAGCTGTGCTGTCCCCAAGGGCGGGCCAACAATGAGGAATCGTGAACCGTGACTCGACCTTTTGTGCGAATAGCTCCTCTCATGCTGTGTGTGTTGGTGTGCGTGTGTGCCAACCCATGTTCACCCTTCCATATGTTGACGTCTCTGTTGGCGTCCCCCCCATCACCCTATTCACTCCCCCATTTAATGTCATTTTAAAATTATTCCGCCACATTTTTTATTCCCTTGTCAAGGGTACCGTTTTAATGCCAACGAGAGCCGCCTAAGCCATTACGAGGGCTATGTTAGGTTGGATCATCCACTATACCTGGAAGATACATGGCTATCTTCTGGAACTAGATACGATTTTTTTTTTCTATTCTGCGCGCGAGTATGAAAGAGAGTATTGTTAAGCTAGCAGTGAGAGGGAGTGCGTATTAGCAGATTGCTCTTGAGGGAAATCAGCTATTGAGGTTGTACTCATGTTGCAATTTTCGAAAAATTTCTGCAAGTGTACATCTATATATATATATATATATATATATATATATATATATATATATATGTGTGTGTGTGTGTGTGTGTGTGTGTGTGTGTCACCGCTCTAGCGGGTCGCAATTATTGTTTTATCGTTACCAAACTCGATATATATCGTGCAAATCTAAAAATTAAGTTCATTAACGGCTAAATCGGTCCATAGTGGGGGGGGGGGTTAGAGGAGAAGAATTTTGTAAATTCGACATATCTGCGTTATTAAACGTCAGATCGAAAAAGTGTATAGAACTAATCTTATTGTAAATTTAATTGTCTACAAATGTTGTTATGCATCTATTTTCTCTAAGTTTAATATTAATAGAATTGGAATTTTTAGTTTTCAGCCTTCAGTAAACCCCCACTCCTACTAAATTCCTAATAACAATAAGCTGCTATAACGCAAAACTATTCTTAGCTTAAACATCAAATATTGTTTCCCTTGGACCTTTAATGTGAGTGATACATGCAAATTTGAATTTTGCGATGTCGTCGTCAATTAAGGTTTTACATTAATGTCTCGAAAATGTTTATTTGATCTATATCATATTTAACCGTTTTATTCGACACTAAAGATCATATTTGTGATTGGAAGAAATCAGCCCAGGAATAGGGAGGGGGTGGGATTTGGAGGGGGAGGGGAAGTCGAAAATACAAAATATCTCCGTTATTTATGAGTCGAATGGTAGAATGTAATAGATTCAATGTTGTTAAACTATTGAAGTTCTAAAATTTTTGCTCTCTGCATTTTTTAGCAGATTTCCCTTAAGGGAAGTAACTGTTCGTCCCTCGTGAATTGGTTTAGAGATTCGCTACTACTACTGTTATTAGTAGGCAGATTTCTCTATTGTAAAACTTCACGAGGGAAATCTCTTTAGTTTACGCAGCCCCTGAGTGAGGGAGTTTTTGATTGTCGTATATTCAATATACAATTCTATCAAGGTTGCTTTTGATGTCGATTTCAATCTCTCACTTAGGCCGATGATATAATTTTAGCAGTGCATTATTATTTTTACCAACGTTTATTGGGAGTTGAAGGAGTTCATTTTTGTGTGTAAAACACACAAATAAATTTTTAGTATATCGTTGAATCAGAAGCAGTGGAACATTTGTAACTTATACTTCATTATTGAATAGCATTAAATATATTTGAAAAGTAGAATTCCCAAGATATCATTTGGCTCCTTTTGGGTAGTTTTGTGTTAAATAATTATTTCCTATTTCTGAGTTCATGGAAAAAATAATCTTCATTTAGATCGAAATTGTGAAGTTGTTTTAGTCTCTACAACGTATTATATCTCTCAACAACAATGCACAACGTATAATTGTGAACATACTATAAAAAAGTCCGTCACGCAGGGGCTGCGTAAACTAAGCAGATTTCCCACGTGAAGTTATACAATAGAGAAATCTCCGCATAAAACGTTTAAATATCGAGTTTGGTAACGATTAAACAAAAATTGCGACCGCTAGAGTGGTAACAGACAACTATATATATATATATAGTTTTGAACAGACCTCATTATCGGCGTCTACTAGGTAGGATCGATGGACATTTGAAGAAAAATTTCGTAAATTCCGTCATGAGTACAACCTCAATAGCTGATTTCCCTTAAGGGAAATCTGCTATAACAAAAAGTAACATCGCTAAGATCCTTCTAGTTAAGTGAAGGATATTATTATTTTGAATTATGGCCATACTATTTTTAATGTAATATTTGCCCTTATGGCAATAGGCTTTTTGTGCATATATCATATCACACCACATTTAGTACTTTTGCATCAAGTAGTCATGCTCCTTCTCTTTTGATCATGATAACAGGATCAAAACAAACTTGATATTTAAACATTTCGTGTGAATATTGTTAGTGGCCGAAACCGAACCAAGAGTAGTGGGATTTTAGAAAGGGGTATAATGTAAAATCTTAAATATATTTGTTGTTATCTGTCAAACGTTATAGAATCATTGTGTTAGTTATGTTCTGCTAGAGTTGTTCTTGTAAATTTTCTCTTTAATTCAATTATTAACGAAGTTATTCCTTCGCCCCCCCCCCTCCTACTAAGGCAGTTTCCACTTTACGCTTACTAAACATCTCATCCATATGATTTGTTAATCATCAATATGATGATGATGCCAGCTGTATGTTAAGTGCTCGATGGTTGCTTAGCATAGATAAATTGGGTATTACAACTCGACTGAAAATTCATTCAAACCAGAAGAAGTTAATTGAAGAAAACTCACAGTATAACCCCCTTGCCTAAATTCTTACTTACAAGATACAAGTAGGGCGATACTTGAGGGTAAATTGAAGTTTTAGTCTGTATTCTTATACTACTGGCTAATGCCTATCATTAGTTTGCTACGGGCTACTGAGAAATGGCTATCTAACACCTCAGTCTACGCGTGGAATTTTCTCCACTTGTTCCATTATTGGTGTGAAAGGAATTTTCCCCATTATACCCTTATTGCTGGATAGCATGATAGAGAAGGCAATGGCAGACCACTGCATATCCTTGTGACCTTCTTATTCCTTTCATCAATTGACCAGTGTGTAGCCTGTAGATACACAAATTATTATATCCATGAGAAACTAAGAAGTTAAACTATACAAGTACTTTACGAGTATATTGTTTTTCAAGAGAACTAAAAACACTTCTTTTTTTTATACAGTTTTAATCAAAATTTTAATTAAAACTTTTTTTTTTTGATTATTTCTTTTTCAACAAATACAATTTTGTTTCGTTTTTTGTTTAAAGGTAACCAGACTGCTTCAGTTTTGCAGAAACAAGGAGTCTATGAACATTTTTCCGATATGGCAGACTATGACGACAACCCTGCACTAGACAAGGCTTCACTCAGTAGTAGTATACATGGAGCAAAAGCAGAATTGTTTGCATGCATGCTATTTGGCATAATTGCAATAAAATATTTATTGAAAGTTTACTAAACAAAATAAGTTTTCTTTGAACACTCCAATTGTATTTTCTATTTTTCGGGTTTTTTAACGTTCTTGTATGTTTCTTTAATTGTTTTTTGATCTATTCATTTTTTTTGTTAATTCATTCATGGTATTCGAGTGAAAATTTATGTTTGTCTCACATTTTCTTTAAGTATACTTAGTTGTGAATTTGCAATGTAATTCCCCCGTAAAGGGTACTTATAAACATGATATTCTGTAATTTAGTATTTGTTAAAATTAAAGTGGAACATATTATGAGTTGCATAGTTAATTTTAAAGCATTAAATAAAATACTACTTAATGTTCAATATTTATATGTATTAGGATGATCTCTTTTAAGGAGACCATCCCGTGCTCAGCAATACTACTCAATAAATCAAAAAATATTAATTACTTTTTAATACTCATATCATCAGCATACTAGGAATATCGAAAAAAGTTTGAAAAGAGAGTTTAATGAAAGTGGGAACCCAGAAATAGAAACAGCACAGTTAATGTGTGCATTAGGGAGTTTTATGTATATTCATCTGTAATAGCTTATATTTAGATCTCAATTATTTTAAATTTATTTTATTCATTTGAAAAATCTATTTTAACAGATTTACATTTAGGGAAATCAGCTATTGAGGTTGTACTCATGACGCGATTTTCGAAATTTTTCTTCAAATATCCATCGATTATTTCTAGTAGATGGCGAGAATAAGGTCCGTTCAAAATTGTATATATGTCATATATATATATATATATATATATATATATATGTGTGTGTGTGTGTGTGTGTGTGTGTGTGTGTGTGTGTGTGTGTGTGTTACCGATCTAGCGGTCGCCATTTTTGTTTAATCATTCCCAAACTCGGTATTTAATAGTTTTATGTAAAAAGAAAGATCAAGTTCGTTAATGGCTGAGATTCGAGCAATGGGAGGGGGATAGAACATTTATGTTCTATAAATGTTGTCGTGTACGTTTATTCACGAAATTGATTATTAACGGAGATATTAAGAATTTTCGAAATTCCCCACTAACCCCCCTCCAATAGTCGGATTTCAGCCATGAGCGAACTTGACCTTTAGATTCACATAAAACTTTTAAATATCAAGTTTGGTAACGATAAAAAAAAATTGTGTCGGTTAGAGAGTCAAAATATATATATATATATATATATATATATATATATATATATATATATATATATATATAAACGAACTCATGCAGACACACACAGTTTGGAACTGACCTCATTTTCGTAATCTCCTGGGTAGGATCGATGGGTATTAAAGAACGTTTTTCGAAAATCGCGTCATGAGTATGACCTCAATAGCTGATTTCCCTCAAGGGAATTAGGGGAATAAATAAAATACGTTTGCATGGAGTTGTTGACAATTGTTAATGTTACATTCTTATGAACCAGCTGATATCTTCTTGGAAGGAGGACTTGGAGAGTAGGGCTATTGCCTTGAGGCCCTGCGGGCTGGCACCTTGACAGCCTGTGAACATATGCCGTAGAAAAAGACAGGAAATCCATTATAATGAGCCACCGCAACAACCATGGAGGTCAAACCACAGTCTTGCGGCTCACCACACATCTCTTATTTCTGTTCTAGCCGTGGCAAGCCCTCCGGATTCACTTCCTTCAAACGACCGAGGGAACAAGAGATGTTTTGTCTCTTATATAATACCCTTGTGAAGATTGTCAGAAGAGAAAGTACATCTAAAATCAATTAAAGAGAATTCTTTGTATAGTACAATGGATATTCACTACTCCTTTGGTACATTTCAGTACAGCTCCTCCCTTTTTCTAACCAAATGTCGCTTTAATGAATAAGCTATTACCCTAAACCTCGTGGAAAGACCGAAATCAAAATATCCTTTTATTTTTCTGCCAATAAATGTCAACACTATTCTTTCAAATATAAATTTATATTATCGGATGCAAAATTTCCCGTTGAAATATTGTTATTAACGTCCACTTTGTACTGCTGAGGCTAATTGGGGCCGTTTATTTATCGTTTTCTAGCCAGGGTAGAATTAGGGATTTTATTTAATGAGTCGTCACTGAATAAATTCCCTTGCCTAGAATCGAACTAACGACTCCAGGTTTATCAGTGAGATTAAGATCTAGGCCTTAACTCACTAGTTTAACCTGAGCACCCGACCAATTGGATTTTGTGATTAATTAATGTATAAAGAGTGGACAAATTTCGTATCATAGTACATTATGAGTACCTAATATTTAAAAAAGTCCGTCACGCAGGCGTAGCTTACTCGTAAACTAAACAGATTCCCCACGTTCTGGTATAGCATACTTGTGACTTCATTTTACCACATTTTCAATATCTCTATGCTAAAATGTTTTGATGAGGAGGGCAGCGGCTGGAAGATGGTGGCCTTACTATGGGCTGAAGAACTGGGAAGAACGAATAGTTAGATTAGTGTTTGAATTACGAAAAAAAAGCATAAACACAACAATTGTAGAGTATCAATGGTTTAATAAGATTGGGTGTATAACAATTTACAATCCGACTCATAATAGCGGAGGATTTCTCGAATATTGGTTCTCCCTCTCTAAACCCCCATTACTCCAGGTCCGACTTCAGCTACTAACAAATATGATCATTAGTAATGACAGAAAAGGTTAAATATTAAGTATGGTATAAATCAAATAAGGATTTTTGAATTGGAACATAAAATCTTGATTGATGACGTCATCACACAACGAATTCGCATAATAAAGTTCTCTTGAAAACAATATTTGGTATTTAATCTTAGAATAAAGAGTTTCTTAAAATAATTGACATAAGTAGGTGGGGGAACTTAGGAATGAAAACTAAAAAATCCGTCACACAGGGGCTGCGTAAACTAAGCAGATTTCCCACGTGAAGTTTTACAATAGAGAAATCTGCCTAATAACAACAGTAGTAGTAAGAATCTCTAAACTTATTCACGAGGGACGAACAGTTACAGAAACGGCCGCCAGAGCTCTCGGAGGAAAGTACCGAACTTAGCCGACTCATGCCGACCACACACAGAATACAAATGCAAATATCTCGGTTAATATTCAAGATACAGAAAAAATGTATAAAACAATATTTATGGTAAATTTAATTTGCAATAAGATTGATTTTATACAATATTTCGATCCGACGCATAATAACGGAGATTTGTGGAATTTTCAAAAATCCCCCCCTCCCACTGGTCTGATTTCAGCCATTAACGAACTTGATCTTCCTTTTTACATAAAACGATTAAATTCCGAGTTTCGTAACGATCAAACAAAAATTGCGACCTCTAGAGCGTTAACAGACAAATATATATATATAATTTTGAACGGACCTGATTTTCGTCATCTCCTGGGTAGGATCGATGGACATTTGAAGAAATTTTTTGAAACTCGCGTCATGAGTACCTCAATAGCTGAGGTACTTCTGCTAAAATCCAAATATCTCGGTTAATATTTACGATAGACAAATACAGTAATATCCAATTTAATGTTGAATAAGATGGTTATACACACTTTTTCACAAGCTGTTATACCTTGAATCACTTTATAGAAAGCTCAAATACGAAATATAAGCTTCATTGAACTTTTCCTGCATGAGGTACATTCAAATACCCTGTATGATATCGTCACCATTTAAGAGTTTATGTTCTTCGTAACGTCGTTAATTATGATTTAACGTTCTTGTTTCGAAAATATAACTTTATCTAAACCATATTGGATATTTTTCACTCAACACTAAAAATAACATTAGTTAATGTCTGAAATCAGACCCGGAATAAGGGGGGGGGGGGTTAGAGAGGGAGAATTCGAAAGTTCAAAATATCTCCTTATTATAAGTCGCATCGAAAAAAAATATAGAACCATTCTCGTTTAACTATTGGTGCTGGGAAATCTGTTTAATTTACTATGCAAGATATATACATAATGGCTTCAGGGGGGATGAAAACACATAATTACGCTGAAATCTGAAGTAAAAAAGTCCGTCACGCAGGGGCTGCGTTAACTAAGCAGATTTTCCACGAGAAGTTATACAATAGAGAAATCTCCATACGAGAGCCAAACAGTTATGGCAAAGGACTGAACTGTTTTTGGCGGGAAACTGTCATCCATTATCGGCCAAAATTTAATATAAATGCAAATATCTCGGTTAATATTCAAGATAGAGAATAAAGGTATAGAACAATATTTATAGTCCATTTCATTTAGAATAAGATTGGTTCTATACAATATTTTGAGATATTTCGAATTTTCGAAAATCCTCCCCTCTAAACCCCCCCTCCCACTGGTCCGATTTCAGCTGTTAACGAACTTGATCTGTATTTTTGCATAAAACGATTAAATATCGAGTTTGGTAACGATCAAACAAAAATTGCGACCGCTAGAGCGGTAACAGACAAATATATATATACAGTTTTGATCAGACCTCATTTTCGTCATCTACTAGGTAGGATCGATGGACATTTGAAGAAAAATTTCGAAAATTCCGTCATGAGTACAACCTCAATAGCTGATTTCCATTAAGGGAAATCTGCTAAAAGTCCGTCACGCAGGGACTACGTAAACAAGCAGATTTCACGCGTGAAGTTTGACAATAGAGAAATCTGCCTACTAATAACGGCAGTAGTAACGATTCTCTAAACCAATTCACAAGGGACGACAGTCGCGGAAACGGCCGAACTAGCTTTCGGCGGAAAGTCCCGAATACGGCCGACTTTGCCGACCAATCACACAATACAAATATCTCGGTTAATATTCAAGATACAGAATAAAGGTATAGAACAATATTTGTAGTAAATGTAATTTGCAATAAGATTGATTCTATACAATTTTTCGACCCGACGTATAATAACGGAGATATTTCGAATTTTCAAAAATCCCCCCCTAAACCCCCCCCCCTCCCACTGGTCCGATTTCAGCCATTAACGAACTTGATCATCCTTTTTACATAAAACAATTAAATTCCGAGTTTCGTAGCGATCAAACAAAAATTACGACCGCTAGAGCGTTATCAGACAAATATATATATTAGCTCAGATACCCGGCTTCGCCCGAAAATTGATTTGAGGCAGAATGGTGAGGGTATTTTTTTGGTAAGGCATTAATTTGCAAAATATTTTGACATTTACCCTTCCCAGTGTTTAGGGTTAATACCCGATGTTGGCATTTGTTAATAATAAAATTATTTTTTTATGTAAGTCTTCACTGTCCTCCAAATTGTCATATTTCCTGTCTCTTGTGCATTATGCATAGATTTCAGTTATTAAGGACAAAATATTTAAAAAGTCCGTCACGCAGGGGCTGCGTAAACTAAGCAGATTTCCCAAGTGAAGTTTTATAATAGAGAAATTTCAGAATAGAGAGTCAAACAGTTACGGGAAGGGCCCGAA
The DNA here is from genome assembly GCA_019009955.1 of Riptortus pedestris. Taxonomy (NCBI): domain Eukaryota; kingdom Metazoa; phylum Arthropoda; class Insecta; order Hemiptera; family Alydidae; genus Riptortus; species Riptortus pedestris. The sequence goes on along the minus strand of CM032229.1, from coordinate 29,754,011 downwards.
TTAGCTCTTGACGGAAACCCAAGACTAGACCCGAAGTTAGCCGAACTCATCTCAGAAGCTGAAAACAGAAAAATGCAAATATCTCCGTTAATATTCAAGATACAGAATAAATGTATATAACATTATTTATAGTAAATTTAATTTGCAATAAGATTGATTCTATATAATTTTTCGATCCGACGTATAGTAACGGAGATATTTCGAATTTTCGAAAATCCTCTCCTCTAAACCCCCCCCCCCCTCCCACTGGTTCGATTTCAGCCATTAACGAACTTGATCTGTGTTTTTGCATAAAACGTTTACATATCGAGTTTGGTAACGATCAAACAAAAAATGCGACCGCTTGAGCGTTAACAGACAAATATATATATCTATATATATATATATATATATATATATATATATATATATATATATATATATAGATATATATATATATATTTATAATTTTGAACGGACCTCATTTTCGTCATCTCCTGGGTAGGATCGATGGACATTTGAAGAAATTTTTCGAAACTCGCGTCATGAGTACGACCTCAATAGCTGATTTCCCTTAAGGGAAATCTGCTAATATAGATTTGAATTAATTTTTCCAGGTGAGGTACCTCATAGTTCAAATTGGAATGAATTGTTGAGCATATCAATATTTCTACACAAATTACTTGATCCACACATTGTTCCTGGAGAAATGTATAAAATATAAGTTAATCTAAATAACAATGTAAACAACTTTTGTTATGTGCATGTTTGTCGAAAAACAAATAGACAATGAAATATCGCGAACTTTTATTTCAGGCCTCCCTTATAACCCCCACTCCCGTTCTAACCTAAAAATTTTAATATAGCTTATAAGCATGGAAGAATTAATGCTAATTGACATACTGAGTATTTTAAAGTTCGGTTTAATCGTTAGCGCCCAATGAAATAGTTGACTCCCGCATTAGTTTATAGTGTACGGTATATACCCGTATATCTCGTTTATACTTTGTTAAAAGACAAAAATGAATATGACAAAAGTTGCTCTAAATAACAAAATAAACAACTTTTGATATGTTCATATTTGCCGAAAAACGAATAGAAAACGAAATACCGCGCTTTTAAATTCAGGCCTTCCTTACAACCCCCACTCCTGCCCGTCCCTAGAAATGTTTTTATGGCTTGTTATAATGAAAGCGTTAGTGTTAAAACACATACCGAGTTTTATTTATTTCGTTTGGGTCTTTTGTCCCAAATAAAATTGTTCACTTCCGATATAGGTTTTAGCGTATATCTCGTCTATATTTCGGTATACGAAAAACGTGTATATAACAAAAGTTACTCTAAATAACAAAATAAACAACTTTTGTTATGTTCATATTTGCCGAAAACCCAATAGGAAACGAAATATAGCTATTTTTAATTTCTGGCTATCCTTATAACCCCCACTCCTGTTCGTCTCAGAGGATATTAATATAGCCTAAAGTCTAAGTTGGGTTAGTAGTAATATACATACAAAGTTTCATAAAATTGGGTTCAGCCGTTTTTGCGTGAAAAGGTAACAAACAAATAAACAGACAGACACCAAAGAAACAAAATGCAGTTATGGTGTCTATGACATGTGAAAAGAAAAGTTATGAAATTTCGTGAAAAAAATCAATGTACAGACAGAGGTTACAATTTTATATATATATATATATATATATATATATATATATATATATATATATATATATATATATATATATATATATATATATAAAATTGTAACCTCTGTCTGTACATTGATTTTTTTCGCGAAATTTCACGATAACTTTTCGTTTCACATGTCATAAACACCATATCTGCATTTTGTTTCTTTCGTGTATGTTTGTTTGTTTGTTTGTTACCTTTTCACGCATAAACGGCTGAACCGAATTTTATGAAACTTGGTATGTATATTACTACTAACCCAACTTAGACTTTAGGCTATATTAATTTTCTCTGAGACGAACAGGAGTGGGGGTTATAAGGGAAGCCTGAAATAAAAAATAGCGATATTTCGTTTTCTATTGGTTTTTCGGTAAATATGTACATAACAAAAGTTGTTTATTTTGTTATTTAGAGTAACTTTTGTTATATACACTTTTGTCGTATACCCAAGTTTAAATGCGTTATACGCTGAAAATTATAGCGGGAGCCAACAATATTATTTGCCAAAAAAGACTCAACCGAACTAAATAAAACTCCGTATGTGTATTAGCAGTGAGGTCTACATTAAAATAAGCCATATCAACATTTCTATGGACGGGCAGGAGTGGGGGTTATAAGGGAAGCCTGAAATTAAAAATAGCGATATTTCGTTTCCTATTGGTTTTTCCGCAAATATAAACATAACAAAAGTTGTTTATTTTGTTATTTGGAGTAACTTTTGTTATATACACTTATATTGTATACCTAAGTATAAATGAGTTATACGTTAAAACTTTAGCGGGCACTAACGGCTGAACCGAACTTAACAAAACTCGGCATGTCAATTAGCATTAATTCTTCCATGATTATAAATTATATTAAAATTTTTAGGTTTGACCGGGAGGGGGGTTAAAAGGGAGGCCTGAAATAAAAATTCACCACATTTACATGTATAAGAGACGGGAAATATAAAAATATCGAAGACTGTGAAGCCTTATCGAACAAATAATTCTATTATTAGCAAATCCACGGCAAAGACGGGTATCAATCCTAAACACTGGGACGGTGTAAATGTCAAAATATTGTGCAATGTAAAGCCTGCTAAAAAATACCATCACCATTCAGCCTCAAATGAACTCCCGGGCGAAGCCGGGTAGCTATATATATATATATATATATATATATATATATATATATATATATATATATATACTAGCTAAGGTACCCGGCTTCGTTCGGGAATCATTAGAGTCTTTGCGTGGCGGTATTTTATATTTGGCAAAGCTACAATGCATACAACTACACTTCCCGTCTGGGCTAATGGTTTTCCCGTAAGTCAGGTAGGGGACTTATAGTATAGAAATTTTAGTTTTGAAGAATAAATGAAAACATGTCCCTAATCAATTCCTATCCACTGTCTGATATACCACGAATAATCATAGATAGCATTCATTATAATTAAATTCAAGTAAATTAAATGTACATACTTCTTGTCAAAAACCAATCCGAGCAGAACATTATATGCATAATATTAAATGCGAGTAGAAAAAAAAAATACATTTCACAGGAAATTAGTTAATACAATAACCGTGTTAGTATACGGACAACTTGCGCTCCCTCTTGAGTTTTATCAACATTGCATTACTTAAGTACCTATAGTTCCCTTATAACCCTACTCCCGTACGAATCTAAAAATTTTAATATAGCTTATAATCATGAAAGAATTAATGCTAATTCACATATCGAGTTTTGTTAAACTTGGTTCAATCGTTAGTACCCAATAAAATTGTTGGCTCCCGCTTTAATTTTTGGTGTATATCTCGTTATAACAAAGTATGGTTATATGACAAAAATGAATATAACAAAAGTTACTCTAAATTACAAAATAAACAACTTTTGTCAAGTGCATACTTCCAGAAAAATAAAAGGAAACAAAATATCGCTATTTTTAATTTCAGACCTCCCTTGCAACCCCCACTCCTGCTGGTCTCTAGAAATTGTGGTACAGCTTGTTATCATGAAGGGGTTACTGCTAATACACATACCAAGTTTGGTTTAGTTGAGCCTTTAGTGCCAATTAAAATTGTCACTCCCACTTTAGTGTTTAGTGTATATCTCGTTTATTCTTTGTTATAAGACAAAAGTGAATATAACAAAAATTACTTCAAATAAAAAAATTAACTAATTTTGTCATGTGCATATTTGTAGAAAAACCAATAGAAAACGAAATACTGCTTTTTTTTTAAATTTAGGCCTCCCTTACAACCCCCACTCCTGCCTCTAGCAATGTTGGTATGGCTTATTATAATTAAGGCATTAGTGCTAATACACATAACATATGAAAAGTCAGTCATACAGGAGCTTCGTAAACTAAGCTGATTTCCAACGTGCTGGTATAACACACTTGTGATCTTATTTCATCACATATTCCCTACTTCTATGAACACAAAACATCCGATGAATCGGGTGGTTACTGAAGTCTAAAACCAGAAAACACGAATAACTCGCTTAATATTTGAGTTACAACAAATGCATAGAACAACAATTGTATATCCAATACTTTAACAAAATTGGTTCTATAGCATTATACGATCCTACTCATAATAATGAAATATCTTCAATTCTCCTCGATGCCCCAACTATTCCATGTCGGATTTATGCCAATAACAAATATGATCTTTAGTGTTGACTGAAACCGTTAATATAGTATTGATCAAATAAACATTATCGAAACAAGAACGTAAAATCATCATGGATGACGTAATCACACAATTTATTTCACAAAATAGGTCTTTTGAAAAGAGTATTTGATATTTGAACTCAGAATAAAGTAGTTCTTGATATAACAGCCTACTGGTATTCTGACATGAATAGGAGTGGGGGTTTACTGAAGGCTAAAAACTAAAAAAAATCAAATATCATGGTTAGTTATAAAGATAGAGAATAACTGTATATAACAATCTTTATAGTACATTTATGTTGTAATAAGATTGGTTCTATACATTTTTTCGATACAACATAGAAAAACGAAAATGTTTTTGAATTTTCTAAATCCCCCCTCCCACTGGTCCGATTTCAGTCATTAACGAACATGACCTTTAGATTTGTATGAAACACTTATAAATCGTGTTCGGAAACAATCAAACGAAAATTGTGACCTCAGGAGCTGTAATAGGATCTATGAACATTTAAGGTAATTTTTCGAAAATTGCGTCATGAGTATGATGACCTCAATAGCTGATTCCCCTCAAGGGAAATCTGCGAATAATGGAACACAGAAGAGTTCATTGGTGGTATTATTAATGAGACACTTACCATTGGCCTAACCTGATAGGGACAGTGAAACAAAACAAAATTAGGTAGGGTGATAAAAAATAATGCCCTGATGACTGGAAACAAAATTAGATACCGACAATGAATAATAATCCCCTGATAATCAAAACAAAATTAGATAGGGGGCAGCAAATAATCAGTTGTATACCACCCAAAATGGTGCAAAAATTCAGAAGTATCTAAAGCTACCCAGAGACTGGTGGAGGAACCTACATAGCTTGCCTACTATCTTTGATCCTGGGTATGCCCTTGCACTTAACACTAGTACATTACTACAGAATAAAAACAGAAAAACTACTAGATGGCTAACAGGCAAAGAATATGTTGGAGAATATAAGTATATTTCACAGTAGGGGGTGCTGGAGATGAAGGATACTTACTATACAGGGACACTAAAATATTAGCACTAGCAAACGTGCAATGCGTTTTTATATGTTGTATCTTTTTTTTTTCTTTTTTTTTTTGTGGTTGTAAGTAAATATTTTATACTAACAAAACTCTATTTTTGTTCGTAACAATTTTATAGCTAACATTATAATCATTTAATAATTTCTTCAATTTTATTATATTGAAATAAAGGCCAAAAAAATATTGGCAAGATTCAACAACCTTTTTACATGCATATTTAACTTTAAGCTGTCATTTTGCTTCAATAACAGCTTAAAGTTAATAAAAAGAATAGTTCCAGGGCTTATTTCATTCCATTATTTTGAAGAGCATGTTTAAGAGGTGCCTTAGAAGTTTTTTTCTTCTAATAATAATGCTCAAAGTCCCAAACAGATTTCTAATAGGATTAAGATCAGGGCTCTGGGTAGGGGTATTATTGTTGAGGCCAAGCATAGAAATAACACATTGATATTTCCAGTAAACTTTGGGTCGTTATCTTGAAGGATTCTTTTAGACCTTAAATACAAGCAGTTATTATATCATGGCGCAGTATATAGATGTAACTATCAGCAGTCATAATCCCATCCGTGAAATGTCATTTTCCTATGCCAGAAGATGCTGAGTATTTTATCTTCTCCAAGAATATTTTGTCTTGAATCTAATTTAGATTCAAGATCAGATTTTTTTTATTTTACCCTTTCTCTAACTCCCCTGCCCCATTTAGAAATAGCGTTCAATAATATCTTAATGAGTACTACTTCAATAGTTTATTTCCCAGGAAAATTTCCTTAACAACAGCCACACAGGGACCACAACTAAGTAGATTTCCTAGTGAAGGAAATCAACACAGTGATGTGTCACCATGTATTCTACATACTCTATCTCTATCACCATATAAACAGTGTGTGTACATAAATTAAGTTTTTAAAACTACACTTTACATTTCTTAGGATGACTATTCAAGTGTTGCTGATACTATATTTTAGCAGATTTCCCTTAAGGGAAATCAGCTATTGAGGTCAAACTCATGACGCGAGTTTCGAAAAAGTTCTTCAAATGTCCATCGATCCTACCCAGGAGATGATGAAAATGAGGTCCGTTCAAAATTTTATATATATATATATATATATATATATATTTGTCTGTTAACGCTCTAGCGGATGCAGTTTTTGTTTGATCGTTACCAAACAAGGAATTTAATCGTTTTATGTAAAAAGGAAGATCAAGTTCGTTAATGGCTGAAATCGGACCAGTTGGAGGGGGGGGGTTTAGAGGGGAGATTTTCGGAAAATTCGAAATATCTCCGTTATTATGCGTCGGATCGAAAAATTGTATAGAGTCAATCTTATTGCAAATTAAATTTACTATAAATATTGTTCTATACATTTATTCTGTATCTTGAATATTAACCGAGATATTTGCATTTGTATTCTGCATTGGTCGGCAGGAGTGAGCTGTTTGGTACTTTCCGAAGAGAGCTCTGGCGGCCGTTTTCGTAACTATTCGTCCCTCGTGTATAAGTTTAGTGATCCCTTTCTACTTACTACACTTGTTATTGGGCAGATTTCTCTATTGTAAAACTTCACGTGGGAAATCTGCTTAGTTTACGCAGCCCCTGCGTGACAGACTTTTTTTGACTTTTCATAAATGGCCAATTTATTTCTTGGGGAAGATTGACATCAGGCAGTGCCATGTTTAGCAGGGGTATGCTTGGCAAAGCCAGCTTAAGAGATATCAGGTATTGAAGATGGATGTATAGCTCAATTTTATTTACTGGCTGGCCTTGCATAGACTTCTTTTTTTAATGCCTCCTCAACCAAAATACATAGACTAACCTAAGTAGAGGTTAAAAATAAGTTTAGGTTGGATCTCTCCAAAGAACAAATTAGCTCTCCTGGCCCTTGCTAGTGCCATGGTATTAATTAGTAAATCAGATTGACAGCATTGGGATGATTTAAACATACATAGACTCTCCTATACCCTGGTTTGTGGGGAGTGACCTAACCACCAATATAAGTACCCACAAAAGTGGACTTTAATAGTCTTACTTTACCACTTAAGTATGTTAAGAGGTATAATAAAGAAAACTTGTAGCTAATTTTATGTGATAAAGGCTAGTTTTCGTTTTTTCATTGTCAGCCAGTGGTGCAACGGTGTACCTCATTCCGGGTCCTTCTTGGTTAACAGGGGTTGCACATAGAATTAATCATTCACTATGTAAAAACCTTGATCACTAATCTCCTCAAGAGGTGACTAAAGAGTTAAACAATAAGTAAATAAATATACCCACACATACAGAGTTTGACACAAACATTTCACCATTATGGGCTGTTTGGAGGTTGTGGTAGAATATCTGGCCAATAAGTTCTTTAGTTATATTCAGAGTTACCTAGCAGTATAAGGACGAGCATTATTTTGTTGTAGAACTCACTTCTGATTGAACGGGGCAGATATTTCTGAGCCGAACTTCATACGCCCTCTCAAGTTGCTGAGAGAAAAAGTAGTTGCTGCATTTATATCATGTTATAAAACCAGTCAACACACCATACATATGAAATTCTAGCATACACATAACATAGGTTTATGTAATCCTATCATATCTGACGACCAGAATCAGTAGCTAGCCTGGTGTGTAACCACTAATTGCAAATTCACTTGCCATCACAAGTGACCATTCCTTTCTAAAAACGAGTGTCTTTAGGACCAGTAAGTAATTGCTGACATATGTCTACAGATGTTGGCCTTGGGGGCTCTCAAAGCATGGAGGACAATCGGAAAAATCTGAATCATTTGAACTCTTCTATTAATCCCTGATCTTTAAATGAAACTATTAAAATACAACAACCTAATTTTTCTATTATTTTTTTTTTATTATCCAACTTTAACAAATAACATAAAAACCTCTAAGAGATAAGGAAATAAAATACAAACACATTATGTACATATAAAATTTAATATTTAATTAATTATTAACAATTATTTACAACTTTTCTTTAAAAACAAAACAAAAACAAATGGCACTATACAATATTTTAATAAATTAAAAGTGCACCAACACGTCATCATTTAATTGAATCATTAAATCCATGGGATTGAGATTGAAGGCACAAGTTATTAAGTAATATCAACAAGAACTTAGATATAACACCAAAATGATAATAAAAAAAAATGTAAAAAATATCAAGGCAACGAGGACGGACACAATAATCAGTCATACTAGTACAAAATCATTGTAACTAGATATTCTCCCATTCGACAAGTCTGTTCCCAAACATTTATTTATTTTATTTATGTTTCTTTTGTTTTAATTTATAAAGATTACATTAATACTGGAAAAATATGAGTTAATCATTCATAATAATTAATAAATTCTGCCTACAATAATGTTAAATACCTTAATCTTGACTAATATATTTAATACTTAAAAAACTCTAATGAGTAATTTTAAAAATTTAAGAATACTTTAGAAAATTATGAGTTTCAAATATTTATATGGCCCGCATTCGACCTGCAAATAATTAACTCAAGAAATATCATACATCTATGTATGAAACAGCCAAATATGATTATCAAAGACAACTGGCAGGGTGTATTCTGGTAGCTATAATTAAAAAAAGCATAATGTAACAGTAACAAATGTATATACTTCTCAGAGTTTCTTACACGATAAACCTCTGACTAAATCACAGAATGCATTTATCCAAAAATATTTACCTTAATATAGAAATTTCATAGCATAATACTACAAAGCATAACTGTAAAAGGAACAATTAATGGTGAGACTTATCCAAAAATATGAAGCAGTATACAGCAAATATATTAGGAATAAATAATTATGAGTCTTATTTGTTTATGGAAAATAAAGTTCCAATATGGAACTCAGAAAAATATACATCTATCTGTCTTTTCAAATGTATGACAATGATTAAAATAAATTAAAAAAAGGACATTACACAATGATATTTGTGCAACTCCTCCTAGTGCAGGAGCGAGCTACAGGCCTGATATGGATATTAGCAGTCTTAGGTTAGTTTGCATCTATTTCGCCAAGGGAACTGTGCAACTCTCGGAAGCTTTGCCCAAGGGGACCCTGAAGAGTTTGACGCTTCAGGAGGAATGCTCTGATCGACACAAGACTCTGGTAGCACTTCATACATTTTTTGTACCTGAAATGACACACTAATATAAGAATCATGATCAACTTACTCAATTAAATCCTTTGTAAAAAAAATTTGTCTCCTACTCAGGCTGAAAATGGTTGTAACCATTAAGTAGACTGTCCATATTGAGTGTAGTGGCCTAAAGGGACTTTAATATTAACTATTAAGCCCACTCTAGTTAAGGGACTACTTACATTTATACAGGGTGGGCCATAAAGTTGGACAGATTTCAAAAACGCATTACCCATGACAGGAACGCGGGAGAGGGGTGCGGGTAGCGGGGATAGGTAGCTTGGTTCTCGGAAATTCAGTCGTCATGGAGCGTTTCACCGGTGAGCAACGTGCGTTCTGTGTAAAGGAAGGCGTATTACAAAAATGGTGATTCGTGCATTATTGCGCGGCGTCTATTTCGCTCGCATTTTAATTTACATGATTTAAACCAATGTCCAAGTGATAGAGCGATCAGATCGTGGGTAAGAAAGTTTGAGTCTTCGGGTTCGACATTAATTGAAAAACCTGCGGGACGTCCAAGGTCTGTAAGAACGGAGGAAAAAGTAAGCGAAGTCGTGGCGTCCTTAAGGCGTGATCCCCAACAGTCGTCCTGAAAGAGATCAGCTGAGCTCGCCATATCAAGAACATCATTAAGGCGTATTTTGACTAAAGATCTTAAATTACACCGTTATTTTTAAAAAATAAATTTCCCATTTGTTTACTTTACAATAAATATACTTTTTCTTTCCACAGCTTTGTAGTTTTTTTTATATATTTTTTTATAATCCGTCCAACTTTATGGCCCACCCTGTATATTAAATACTACTCAACTTTATACATTAAGAATTTCTTAACTTTATATATTAAGTAGCACTCATCTTTATATATTAAGTAGTACTCAACTTTATACATTAAGGAGTACTTAACTTCTTATCTCTGTTAAGGAAACAAAGGACTCGTTCCTTCACAGTTATTTATTCTAAGCGATAGAACGCTTTCAGAGCATACACCCAATCACCAGTGTCTTCTTCACAAGGATGCAATTGGAACCAAGGATTCCCCCGTGAACCTAGGATTTCTCTGTTTCCCCTGTGAGAATCACAGTGAATCATTGGTTCCAGTGGGATCCTTGTGAAGAGGGCACTAATGTTGGAGTGTATGCTTTGCGCTCTGTCACATAAAATAAATAACAACGAAGGAACGAGGCCGTTGTTTTCTAACCTGATTCCTTCATCATCTCACCTCAAAAATGGATAACTTTATATATTAAGTAGTACTTAACTTTATACAATAAGTAATACAGAAAGACAAAACTTGTTGCTTGTTTGATGTAGTGTTAATCACAACAAAAAAATTAAAGTATTGTTTTATATATAATGGCTAGTTATTGTTTGTTGATTATATCTGCTAGTGGTACAATATATGCATCAATGAGGATGCCTTTAAAAAAATTAAAAATATAAGGAATGAGGCTGAATATCAGTTAATAAATCTATTGCTTAGACAATTGAGAGAATTTTCATTTTGGATAATGTGTTTTCAAATCATTATTAGATGGTCTCAACTGGCAAAACATTAGCTACTTCAAAGCCATATATATAAGCAATACTGAGAATGACACTGAACATTCTTAATTGATTAATGGTGATTCATGATCAAATTGACTTTCTGTTAACGTGCACAACCTTCTTCAACAAACTAAGTTTATTAGTTTCCCACACCATGTCAAACTCCATCTCAAATAAGCTTTTGGAGGGAGGACGAAGACCATGCTCTGCTGTGTTATTGTCATTATCAACCAAGTTCACTACATTTTTATACAAATATCTCCTGAAATCTCAAGCCCATTAAGGTACAGAAAAAAAAAGTTTACTTTTGACACTGTTATGATTTGACTCATCATCCAATTATGGATCCACCATACTACTACTGAGCTATGCTTGAACTCTGGACATAGAATACAAGGCCAACAAAGTTCAATTATTAGGAGTGAGTTATTGCACAGTTATTTGGAAGAGTATTATTAATAATAAGCTAATTAGTTAATTGATTATAATGCCAATGAAAATAGATGTACATCCAGATTTAACATGGCCTCTTCTAAAGTAATATATATTATAAATACAATCCAAAGGACTAGGTTTATATTTTTTTTCCGTAAGTTTGTTATAAGTTTTTAGATGAACTCAAGTGACAAACTATAAAAAAAAAATAAAAAATGCAGCTACTAAATTTAAAGGGGGGGGGAATCCATTATGACCAATTTAACCCCCAGGCTGCGTATTACCCATACAGTGCGGGATAGTCTAGACTTTGCGGAGGAGACCCAAGAGTTGAATATTTTTACATACTAGTGTTAATCCCCATTTCAGTTGTTATAATTATGTTTTCCATCCTCCTGGCATTTCAACTATAAACACATTTCAGGGTTTATCATCAGAATCCATTATCATGCAATCTGAAGAAGAATTTCTTTCACTCACACAGGCAAAAAGTTCTAAAAAAATGTCTTCATCAGAAAAAATTCTTCTTCTGGAAAACCAGTATAGGAAGGAAAAAGTGAATCCTTATGCCATCTATCGGGTTTGAAGGATGCTGCATAAATAGTCAACGGCAATAGAGGAAAACCTAATATAATAGTTCGTGGGAGTCCGTTGCTAAACACACAGGACTATTATATCAGTCTGTAACATTCTTGGCACAGAAAACACCAGACTGATATATCAGCTCTTTCCCGCCTAAGGGTTAAAGCCATTCATCTTTCAAAGTATTCGTTATGACCGACCACTTTCAAATACTACAGAAGTATAATCAATTAATTTTAATTACCTTTCTTCCCGGGGTATATCAACACCAAGAGCAGAAGACCCAGATAAAACATTTGACTTTATTACTGGGGTGAAATTCCTTAAAATAAGCCTCAGAGCTTCACAGCCAGCACGCATATGCCTGTTTATAATAACAAAAAATATAATTAGGAAATAGTGAAACAAAGTCATTACTACAAGTTCATTACTAGTATGCTTACGTCTCGTATCTGCTTTGCAGAAGTTCATAAATAGCTGGTAAAACTACAACACAAATGTCCAGATTCCATATCCCTCTGAAAATCACAACAGAAAATAATATAAATACAAAAAAGAAGTGATATTATTCATTTAAACAGAATCACAGAAGAATTATTTTCAGAACAGGAAAAGAATATAATAATGTCTGTTATTAGGAATTCCCAAAGAGTTGAAATAAATAGTATACATTTTACAAAGCTATTAGTTACAGGAGGTCTATATAAACTAACTAATAATTGTTCTCTATTAAATATATAAATATACTTTCCAATCAATGTGTCAAGACTATTTGAAAAATGTACAACATTCAAGAAGCCATGAAATGTGTTAATTTTATTAAAATAGTTTAAGTATATCAACATTTGCTAAAACAGAGAAAGAAAAACCCAATAAGTTTTTGCAGATGTGCATAAGGCATAAATTTCTATTCAGATCCCAATCTAAGCAAAAAATAAAGGGAAAACTGTGGGAAAACATTGATTTACCAACCATGATTTATGGGTGGGAGACCTGTTGTATTAATACCAAGGTAATAACTAAGAGTGACAGAAAGTTCCATGGAGAAATGCTTATATTTCAGAACAGACTTAATAACAATGTTAGTTTCTTCGGATTGACTAGAGAAGGATGAGACCAGAGAATAATCCATTTCGATATAGGATCAGTTCTATAAGCTAATTTTGAAGTTTATTAACTGAAAAATGGGGATTATATAGACAATAACATTTCTATGGTAAGAGTTACACTTACGGCCTGTGAGTAATAATTCCTAGAAAATCAACAAGCACTGAATGATCACTCATGTTGACAGCTGCTTCAACTGCTGACTGAAAGATTATAAAACAAACATTTGTCAATAACATAATAAAATAAATATATAACAGACTACTTGGGAAGTAAATACTTTAGAGCTTTAGGAGAAGCATTTAAAGGAAGAATACCTTGAGGTCTTTACTCTGCCAATGTGTGTAGACAATTTGTAAATTACGCTGCCTGGTTGCAAGAATTGCCATAATGGAATCATGACCTCGCATCATTGAAGAAAGTACTTCTTGTTCAGACATATCAGGAACTGATGAACCTCCATATTCAAAACCTCTATGAAAGTTTTTCTGAAAAGTTTAATTTTTTTCTATAAGTCAAGTATTATTAATACATTTTACCAAAAATCCTACAACAAAATAAATTATAATGTCCTGCAAGTTTATTTATTGATAGGAATGAAGAAAGCTAAATAAATCGTTCATGCTGATTCTGCCCTAGGGGTGGTTGAGCTGTCTACGATGGCAGGAGCTGCCAACCCCTCGAGAGGTCGAGGAACTTCAATACTATATTCTACTATTCTCTGATGCCCCAATTCTTCAGTCCCAACTTTGGCCATTAGCAAACACGGTCTATAGTTTTCATATGAAATGGATAAATATCAAATTGTCAAATCGAAATTGCCGCGTGATATATTGTGTATGAGAGAAAAGTAGGAGAGGAGGTTTATTAACCCTTTCATTGCGCAAAGCCACTATAGTGGCTTGAGCCAGACTATCTCCCCGTGCACGAAGCCACTATAGTGGCTTTGGTCGTTCTCCATCTGATTTCGCTAAACCACTGTTGTGGCTCAGAGGGGAATCATCTGTTGGCAAATAGGGGAACTAGAAACTACCTGTAGCCTCACTAGATTGCATCAACAGTACGTTTTGCTGCATTTGTGTGGATCTGTAGGGTGTAAGGGAGGTGGGCCCTTCCCTCGTCAAATTAGTTGACAGCTTTATACCTGTAATTGCCCCTGTCGCTGTTTACAGTCTTGATTTGACTATATTTGTGCATACACGTTCTCTGTGCTATTTGCAGCAGAAAGCTTAACTTATTTATAATTTTTTTCATTTATAAATTGTTTAACTTGTGGGATAGATACGAAGCTATATACCGTTGAAGAAGTGAGGGACATGCTAATGAATAGTGTTTTCGAAGATGATGGTGAATCCAGTTCAGACGATTTTGAAGAATTCAGTATTGACCGTGCTGAATCTACACAAATTCCAGATTTCGATCGCCGAGGTACTTCAGGAACTACCACAGTTATGGATATATTTTATTCATTGATTAGTTTTCATTTCTTTGTGTTTACACTACAATATAATATGTAATAACATCTGTTTACATAAAAAAAATGATGCATTTTTGACGGGCAGACTAGAACTTTCATTGAAAAAATTAACATACAACATCTTCAATACGTAACTAATATCTTCAACAGCTACAATATAAAACTAATATTCTTGAATGCGAAAAAAATCCTGAATATTTTCCAAAATTAGGGAAATAACCAACAAATACGCGAGAGGGCAACCGGGAAGAGGGAAGAGGGCCGGGAATCCGAGGGGTAGCTGAACTTGGAACGGCCAGCGCCCCTCGTCACTCACCCTCCACCTCCTGTGCCGCAATTAAAGGGTTAAAGACTGAACACAACAAATAGTTACATTAATATTAGAGTTAGAGAGTATATTTCATAAACTCAATATATTGTTTTTTATAAAACATTAAAATATTGGGTTTGGTAATTATTAAACAAGAATTACGACAAGAGTGTTAACCAATATGTATAAATATGATAGGACCTCATTTTTGGCATCTCCAAAGTATGATTGATTGACATTAGAAGTAATTTTTTTAAAATCATGTCAAGAGCACAACCCGAATAGCTTATACTTAAAGAAAACCTGTTAAAATAAACCAGGAAGCATATATAAAAAATAATTAAATTACAAACTATTTCTATCTTTTAATCTCATTTTAAATAATGAATGTATCAGATTCATTCGGGATTTCTCCACAAGCTAACGATGTAGAATGGTTTTTAAACACAGATATTAGAAAGTTGAGAAAACTAGAAAAGTAAACATTACAAAAATTTTTGGTTTGACAAGGGCCTTTTTGTATCCTAATACTTCCGGAAGAAAAGAGTTATTTGTTCGAAAACAACAAACATCTCATGGATTTTGGTGAGTATAGAAATATGAAAAGAATAACTGCTGAAAAACCCCAATAGCAACAACTACAAGTGGCAGCCTTTAGATTTACATGATCGTGGGCCAAGGTAGCAGGCAGACGGTAAATTTCGTAGACGTTTAGATGAAATTTAATCAAGTGTGGTGGTGTGTGTCTGTGTGCATGTGCATGCGTTTGATAAATAATAATCAAAATTAGTAAGAAAATATTCATTTCTATGATGTACACGACGAATAAACAAATAGGTAGGAAGTTATACAATACATACTGGTAAGAAGGCATCTAAATCTATTCCTGTAGGCCGGTCAGCTGACATTGGGACAAAGTCAGCAACTGGTATATCAGCAGTAGGAGTACAGAAGGTGCTTCCAACTTTCACAGGGCCTCGGTCACTCTTAGTTTCTCTTAAGGCAGTCTTTGGTATTCCGCCTGTACAAATTACACAATTTCTATGAGGAAATAAAAGGAATTTTCATGTTCTTGTTTTTAAAAATTATTTTTATTTAACAAGAGAATAAACCAATGTGATACCTGAGCCTACCAAAGCATAGGTCCCTTCCCTCCTATTATTACCATGTATCCTCGCAATGATCTGATAGTTAGTTCCTCAGATTGTTATCATTCCTATCTTGTATTTTGACAGTAACACTTCTTATTCTTAACTTTAGTGATTTTTAGTTGTTGTTTTTATTCAGTGAACCATCTTTTAGTGATTTCATGAAAAAAGTCCGGGTTAGGGTTTAGCGCTAATGCACATTTGAGGGCTTTTAAGTTTTCAAAATGACCAAGAACACTGACAACTGGAACGTGAAGGTATCAAAAGAAAACATAGGAATCTCAAACATGCATGGCAATAATGAAGACTGGAGGATTAGTACAATGAAATATTTTTATTATTGTCCTACTATGCACTAACATTATTCGGAAACATATTTGAAAAATAAATAAATAAAAATAAGTAATATCTTCAAAAATACTGACATTATAACTAGAATTTAGCACAGAAATAAATATGTGAAGCATCAAAACTTTAACCAGGAAAGTTTGTAAGTTTCCTTTATTGATTTGAGTAATGTATTAATATTTAACTATTATACATTTCTAGCAATTTTATTTATTTATTATCATCTTTTTATTTTGTTGTTAATTTTATTTCGGCCAAATAATTAAATAGAAGGAAATCATAGTATCATAATTGTCTTGGTTTTATTTTTCCATGTTTTAATTTCTAAGAGGGTTTATTTCAAACCCGTGTCATGACCCAGTTTTCCCTTAATTCCAAACAAAATTTAATAATTCCACTTCAAATTAAAAAATGCAATTCTTTATTTCAACTTACTAGACTGTGATACTGTTCGAACATGTTTAGGAGGCTGCTTGGGAGTTGTAACAGATGCTCTAGGAATACTACTCTCACTGGCTGACTGATGAATTGATGACAGCTTTACAGGAAATTCTTCTGTTCTATTGACTACACTATGTCTTCTGCTAGGCTGTTGTTGCACAGGAGGTGAAGGAGGCTGCGGTTCCTCAGGTTCTTCGCCAACCATATCTACAAAAATAAAAGATAAATACAAACTGTTATTAAGTAATATCTTTTAAATCTCACTCTGCATTTAAGTGAGTTTTTTATTATGAACTGAAATTTTGGGCTGAAGGTTAAAAATAATAAACCTTTTTCTTTTCAGTTAAGTTTTTATCAAATTCAAGGGTTTCATGGTCACATGAAATCTCATCAATGACCCATTTCCTCATTACATCACAAATGGAAAGAAGAATAAAAAGGTACAAGAATTTGGGCAAAATCTCAGTTTGATTTTATGGACTGATGGTAAAAAGGTAGGAATTCTTACCTTCAGAAAGAAAGATAGAAACTCAGTTTATGGTCACTCGCCCAGAAGTTTGTGCTCAGTCCATAAACAACATGTACTAGCTGTGGATTTGGTAGCAAGTTTGCAATAATTTTGAAAACCTAGCTGCTGCAAGTCTTCCCTCAGGGCACTAAACTACCGACCACCAAAATTTGGGCAACCCTGATTTTAGATTTTTAGATTTTGGATTCATCCAAATTGATTTTTATCACTTCAAGAAAGGAAAAATGTCTGACATTAAGGGGAGAAAAGACAATAAAAGGAAAATATTAAAATATTGAACTAACGTAAGAAAAACTCAAGAGAAGAAAGTCATTTTTTTCCTTCTTTTTTAAAATTACTGCCTATTCTACTCATGCACCTGATAGTAAGTTTAATCAGGATAAGGTATCTACAGGCATCCACCCTTCTCTAGAAAGGTTGAATTGAATATTTTACATATAGAAGGAGTTTTACGATAAATAAATTCCTACAGTGCTTGCAAGAATCGATTCTAAGCTCATGAAAACATTAACACCCTAAACTTAATACACATAGTTTCCTTAACTCCTCAAAAAGGATCTACAAAAGTAGAGTATAAGCCGACCATAGACATTATAAAATACCAAAATAATAATTACTCATAAAATGTATTAGACTACAAAAATAAATAAATTATAACGAATTACCTTTGTTTAATTTTATCTACTCTTTAAATATATATAAACCACAATTACCTTCATCAGAGAGATGGGGTTGCAGGGCATTAGGTGGAGGAGCTTGTGGTGGCGTTGAGTAAAGGCTTCCAGCCGGAGAAGGTGGAGTTAGTATCTCAGGAGGACTGTGGCTTAAAACTGTAATAAATGAAGAATAAGAACTTATCTTTATGACAATTTAAAAAAAAAATAAGCTTTAAAAAAATTCACCATAAACCAAAATTATTGATTAAAGCACAACCTTTTCTAGACATATAAATTACTAAAAGAAAAAGCACAAATAAAGACAGAAGAATTCCAGTAAAACCTCATTATGTATTTTCAATCAAAACAATACAGATATCGATTTTTATAAGAACCCCACCAAAAAGAAGTGATTCTCAAATGATGGTGGTTAAGGCTTCGAATTTTAACTTCGGTGACAAAGCTATTCAAGCTGAAACACATATTGGATGGGATGCAACCAGCTGGCAGATTTATTTAACTCTGTAGGAATTAAACATTTGTGATTCCAGAAGCATCTCCCAAGACAAATTTTCTGCTAAGACATGGTTTTACTGCATCCCTCAGAAAAAATATGTATCTTTAAGATAATATCTGTGGCTGTCAGGAATAACCAGATAAGTAGAATATCCTCACAAATTAGACAACTATACCAATTCATCATTTTTACATACAGATAAAATTGAAACAGAAAGTGAGATACAGAAATTTTACTTTTGAAGTATCTTATGTTAAAAGAGTTATTTCATACATTTAATGGGTTTGGTGGGTTATCTTCTAATGGTTTGTGTTACTGTTGTAAAGATACATTTTATAAGTAAAGTAGTCTAGGAAAACAAAATAATTGATCAGACGATCAAATTTGGTGATTTCACTAAACATGGACAAAAATACATTCTGTGTTCTGTTTTCTCAGCTGATGAATTCCAACCAATACAGTAATTTCCAGACACAATGATTCTTCATGAGTATCTAAATTATTGGAAATGGTTAAAAAATGTTTTAACATTTTTGAATTTCATGTAATGATTGGTTAATAATAGATTACCTCTTTCTGTATCTGGTCAAAATTTATATTTTGGCAAAATATAAGGAGCTTTCCAGTTTAATAAACAAGTAATTTGATCACAAATAGCAAAACTGAACAGCCATTTCAAAATGAATTATGTTTATTGTTTAAAAACTGTCCCCTCCCAAAAAGTTATCTGGTTTCTCACAAACACCACAGATATAAAAGAGCGAATAATATGAAGAAATAAATGACAATAAAGAATAATGTGTGCATAAACAGAAAAATATGGAAACAAAATACTGCTAGAATTATTTATAAACTATCCAAAAATCAATTTTTTTTTTTAAAAAAGGAATATATGAAAAAATGAGTTGACAAAGATTTTAATACTTTCAAAAATGTTTTAAGTGAGAGAAAAATTATTTGAACCCACCAAGACTCAAACCCAGGACTCCTGGCTACCTAGTATTTAGTACAATACTCTAGCCACTGAGCTATGGATTCATGCGTCAACTAATTCAAATATTTTCCTCTGTAAGCTGAAACTTCCCAGTCAGTGGTATGAAAATAAATGAGCAAATTTAGTGTTGTTTTCCTGCACTAAATCGTTTATAGAACTTCATCATGCATTAAATAAAGGAGAATAAAGATATTTATAGTAAATAAATATCTATAAATACAACTAACCTTCCTCTGAATTTTGATGGGGAGTAGTATAAATAGAAATAGGTGGGCTACGATTCACTGTAACAAAAATAATGATAAAATAATAATAAAATTAAAATAATAACTGATGAAAAAAAAATTGTATTCATTGAAGAAAAAAATAATAAAATTGGGACCTAAATGCCCTCCTGCAAATCCAGATTTGTCTAAACAAATAACAACAATAGATTTGCTTTTATTTTATCCAAAATTCAGAGGCAATACACTTCTTTTGCACTTCAAAAAACTAATAACATTATAATGAGAATTCTTTCTCAACTGTTGTAAAATTATGAATTTTTAAAATACTGTTAGAAGACAAAATACAGACATGTCAACATCTTACACACTGACTTTGGGGCTCTATCAAACTACTGAAAATTATAATCTCTTTAGAATATTATACTATGTCTGGCAGATGGCTAACCTTTCACTGCTAAAATAAAAAAATGGACTAAACAGAATAAGAAACTTTACAAAGAAGAAACGAGCATGTTCTAATAAATTTTAGTAATAAGTAATATAATAGTATATTAAAGAATAAGGGTTTTTTCATTGGCAAAAATTTAAATTTGAGTTTTCATATTTTATCAAAACTAGTTTTTGAATAAGGATTTTAGAATAACTTTTTGATTTAGAGATTGTTTTGAATACAATTGATATTTTTGTAATACAACTAAGACCTACTCTCGAAGGCTCCAGTAATTTTATGGCAGAGAAAAAGTGGGATTCAATCCAACAGTTCTGAGCTAGGAAGAGGGCGAACATACTCCCTTGATGAAGGACATTTATAATGCGAACTCTTCTACTTCTTACACTGTCATAAAGACATTGAAAGTGTTTGTTTTAATTGAAATACCTGCAATTTGCTAGGACCAATACATTTAACTTTAGAAACAGCAAAATATAGATGATGTTAATTGATGGCTATAATCTCCTTTTAGGGGAAAAAGAAGAGCCGTCCTAACTAGAACAGCCGAACCATAAAAAAGTCCGTCACGCAGGGGCTTCGTAAACTAAGCAGATTTCCCACGTAAAGTTATACAATAGAGAAATTTCCATACGAGTGCCGATCTGTTATGGAAACGGCCGAACTTGCTTTCGGCGGGAATCATAGCACATCCGTTACACTTATTAAAAATGAAAATACCTCGGTTAATATTCAAGATGGAGCATAAATGTATATAACAATATTTATTGTAAATTTAATTTGCAATAAGATTGGTTCTATACAATTTTTCAATCCAACTTATAGTAACGGAGATATTTTGAATTTTCAAAATTCTTCCCCTCTAAACCCCCCCCTCCCCCTGTTCTGATTTTAGCCGTTAACGAACTTGATCTTTCTTTTTACATAAAACGACTAAATATCGAGTTTGGTAACGATTAAACAAAAATTGCGACCGCTAGAGCGGTAACAGACAAATATATATACAGTTTTGAACGGACCTCATTTTCGTCATCTAGGTAGGATCGATGGACATTTGAAGAAAAAACTCGAAAATTCCGTCATGAGTACAACCTCAATAGCTGATTTCCCTTGAGGGAAATCTGCTAAAAGATATTTGGAGACATGAAAGAACCAAGAGTCAATAAGCTGCATCTGCCAAGTGGGGTGAAGAAGGGAGGTATGCCCAGACAAATGGTTGAATAACCTGAAGCAACATTTATGGAGGCTGCAAATGCAGGAACACAGTGCAGCTTACCATACAAAATTAATTTAAAATTTGTATAAAAAATCATTCTATTTAGAGATTCAATAAATAATAACACACATTAAATGCATCGACATTAGCTTGAAGATGGATTCACTAAATATAAGTCCTAGTCCAATGTTGGCCAGAAAAGGTTGATAATCTATGGATCATACATCTATATTAGCCTTAGTTGCATAAAGTAAAATGTTATGCAATTTAGGGAAAGGTGTCATTTTTTTCTAGTACTTCAACCAATTTATTTTGATCCAGATCTGAGTAATGACTTGAATACATAAAAAATGGATACTACAGCTAGTAGGTAATAATTTGAATCCCAGTTATTACATAGATAATGAAATGTTCACGTTTTTATCTATAGTAAACTTCATTTATTTGGTTTCAGTTTGTCTTCTCTTGACAATAAAGATAAAAATAATGCATGACCTCTAGTTCATTACCTTTAAATTCAAGTATAGCTCATTTTTGAAAGAAAAGTAAAATTACAGTGTAGTTAGGAACATTAAAAATAGATATACAATCATTACAAACAATTTTGGACAATGTAATGAATGAAACTATAATTGCTGAAATAAATAAGAGCAAATGTAAAAACAAGCAAATATAAAAATAACGTTGCATGGTTGTAACTTAACTTAATCATTTCTGAAATGAATACACATATAGAAGTTATTAACAACTGTTACATTGAGACAATTAAGGATTCCAGATTGCTCATTAATACCAATTAATCAAAACAACAAACAATATTTTACAAATGTGAAATATTATTGCAACTTTTACTTTTTTTATCGTAATGATGTAGTTTCTAAAGTAAAGAAGTTATTTTACAGTAGCTATGATCCAAGTCATTTGTGGAGTAGTGATAAACCTGGAAAGGGAATAAAAAATGTCATAGGGCTTATCTCACAAGGAAAGTGAAATTTTTTAAATTTGACAATTTTTTACTTGCTTTATCTGCCTAAAAGAAAAAAATAGTACCTCCCAGTTCTCGCTGCAACAATTCCTGGGTGAACTGGATTTTTGTTAAACTGTCAATTTGTTAACTTACCAATTGGGAAGGATATTAGGCTGTACCGGTATTGGGTAAGCCAAATATTCCCAAAAAAATCATTGTAGCCATGAAGAGTTAGTTCTGTAGGATTAAACTACCTCTTTTCAATCTTAATGAGTTTAATGTTTAAGTCAACAGACCAACCTCTTAACTGAATTCTCTCCTCATAAAAAGAGGAACTATACCAAAATAAATACAATCATTCATGTGAGATAATTACCAATTAATTTAATATATAATTAGTACAAAAAGTTCAAAATAAAACTAATAACGCTTACAAGATCTTGAAGGCTGAAATATTGCCCTATAATCATTAACATCAGGTATTTCAGGAAGGGGTTCATCTTCTGGATCTGTTTCAGATCTTTCTGATTCCTCTATAGTTTTCACTGAAAGTCTAAACAAAAAAGTTTTTGTAAAAAAACATTCTAATGAGTTTCTTGAAACCTTATAATATGTTGTGACTTATGTAATGCAATATAGATGGCTGAGGAACATAGTGATGTAAGTCAAAATAGCTACTTTTTAAATAACAAAAGTATCGTGTTTGACTCTGTAGAAAAATTAAAACTTAACTTCAATGACCTTTTATAATAGTTTGCGTACTAAATTTACCTTTTAAACTAAACAAGGACACATTATTATAATCTTTTAGAGATATGCAGAATAACACCATGTTACTCAGCCATCTATTTATAACCTGTACTATAGGTTCCAGGCGGTAATACCTGCAGCAGGATGTAACAATGAAAGAAGAACTGTTATTTGTTGAAGAAATTAAAATAGGAACAACTCATAACATACATTTCCCTGAACATAAATTTTCTTTACTTTTTAATTTTAATGAGAAAAATGTACAACTTTTGATCTAAATCAATAAAGAGAATTTTATACAATGGCTAAACTAAACAGATTTCCAATGTGCTGCAATGACATACAAAAACATCATCTCAAATTTTATTATCTATTTCTCTCTTATTAAAACTATTTACAACCAAGACTTCGAATTTAAGCAACAAAAAAATACAAGTAACTTTGCCAATGTTCAAATTAGGGATTATTTTAGAAAGAAAACTAGGGAAATAACAAATGAAAGATGGGTGGAATAGTGTGGACAGCTCAAAAATGGTGGTGACACAGGCCTAGGTCCTTCAAGGAATATAGTGAAAGTTATGAAGTAAGTAGCGTTTAATTTATATATTTATAAAAATAAAAGTAAAAATGGGAAAAAGAAATAGACTTAGTATAAGTTAGAGTGAATATTTCGACTAAACCTCTTCATAGACACTAATACAAAATACCAAGTGATTCAAAAATAATGAACCGATGCCATGAATAAGAAGTAAATTATAAGTCAGCATCTGGGAGTCCCGTTTTAAAAGAGGTCCCTAATTCCAATTGGTTGCAACATAAGATTTGCGCCCTTAACTCCAAGGATGCTAATAACATTAATAAATACCATAGTTGACTGTCCAAATGGCAACTGCACAACTGAAGGCGTTCTGAGATTCAGAGTTTGAAAAAAAAAAAAAAAATCTACATAGATTCGGACTAAACTTCAATAGTGGTACACCTCTTTATAAGAATCAACTAGGGACCCCCAATCATGAACTTTTGAGATGAAAACGTCGAAAAAATCAACGGGACCGTCTTCCTGACATTAGCAGTCTCGTCATAATCATTGTGAACAGATAGAAAAATTAAGTTCATCAACTTCCATTCAAAAAAAAAAAAAAACTATATAGATGCAACTGGAAAGCAATCACGTAAATGTGAAACATGGGGGTATACCAAAATACATATTAATAAAATTCCCTGTAAGACCAAGATTCTCAACATAATAACCATGTGATTGGTTCATTCATTTATACATAACATTGAATATTTGTAGGTTACTTACGATTTTTTGGCCTCTGGGGTGGGTTTTTGTTTATTGAAACTCTTCCTGAGCGAGTTGCCGTGTGAAAATGGACTGGTATGAACAGGTGAATCACCATCTGCAGTAGGAACAATATTGCTAGCAGTCAGCATTCCAGTATCAACAACCCAAACTGATACATTTGTCATGCTGCAGGCAGCTCCAATCTAAATAATCAAATGAAACACTTAGGTTCAAAGTTTTCAATTAAAATGTAATAAAACCAATATTTTTGATGAATAAAAACAATCCGCAGGGGCTAATGGGAATATCAATTTATGAGAAATATATCTTTTATATTAAAAAATAGCCCTTTAGGTAATGATGCATACGGTTATGATAATTTCATTACTTAGCTACTCTATTCTACTGATTTTTGGGGAGGACCATTTAATTTTATATAAATCATAGTTACCTGTTACTTCCAGGTTAAATTAAAAAAAAATGTTTCTCTTCAAATATTATTCAAGTAAATAATATTCCCAAAATCTACTAATATTGCCTGCATACTCATACTTTCTAACCCCTATTAATCAGCTCATTGCAGGTTCTGCACAATGTAAGGACGATTTCCCAACAATTCTGGTCTATACTCTTTCAGATGCAATAGCTGAATAGCCTCACGCAGGAGGCAATGGTAAACCAGTGCATCATCATCTCCTCTTATTCGTTTCCATGGATCAGAACTTCCCATTCAATTGGACAACTCACACAGTCTGTAGATACAATAAAAATGCCACAGATAATAAAGTTAAAAAACGGTTCATTTGTTTCAACTACTCATGAAAAAAATTAAATTTTTAATTTTAAGAAATGCTTGATGCTTGAAGGGTTATACATTTTTTAGATATAAAACTAACACCCACTTTATGCAAGTAAGGCTAATTGGCTAATTGTTAAAGAGAGATATAGGACCAGGAGGAACGGAGATTTAAAGAAAGGTTATCTCCATTATCATGGATCAGATCAAGAACTGTTATATGACCAATCTTGTTTATAAAATAGTGCCCTACAATTTGATCTTATATTAGCTAACTCATAAATAAATATAGGGCATGGCATAATTAACATGCTACGTATAAACTAAAGAGAAGAATCATAAACATGGTTCGCTCTCAGTTAGGGGGTAATTTCAGAAACAGAGTAAGGAGCAATTGGTATCAAAACATTTTTTTAAATCAGGCCACACCATAACAAGTCTGTTTGTTACTAAACCCCCTGCACTCTGTCAGATAGTTTGAAACATATTGATCTACCTACTCTATTTCATATTGTGTTTCTTAGTTTCATATTGTGCATATATGTTCATTATTGTATTTGTGAAACAATGTATTTCTCTAAACCTATACATCTCCTTGTCCAATTTTATCTTTAACAAAATGAAAAATCATACCATAACATCAATAGCTTATTTTCCCTGGAGAGAATTTGTTTAAAATGAACATATAAGGAACTAAGCAAAGTTACAAAATATTAAAGTTGAGCAAATTCTTACAAGTTTATCATTAGTAGAGGCCATATCATGTATCTTTCCCCAGGGTATTTGGAGGGATGTAATAGTTCTTGCAGGCTCCCAACCATAAACCCTCAGGACATCTTGTCCACCAGCATACAGACATTCTCCACCAGCGCTGAAGTGCAAACACCTATTCAACAGTAAAATAAACAGAATTATAGGTATACTGCCCGAATAACCTTAGTAGCACAAAGTGGACTTTAATAAATAACAAATAAATCCACAAAAAAAATAAAATATAATTACTTGTACTTACATATATAATGTTATTGTTGTTATTATATATGTTATATTATAAATTACATATATAATAAAATTGTTATTTCCATAAATAGTTAAGAAAGATTTTTTTTTTTAAATTACTAAATATTTACTGATAGTTATATTTAGAGTTGAATAAAAAAAAAAAAACATTTCAAAAATGTTGTTTGGTAAAAATGGAATTAGTTTTTTTTCTTATTTTTTTATGTTTTGGGTTAAAAAAAAAAACTTTTAAGGATTCAGATTTACAACGATCTACTTGTAGTGTAACAACTTTGCTTAGCTAATGGGGATAAGACTTTGCCTTAATAAACTAGTATAACTTTCAAGTTGTGGGTTCAATTCTCCCTTGGACAAAGGGAATTTATTTAGTGACAGCCTCATAAATCAAAATCCCTGGAGGTGAAAAGTGTGAGAAGGGTGGTAAAAATCCTATCCTTATTAACTTTAGTTGTATGAAGTAAATGTTAATTCAATTTATTATTAAAAAAAAATAAGTGTAGGGAAAAACATTACTTCATTTGTATAAAAACAAAATCTAACAAATGATATAAATATTAATAATTAAGGCAGATTCTTTTATTATAATAAACAAATTTAGATATTCACACAATTTTTTATGTAAAAAGAATAGATATTAAACATTATAATCAATTACCAAGATAATACAAATTTCTTCTTTAAAAGAAAAAAAAAAGAATGGTACTTAGCAATTAAATAACTTGAAGAGCAGTGACAAGTCTAAAGGTCTGAGGCCTAACTGAAACTGAGCATTTGGCCTATGGGTTGTGCCATGTTCACCAATGAACCATGAAATGATACATTATATAACACAATGTGTAGAAACTGAACACAAAAGGGAACTCCCTCAAAGAAAATGTTATATGACTTTTTCTTCATCTTTAAAGCTTACAACTTATATAAAGTATTGCAATGGAGTTCATAAAAAATAATAAAGATAACCAAATACAACAAGAAACTATTCTAGTGAAGATTAAAAACTTTGTGCAATTAATATCATCTAAATTTAATAACCAAGAGAGTGTTTATTTGTTACAAATAGAACAAAGTCATACTTGATGTATTAATTCACAAACCGTACAATAGTATGTCATATTAATTCTCACAAAAATTCTAAATCTATCTCATCAAATCGATTATTAATAAAGAGAAAATGTGTATATATTATCTTTCTTTCTTCTTATACTACAATCATTCATTTAGTATCCCCACACCAATCACTCCAAGCTTATATTAATATTAGTACCTGAGATTAACAAGTTATAAGAGAAAATACATCTTACCTAGCAAAAGGTGTTTCTCTGTCTGTAGATGACACCAGAGTAAAATGCTCTAAATCCCAAAAATTAAGCGTATTATCTTGACTAGCAGAAGCGATCAAAAACTCATGAGGATGAAATTCAACTGAATTAACAGCACCAGTATGCTCAGGAAACTCACGTAACATCCTTCCAATTCTAAGATCCCAAAGCTAAAACAATAATTTAACTTATCACTAACACATAAATCCTTTAAATTAAAGAGTTACCAATGGGACATAATAATAAATATTTTCAGAGTTCTATAATAAATGCAACATTTTATTTAAAACTTAACCCCTTCTATTTTGTTATTACCGAATCTGAGAAAAGTAAGATACATATGCATGGAGTGTAAAAAACAGACGAAAGAAACCCATCTGGAAAGAGGGTCTGATGAAACAGAGCCTTTTTCTGCTATTCATAACTTTATTCAATGTGTTGCTCTTGACAAAACAATAATTAAATAAAGAATTAATATTTTTTATTCATTATAAAGGATATTTACAAAGGGAAGAATGCCAGTAAAAAGTTACATGAAGTTAATTTTGACATCTCAGATGCTCCTAAATCAGAAAGACAGACTATGACATTTAAAAAATATTAATCTTATATTTAATTACAAATAAATAATTATGGATTTTTGTACTCTTTTTTTATGGCAAATGGGTAGTAAAAGTATGAAAACTAGAATACACATATATGTTATACTTTTGTTTTAATGCATATGTAATGATCTAATCGCATTACATGAACCTATCATAAATGAACATATATTTTATATTTTGAGTAATGCCAGCACAAAACTCAGTTAGATTAACATTTATATGTATTTAAATGTAGAGTTTTTACCTGTAATTTAGAGCTTTATCCAATTTGGAGTTAAGTCCTCGTGTGCTCTGGCATTATGGTTGATAACGTAGATGGATTTTTACAATAACATTATGTTTACTGGTGTTTCTGAGCATATTTGATTGGTGGGGGCAAAGTTAGTCATAGGCTCAGGCTATAAAAGGGAGTTCTAACGAAGGGATTAAGACCTCCTTCCTTCGTTCACAGCGACCGCTTTGGGCTGGTGTCGGCTTGCGATGATCCTATTCTTAGGTTAGGTTTACTCTTTTATCTTTAAGTCTTTCTTCTTTTCTTTCTTACCTCCTCTCCTACTATCTCCATCCTCTCTTCTTTCGTTTTCTCCTATCCTCACAACCCACCCGGCACCGCCAGATGCCGGGTAACCTACAACCTCAGTTCTATTTTACCCCCATAGCAACTCACAACACTCCCTTATAGAATAGTGTTCAGTAGAAGGGGAACTGTCGGGACAACCATGGCAGGTCACACTGTCTCCCAACCATCATCTGATTCCCCTTTGGATCTCCGATAAAAATAAAAAAAAAAAGGATTAAGACCAGTCATAGATCAGATTCTCTTGTTGGTGACATCTCGTAATTCCTGCAGTCTTCTTCCTATCCATAGTCACCCTGCAGCCGATACTGCTCGCACACCAGAGTCTGATCTTAGAGAACTTCTATAAACCAGATAAGTTCTTTCATTGTAATTTAGTTTAAGTAGAGTGTCCCCTTTATATCGCTAAAAGGTGCCTATCTCATTTTAATTTATATGTATTTTTGGTGCATTTTTGATTATAAATAAATTTATATATATTTAAATTTTGAGTTAAGAGTCGATTCCCCTTCCTAAATTCTTTGTTAGCGATATGGTTGTGGGAATTATTATTTTTACAGCTTCCTCCACTGCCTATTGCCGCAGCCAGATTGCTACACATATACAGCAAGGATGTAGTAATAATGTGAAAAAGTACAGAAATTTAAGGCAGCATGGGAGGGTAGGTGCTGGTATGGGATATCCAGCCCTCGAAACTCTTACTACTATTTACTGTTGATTTGTATCTTCTTATCATCAATCCATTTCTTGGGGGGCTGACCCCTTTCACATGCACCTATTATCTTTTTCTCATTTTTCCCCCAACAACTGCACAGGATTTTTTTCAATCTACAGGGAATACCAGCTGTTCTGTCTTGAAATACCAACACGAAATAATTTCCCATACTCTTCACAATATCCTCTGAAATGATACAATATAAAGATGCTCTTGGCCATGATACAGAAGCTCATGGTGCAAGCTCTCTCAGTTGTAAGCGGCTTCTAGACCACTCCAAGTCCAACTAATTACAAGAAGGACTTATATTCTCACGCTTGGTTTCAGTGTTTTAAGACTCCATCCTGGACACATGATGTTCACTTGTAAGCCCATATATGTAGCTTCTTTCTATAAATCGGCGTGAGTCTCGAATTATGTTAAAGGATTGTATGTATGCTGGAGTCCATCTCTTCCCCAAGTTGGAGAGCTTAATTCAAGATTCTGTGCAATTTCTGCCTCTTTCTATGGGCCAAGACTGGGGAGACTATTTTCAATCATTCCTTCTGTCCTCCCAGTTCTGGTGCCTGTGTTTTTCAGCACTTTGAGGTAAGCTGTTATATTATATCTTTTTATATAGTTCATTATGTTAAAAAAAAAGAAAGATAAAAAAGAGAGCTTCTAAAACGCAGATGCTACCAAATATTGATACATTTATCATTTGTGAACTGTCCATAGATAACAGTCAAAAGCTATTTTCCCAAATATCAATATAAACAGTGAAGAGATGACAAAAAGAAATGTTTAGCATAATGTTGAGTGATGGATGTTGCAGGATCCAGCAAATAGGAAAAAGAAAGATGTAGTATTCCTGCATTAAATGTTTGTCTGATCTAATGCTACTTCCTTGTCATGCTTGTAACTATCAATGGTTGTCTAAAATAATGCAATGGAAATTTAAAAACTTGTAATGCCGTAAAAGGTAAATGAGCAAAAATATAAGGCTATTAACCCTTTCATTGCGCAATTAAAGGGCTAAACAAAATCATATGAAACAATAAAGAAACTGCCGTGATTAACAGCAAAAAAGTGACAGCATGGTAATATAATTGAACAGCAACTGAGTTCATAATTTTACAGAATTATACCTTAACGATTCCATCTTGTCCAGCTGAAGCAATCCACAATCCATCTGGACTAAATTTTAAACTGTTTACTGCTTGAGTATGACCTTTATAAGTGGCAATGCATCCTTTTTTTCGTATGTCCCAGAGCTAAAAAAGAAATAGAAAGCAATGAAATGTGATATAAGTATCCCCCAGCTCCCTTTGAATTCATGAATTATAAGCCCACTGTTGCATTTAGGTGGCTCCTTATAATAAAAAAAAACAGTACCTCTAGAAGTTATAACAAAATATATCTCATACAATCTATGAAAACTAACTTGGCAAAACCATACATTAATCCAACCTTTTCTAGTCAGGGCAGTACTAAGGATTTTGTCTAATGAGTCCCAACATTAAATATATTATTTTTCCCACGTGTAAATCAAAGTACGACTTAAATTAGTACATGTGCATTTATGTAGACCCTTTAACACGTATGGCTAACCTGGGCCCAAAAAAAAATTGTAAATTGATTACTAACACTTAAAAATAAACATCCATAATTATTGGATTTATACTTTCTCATTAAAATATTTTAACTGGCTCATTTAATGTCCAATATCACACCCAGAGAGAGGAGGTCCAGAAAACAGACACTTAGAATTTTGAGGAAAAATTAAATTTTGAGCTACTATTTATTGAATAAATGAAATGAAAAAAAGACGAAGATCTACTTATGGTCATTGAAAGTCTAATAAGTATAGCTTATGGGATGCGTAACGAACACCTGGGTAAAGTGTTAAAACAAACTCTCTTGAAGAACGCAGTTTTATTAGATGCTTAACCCATTTTTCAGGACATAGTAGGATGATGCCAGCAGTGAAAAGATTCTTCAGAGTGCACCATTATGGCACAAAAAATCTCAGCCTTCGATTAAAACAATACCAGATTTTAAGAGGGGTGGCGAGCAAACTTGGGACACCCTGTAGATAGAAAGTTAGATAGGAATATTAGATTAAGAATAGAGAATATCTAATCGAATTATCTTATAGTTGGCTACCACAAAGAGCTTTCTGTTACATGACCAACAAGAATATAACTCATCACTATTTTACTTGCATACAAAGTAAAGGAATAGTAGACTACACTGAAGAAGATTCTACACAAAACTCAGAAAATAATAAAGAGAATAGTGTTGAAATTCAGCTAATACAGGCACTTATCAAAGTTTTTGTTCCAGCTGAGTTCACTCGAGGAAGTTCCAACTTCAACATGGTGCAGAGGTAAACTATTACGAAAGAAAGCAACTACCAGCTATTTAGATTAAAACGAAAGTGGTTCTTTTATTATTCTAAAAGTATTTTCTTATATCCAGAATATTTATTTATTAATGTCCACTTTTGGCTACTATGGCTAACAGAGACAGGTTATCAACCGGTTACTGAAGACTTTATTTAATGAGTTTGTCACTAAATAAATTTCTATATGCCCAGACAGGAATCAAACTCGCCACTCTAGGTTTAACATGAGTAATTAGAGCCGACGCTTTAACTCACATGGCTAACCTGAGTTATATCTAGAATGGCTGCCATCCAACAATACCGTGTTTTTTTTAATAACATATAATGAATATTATTTTATTATTACCTTTACAGAGCTGTCAGCAGAACCAGATGTTATAAAATCACCATAAGGATGGAATTCTATAGCTCTAACAGAACCTTTATGACCAGTTAGTGTACGAAGAAGTTTTGCAGCTTCTAAATCCCATAGTTTTAAAGCACCAGCAAAGGAACCAGCACAAACTTGATTTTCTGTATGTCCAAATCGAACACAATGTATAGAAGTTGTATGGCCACTTAAGCTCTAAAAATAAATAGTTAATGTCAAATATATGTCTATATTAAGAAATAGGAACACATTTTGTTTATTCCTTACCATAATACAATTGGGCTTCCCAATCGCCCAGAGATTGACTTTTTTGTCATCTCCGCCAGTAACAAGAACATGGCCTGACTTGTGCCCAAGAGCCAAACAAGTGACATTAGAACTGTGTGCGATGAAGTCTTCTGTACATTAATAAACAATTTCAATTGGCAAACAATCCAAAAAATTCATTAATTTTTTATAAACAACTCTGAATACTTACGAATTTTACAGGCTTTTTTAAGCGATAAGGCCATTTTTATTTAAAATTGGAAAATCTAAGAAGGCATAGTAAAATCAAGGAGCAAATATGCCTATATTTAATAAAAGCAAGGGGGAGTCATATCCCTTGAAATATTCTGTTCAGTCCATTGCAGTAAATTTAATCTATATAAGGAGAAATGAATTCAAATCGTGTCAAGGTAGATAGGAGGGAGTTCAACGATAACATGTTACACACCAAGTTTAGGACATTATTTTCCTGAAACATTCTCTAAAACTCTTCCACAGTCAATATATGCGAACTTACATAAACCTATGTTCACGCAAATCAGTACAATAGTTAATAATTTCAATATCGACCAACAATTTAACAGTCAAATTCACAAGGTTAACCATGAACCTAAGAAGGTTATGTTGTCTTGAGTCACAAATATCAACCCTTGTTTGTATATAATTTGATAGAGCAAAATAATAAATTTAAGAAATTACTTCCTATACATTTATTAATTAGCCTAATATTTCATTTTATTATCATTCAAATCTCTACATAAACTTTCCTAATAAAACCAAAATTAATATTAAACTAGTTGATGCTCAATTTGAACATTGCAACTTATTATGCGTTATGTAAATAGTTTTCAATGATAATAAAGTTCCATTTTTTAAATTATGAAGGTGTTAAACCACAGCGCAAATTACGGCCTCAATTTTAACAATTTATTTATTATTTCTTGAAAGGGAGGGGGGGTGAGCTGAAAAAAGTAAGAATGGTTCCTTTTGACTGTTCGGAATCTCGGCTACCGACGTTAGTAACAACAATATGTAGTATTAAAATTATTCGTATTAACAAACAATGTATCATATTGAATCTTTATATTTATTTTTTCCAAATATAAAATAATAAAACCAAGATGTAATATCCCGTAGTACTGAGCAGTTTATCGCCTAACAGGGCAATAATCCTCTGCTCTGCCAAACAAAACTATCACAGCGCCCATTCTTCAAATGATTCTTTTTCATATCATATCCAAAATCAGATACGTTCTTTCCATGACGTAATACTCTTTAATAAATCCATGTTTGAGCACTTTTCATAAATGCTTTTTTATAATGTGTCAGATTATTGCATTATTTATGCAAACCTTTTTATATCAGACTTTATTACAGGAAAACTACTAAAAATCTGGGGGTTTACTTAAAAGCATGAATGAACATTCATTGGATTTTTTTAATTCCATTACTTAAGTTATTAGGATTGTAATGAAAACCATACGCCATTCATGTCCTAAGTTTTGGACCAATGTCGCATTATATTACTAAATGCTTTGTAGTTTTTTTTTTATTTATTTTTTTTTTTTTTAAATAAATAGATTAAGAGTGGTAACTGCGTATAACGCATTCTAACTATCCTTAGAATTATCAAGTAGGCGATAGTTAGTAAGGCCCAACAATTAGTACATTATTCGATCGTGAAAATATTTACTTAGTTTGACAGTGGTAAAAGTCACTCCCTAAACATCCTAGCGATAATACAAAATCTCTTAAGCTCATGGTGAAATATTGTCAATTACCAGGTTGGAAAAGTCTCTGATTGCTGGCTGGTAAAAGTAAAGAGAGGACCAGTTATACAGGAAGGATCACTCAAATAGAATAACAGTTGAGGAGGAAGAGATAGGGATTTGGAGAAAGGACATTAAGCAGCTGCTGAAAAATGTTTGATTTTTCATAAAACCATAAGACGAATAACTCGCGGGTCTGATGGTGTGCGTGGTGAGCTTTTCAAAAAAAATGGGCCAGAACCTGATGCAACAAGTACATGGATTAAATCAGAAAGAGACCATTTTCTGATATGGAAGACACATCATACGCTACCTTAAACAAAAACGTGGTGAAAGTGTATTTTAGTCCCCCCCCCCCTTGGTGGCGCACGATGACGAAGGCGGCCATTTTGTTTTTCTAACTATCTTTTTGAACACTTTAAAATTTCCAAAATACACCATCGGTGGTTAAAACCGAGGGTGGGGGTTTTGTTGCTCTAACTTTATATTTTTAAACACTTTAAAATTTCCAAAATACGCCATCGGTGGTTTTAAGGGAGGGCGGGGATTTTAACGAAACAAGATGGCGGCGTAGGGGGGACTAAACTGCACTTCAGCCAAAAACGTTTAAACGATGAATTTACGTAACTGACGATCGTTTGAGCATTTTTCGAAAACTATATAACCTCTATAGCTGATTTCCTTTAAGGGTGCTCTGCTAAAAAGAACAATGCACAGTTTGTAGCACAATGCAGCTGCAGCACAGTTTATAGTACCTTAAAGGGTAGTTCAGTTCTAATAATATGTTAGAAAATAAGTACGGAGATACTAATTTGAAGTGGTGTTTTCTAGGGCCATCAAAGTGAAGAATTACCTTAGTCCCGGGGCCTAGGTACTACTTTACGGCACGTCCCTAAACATCTGTATCCATAACTTTGAGATGGATCTGCTGAATTTAGGATTTCGTAATATTGGGGTTAGAGTATGAAAGTAATTTCGTTTTTTTGGTGTGAGATAAAACTCAATTTTTCCTATACAAAACATGAACTATCCAAATATTTTCCATTCTGTTCGATGAACTTTTGCAATCCTTCTGGTCCTTAACAGCAAAAAACTCTTCCAAGTGCGATGTGATTTGAGGTCATCGTTATTACTGAAACTTTTACCATTTAAGACATTTTGTAAACTTCTATATAAATTATAATCCGGCTGTGCAAGGCAGGGGCTGTATGGGGGATGCGACATCACTTCCCAACCAATCTCCAATAGTTTCGTACATGTTACTAAAAATGTGTGATGCCTCGCATTGTAGTGGTGGAACACGGTTCCTTTGCGATTTGCCAAGTCAGGCATTTTCTCTGTGATTGCTTCCTCCAGTTTCACAAGTTGTTGGCAGTAAACATCTAAGTTGATCGTTCGGATGATTAGAAACAACATATATCTCACAAAGTACAAGTTTCATGAAAACATTATTTAGTATTTAACCTTGTAATGAAGTGGTTCATAACACAAAAGCTTATTGTTAATTTGACATGAGTAGAAGTGGTGGGGTATGCTGATGGCTCAAAACTGAAAAATGCAATTATCTCGGTTAATATTCACGATAAAGAATAAACGTACATAACAATATTTATACTAAATTTAATTGGTTATAAGATTGCTCCTATACAATTTTCCGATCCGACTAATATTAACAGAGATGTTTTGAATTTTCGACATTCCTCCCCTCCAACCCCCCCCCCCCCCTCCGCTTGGTCTGATTCCAGTCGTTAACGAACTTAATCTTTCTTTTACATAAAACGACTAAATATCGAGTTTGGTAACGATTATTGAATAATTACGACCGCTAGAACGGTAACAGTCAAATATATATATATATATATATATAGTTTTGAACGGACCTCATTTTCGTCATCTATACACTTGAGGAAATATTTCGAAAATCGCATCATGTGTACGACCTCAATAGCTGATTTTCCTTAAGGGAAATCTGTTAAAAGGGTCGATTGCAATACGTTTGAAATTCGTATCAGAAATATTGATTGGTTGTGTTAGATGAATTTCCTTTCAATTCATGCGGAACCCAAATATCGGAATTCTTAAAAGTGCAAGCCGTCTCATATGATTTTCAATTGTTGTGCGAGATACATTTAGTTGTTTTGCAATCTCTCGCACAGTTGTATGACGATTCTATTTAATTATGACTTTCATTTTGCCATCATCAACATCAGAAGGGCGACCAGAATGTTGGTCGTCTTTCAGTGAGACGTCTCCAAAACGAAATTTTTTACGAAAACCAATTCTGGCACGTGCGTTCTATTAAACAATCAACACGATAAACTTCACACATCTCATTCTGAGCCTGAGCCGCTTTCTTGCCTTAATGAAAATAAAAAAGTAAAATGTGTTAAAAATGCATATTTTTTGCACTCCATGTGTAAGCTGGCAGTTGTTAACAAAATTTAACAAAATTACACAGAATGTTTTCTATAGCAACCTAAAGTTATCGACTACCAAATCTCAAAAAAAAATAAATAAAAAAATCTATCCTTGAAAAAAGATTAACGCCTATCTATTGGTGCAAACCGAAATCACTTTCTTGCCAACCCAGTAGGTCAAATTAGACCAACTATAATAATATTTGATCACAGTATTCCAATATTTAATGAGAGTTGCTTATATTAATTCCTATTTGATCTAGTGGAGATTATACACCATTCAAGTATTTATTTATTCAAGGATTTCATACTATCAGAAATTCGTAAAAGAAACCTATAGGAAAGTAAACTGAGTAAATATTTGAGAAACACAACACTCTCGTGTAGCCGTAGAAAAAAAATTGATTATATATATATACAAGTACAGCAGAAAGTAGGTCAATCAGACCTTATGTGACCGTAAAAGAGATAATATATATTTACTTGTATTAACCGACAATTCGTTAATCACATTTCTTCACAAGAAAAATTTCCTAATCAAGTCACGCTAATCTTGTTATGATATAGTCACTTGAAT
This sequence comes from Riptortus pedestris, assembly GCA_019009955.1. Lineage (NCBI taxonomy): Eukaryota > Metazoa > Arthropoda > Insecta > Hemiptera > Alydidae > Riptortus > Riptortus pedestris. Next base: position 29,716,667 of record CM032229.1, on the reverse strand, counting down.
ATCCCTCACTCATTGCTAATCTCTAGATGTCACACGTGCTAAAATTACTTCCTGATGATTATTTCTTCCGCAGTAAAAACGCTATGAGAGACAGGCTTGGCATTTAAGCTGGACATGACATATTTAGCGGTATAGTGAACTTTAAGTGAAATTGATATGAGGAGGAGTGGGAGCTTGTTGAAAGCCGATAAGCCCGTCACGCAGGGGCTACGTCAACTAAGCAGGTTTCCCACGTGCTGGTATAACACACTTGTGATCTCATATCACAACATATTTCCTATTTCTATGGAAAAAAAATAGAAGGGAGAGGGGGGGGGGGCAATGAAGGCCGAAATCAAGAAAGTACGAATAATTAGCTGAATACTTGACTTACGAAAAAAAACCATAGAACATCAATTGTAGACAACAATAGTTTAAAAAGACTGCCTATCGATCCCACTCAAAATAACGAAAATATTTTGAATTTTTGAATCCCCCCCCCCATCTAAATCCACACTTTTCCAGGTCCGCAATCTCACAATTTTGAATGCTTCTCGTATAATAGAAGTCTCTTGAAAACAGTATTTGCCATTTAGGCTCAGAATAAAGTGGTTCACGATATAACAGTTATTGTTAATGTGACTTGAGTAGTAGTGGGGGTTTGCTGATCGCTGAAAACTAAAAACCCAAATATCTAGGTTAATATTCATGACAGAGAAAATATGTAAGTATATGGCATTTATAGGCAATTATATTTGCAATAAAATTGTTTCTATAAAACGTTTCGATCCGACGCATAATAACAAACATATTTCGATTTTTTTGAATTGCCACCCCACCCCCTCCCACTAGTCCGATTTCAGCAGTTAGCGAATTTGACCTTTAGTTTTGCATGAAACACTATATATCGAGTTTGGTTACGTTCAAACAAAAATTGCGACCACTAGAGCGGATTGATACTGTTTTAAGACAATTATTGCCTTCAAGTATTGTTGAAAAGAAGTTCAATATTGAATATACCATAATTATTTTAGTTTTGTGCTGCGAAAGCGCTCTGTCACTTCGAATAAATGAAGGAACGATGCTAGTGTTTGTTAATGTGTTTGTCTTATAACATTTATGATGAAAATCGAAATCCTCTTCTCCTTTATTAATACACATTTATATACAAAAAATGAGTCGTACATAATTAAAAATTCTATTTATTTTCAAGAAAATGAATCCATTATAATACAATTACGCAAATAAAAGCCATATACGTGACAACAAGGCCAAAACCTGCACAATTAACGAGTCATTCTTAATACATGTATTTACGAGATTAAAAAAACAAATCCTGAGTTCTACAAACCCGGAGAAAAGAAATTTCAAGGAACCTCGCAGATAATTACAGTTACCTAAAACTGGGAGTTTTCTAGGCTTAGAACAAACTTGGAATACTCATTAAATCTTGAACTAATGACAGATCTGAACTTGTATGAACTTTGTGCTATAATTAAAGGTTCCTGCCGAAAAATCCTATAACGGTAGCTCTAAACTGTCCACATTATACTGAGTTATATGTTAGTATATGATTCACTATTGATTGAGAAACGTTGGCTTTGCTATGCATTAGGCGCATTATAACACACAATCTCTTACATTCCGATAGCAGTAAGTCTTCTCTCCAGGTTGGATTGTATTTTTAGGATTGTAATATGCAATGAAATTTTACAACTCTTAATAATCAAATTATTTGCATATAAATTTGGAAGGAAGTATTTGTTTTCTTTTGATAATCAAAGACTTGGGGCCAACACCAAATAAGTTATGCCCAGCCCAAATTTCAAGTCTAATCTACAATGAGGGTACTGTTACAGGAAAAATCGAGAATAGATGGTAGCATAATGATAGTGTGTCCAGAAGTACGTAATCTGCAGCCCTGTCCCCACACATAACGGAATTGGTTTTTAGCAGATTTCCCTTCAGGGGAAATCAGCTATTGAGGTCGTACTCATGACGCGATTTTTAGAATACTTAGCAGGCCAAGTACTGATTTGGACCCCGTATCCGGTTGATTTTTCTTTTTGATACAGTTCAAGACGCCCATTTTTCATGCTCAACCCTCCTTGTCTAGTTTTGGGGAATGATATTCCTAGTATTATGAGCAACACAACACTCCTGACAGTCAACCACAATTAGAGCATTCCTTCGGTGAATATAATCCCAATTCCACAATATATATATATATATATTATATATATATATATAATATATATCTTATATATATATGGTGTTGTTTGTTGTTTGGAGTCTATGGCCAGTGTTTGGTGAAAAAATCTTAGTTCATTCCAATATTTTCGAGGAAATATTTATTTTCTCTTCTTCAGGTCAAGACTAAAGATACTTGAAAGGTAAAAGGGGGTACTCCTAATGTAAACAAAGGAACAACAGTGATGTACAATAATTTTTAATTATCTTTAGTCTTGCCCTGAAGAAGAGAAAATAAATATTATCGAAATATTGGAATGAACTAAGATTTTTTTCACCAACACTGACCAAGACTCGAAAAAAACATCATATACATATATAACCTGGTCGAAAACAACAACAGTATTATATATATATATATATATATATATATATTATATATATATATATATAAACGGATCTTATTTTTTTTTTTATTTTAGCAACATGATAATCAAAGACTGGGGCCAACACAATAAAGTTATGCCCAGCCCAAATACAAGTCTAATCTACAATGAGGGTTACTGTTACAGGAAAAATCGTGAATAGATGGGTAGATATGTAGTGTGTCCAGAAGTACGTAATATGCAGGCCCTGTCCCCACACATAACGGGAATTGGTTTTTAGCAGATTTCCCTTCAAGGAAAAATCAGCTATTGAGGTCGAACTCATGACGCGATTTTTAGAATACTTTAGCAGGCCTAGTATGATTTGGGACCCGTTCCGTGGATTTTTTCTTTTTGATACAGTTCAAGACGCCCATTTTTCTTGCTCAACCCTCCTTGTCTAGTTTTGGAATGATATTCCTTAGTATTATGAGCAACACAACACTCCTGCTGTCGACCTCACATTAGAGCTTTCCTTCGGTGAATATTAATCCCAATCCAACTATATATATATTTATATATATATATATATTTATATAGATATATATATATATAATGGTGTTGTTGTTGTTTGGGAGTCTTGGCCTGTGTTGGTGAAAAAATCTTAGTTCATTCCAATAGTTCGAGAATATTTATTTTTCTCTTCTTCAGGTCAGACTAAAGATATTGAAAGGTAAAAGGGGTATCTCCTAATGATAAACAAAGGTCCACAAGTGATGTACAATAGCTTCTAAGTATCTTTAGTCTTTCCTGAAGAGAGAAAATAATATTCTCGATATATTGGAATGAAACTAAGATTTTTTTTCACCAACATGACCAAGTCTCCAAAAAACAACAACACCATATACGAAGTATATAACCTGGTCGAAAGCAAAAACAGTATTATATATATATATATATATATAGATATATATATTATTATATATATATATAAACGGATCTATTTTTTTTTTATTTTAGCAACATTTGTTTTTGTTTAAAGAAAGTTTTGAATAACTGCGAAAGAGTACAATCTCTCATTAACTGATTAGCAACGTAATATTCCCTCCAAGTATACTTAACTGACATTTAAAAATATGTCAAGTAGCACTTACAAGGAATTACTCGATTGCATGTTTTTATATTGGAAAAAAAAACCACCACCTTAACGTTTATATTGCCTTGAATTTCATTAGTTAGTATTAAGTAATTTGTAAATATTATAAATCAATAGCTTCCTATGTTTTTCAATTTATCAGGATTTCTTTACATTCGAAATATTTGCCATTGGATAAACAGCCAAAGATATTCTGTATTTGAAAATAAAATGATAAACATCCTCTATGATTAGAGGATTAAAGATCCACACAAAAGAAGTGTATGCGGAAATATGTTCTATGTATATGCACAAATATATACGTAGTCTGTTGGCGCTCTTGCGGTCGCAATTTTGTTTAATCGTTACCAAACTCGATACTTAAATGTTTTATGTAAAATTAAAGATTAAGCAAAATGGCTGAATTCCGACTAGTGGGGTGTCGTTAGAGGTGGGTGGATTTCGAAAATTCAAAATATTTCCTTTATTATGCGTCGAACCGAAATATTATTTAGAACCAATCTCATTGCAAATTTAATTATCTATAAGTATTATTATACATGTTTTCTCTACCTTCAATATTAACCAATATATTGGCATTTAGATTTCAGCCTTCAATAGCCCCCACCCCCACTTTTAGTCATCGAATTTAAAAATAATAGGTTATATCCATGAAACGTCTTATTCCAAGTATAAATACAAAATATTATTTTCGACAGAACTTATTTTATTTATCGCCTACTTTTTCTCATGGGATTTTTTTTTTTTTTTTCGGAAATAGAGAATATATGCTAAGATAAGATAGAATCAATCGTATTGAAAATGTAATGTTCTATAAATAGTTATGTAATGTTTCGTTTATTGAATATTAACCGAGTATTTTCCATATTAGCAGATTTCCCTTAAGGGAAATCAGCTATTGAGGTCGTACTCATGACGCGAGTTTCGAAAAATTACTTCAAAAAAAATTGTCCATCGATTCCTACTCAGGAGATGACGAAAATGCAGGTCCGTTCAAAATTTAACAGACAAATATATATATATATATTTATATATATAAATATATATATATATATATCTATATATATATATGTATATTTGTCTGTAACGCTCTAGCGGTCGACAATTGTTGTTAGATCGTTACCAAACTCGGAATTTAAATCGTTTTATGTAAAAAGGAAGATCAAGTTCGTTAATGGCTGAAATCGGACCAGCCTGAGGGGGGGTTTAGAGGGGGGATTTTCGGAAAATCAAATATAATCGTTATTTATGCGTCGGATCGAAAACATTGTCTAGAATCCAATCTTATTGCAAATAAAAAAATTTCTTATAAATATTGTTCTATACATATTTTCCGTATAATGAGTATTAACCGAGATATTTGTATTTTTTGTAATGAGTTCCGCTTTCAGTAAACCCCCACTCCTACTAGGGGCATATTAATAATAAGCTGATATCTCATGAACTACCTCATTATTAGGTTAAATACAAAATATTTTTTTCAACAAAGTTTTATTTTACGAGGTACAAACAAATACGTTCAGTTGACCCCCTCCCCCGCCCCCTTTTTTCTTGGACTACGAAAATCTGAGTGATTGAGATATAAATTATTTTGATTCATTTCAAATTACTCCACTAACCATAGTAAATAGTTTCCAATAAAATTAGTATTTTATATTCAGATATATTTCTTTAATTGTTTGTTTTTCCGGTCTATCTATCGATACTGCACTACAAGGTTGGCTAACCTGTTTGTTTACAATCCAGCCGTTTTACGTTGTAGGGACTATTAACTTATATTGTAAATTAGCTGAAAGATTTCTATTGCCGTTTTAATTATTCACTAATATATATTTATCTATTGTAAATCTTCGCTGGCTAACCTGTTTGTTCCTTAATCAAGTGAAAATCTCATAACCGTCTGAATCGTATTTTGTCCCCCCCCCTTTTCTATTTTCTTCCCGTATTCCTAAATTTGGAATGGTTGTGATAAAAATTATTCTGGTTTATTATTAATTACAGTAGTAGATATAATAAATAGTTATGAATATAATTTATAACTTATTTTCACTTATATTTCGGTATTTTCTTTTATTTCCGGTTAAAGCTTGCTAACCTGATTGTTTTCAACTCAGACTGTTTGCTATCAGGAAGGTTCTTTCTCTTCCATTTGACCTGCCCTGTATTTGTTTACTTAATATTCATAGCAGTATCAAGTCTTACAAATAATAGATATTCTAATAATAGGTACTATTTAGTGTTGGTGTAATAAGTGTTCAGAGCGCTGCTATCATTAAAGGTAAGTCCATCTTTTGTCTTCTCGTTGTTTTTTTGAGATTGAATTGTTTTTAATTTAATCTCGGAGCCTAACGGACGAGAGTTACTTTCCTGCCAAAAGCTAGTTCGGCGTTTCCTTGACTTGTTTGGCTCTCGTGTATTTTCTATATTGTAAAACTTCACGTGGGAAAGCTCCTTAGTTTACGCAGCCCCTGCGTGACGGACTTTTTCTCATTCTTCTCGCTAAACCTCCCCACCCCCCCCAACAAATTCCTTGTCCCAGTTCAGCCATTAATTAGTAGATGATGAAAATGAGGTCCGTTCAAAACCATATACATATATTTGTCTGTTACCGCTCTAGCGGTCGCAATTTTTGTTTGATCGTTACCAAACTCGATATTTAAACGTTTTACGTAAAAAGAAAGATCAAGTTCGTTAATGGCTGAAATCGGACCAGTGGGAGGGGGGTTTAGAGGAGGGGATTTTTGAAACTTCAAAATATCTCCGTTATTATGCGTCGGATCGAAAAATTGTACAGAACCAATCTTATTGCAAATTAAATTTACTATAAATATTGTCATATATTTATTAAATTTACTATAAATATTGTCATATACAATTATTCGGCCCTTTGCCTTAACTGTTCGGTTCTTGTATGGAGAATTCTCTATTGTGACTTTTTTAGTTTTCTGCTTTGAGTAAACCTCCACTCCTACTCATGTCGTATTAATAATAAATTTTTGTAACATAAACTACTTCATTCCAAGGTTAAATACTAAATGAGGTTTTCACTGAAATTATACTTCGTGAGATACATGCAAATACTTTAAGTAAAGACATCATCAATTAAGATATTTCGTACTTTACTCGAAAATGTTTATTTGATCTATACCATTCTCGATATTTAGCCATTTCAGTCAACACTAAAAATCATATTTGTTCGTGGAAATAGGTCATGGAATAGTAGGGATGTATTGGGGGGGGATTAGAAAATCCAAAATATCTGTGTTATTATGAGTTGGGTCGTAACATGTTATAAAACTGTCATGCTAAACTACTGATGTTAGAAAATTGTTGTTGCGTCCATTTTTTTGTAGCTTAAGTATTAAGCGAGTCATTCTTTCTTTCTTGTTTTCTGCCTTCAGTAACCCCCCCACCCTTCTACTCATCGGGTTTTTACATAGAAAGAGAGAATATGTGGTGAAATGAGATCAAAAGCCTATTAGAAATATGCTTAGTTTACGTAGCACCTGCGTGACGGGCTTTTTTAGCAGATTTCCCCTAAGGGAAATCAGCTATTGGAGGTTGTACTCATGACTGAATTTTCCGAAATTTTTCTTCAAAATGTCCCCATCGATTCCTAACCTAGTAGATGGACGAAAAAGGTCCGTTTCAAAAAAAATGTATAGATATATATATATATATATATATATATATATATATATATATATATATATTTGTCTGTTACCGACAGTTGTTACCGTCTGTTGCGGTCGCAATTTTTGTTTGATCGTTACCAAACTCGATATTTAGTCGTTTTATGTAAAAAAAAAGAGCAAGTTCGCTAACGGCTGAAATCGGACCAGTGGGAGGGGGGGGTTTAGAGGGGAGGATTTTCGAAAAATCTCCGTTACTATACGTCGGATCGTAAAATTGTACAGAATCAATCTCATTGAAAATTAAATTTACTATTGTATAAATATTGTTATATGCATTTTTCTCTATCTTGAATATTAACCGAGATATTTGCATTTTTATTAAATCTGGGCAACTAACGGACGGGTGACTCCCACCAAAAGCTAGTTCGGCTGTTTCCTTAACTGCTCGACTCTCGTGATATTTCTCTATTGTAAAACTTCACGTGGGAAATCTGCTTGGTTTACGCAGCCCCTACGTGACGGACTTTTTATTTTTAGAGGTTTAGTTGATAGCAACAAAACCAACTATTTTAAAGGTTATAACATTTATTTTATTTTTTTTTTAGTTGGCAGACAAAAATGAAAAAGAAGTCTGAAAGTGTTGTCTTCAACCATAGGGGAAGCCGAAAGCTATTGAAGATTGTTTGTTGCCTAGATTTTGTCAATGGTTCAAAAATGGTCAGAATATTTAATTATGTATATATTGGCCTTGTATGTTCTCTCCTAATCATCGTCATTTCTCAAGGGGTTATCCTGGGATGTACAGCAAAGCAAACAGCTGTAAAAGTAGAAGCAATTCATTACACACTTGTAATAATCATCATACTGGCTTACATCAGCAACGAGCTGTACAACCACTCAAGGCTGAGCAAGGCCTGGGCTCTGCTCATGTTCGCCTACAACCATTTCAACGGGGACACGATATCAGATGAGCAGAAGGAGTTTCATCGGAGCAATGCCAAAATAGCGCAAGGCTGGAACTATTTATTTTCTGTGCTGATGAGTGCAGCATCCTTGGCTTATCTCTTTTTCACACCAATCAGGGAAGCACTCCTTCAAGATCCTCAAGCACCCAAATCACTTCCTATCCCAATGTATATGCCGTTTGAAGCCTCACACGTACGTATTGCATAGAAATAAATAAAAAAGAGATTTTGTTCTATTTTTTATTAGTCTAAACACATTTCTTTAGAACAGACAGTAGAATTAAACATGGATTTGTTAGATATTTCAGCTTACAAACGAATTGGGGCTCAGGCTAGCCATGAGAGTTAAAGCGTTAACCTTAATCTCACATGACAAACCTAAAGTGGAGAGTTCGATTCTCGCCTGGGCAATAGGAATTTATTTAGTGACGGAATTCATTAAATAAAATCTTTAGTCCCACTCTGGCTAGAAAAGGGCGGTGGCCTGTAGATAACCCGTTCTAATTAGCCTTAGATGCAAAAAGTGGACGTTAATAAAATTTTTTTAAAAGCGAATGAAACAATCATACGTGAAATATGACGTACAAGTAATTGACTCACGTCTGTGTACAGCGTGTTTGGTAAGTAGATAGACAAACTTCTACAAGTGTTTCTACTATTCAAAAGGAACAAAATTTTCCAATATAATAGTATTGGAGAAGAATACGTTTTTCTGATTTTTGAATCTATCTATGCTTTATTACATAAAGTCAATTGCAGCAGATAAACTATTGCTATTGGGTGTTTTGTGGCTACGTCATTTTGAAAAGTATTAAATTCTCTTAAATAATCGTTGATTTTTATTATTAATTTCGGTTTTGCAAATGGCTTTAACAGAATCTGAAAATAAAAAAATGAAAATTAATTTAAAAAACCTAATTTTTTAAAACTCAAAAACCATCCTTAGAATAGACGTTGTTTTTAAAATACGTTTACTGCTTTCCAAGACTTGTTAAAGTCTTGTCGGAATAGGATTGTAGGGTTATTAAGCATATTGACCAAAGAAGTTTTCTTTAAAATCTAAAAGTTCTAAGTTGATTCAGAGGATGGTTTTTGAGGTTTCGAAAATTAGGTTTTTAAATTAATTTTCATTTTTTTATATTCAGATTCTGTTAAAGCTATTTAAAAAACCGAAAGTGAAAGTAAAAATAAACGATCATTTAGAAAATGTAATGCTTTTCAAAATAACGTAGCCAGAAAACATCCAATAGCAATAATTTATCTGCTGCAGCTAAATTTATGCAATAAAACAGATACATTCAAAAATCGATTTTCTCTAATAATATTAGAAATAGGAACATACAACATATGTATAATTTTGTTCCTTTTGAAGAGTAGAAACGCCTGTCAAAGTTTGTCTATCAACTTAGCAAACACCCTGTATCAGGGAAATGAGCTATCGATGTTAGCGATATATTTTATATATCCATCGATTCATTAGTTCCATTACATACCGATAACTGACTACCTCCACATTACACCCTACCACGTGACATCATGGAATCAAATATTTTTGGTAGAGTAATGTCGGCCATGAGTTTATTAAAGCAAATTGCTTAAAGTTAAAGAGCCATCTTGTGTTCTTCTTGAAGAGATAGACTTGTGACTACAGCAATTATTATTATTATTTATTTATTAACGTCCACTTTTTGCAACTTAGGCTAATCGGGACGGTTTATCTACAGGTTACCACCCTTTTCTAGCCAGGGTGGGATTTTAGGACGTTATTTAATGAATTATCACTAAGTCAAAGAGCTTTATTACTTTATCTTAATAAATATATTAACTTGATTGTACATGATTTGTAGGAGATTTTTCTTAAGAGAAACCAGCCATTGAGGTTGTAGTCATAACGCGATTTCCGAAAAATATCTTCAAATGTCCATCGATCCTACCCAGGAAATGACGAAAGTGAGGGCCATTCAAAATTGCACACACAGGCTTTCTTGCAACATTTAAAAGTATGCATGGCCCTTATGAAAGACATGTATCCATATATACTGCAAACGAGAGTTATCAATACTGTGATATTGAACTACTTGTAAGCCCTCGATATTACAAAAGGAGAGAACGAAAATATCAACGCAAGGAACTTGCGACAAGATCTAAGCTATAAATCCTTTACAGCGTGGTGCTCTTTACCAGGCTAAAGGACAATTTGTTGAACCGTTCAATGACTGGCAGCCCAATAATTCATGGATTACAGGGAAAAAAACGGCTGCCTTCATCGGAATGGACAACAGCGGTGAAGATCTAGTTGCAGTTCGCTCTGTCACAGGAAGGAACCTAGGGAACACCTACTGTAGGCATTGCAGTGAGATCGAAACCCTTCCCCATATGACCTAGGGTCCTGCCAATGTGGTGAGCAGATGCCTAATTCACGTCATCATAAGGTCCGGACTCAAATTGCTCCACCTCTTTTGATAAAGGAGCACCCAGATTGTGGATGTATACGAAGTGCTGACTTGCAATACGTCAGATGGTACACCGAGGAGAGCAGACATGTAGCCCCAGAAAAATGAAAAGAAGGCCTTATTCTGGATTCTACAGTCAGTTATGAGATGGACAAATATCAACCAGAAGAGGTGGACCAAGAGAAGATCTACAAACCATGCTGCCTCTATTTCTGGAACGGCGGGTTAAGAAGGGATGGGGATTGAAAGTTCAAAATTTCTCCGTTACTGCGAGTCTTATTAAAAAATTTCAATGTTCATAAATATATACAGTTATACATGCTTTTGGACGGATTGCCATTATCTCCTATATAGGATCTATGGACATTTGAGGAAAAATTTCGAAAATCACGTCATGTGAACTGCCTCAACAGCTGATTTCCTTCAAAGAAAATCTGTTAATAATAATAGAGAGACTTTCCCGAAGTAGTATTTGTAGCATAATAATCAATAAATTAAATTTAGTAAGTTATCACTCAGGTGTGTGTGTATTATATGTATATATAATTACAATATTTAATTGATTAATTTCAGAACCCAGGTTACTGGCTTGCAATTCTGTGGGAAGGAATAACGTTGCTATTTCTTTGTGGCGTTGCAACGAGCACTCATCTGTCTTATATTGGTAGGCACAATATGACAATACTTAAAATTTCTCAACTACCTCACTCAATTAATTGAACTCAATACTTCGGTGCTCCGGTTAGCCAAGTGAGTTAAAGCGTTGGCCTTGATCTCACATGGCAAACTTAAGAGGGGCGAGTTCGATTCCAGCCAGGGTAAATTGATATACATACTTTTTTATGTTGGGCATTTAGCGTGAATAAAATTATATCAATTCCAGGTTACATGGGAGCACTAAGAGCGGAGTTCAGACTTCTAAACTATTCAATATCCAGTTTGGAAAAGCGTGCTGCTAAGAGGTTTGGAATAACAGATGTGGCACTCGACACCTACAAAGATCAGCAATTCCAGAGCTGTCTTTATATGTGCATAAGAGAAGATATAATTCACCATCAACTGCTAGTACAGTTATGTTGTGTTTTCCAAATTTTATTCTTTCAACTAGGGCTTCTTAGAATTATTATTTTATATTTTAATTCAAACTAATTAAGTAGTAATAATGTTTTGTAAAAGGAATAAATTTTTCCACCTCCATAATTTTATGTAAAAAAACGGCGCTGTAGAAAAATGTATTCCTTTTATAAATAATTATTACATCGTAATTAATTTGAAATAAATTAATTCTAAGAACTTTTTTTTTGTCCACCTGCATAGTTTCATGTAAAAAAAAAGTCCCTCACGCAGGGGCTGCGTAAACTAAGCAGATTTCCTACGTGAAGTTTTACAATGGAGAAATATGCCTAATAATAACAGTTGTAGGAAGGTATCTCTAGACCTATTCATAAGGGATGAATTGTTACGGAAACGGCCGCACTAGCTCTCGGCGGATAGTCCCGAACATAGCCGACTCCTGCCGACCTCACACACAATACAAATGCAAATATCTCGGTTAATATTTAAGATACAGAATAAATGTATAGAACAATATTTATAGTAAATTTAATTTGCAATAAGATTGATTCTATACAATTTTTCGATCCGACGCATAATAACGGAGATATTTTGAATTTTCAAAAATCCCCCCTCCCACTGGTCCGATTTCAGCCATTAACGAACTTGATCTTTCTTTTTACATAAAACGCTTAAATATGAAGTTTGGTAACGATCAAACAAAAATTGCGACTGCTAGAGCGTTAACAGACATATATATATCTATATATATATATAAAATTGTAACCTCTGTCTGTACATTGATTTTTTTCGCGAAATTTCACGATAACTTTTCGTTTCACATGTCATTGACACCATAACTGCATTTTGTTTCTTTGGTGTCTGTTTGTTTGTTTGTTTGTTTATTTGTTTGTTTGTTTATTTGTTTGTTTGTTTGTTTGTTACCTTTTCACGCATAAACGGCTGAACCGAATTTTATGAAACTTGGTATGTATATTACTACTAACCCAACTTAGACTTTAGGCTATATTAATTTTCTCTGAGACGAACAGGAGTGGGGGTTATAAGGGAAGCCTGAAATTAAAAATAGCGATATTTCGTTTTCTATTGGTTTTTCAGTAAATATGCACATAACAAAAGTTGTTTATTTTGTTATTTAGAGTAACTTTTGTTATATACTCATTTGTCGTATACGGAAGTATAAATGAGTTATACGCTAAAAACTATAGCGGGAGTCCACAATTTTATTTGGCACAAAAGACTCAACCGAACTAAACCAAACTCGCTATGTGAATTAATACTAAACGATTTCCTTATAATAAGCCATACTAACATTTCTAGGGACGGGCAGGAGTGGGGGTTATAAGGGAGGCCTGAAATTAAAAATAGCGATATTTCGTTTCCTATTGGTTTTTCGGCACATATGCACATAACAAAAGTTGTTTATTTTGTTATTTAGAGTAACTTTTGTTATACACACTTTTTCCGTATACCCAATTATAAACGAGATATACGGTGAAACCTATAGCGGAAGTGAAGAATTTTATTTGGGACGAAAGACCCAACTGAAATAAATAAAACTCGGTATGTGTATTAGGACTAACGCTTTCATTATAACAAGCCATACCAATATTTCTTGGGACGGGCAGGAGTGGGGGTTGTAAGGGAGGCCTGAATTTAAAAATAGCGGTATTTCGTTTTCTATTCGTTTTTCGGCAAATAAGAACATAACAAAAGTTGTTTTATTTGGTTATTTAGAGTAACATTTGTAATATTATTTTTTTCTTTTAACAAAGTATAAACGAGATATACACTATAAACTAAAGTGGGAGTAAACTATTTCATTGGACGCTATCGATTAAACCGAACTTAAAAAAACTCTGTATGTCAATTAGCATTAATTCTTTCATGATTATAAGCTATATTAAAATTTTTAGGTTAGAACGGGAGTGGGGGTTATAAGGGAGGCCTGGAATAAAAATTCGCGTTATTTCATTGTCTATTTGTTTTTCGACAAACATGCACATAACAAAAGTTGTTTACTTTGTTATTTAGATTAACTTTTGTTTTATACATTTCTCCAGGAACAATGTGTGGAGCAAGTAATTTGCTTAGAAATATTGATATGCTCAACAATTCATTCCAATTTGAACTATGAGGTACCTCACCTGGAAAAATTAATTCAAATTATAATATGTATTTTGTCCTTAATAATTTAAATCTATGCATAATGCACAGGAAACGGGAATATGACAATAATGGAGGACAGTGATGTCTTACATAAGAAATTAATTTTATTATTAACAAATCCACAGAAACGACGGGTATTAACCCTAAACACTGGGATGTGTAAATGTCAAAATTGTGCAAAATAAAGCCTTGCCAAAAAAATATCATCACCATTCAGCCTCAAATCAATTCCCGGGCGAAGCCGGGTATCTGAGCTAGTATATATATAAAATTGTAACCTCTGTCTGTACATTGATTTTTTTCGCGAAATTTCACGATAACTTTTCGTTTCACATGTCATAGACACCATAACTGCATTTTGTTTCTTTGGTGTCTGTTTGTTTGTTTATTTGTTTGTTTGTTTGTTTGTTACCTTTTCACGCATAAACAGCTGAACCGAATTTTATGAAACTTGGTATGTGTATTACTACTAACCCAACTTAGACTTTAGGCTATATTAATATTCTCTGAGACAAACAGGAGTGGGGGTTATAAGGGAGGCCTGAAATTAAAAATAGCGATATTTCGTTTCCTATTGGTTTTTTGGCAAATATGCATATAACAAAAGTTGTTTATTTTGTTATTTAGAATAACTTTTGTTATATACACTTTTTTCGTATACCGAACTATAAAGGCGTTATACGCTAAAAATTATAGCGGGAGTCAACAATTTTATTTGGCACACAGACTCAACCGAACTAAATAAAACTCGGTATGTGTATTAGCACTAACGCCTTCCTTATAATAAGCCATACAAACATTTCTAGGGACGGGCAGGAGTGGGGGTTATAAGGGACGCCTGAAATTAAAAATAGTGATATTCCGTTTCCTATTGGTGTTTCGGCAAATATGCACATAAGAAAAGTTGTTTATTTTGTTATTTAGAGAAACTTTTGTTATATACACTATCGTCGAATACCGAATTATAAAGGCGTTATACGCTAAAAATTACAGCGGGTGTCAAGAATATTATTAGGCACACAAGAGTCCACCGAACTAAATAAAACTCGATATGTGTATTATCTCTGACGCCTTAATTATCATAAGCCATACCAATATTTCTAGGGACGGGCAGGAGTGGGGGCTATAAGGGAGGCCTGAAATTAAAAATAGCAATATTTCTTTTTCTACTGGTTTTTCTGCAAATATGCAATTGACAAAAGTTGTTTATTTTGTTATTTAAAGTAACTTTGGTTATGTTCACTTTTGCTGTATAACATAAACGAGATATGCGTTAAAATCTAAAGCGGAAGCCAACAATTTTGTTGAGCTCAAACGATTGAACCGAATTTAACAAAACTTGGTATGCGAATTAGCATTAATTCTTCCATGATTATAAGCTATATTAAAATGTTTAGGTTCAAACGGGAGTGGGGGTTATAAGACAGGCCTGAGATAAAAATTCGCAATTTTCATTTCCTATTTTTTTTTGGCTAACGTGCACATAGCAAAAGTTGTTTACTTTTGTTATTTAAAGTATCTTTTGTTGTATTCACTTTTGCCGTAAATGAAGTTAACACGGCATATACGCTAAATCCATTGCGGGAGCCATTAATTTTATTAGTGCTTATTTAAGTGTTTTTAATAAATGGATATTATGACAAAAGATGTTATGTTTTAGTCTTATATGATAGTTGCAAGTATAATTCGGATTAGTGAGCTTATAAATCTCCGTCGCCTCCTCATTTATTTATTTATTTTCCCTATAACTTTTTTATTTATTTCTAATAGAATATAAACTATAAGAGCATTTCTGGTATTTAATATATACTCGATATGAATGTTTAAAGTATTACTAGGTTGCAGGGGGGCTCTCTTCCCCTCATCTAGCTTTTTGAACATAAATGAAATTATGTTTAGGGATCTATTATTTAGTTCCATCAGGG
The DNA here is from genome assembly GCA_019009955.1 of Riptortus pedestris. Classification (NCBI taxonomy): domain Eukaryota; kingdom Metazoa; phylum Arthropoda; class Insecta; order Hemiptera; family Alydidae; genus Riptortus; species Riptortus pedestris. The sequence continues at coordinate 29,700,756 of CM032229.1, read as the reverse complement.
AGATAAATTATTAAAATAATATTCTGAATCAATATTCTAAGAAAAACAACGATGATAACGCTCCTGCGAGAGCGGAAATGGACGGGAGGTAATTGAGTTTAGTTATTTCCTGTGGAATGCTGCCACGACGGGAAGTGATTTCCACTGAGGCTTACTAATACGAATATAATCTTATGTATAAAACTATGCTAAAACTCTATGTGCTTGGTTTGATTTTTGGCAGGAAATATGTTCATTATAGATGACATTTAATTGTGATAAAAGCTACCCATGATTATGGTTTGAATTATTCAAAAACTGCGAGTCAAAAAGTCGTGAGGGATAAATTAGGAACCCATTTTCATATATTCTTCAAAACTAAAATTTCTATTCTATTAACCCTGAAAGTTACACTTTAGGATTGGCTGTTTTGAAAAAACAATACATCGTGGAGGGAAGTGCAATTGTACACATTGAAGTCTTGCTATAAAAATACAATCATTAGTCAGTCAGCAATGATTTCCCGGGCATCGCCGGGTACCTTAGCTAGTATATATATATATATATATATATATATATATATATATATATATATATATATATATATATAATTTTGAAAGGACCTCATTTTCGTCATCTCCTGGGTAGGATCGATGGACATTTGAGGAAATTTTTCAAAACTCGTGTCATGAGGACTACCTCAATAGCTGATTTCCCTTAAGGGAAATCTGCGAAAACTGTGCGGTATCTTCCAGGGATGAATCATAGGCCCACATTTTTTTTGGTAAAACATTAAAGTGTACAGTCTTCAACCACTTCTGAGACGAATTTTTGAATTAAATAGAAATACCCCTGATACAAAGGAACGAAATGTGGCTGCATCTTGACGGATGTCCTTCCCACTTCTCAATCAATGTTCTGTCAACAATAAGAGAAATGATTCCCCAACACAGTATTGGTCTCAGCTTGCACATTGAGTGGCCACCCGGATCTGACAGTAGTGGATTATTTTCTAGGGGGAAGGGTTAAAGCCAGATCTAAAAAAAATGGTCGCAGAATATTGAGGACATGAAAAATAAGATCAGATAAATTCAATTTCAGTAGCAGAAATAGTTGTGCCAAAAGGGATTTCAGAGACCGTCTTTTAAAGTATATAAATGAGGAAGGCAGTTGTAATTATTGTAGTGCAAAGGAAAAAAAATGGTTTCTGCTTTTTTGCATGAAACTTTGAAGGAGGTTGGCTGTAACTTTCGTATCGCAGCATTCTTCAATAAAATGGGCCGTTTCTGAAACGAAGATTTACGCATTTTACGACTAAAGAAGACCTTAAATCGAACAATGTATGGATATAAACTCGTTTTAGAATTAGACTTTCTACAAGAATCCGTCATAATAAGTACGGCATTCCATTGGAAATTCCAAAGTTATGGTCGCTGGAGAAGATTATTAGGTTGAATATGTACTGAAAAGATTCTTCAGGGTTCACATTATGGCACTCCAAGTCTCGGCCTTTTATTAATACAACTGCAGATTATAAAGGGTGCACTTGGGACTCAGCATTTTATGATGAGTTTGATAAATGTATAGTAGTACCATAGAATTAATGCATTTTGTGATAAGTATCAATTGATTCAATATTATTATCAAAACAATTTTCGCAGCAATATTTAAATCATAGTCAAAGTGTGTGCCTAAAGCATTATTTTGTTTTTATTATTTTTAGGTATTATAAATTGATAAAGGACTACCTGGGGTTTATACTATTAATTTACATTGTAGTTTCATCTATAATTCTAGCTGCTGCAGGATACCTCATTTCAAGAGTATGTTAACTCTCAGTAATTAAATAAATTAGCTAGATGGATAGATTGAGTGTTAATTAAATGTATACATATTTCTCAACAGCAATTGTGTGAGACTTACACATTTCTTGTTAGTGTAATAAATTTGGGAACTTGTTAATCTAAAAAGATAGAAACAAGTCCAAGACTCTGGAAATAGTTTTGATCTGAGAAAAACTTGCAGATTATACATAGTTCTGGATATTGCCAGGATGTTTGTTGGTCCACTTATTTTTCATACCCCTTCCTCTTGGATAGCAAATAAATGGTCAGAACAAATGCATTGGAACTATTTTAATGTTTGTTTTATTGACAATATCCAATTGTTTCGTATGATTAAAGGTACTTATTACTAGTCAACAATAAAAACAAGAATTGTTTAAGTCCATATCATTAAGGCCATATCATTTTTAATAAATTTAAGCTAAAGTCGGTATTTTGAGGAATTAATTTATACTATAAGTATCGTTAGTACTTATATAGGTACATATCATTTTTTTAGAAAAGATAGTTTCTAATTCTATTAACTACTTGACACATAGGTATGGATTTCCTAAATGCCTTAGAGCTTTTTGTACAAAACCCAACTATATAGCTCACTATTTAACCATTTTTTTTTTCGAACCCAATCTGTTATTCGAACGCAACCACTTAGAATGTTATACTGGCACAACATAACATATTTTTTCAAGGAATTGAGCAGCCGTTTGATATCCTTAAATGTATTTCTTCTTATAAGAGCCGTCGAACCATAGACCCAAACAACCCAGGCAGATGAAAACACCTTCATCAGCGCTGAGGATTATGACATGAGCAAATTGGATTTTTAATGAGTGGTCTAAATGGTTTGAATATAAGTCAGTTACTTCAAATAACGAAGAGCCTTGTAATATAATTGTCTATGTGAGTAGCTGAACTCGCTGAAATATCCCCCTTACAAATTTGTATATTCTTATCAAACCTTTTTAAAATGCCTGTTGTTTTTTTCAGGATTTTTAGTTAACCAAAGAAGATTTCTTTATCCACAGAAATAACACTTCTGTAAACGAATTAAAACTTTTTGTTTTTGATAGACGTTCTTAAGAGAGCCAAATGATAGACTTTTTAGCTAAGAATAACAATATTAATAATTTTACAAAAAGAACTTTATTAATTCTTTTCATTAATTTATAGCCAAACAGTCCAACTGAAGAAACAATTAAATTTGTAGTCATTGTGTGCTCTGAGCTGTGGTATATATTTTGCCTCTGCTGGTTTGGAGAAAAAGTCTCTGAAGAGGTATGTTAGAGTTCATTGTTCATATCCATGCAGTATTTTCTCATGATACAACACATGAGCTTAAAATGGACGTTTAAACTGTGATTTAGTATAATAAATGAGTCCTGACAATTAGGTTGAATGATTGTAGGCCACTCCGTTCCCCCCAGGCATCATATCTCGATGCAAGGTATTTTGGTACTACATACTTATGCAATCGGACCTCGGCAGAGAAACTCGGACAATCCGAGCTGCAGTGAGTCAAAGGAAAGAAGTCATTTCTTAAGCGATGTTTGCAGATGTAGAGGTTTACTGACACCTTCCCCTAAACCCAGCAGGGAAGAACCTGAGCAGGTAGCAGGGAATGGTCTGGGGAGGGGGAACGCGTGTGTTGTGTGAGAGCTCCAGCCAATAACACTTCCTATGGCCTGCACATCATCTCTTTATTGATATATACTTATAACATATTTACAATTCAATTTTACAGTTTCTGAGTATTGATTTATTATTATTGAGTTGAAATTTACAATGGTTGAGTTGAGATTGACAATTATTGAGTTGAAATTTACAATTATTGAATACATATTTACAATTATTAGGAAAGATTTACAATTATTGAGTTAACAATTATGCTTTAATACTCTTTAGTATCTGTCCAAAAGGGTGTAGCAGTAGGTCAATGTCCTCGGGCTAGGAAATGCTCGCTACAGGGAGGGTCCGCAGGTTCCTGTCGAGGAAGTGGTCTCGGCGAAGGCCGGTTGCGAAAGATGAGGTCCCCGTCCTTTATTCACGTTGATTTGTCTGCTGGATTGGTTGCCTTCTCGCTGAGGTTTAACCGACGAATCTGCGGGGTGGAAGTAGGATGCAGTGGGCAGAGTTCCTTTGTCCTCGAAGGCGGTACTTCAATGCTACACCATCCATTTCTTTCTTCTACCCGACCTGGATGTGTTGATCCGTTAATTTTCGGTGAGGGAGCTGCAGCATCCCGCTCCAGCGGAACTACAACGATCGGCTGTATGCGGGCCGAAAAGGTGCAAGACTTGGTGACAACTGGACGGTGCACCTATCTCCTCGTCCTCAGTCGCCATGGAGCCGCAAGAACCGAGTCTGGGAAAAATTTCTCTGCGTCTGTTCCTCAGAAATAATTTGCCTCCCACAACAGAATAACAGGGATAATTGGTATTGAAGGCCGGCGGAGCTCCACAACCTGTGCGGTGCATGAGACCAATTGCGCTAAGCGATAGTTCGATTGGCCCAAGCGCTCTACAGGCGAGTAGACTTCCTCCCGTGCTAAGTGGCAGGTCGATTAGGCCACAGGCTTTATAGGCCATTGGACTTCCTTGGCAGGCAGGTAGTGCGTCACCAATTGATTCAGGTTGTGACCGTCCTCAGTCCGCGGGAGCTTTAGGTCACAGGCAGCAGGGGTGCTTTGGATTTCACCTGATATTCTATACCTCAGTCTGGACGTTCACGCTGGAAGTTCTTGCACAGTGCATCGTCTACAGCAAGTAGTTTAAATGGGATGGGCCGATAAGCAACAGAGAAGACCCGCGGGCTTCTTCCACAAAGAGAGAGGCAGGCAGTCCGAAGTGTAGGGAGTCAATGGAAAAAAAAACAACTATGCACTAAGTAATATGTGTAGGTTTTGAGCAGAAGGTGTCCTAATCCCTTCCCTGAAGGCTAGCCAGCAGTGAGGGCCTGAGCAAGTAGCAGGAAAGAGTCAGAGGAGGAGGAAGGCATGTGTTCATTGTCTGAGAACTTCAGCCAATAACAATTATAATCTGTTTTGAGAATGCACTTCCATGGGCAATCTTTATTGTGACCTACTTTAAAGATTGATACAGGTATTTGAATTTTTATACAAGATTCACCAATGACCCGACAATATCGACCTAATATGAGCCAGTGCTTTATTAGCGTTATGCAAGGTTAAACTTGGGTTTGTTATACTGAGAACCTGTATACATTTTTTAAATGGTCTGATGTCCAAAAGTCTCTGGTAAATACCACTTTGTCTTCATTTAACTATGTGCCTCTTTTAGGCTAAATAAAATGTATTATTGTCCTGTTGAAAAGCTTCACAAATTATAGACTCAGTGATATAGAGTAAGTTGTACATATACTTCTTATCTCTATTATTTTTAGATACTATCAAAGTTATCCCTGCTATCAGAGGACACACTGAAAGACCCAAAACTACTTGACTAATATAAACAAGATGTCAACAAAGATAATAAATTTCCACTTGTATAAATAAAGTAAGATTTCCCAACATGAGCAGCAATTTAAAACAATTGAGAATTAGAATTACAAATTCCCTTAACTCAATCATTGATACCACAAATTAGGAAGATTTCCCTGATGGTAATCTTGGAAAGGAAGTCATCATTCTGCACTTGTGAGCGTGTGTATGGGTAGTAGTTAACACTATATGCATTATAGTTAGTTTTTTTATATTCAGCATTATTGTTTTAAATAAAAAAAACTCGATTACCATTATACAAGTGGGTGGAGAGTGTGCCATAAAAATTATGCATGGCAAAGAGTCTCATTAAGAGGTTGTACATTGTCAAAATTAATTAACATGTTTATGGCACACTGTGTACAGTAAAAGATTACTTTTCTAAATAAAACATGAATATACCAAATTACAATTATTTACAGAGATAGTCTTCAAAAGCTAATGCATCGATTATTTTTAATTTTCCAGAGTAATAAGACATTTCGAAAACTCTTTGAGGGTTCATGGTATACATGTAACAAAAAATTTAATGTTGCCCTGAGTATCATGCTCTATGGAACTCTAAATCCTATTCGGCTGAAGACTAATTTATTCAGTATCACAGCATCATTAGAGACTTATAATTCAGTAAGCAATTATTATGCTATTAGATTTAATCACAAGATTAGAGCATGGGGTCAGCTCAGCACCTATTAGTTTATATTGCTTTGAAGTTTTACTTACCTTTTTTTTTAAATAAAATGGTAAAACAATCTATTTCTTGAACTAGAACGATTCAAGTGTGATTTTCCCTAAAAATTACATAGATAATATTAATTGGAATCACAAGGTAGTGTCTTGTGTGGTATCTTCAAGTCTGCCAATAGCCATATTTAAGATACAATGCTACTTTTAAAGATTATTACCTTCAGCTTAAATGTTCTAGTTAAATTTGGGTAACTATAAAAAGTGAATATTATTATTATTTATTAATTTCCACTTTTTGCTACTATGGCTAAATGGGATTGGTTATCACAGGTTTCCTTCCTTTTCAGCCAGGGTGGGACTAAGGATTTTATTTAATGAGTTTGACACTAAATAAATTCCTATTGCCCAAGCAAGAATTGAATTCGCAACTCTAGGTTTACCATGTGAGAAAAAGACCAATGCTTACTCACTTGGTTAACCTGAGCTCCAAAAAGTAAATTGAATGATGTACTATTTCTTTTGTGTGTAAAAAATGTTCATTTTGAATGAATTTTATTTGAGGTACATTAAATTAAGTAACATAATTATTTTTTAATAAAGCTAATTTTATTCAAAAGTAATATAGCAGAATAAGTTTTATTAATGCTGAACAATTCTGTCTATTCTAGTAGAAAAATAAGTTTTTCATTCAGAAGAATCCCAGATAGATAAAATAATGTAAAAAAGGGCTAGGGGGATTATGTTTGTTGTGATGAGTGTATTTACTAACTACGAATTTGATATTTTTAAAAAACTAGATAAATCAATTAATAATGAGCAAGTTAATGTGTCTGTATCTAAGCAAAATGTCTCCAAAGGTGACCAATAGTTACAAATTTAGTTGCACAAAATGAGGTGTAGTTCATTTAATTAATAAACTTCTAGTGAAGGTATTCCTTTTTTTTCCAGGTTGTAATGACATCATTTCAATACTTCAATGTTCTCAGAAATTTTCAAACACTGTAAATCTAAAGTTATAAATATTAAGAATTTGAAAACAAATATAAATAAATGTATCTATGTAGCATTCTAATACAATTTTATTTGCAGTGTAATTTTGTTGATAAAACCTCTCAGAAACATTCCAATAAAAGACAATGATTTTAATTCAAAACATTGTAAAAATAAGTTATTTTGCTATATTTTTTAAAAATAAATGGAAATATATGAAAAATTAAGTATGCATAGTATTGATGGCATTTGATGATAGCTCTCTATTATAACATTTGAATATGATTGTGTTAGGTTCCTATGGGACTGTAATAATTTGTAGTTAAGACTTTAATTAAAAAAATATTATAATTTCTGTTTCTGTAGCCATTCTGGCTATTGCATCTGATTGCATGCTCTTGTTCAGTAATAATCTCAACTGGGAATTATAATATAGTACTAAAATTGGTAAATATATATATAAAATAAAAATAAAAAAAAAGAGGAAAAAATTGGTACAATCTTGAGGTTATCAAATACTTTGTTTTCCCCATACTTATATATAGCCCAAAGTATTACATTGGTTGTGTGAACCCTTCACCAGCACCTGTCAATGCTGTGATATTCTTTCTGTGCTCAAGTATTTCATTGTTTCTTTTTGATAATTGAAACAGAACAGTTGATAATGGGCCTCCTTGTATAATTTCATAGCTATCAATTGCCAACTCCAGAACTCTATTGTTGACACTAATCTTAAAGTAAAGTCCCCTGCAATAAAAATTCTATTTTAATGTATTACAAACTTAACTTCTCAAAACAAGTAAACTTGCCTTCTCAAAACAAGGCTTTGACTTATCTTCCTCTTCCCCAGTGTCTGCACTTAGCCAACACCTTGAGAGTGAGCCTCCAATTTTGTGAAAGTTCTTTTGATTTTTGAAATTTCTCCTATTTGATTTTTACCAGGGCTAGCCCATTTTTTTTAATTTTGAATAGCCTTATTTGGGAATAACATTAGGACCTTCATCCTCATATATATAACAATCAATCTATACAGTTCCAAAACGCAGTGGGCGACTCATGTTGGCAATGGTATTCAAGTGTTGCTGTGCCCATATGGATACTACATCACTGAAGTACTCTAATGAATATTTAGGCCAAAGAGGAAGAGTCTTATTAGTATCTCTGAACAAATGGCCTGTACTCTAATGAATAAATATGTTCTGGATTTTTCCTCTAGTGTGATTCTGCCGATCCTGTCATCAATGGAGCTTTATCATAATAGTGTATGACAATGGTTTTTATTAATAAATAGAGCTTACAATCACTATTTACTAAAACCTATTTATCTGAGTAGGATAACAAAATTCCTCCATTGGATTTCCTGTACAGTCACTATTATATCAACCTTACATTTCTTCAGTGCTTTGGTTGCAATATTCTGCAAATTCAACTCAGATTTTGTTAATCCATTTTGGTTTTCCTTTAATTTTTGAATGCTTATCAAGTCCTGGTGTTGGTTGAGACCCCTTTGTATTTAAATAGGGCCTCAATCTCAAATTCACAATCTTTAGGAGTTTAGGAGTCCATTACACACTTTTAGGACTAGACTAAACTGCACAGGGCATCTTGGGTACCTCCCAACTCCTGGAGTTTGGAGAGAAGGAATTGAAAACGGACACTATTATTATTGCAGAAAGCAATATAACTTCAAATTTTAAATATCAGTAACCTGCCTCAAATTTTATCATAACAAAAAAAAATTATATTGCTTTAAATCAGGAAACAACAGAAATCTCTCATCTCATTTCCCAGTCTTGGAAGTTATTGTGAATTCTGTCTGAGGTCAACTGGGCATATCTAACAACCTTATTTTAACCGCCTTCTGACTCCATTATGGATATTTAGATTGGAAATCCAATAGATCACGGACATATATGGGAATATTTATTACTATAAGTCTCCACACACACTGAAAAATTAAAATAAACAGAATTACAGGGCTATGACTTTCTTTTATAAATAATAATTTTTGAGATAATTTTATTAGAGGAGCAGCTGTGTTCAACCAGTGAAGATTCCAGAATTGGGCACAGAGTCCATTTAGGGTAGATGTTAAGACAAGTATGAACTTACCATATTAACATCAGGCAGCTAACTTTGACTGTAGAAAATGTACTAATGTTGTAAACGATTCTCTTCAATGCAAAGAAATAAGATTCTTACAATAAAACAAGTCATACTGATTCCAAAAGTATAAAGGATAAGGATAGGTTTTGAATTTTCACTAGGCACAATCGTAAAAGAAATATTCTAATTTTTTTAAGCGTCAATTGGGTTATAGATATGAATAAAGATTCCACTAAAGCTTTATTGGATATTTTCACTGTTTTCTCAGCTTTTACCCTTAGGGTCATCCAGTGTTATTTTGCAGATATATACACTGGATCTTTTTCTACCTGTATTTTTCTAAAGTTACAATAATTAATTTTACCTTCTTAGTGCCCAGTTAAACAGCAGATATAATAGAAACCGTTCAAATAAAATATATAGGAGTAAAAGAGGACAAGCTTAATTTCGATAATGTTGTGAAATCTGACAACCCAGTAAACCTGCTTCTAGTAAACAAAAATACATTTATTTCTAATATTACTGGAAACATTAAATAATGAACTAACTTCTTAGTTGATATAAGAAGCTTGTATAAAACCGCTGGGTACAAACAATGCATAATAGGTAAAATTTGACAATCTAAAGGAGTGGAAAGATTGGTGAAGTATAGGGCAACAGCGCGTCTAAAAGAGGAATGCCTCATATGTGAAATCTCAAAAATTACAAGTTTGGATACTCTTGAGACTCTGTTCCATACCCACACACTATACGTAGCCCAAAAATGGACAAATAGACCATATAATGCATGGAAAAGAGTAAGGTGAAAAAAAAGAAATCTATACACCCTGTTTGGAATGTATAAATTATTCAGAAGATATTGGATAGCTTTCAATAAGTTGGCATTTTAAGTGTGATTATTGTAACAGATACTATCTTGATTGATTATTTCTCCCCTCAAACCTGTTTTTAACTCTGTAAAACTTCCCTTTCTTCAAATTGAAAATTTATTAAAGCAAAGCCAATTTCAATATACATGACAGTACTTTATAAAGTATCGTTCACTTAATGAAAGTGCATAGTACTTTAGTAACTGAGGAATTAGGAATTTTTAACAAAAGGGGGAAAAAAAACAAGAATAATTTCTTTCAATAAGCTCACCTATATTATAGGTTTGTGACAACACATAGGTTAATACATAAATTTAGAATATTTCAACAGTCCTAAAAGAAGTGATGGTGCTAACAATAATAAATAATCCAGTCAAAAACATACCAAGTCATTCGTTATAGGTAGAATGTTTAAGATAGGGCATTATAATAAACTCCTTGTAAATTATTGAGTTAATGATTCATCAAATTTCAATTAAATCTCTCTCTATATATATATATATTACAATAACAAAACAAAATTATAATTTGTAACAATTATTTAAATAATTTATATTTGTTTTTTAAAATAATTTAAGTATAACAATTTACAGAAATATATATAATTTAAATGAAGTATTAAATATGTAAGAGCATACTTAATTCATAATAATGGAATTAAAAACTTAGAGTACAAACAAGACAACATGCTGATGACTGACACAACATCAAAAGCTACATCAAGAAATAGATCAGAGCTTAAAAAGCTGCTAATAAAATATCACATACAGCATAGTACTATGAATAATGAAAATACAATTCAAACAACTTAAATAAATAATTTATTGGTAGGAAATTACAGAGCTATACGCTAATAAAATAAATCTATGTAATCATGATTGGATCCTGTATAAAATAAACATTAAATTTATGGATCAATGGTAACAAGATTTGTTACAGTAAATCACAATGAAATAATACAACTAAAACAGGGAATGTTAACAGGAGGGATAGAAAATAAATATATACAACAATAAAAATAAGAAAACTGATAAAACTTATAACAATATCATTTTTTAAATAAAAAAATTATATATTTGTACTTACTTAAGCCTTATGTTTTCAGAACAAGTGTTCGTATTGAATCTAATCATATGATTTAATTTACAACAAAACATTTAAACAGGGACAGAAATGTTGAAACATACATGATAGAATATATAGAAGTATGCTAATCAACTAGGGTCTTCATTTTATAATTCATGGCCCATTGGTGTATAAATATATCCACATATATAAAAACATTTAAAGCTAATGTCAGTCTAATAACACTGCATCTAACAGAACTACAGGCAGATTACAAATAATACAAATACTATCATAAATGTTATCAGGAAACATGTTAAATAATTTTTCATTGTTATAACAAATAATAAACAAAACAGGCATACATTTAACCTAATAACAAATAACTAATGAGTAAATGTGGGGAATAAGAAGAGTCAACAACTTCATTCTTAAATAAAGCAATATTCTTTGACTAGGAACAACACAAAAAGTCACATGGTTTTGTTTCATAAAGTGAACTCTGATAAATATAACATACATTTTCTTCTTCAAGATAATGTCTTATCAACTGAAGAAACAATAACAGAATTTAAACAGGCATCACACTCCTGTGTAGAAGATGAAGTGTGGCTAGGAAGTTGCCCACTCCATCACCCCACAATATAATTATAAACATTTTAATAAATAATAAAAAAAGAACTTTAATCAATTGCATTTAAATACCTCTTAACAAGTTTTTTGAGTGTGATGCTAGAGGCCTAAATGCAATATAAGACTAGCTCAATACATAACTGGGGAAAATAAGCAACAACCTTCAACTTGAATGCACACTACACTTATAAATAATTTACAGATGAATTGGAATGTAAAAATATTATTTTTTTTCTCATTATTTTTATCCCAATACTAATATTTATCAAAAACTACTTACATACAGTTAATAAAGAAAAATTAACATACACCAATATACATGGTTAAGATTTATCACCGGGGTAAAAAAAAATACCTCCCTAAAAATAATTTTAAATTTTTTAGTCACTACTATTTTGGAAAATAAAAGAACGAGTTTATCAACAATGTTTGTTTCTACACAACTAAAACAATAAAAAATTGTTTAATCATTTGACTTTTCAACATTGAATAATTCATTCAAATCCATACATGTAGATATGTTATTTATCTACTTACACACACTCATGCGTGTGCACACAGACACACATACATACATTAATTTTAAAATTTGATAACTTCATTTCATTTTCTAAATAAATTTAGCTCATTAAATTTTGGGGCAGTCACTACAATATCATATCAGTGGAATAGCTAAATAAGTCAATCTAAACTGATCCTCCTAAAGCTCTATTTGTGTTTATGGTTCAATATTTCATGTTTTTAAATCATTGTTCATATATTAACTTTTGTTCTGTAGAAATTGAAGGACCACTTTTATGCCCAGTTGAATAACAGTCTAAAAATATTAATAGAATAATTTGTATTTTTTTTATATGGTTGGGCGATAGTTAACATTATCTGTGGATGGATAGTTTTGCAACTATTGACAGTACTAATGACAGATTTCAACCACCAATAGTAATAAGACAATTGATTGAATGATAGCAAACGCTTCCCCCAGTAAGCTGTTTTCATTCTAAGAAAAAGTAAATTTTAGGGATATATCTAGTCACTTTTTCTATTGTCTCTATTTTATAATTAATAACAATCATGTTTTGTAAAAAGATAAATTTTAAGTTTCCCATTTCCCGTTTTTATAGCAGATGTTACAAAACCATTTGTGAACAGGCCAGTAAAATTAATTATTTGTCAAAGCAAGTAATTATCTGGCAAGTATAACGGACAAATATATTGATCTTGTAATAATTATCAAATAATTAATTATTTTTCGTGGTAGTAATTCAAGGAATTCAGTCCTCTGTTTAATATTTTTAATCATAAACATTTTGCAGCTCCCTTACTTGACACATATTCAGTTTGTCACTTCTTTCATGCCTAAATAAAATGAACAATTGTAAATAATGATTAATCGCCATTTTAGAACTTATTATTTGAATTTTATCTTGGAATCAGTATTGAATGTGGATCATAAACAAAAACAGTAGTGAACCGGTTCTTTAAATAATTAAACCATTTCAACAAATAGAGCTTAAAAATGTACTGATGTTTGGATATTACAATTTGTATTCATACTTTTTCCTTTTTAGATTGAAAGATGTCACATAATTTGTTTCGAGTAGAAAGGCTTGCTTATTTTTTTTTTTTTTAATTTATTTCAAAAATTCATTATATTATTATCATGATGGGGATAAAGTTAGGTAAAAAAGGCAACATGTTTTTCTTAATACAATTGGACAATTTTTGATTTTCAGGTTAATTCCAAAATGGGAAAAGATTTTTTTTTTTTTTCTAGTAGGATGTAAAAACTATTTTTTCTCGAGATTGATTTATTTTGTAAAGAATAATTTCAATGTACAAATTATATAATAAGTCTATGTCAATGCAAGCCATGTTACAGAGGATATGGTGTGTGAAATAAATGGCAGACAGACAGATTTTTTGTCTATTGCGGATTTCAATTCTATGTATCTTAAAATATGAAAAACCAAAGTGTGATGTGGTTAAAAAATAAAATTGTTTGGTGGATTTCTTTGTCTTATTTAGGAAATAATAAATCAAAACATTGTGTTACCCATACAAAAAGATTCTTTAAACTCACCCCCCCCCTTCAATAATTAACAAAAGCAAACAATATCGAATAATCAAAAGTTTTCTTTCAATGTTATTGTCCTATTGCCCATTCCAGTTATCTTTTACCAATTCGACTTACTTTTATTGTTAAATTGAATTTAAATAATATTAAAGTAAATCTTTTTCTTTTTTTTAAATATTATTCATAGTTTTATGGCAAGCATTTTTTTTTAAATTCTAAATGACATCAAAATGTTCTTTCAATCAATTTAATAAGTCATGATTAATGGTGTCTTCTGGAATTGGCTATGATATTTTGTACAAATATTTTGCTAGTCACGCTGCTAGCTTCTTCCAATTATCACGACATGGACCACGGTAGTCTAAGAGCAATTTATTAAGTGTTTATACAAAGTTTTATACACATGGTATAAATCTCAACACTGCATATTGGTTAACTGTATGGGTATTTTTTTTTACTATCTGTACAGACTTATATTGATATTTTATACAGTACTTTCCCCAATCTTCCACAAAATTGAGTAATAATTACAATATAAAATTCTGAAGCATACATTCCTCTTCTTAAATCCAAATTGCTCAACTTTGTTAAATCAATTTGAATTTCTAATTATGCTATTAATCAACCTGTGTGCTACCATCAAGTGATTAACATAAAGAAATATAATATTTAAAGAGGAATTAAAAAATAACGATCTAATGAAGATTTTGATATTAACAGGTTACTTCTATTTGTATTTGCTAAGAATGAGTCAATGATGGAATGAGTGTGATACAGAAAAATATTTCAGAGTAAAATATTGTCAGAGATGAACTTTGTAAGTGTTGTGCAGCTCAAATGATATTTTTAAATAAATGGGCAGCAAAACAGTGGTAAAGTTCATAATAATATTTTTTTTTTCATAAATCAACCATCATGGGTTTGCCATCATGGCTTCTACTACACACTAGTAATGAGAATGGGGAAAATGTGTGGAACAGAAAGGAATTTTGCTTATAAAAACCAAAACGATAATTGCCTATAAGAAGTCCAAAACTAATGAAATGAAATTCACTTCACATTATACAGCACCTAAATCACTATCTTGAATATTCTGTTATTGTCTAGTAAATAACTAACAGTTCAATTACAAAGTAACAAAAATATTTTATTCTGTGCTAATATTAAGAGCTCAAATAATGAAAAATAGGAAAAGATAACTCACGGAAGTATGATTATTGTAGGCCATTTGATTAACCTTGAAAAATATGTTCTTTAAAAATATATGTAACACAGGATTTGTATGTAGTGTGCAAATCAAAAGGTTTGAAGCTAAATTGTAACAAATAACAATATTTAATAAAATATTACATACATACATCTATGTACAACAATCAACAAATTATTAGGCATAACTTAAAAATATAGTTCATTTAGAAAGCATTTTCATGCCCATATAATAAGCAACAATAATTTACATAACAAAAAATAAAACATCTATAAAATTCATTGCCACAATTATCAAACAGAACCCCTTCCATTCGTTATCAACTGTAACTTTCCAATGAAAAATAGGTTAAGAAAAATAACAGATTATTAAAAAAAAAAAAAAAAAGAAAAAAACTTCTATAAATAAACAAAACAAAGATAAAAATAAATACATCTAAACGCATTTCTTGTTTTTGTCAAATTTCATAAAATAACTGTATACTGAGGTATACTTAGTAAATCAAACATACCCGTTAAAAGTATAAAGGCTTATTTTTCGTTCAATTATATTAAAGCCTAGTCAATAAATAGAAGAAGAAAAGAAAACAGAGGTCGAAAGTGGGAAGAAAAGAAAGATATTACTATGAGAATTGTTATGAAGTTCCAAAGCCGTACACTTCAAGTACTCTAATCTCGAAGTCACGACCTTGGCATAGTGGTGGGTTATTGAATGTTAAACAACGGTCAGTTTTTCCAAAGCGTATATTCTCATCCATCCAAATAGCTTGACCATCTCTGAAAAATAATAGAACTAGCATTAATAGAGATGTTATGATACTGACCTACACATTTCATGACCTTTAAGAGATCTCATAAAGACATGAAACACATAGAACTGTGTTAAGTATTAGTAAGTACTTTGAAATTCTCATCTATCATGATCTTTTATGGACACGTATCAATTACTTTTTTTTTTATTATAAAAATACGGATAAATTATGTTCTGATGCATTTGATCAGGAATGTTGAATATCTCTTTCAAAAGAAATAACTTTAAATTAAGTGCAGCAAAAGGTCTTGTATATTTAATTGAGTAGGAGTATGAGGAAGTCATGTGGTGTCCACATCAGATTAATCTTTCATTGGGGTAATTTGATAGTGATTCCTGGCAGGAGATATGATAATAGCATTATATTAACTGACGAAACCACCTCTTCGTTTGAGTGATAATAAATGACACAAATTATATAATACTTTACTAAAGATAGGTAATACAAAGTAAATAAGTTGCAGAACAACATATTAACACTTACCCCCCACCAATTGTTATCATCTTTGTGTCTGCAGCCATGAACAGTTCTGCTGCATGGTGTACAGCCTTACCATCATCCATACCAACCCAGGGATACTTAGCACGTTCAGGGTACAGAGAAAATAAGAATGTTTCTCCTGTACCAAAATAAGCATTCCTATTTCCGCGTTCATCCTTTTGATTCCTTTCCACCCATCTTGAAGAACAATAAGCGCCAAACACCTAGAAACATATCATACAAGCGTAAGTAATTAAAATATATAAATGAAACAAACATTCAAATTTGTTTTAATTGTTAACTAAAGCTAATAATACAATAATCTATGGTAATATATACATGTGAAAGGTTTTAAAAATATTTGTAGATCAACAAGCATAAATCACTGAATGGATTCAGATGAGAATTGATGCAGAGATATACAAGGTCCTGGATTGAACAAAATGATATTTTTTCTCATTACGATTTGTTCTCCTGGTTATAAAAAGTTTATTTATTTAAACTTTTATGTGCTATGAAGAATATGTGTACTATGGAATAGATGCCACATTAAAAAAAAATGTTCCCCAAAAATCACATTTTATCTTATGGTTTTCAGGGTAATTGTGAACATTCAATCATCTAAATAAAAAAGTCCGTCATGCAGGGGCTGCATAAACTAAGCAGATTTCCCTCGTGAAGTTTAGTAATAGACCAATATACATACTGCTAACACAACAACACCGTGAATAAATACAAACGGAAATAAATGTTTCATCCAATTTCAATAACCTGCCGACAGGAAGCGTTAGATTAGAAATGTAAACAAACGGGTCGGCCTGCGTCATACCGGAAAGAAAAACAATTACTGAAATCTATCAGAATATAACATATTAATTTTATTGAGAACTATTTACTATATCTACTAGTGTAATTTGTAATGAGTCAGAATAATTATCTCAATCAATAAAATCTTAGTAGTCCAAAAATTTAAGATGGGGGGGGGGAGTCACCAGGGTATATTTGCATGTATCTCGTATAATAAAGGTCTCTTGAATACAATTTTTGGTATTTAAACTTTTAATAATGTGATTTATTATGTAGCAGAGTATTGTTTACGTAACATGAGTATAAGTGGCGGTTTGCTGAAAACTGAAAAATGCAAATATCTCGGTTAATATTCAAGATACAGAATAAACGTATATAACAATATTTATAGTAAATTTAATTTGCAATAAGATTGGTTATATACTATTTTTCGATCCTATGCCGTTATCCTAATAACGGAGAAATTTCGAATTTTCGAAAATCCCCCCTCCCTCTAGTCCGATTTCAGCCATTAACGAACTTGATCTGTCTTTTTACATAAAATGGTTAAATATCGAGTTTCGTAACGATCAAACAAAAATTGCGACCGCTAGAGCGTTAACAGACAAATATATATATATAATTTTGAACGGACCTCATTTTCGTCATCTCCTGGGTAGGATCGATGGACATTTGAAGAAATTTTTTGAAAATCGCGTCATGAGTACGACCTCAATATCTGATTTCCCTTAAGGGAAATCTGATAAAAGTTGTGCGTGGGTTTAGAAATGGCGTAAAATTAATTGAAAAATGTTAAATAGCCAACTTCTTGTCAATGCCATGTTTTATACTTCTCCTATACATTTTTATCTAACTCAAATATACTGAGATATATGTAAATTTGGGTTTTCGCCCCTTCATTAAACCTCCACTCCAAATCATTCCATTTTAATAAGCTAGTAGATCACTTAAATTCTAAACTTAAATACTACTTATGTTTTAGAACAGAGCTTTAGTAACAAAGAAACAGAGATTAAACACAAGAGTGAAGCCATCAGCAAACACTAAATAATTGTAATGCTCTTGTAAGGACAATTTTTACTTTATTGTTACCAAAGTCAATATTAAGTATTTCATGAAAACTAAAGATCTACTTTGTTAATTACTGAAATTGGACCAAGAGGCGTGAGGTCATGGAAAGGAGTAAGGCTGAAAAATCAAAATATCTTTATTATTATGTGACGGGTTTTTAATTGTTATATAACCAACATTCTTGATAAAGAAATCTCCTAAAATTGTTCTTCAGGCCAAGTGTCATAAAAGGAGTATTTTTTCTTTCTTACCTTTTAGTAAACCACCCAACTAAAAAACAAAAACAAACACCTAATGCATATTTCACTTTAAGGTATTATATCATTAAATATCTAACGCTCAGCTTACAATTTTAAGTCCCGTTTACATAGAGCCTTTACGAAGAGAGAAATAAAGACTAAAATATAAATTGATATCATCTATGTGTAATTCTATCCTGGTGAATCTGCATAGGTAACACAACCAACTGTTAAATGATTGAAGTCTTGAGAATTGCGGAGAAAAACATAAAATTAAATGTGATTTTTGGCCAAATCATAAAAAAGTTGTGATTTTTGGTGGTCATTTTAAAGAAATCGTAATTTCTTGTGGAAAAATTAAGGCTTTATTTGGGGTGAAAATCTAGAAAAAAAAAGGTGAAAATAGAAAAAACAATATTCATGAAGTGAATATGATGTTGTATTCAATATATGAATATGATTTTATCCATAATCATATTCATAATTACAATAACCTACCCGTAATTTTATCAAAATCATATTCATGAATTCAAATTCATCTATGCCTATCTCTATGAATGTGATCCAAATCTATGTACTGAAGATATGGTCTAGCTTCAAGGAGAAGAAAGGAGGATTAACTGGAATGTAAGATACTTATACAAAGAACAACTTTAAAACTGTTGAAAGATTAAGATTAAAAGAATTTGATTAAGATAGACTAGAAGCAGAGGATGCTTGGAAATAACATATAAAACAAACCCATAAATACCTCATTGTTACACGTTTTGATCATAAGTAAAGTAGGTTCATGATGTTCAACTCGGACATAGAAGGTAGTAAGTGAACATCCATGCTCTTCTGTTGTATAAAGTAGTACAGGCTGATACATAGTAATCCGAACAGGTAACCATGACCAAAGGGTAAATAGCTGCAAGATTAAGAAAAATAATAAGAATAAAGTATATAACGGATATAAATACTAATATTTAAACAATAAGAATGTTTAAACAACAATTATTATGTTACATGATCAAATATATTTTACTAAACTCAGAGAATTGAAAGCCCCAAATAATCTCTTATTAATTAACAAAATATTTTAGGATGATAAAAACAATAAAAAATCTTCACGTCATTAAAAAAAATGAACCAGAACCTAAACAATAATATTAACAAAAGGAAGTGAATGCTAATTATTATTTATTTGTTGGTTTTAATCTTATAAGTATTCTATCATTTTAATAAAAGATATACATGTATAAAATTGTCTAGATATAATTTGATAAGAAAAATGTCCAGGACAGTGAAATATATTTAATGACATAAAAATGATTTGTGACCAAAAAATCTTTTATTGTTTTTATTTAACTTGTTTAGATTTCAATGAAGAAAAGTTTTTGAATAGAATATTGAATATATAAATAGAAGTATACACATAAAATGTATAAAGTAAATTATTTATTCAGAGATAAATAGAAACCTGATAAATAATTTAATATTAGGCCTCCTTAAAATTTGAAGGACAGTAGACTGCAAAACAGTGAACAGTTTACAGATTTATTTTAAAAAATAATTTTTTCTTTCTACTTTGTAATAAAAACAATGAACCTTCAAGATGTGGGATTAAATGGAACAAAATATGTATGAAAACTCGCCATAAATTTCAAGAAGAATATTACTCAGGTGCATTCAAAATAAAACCAAAACTTTTTTTCATTGAAATATTTATGTGTAATTATACAGGATCTTCGGTTAAGATGATTTAATCATATTTAACCAGTAAACTGAGATTAAAAGTAAGAAATAGCATTTGGAAATATATTTATCTCAAATTAAAATAAAATAATTATTGTCAGGATAATATTTGATTAAATCACTAATAATTTTATTAATAAACAACAACAAACAACAGCTCTGTAATAAATATAACAGAAGAAAAGTGTCCTGGCTCTACTGTGATATACATTATACTGGTGCTCCATTAATACTACTCAATTAAAACTGTATAAAATTACCTGAAACTGGAATGAGAAAGCTAAATTATGATGCAAAAATATTTAAGGTCGCAATATATTTATTACTATATGAACTGCTTCGACACTATAACATCTTACTGACTGAGATGGGAGAAGAGAAAACAAGTGACCATTATTTGTATAAGAATAAATAATACATTTCGTTTAATGAACAAAATGAAATATCAAAATGTTGTTTTGCCATATTTAGACACTGATAAGCCTGTGTCAAAAATTAAAAATTAAAAGAGCGTACCAGGAATATATAGCATAATGTAAATTTTCTTGTTTGAATTACTCCTTCCTAGGAGGCCTCTTAGGAGGTTAAATTTATTATGTCCTTGATATGAACATATGAGTAGTATATACTTGTTTTTTCTTCTCCTTTATGTTCCATAATGAGATAAGTTTAAATGTAAACAACAAGTAATTAAAACAATAGCAATACTCATTTTAAACACTAGGCCTCAAAAATAGTGCATTCCAATTTATTGAAAGTTTATGTTGACAATACACATTGTTTTCAGTAAACAGAAGATGCATGCAACCACATTGCCTTTGGGTAAAAATTATTGACAAGGCATATAATCCATAAAGTGGAAAAGTAAAACTATAAAAACAGGCTAGCAAAACAAAAATTTAGAAAAATCTAAATTCATTTCTGTGGGAAAATAACAAAAGCAAAATGAACATTCAAAAACATCCTACCAATGAGGCAAACTGATTTAAATGGATAAATATATAAATAAAACTCTAAGGTTTCAATTTAAATTTGATACGAATACATTTATTTTATTTTTTTCAGACCATTGTCATCAATATTGAAAATGCTGTCTGTCAGTTAACTCGTTTGTAACTCAGTCAAAAGTTTCAATTTTATATTTTTGAACAAACTATACCAGCAAAAATATGTTAAAAGAGAATTCAAAATGTCAACTTGGAGGGGATCTTACTTTGATGTCAAAACACATGTTTAATCTCTCCATTAATATTAGCTATATAAAAAAAAAAATTGTTTTAAGAATAATGATTATGGTCCTAAAAAGATATTTACAATCATGAATTTCAAAGTCTTGAGTTACAAATCCTGGGAGTCAAAACTTTATTCATGTTCTATAAAAATGGCTCAAATGAATTGAGAATTTTTTTGAATTTCTATTAAGAGAATGGATGTTGTTAACATGCACTATTTTATACTCTACTCCCATTCTCAGAAGTGGGGTTTACTTTAAAACATATATTCGTCAATATCTCCGGTAACAATGATTTAATGAGAAAAATGTAAAAAGGGATTGTGTTTAGAATATACTTATGGTCTTAAAATGTTATTTAATTTGTGAATTTAAAAATGTTACCTTCCGACTTCCTGTCACTAAATAAAATTTATTAGTGTGCCATGAATGTCCTTCGACAAAATTGTGAAACTAGTTCCAAGTGTATCAAGGATATGAATATTGTCAATGTGGACCACTTTATACTGCTTATGAGAGAGCAAGATATAACCACACATCTAAAAAGTAAGGTATGCATGACTAGTTCTAGCTCAGTCAGCACTCATGGCACGATTTTTGAAAAATTTCCTCAATGTCCATCAATCCTAACTATGAGATGACGAAAATGAGGGCTGGTCGATTATCCCAATGTCAATAATCCGTACCATGTGTAATTTTAATTACACTGATCATTTAATTTACTTATTGGTATGTTATAATTATTGCTACTTTGAATAAAATTAAACTAAAATAAAATTATTTTTCTCAGAATGTCTATAATGGAAGCCATCATTAATTATTTCTCAGAAACTGATTCGTTACATATTTGTATCTGGTTCAATGTGTGTTCAATGAAATAAGAGTTGAATAGCATTGGTTTACTTAGAACTGTATACACTACCTAATTTGTTCATTGCATTAGATTCTGTGAAACCCTTTCCCTTCATATAACTGGTTGTGGATAGCTTACTTTCAGTTTCAAACCGTTCTTTGTGTACACTGTATTTGTATTGTACATGTAGCTCAAATTGGACAACTTATACATATGTATGTATGTATTTCATAACACTCGTTTCTTCACTATGCTCATACATACTATGTTTAAATAAATAAACAAACTTGTTTTTTTTACGAAGTTATTTTAGATCTTCCTTTTCCTTATTATTTATAAGAAAATAAATAAACACAAAATAAATAAAAATTTTGATTATCCGAACCACCTCTGACAACATTAGTTCGGATAATCGACACTCTACTGTATATAAGTATTTTATCTAAAATTGCAGTTTAATTGCAGATGATGTTCGTTAACGGGTGAAATCAGACTGGGGAGGGATGATGTAAAAGGGAAATTTTGAAAATTCAAATTATCTTCGATATTATATGTCAGGTAGAAAAATTGTATAGGACCAATCTTATTGCAAACTAATTGCCTATAAATGCTGTTATATATGCATTTTCACTAGCATGAATATTACCCGAGATATTTGTACTTTTTAGTTTTCATTCAGCCTTCTGTAACCCTCCCCCCCCACTCATACTCATGTCATGTTAACAATAAGATTTACGGACCTTTTTATTGGAAGCTTAAATACCAAATATTGTTTTCATTGAACTTTTACTAGTGAGGTACATGCAAATATGTAGTGTGATGATGTCATCATTTAAGGTTTTACGTTATTAACATGTTAATGTTGATTTGATATGTACCATATCAATATTATTAGAAAACAATGATTGTTTGTAGTTTGTTACCAAATTATGAGAGATGACTTTAATAAGTTGAGAGACTCTTTAGCTTAAGTATGTATGTTGAGTTTATTATCTGAGATGATGAATTAATTATTTGCCATTCTAACAAACAAATAAGTAAACAAAGAAATATTATTTTTCCACAGAAATTTTAAATGTCAGTTAATTATAAATACATTTATTACTTTTTATTCCACAAGTAACACATCTAATGATGACAATATGTATAGGTTCCATCATTAAATGTTTAGAGCTATAGTTATACAGCTGTATAGTCCATGCAGTAGAAAATATGTTGATACAAAAAAAAAAAAAAAGGATGCCTGAGCTAAGAATTTTCTAAAAGAAATATTTTTGAGGTAATTTACTAAATCAAAGAATATGTTAATAAAAGCAAATACTTTTAAAAAATCTTGGAGTTGTATTTATATAAAATATATATAAAAGGTAAGGAGAGAAAAAATTGAATTATTTGCCTTGTGTACATATTTATAGTAAAAAAACAACAAAAATACTAAAATATATAAGATTATCAATACAAAGTATTTAAAATAAAATTTAATTGATCCCAAGTTTTAAGAGACAAATATAAGGATAAACAAAGCCAAATCAGTGAAGTTCTTTATTGATGTATCAATAATGTATTAAGGCAAATTTAAATTTGAATATTAAAGTCATACAATTATAAAACACAGCAGCATTTATTATTTATAACCTAAGTTTGTGCAACGTAATAATACTGGGTGGGGGAGAAGAGCCTGACATTACTTAAATGTCTATAGAAGCCAAGTGCCTCAACTGACAGTGTGTGTAAATATAGTAAGCTTTCATCAATACTTTAAGGCTCAGCCAACTTCCCACAAATTTTATTTTTTAGTAGTGTTACCATGAAAACTATACCGAAAAATACTGAAGTGTTTGCTTCAGGTTCTCTGTTAGAGATATTTTATTGCAAAGGATATAAAAAGTCACTTGAACCATTGGCTTATAGCTTACTCAAATGGCATCTCAAATGCTATCCACTCCCAATAACTTCACACACTCGAGAATAGGCAACAACAGCTACTGATACTTAAAATCATCCTCTGAGTGCACCGGTATAAAATACTTATTAAAAATTAAATACCAATATTTATAATAACCTAATGTGATAAAAATAAATTACAGAAAATATAAATTGTAAAATAGGTGATGCTAATGAATGAAAAGGGATTTGGGAGTTGAAAAACTTCTATGTAATCACTAAATCTAATTCAGTTTAAATAATAATTATAAAATATATATATTTAAACACTGCAATTTCTAGATACTTTGAACAGGCAACAGCAAAAATCTACATATGAAGTAAGAATAAATACTAACAAATGCAAACATTAAATACAAGGCAAGTATAATTACAACAAACAAACAAAGGCATGCAGCAGCATTATACAAAACATGAATGTATATCAAATAAGAAACAAAAAGGTATACATTCAAGAGCAAATCGAAAGTGCGACATAAGCAGGGGACACCTAACCCACTCAGCGCTACCATTACATCAATACAAAACAACAATACATTCTTCGTGTATTTTGCAATCAATAAACCAAGAATTTAAAAAATAAGGAAATGTGGAAAGGAAATTGCTATTTAGAAATAAATGCCATATATATATATATCATAACTACAGCAGGCAAAAAAAAAAAAAAAAGAAAGGAAAAACTAACTCTTGAAAAAATTAAAAACTCTACTGATGTGTAAAAAAAAGTAAGAAGAAACAAAATTAATTATATGGATGTTGTGGTAGCGCTCACTTGCTGTGGGTTACTTACGTCTTGCTGGTCAAGAATTTTGGAGCGGATGTTGAAGGTCAGATACTGGCCCATAGACGGAACTCGTGGTCCAGGGGAGTGCTCTCCCTTTGTGTCAGCATTAACACACAATATAACACTCTCACATCTTCTTATACTTTCCCTCCGCTACAACCCATAGGTGTGTCCGCTTTCATACATATCTTTTTATGAGATTATTATAAAATAAATATGTCCTTATATATCCAGAAATAAAACATAATCTGCTTATATTTAAAATTTCAAAAAACATTAAAAAAAATAATAGATAAATGAACCTATTTTCTACCCGGGATATGTTTATAAATAGCCAAAGCTGCAATATTATGAAAGTGTATATTCACAATGGTGATTGTTGTGGTTATGGGTATGCCTTAAAGGCAGAGGCAAATGACAGGGAATTGCACTTAACCAGTAAAGACTTAAACTGTCATCTGATAATGATCAATAAGGGTTAATAAATTCTATACCTTCAAATTCTTATTGCAGCTAACACCTGGAGATTGTTATTTCTCATATGATAAATCAGTTTTGCATTGGAACAAAAGAGGGGGGGGGGAGGAAGATCAAAAGGATATGCATGCTGTTGCATTCCGCACCAGGTTATACAACAAAAAAGATGTCGAGAAGAGTGAAGAAAATTCTACTGATGTTTAGAATTGTTGGGAGGGAGGAGGTCATACCCCTAGAGTCCGTAGCTCACTAATAACAGGCATTAGTGGAATAAATATGCAGATCACAACTTTAATATATCTCAGCCTTTCCCATTGGCATGAGGATTTGGGAAAGGAAGAAACTGAAACACAGAATTGTTGTACAAATATTCATTGAAATTCAATTATCATATGATCATCTTAGGCTATGAGTAGTATTAATCAAAGCAGTGTGGATCTGCCTTTATTCCCCTAAACTTAACTTGGTTAAAATTAAACCAATATAAACAAAATGTTTACAAGTAAAGCACCAAAAAAGTAATGTACTTAAAAAATCATTGATAATGACTTCTTTCAAAACTCCATGAATATTGTCCATGATCTATTTATTTTACTCCCTTAATGTAAATAGTTTTTGAAATTTATATTATTATAGTTATATAAGAACATAATAATTTATAATACAAAATGACAGTGTATAATCCAAATTTTATAAATAGATTATTAATTCATGGATATCTAAGAAAATTAAATATAAGGCTGTCACTCTCTTTTAAGCAGATCCTGTATTCTCACCAAAAATATTTTAAACTTAAAAAACTTGATGAAACGACATTTCCTGCTATAAAGTAAATAGTTTATTTGGTCATTAAAACATCAAGGTATTATGTATATTTAAATAAGCAATTTAATAATAAATGCATGAAAATAAAAAACTTTTTGATTGTTTGATAAATGAAATAATTTTTTTTTGTTTTTTTAATTAATATCCATAATATAGTGCTATGGTTATAAAAGCTGAGAGAAAGGCCTTCGAGCCAGTAAGAAAACTTTTATTTAATGAGCTTGTCAATAAATGAATTCCCATTCCTCGTGCAAAATTCAAAGCCTCAACTTAATTAACAAGACCATTAAAACCAATATCTTAAGTTAAAGTTCAATAGCTCTCCCAAAGCACCTCCTTCTCCCCTCCTAATAATAAATAAATAATGAAGTTAATGCCAATATCAATAATATCACTTCCAAATATGTTACTTCACATTGCACCACCAGAACCTTAAAAAAGAGTTAATAACCAAGCCTCAAATCATATTGACCACCATAAAATATATTTAAAAAAAAACAACCAAAACATAAATAAAACTAGAATAAAAAATATATATTTTTTCATTCATTTTGTTTCCATTGGTGTAATATGCAAAATATTAATATAAGTAAAATTAATTTAAATATCATTATCTGAAAAACACTAAAATATGGAATGAACAATAAACAACATAATAAAACATGTGTCTTTATTATGTAACTATTGTCCATTTCAAGTGACCGACTTAATCAGGATGGGTTATCTACAGGTTACCACCCCTTTCTAGACAGGGTGGGGAGCAGGAAATTTATTTAGCGAGTCTACCACTAAATGAATCCCCTTTCTCCACAAAGGAATAACATCCAAGGCTCAAATCAACAAGTGTATTAAGAATAATACCTTAACACACATGGCTAACATGAGCCCCAAAACAGATGTTAATTCTTTCAAGAATTTTCTATATTAAACCATAATAGTGAATGCAGAGAACAGCATTGCATCATGGACAAATACTTTTACACACATCATTTTCGAACGCATAAAACAAAATGCAATTACACAAAGAAATCATTTGTTAGTCAAGTTAGAAGTGAAAAGAATCAAAAGCTGCAATGAATTAGATGAAAAGCTCTAGCCACAAAGTGGAAACCAGGGTGAAAATTAGTAATAAATTCATATGTGTATTACTTTGAGTGTATACTATATTACACATTGAAATAAAAAAATTGATGTCTATTGACATAACTATGGCTTCTTTAAAGAATGGAAATGATGGCAAAAAGTGTACATTAATAAATCTAAGTATCCACTAAAAAACTTATATTCATAAGTTGAACATTGCTATATGAGAAAAAACAACCTTGGTTCATTTTCACTATATATATATATATATATATATTGTTTTTTTTAATCCCATACCAAAAAATTAAGGACTGCATTTTCAGTAACATATTATAGACAATCAAAGAAGAGGAAATACTGTACTTTTGATTTTTGGAACTACAAATATCATTGCAACACGTTCAGTAGACTTCCAAATGCTATCAGAATGAAGACTTCAGGGACTGTCTTAATATTTTACTACTAAGCTCCCTTATGATACTCTACCCTGTATATATAATAATCTAAACTTATTTCTTCAGGATTTACAAGTGCTACAAAAGGCTAAGACAAATAAAAATAATCACAATAAGTTAAAATATATTTATTTGAATGTATCTCTCTTTATACTTAATCTCATTAAAGATCTAATAAACTAATATGTCTGGCAGGGACACCCTAAATTCAATTTTCTGTTTCCTTTTATAAGAAGCTTATATAAATTAGACTTAACATTTAAGCTGGGCATGAGATGTTAACTGAAGTCTGAAAACCAAAAATTCAGATAACTTGATTAATATTCGAATTAGAGTAAAAATGTATAAAGGAATAATTGTAGAATATTACGTTTTCAACATGGTTTGTTATATAACATTTTTCGAATTGACTCAGTAACAGGATTTTGGAATTCTGATTTTCCCTTCTCTAATCCCACACTCCTGGTTCGATTTAAATTATTAATAAGTTTGGCCTATTATTAATTTTTATATAAAATGGTAAAATGCAAAAGAATATTAAGGCCTCAAAAGTTAGAATCATCACTGCTGACATCACATCACAAAATTTATCTATATATCTTGTATTTTAGGTCCTATAAAAGAATGCCTGGCATTCAAACTTGAAATAAGATATTTAATGATATATTGACTAAATATTGTTGCTAATTGTCTCATGACCAACTTAAATCTAAAGACATCTCATATAATTTTTACTAAGAGAGAAAAAGAGAATAGAATGTGGTGATGAGATCTTTGTATCATTCCTATACTCTACTAAGGTTAGGTAGCCTCTGTATGTTTTTTTAGTTTCCAAGACATCTGAAGAGATATGTCAATAAATGATATAATATTTCTATTTGAGTGGTATTCGAAAACATATATTTAAACAATTTTGAAATTTATCACTCTACATCAAGTTATAAACAAACATTAGTGAATTCTAATATTGTCGAGGAATATCCTTGCAAATAGATTGAGTAGCAAAATGTTAATAGAAAATATTATTACATAGTCATAATTACCTGAAGTCCTTGATAATCATTACAATGTATGTTTTTCTATTATATTCACTAAAAAATACTCCTAATTCAGTAACTGAACTTAAGGCTTATTTTGTTTCACACTCACATACAATGTGAATTAATTTGTAATAAATTGACTAATTATGATAATACTCGGCGATATAGTTAGAATGCTAAGCTAGAAATAGCCAATGGCAGCTTTCTTCTGAATGGTGGGTTTTTAAAAAACAACAACAGACATTTACTTTCTGACAGTGCATATTTAGCTAATTAGAGTTAGTACTAAAAACAAGTACTTTACATTCTAATGACACTCACAATTAAAAATGGACAGAAACTTGATAAAATAGTGTAAGTATTCTACAATCAAATCACACAAAAAGACCAATCAGACAAGAACATTAATGACAAACAAATGGATGTACCTAATTCATTTATAATTGAAAATGGAATTATTATAAGCTTCTAATTTTTCAACTTGGTGACTATAAATATAAAATTTGATAAAATGAAAAGTATACGCTAGATAAGGCAGTAAACAAGAAGGAAATACATAGGATAAAAAAGTCTCTGCTCATTTAAATTTAAAAGAAAACAAAAAAATATGAACGACTAATTTATAAAAGATTCTAATAATTTATATTCTTGTCTCTTTCTTTTCTTTCTCAATTTCCTACTTATTGGATAGCTTAATTTTCTTTATGAACTGGGACAATTAGGTTAGTTACCTTTCCTGTGATGAGTAGATTTTAATTTAGGTTATGGAAACAGCATCGACCTAATTTCACAGATGACCTATCAGATCTATAAAGATTTTATTAAAAAAAATACTTTCATATTTATAATCATTAGGACTGTTTTTCAAACACTTATATAAATACATTTAACCTATTGAATAACCCAACAAAGCTATTGATTTATATGTGAATTAAGATTGTACTATTTATTTTAATGACTGAACAATATATAATTATGCCAGCAGAAAAGATACTGGAGGAGATTCAAGTCCAGTATCCTTAAGTATCAATATAAAAATTTAACTTTTGGTCAGAAAGTGTTCACTGCATTCATTTTAATTGTAAGCCAACAGCATGGATGAACTCCATACTGAATGTAATTTATGTAGTAATATCTTTTTAAAATGTATAAATTTGTTCCTGAAAACAAAAGATTCTTTTGCAGTAAACCTAAGAAAAGCCTATTTAAAATAAAACGAACAGAAACCTTTTTTTAAAAATTAAAAAAATTAAGCACTAAGTGTCAAGTTTAATATAATATGAATATAAAATTCGTTTGCATGCAATCACAATCATGGGATAATTATCTTATTGTGACTTTATTTATGCCATATGCGAGCAGAGACTTTATACCTAGAATATACCAATATACCTTATCTCACATATATTTCATTTGATCTGATTATAAGTACACAAATAAAGTAGATTTAATTCTCATCTGACAGGCTTAGACTGTGTTTTTGAAAATCTATAAGGAAGTATTGGTATAAATGAAGAAATGATAAGAAGTACCAGGTGTTAACAATCCTCTACTTGCCCTTTAAATTGTTAATTCTGGTCCTCTGAGATTTAAAATTTCTCTTTTCAAATAGCATTTTGAATTTCAATAGTTAAAAGAAAATAAAGGCAAGAATATTTACTGTCATAAAATTTACCCCCATCTCACTGACTGACAATTTATAAATGTCACACTAAAAGAACTGTTGCTTTTTTGAGGCAAATACATCATATACTATTTTTGTACATTTTCATAATAAGTGAAGTTTTGCTCACTTATCAAATAAAATTTAATAGTCAGTCTATAAAAAATTGAACAGCTCTGTCGGTGAAGTTTATCATTTCACCAGATTTAACAGTTCATAATAGTTCACACCCTTGGGATAACATTAACACTAAGCATTAACTTCCACATATTTAGCCTCGTAATCAATTTTGATTGAGTTACCCATAATCTTTTTATGCTTAGAATTCACAAAACCTATCCGCCTTTGATAGCCTGATTCAATTCAAAACAGAAACTACTTTCTAATGTAACTAGAAAAAAACATTTCTTTTTTGTCTCATTCAGTATATGTGGAACCCATCTTTTGAATCTTTCTCATAGATTTCAAACATAAGAAGACAGTTTCTTGTATAACATATTAATGAACTGGACGTTGTTTTACTTGAGTATATTCCATCTTCTTCAATTCTCACTTTTGATTTTTTTAAATCCCTCATAGCACTGTGATTTACCAAGGGGGTACTTACCCCATATTTTTCAAGAAGCATTTAATTTGGTTTCTTTAATGGTTACAGAAAATTAATGCTGTTCAAAAATTATAGTTTGTAGGCAGAAAACTCGACATGGTCAAGAACTATACTGTTATATGAAGCTGTATTGTTCCAAGCTGAAACTTGGAGTCTTTGTCAGCTGTTAAAAAAATAAGGAAACTGATGGAACTCATGGAAAGTGATGGAAACTATGACTATCAATATTTAACTTTTATGTCATAATCATTCCTCGAAGCACATTTACAAAATTCAATTGACCGTTTATTTGTCGGCCATCCATTTTAAATGTTGCCAGCAAGACCTGACTTTTGGGTATTTAAAAAAATCTGGTATGGGGTTGATTTCAGCAGCAGTGTGATTCAACCTTAGGAAATATTGAGTCTACATAAGGTTCTTAGGATCTTCTAAAGGTTTCTCATTTTTTTAGCAGCAGGCTTATTTTTCAACTGATTATTTTAATTTCTTGAAGGGTTTTTATATGTTCAGCTATTTGTTTACTGAGTTAGTCCATCTAAAATATTCTGATATTTATGTTTTAAATATTATTTCTTTTTATAAGTGTACAAAAGTCTAAAGTTCCTATCTGAGTATAATCCAAAATTTTCTATTTTTCTTAATTATTCATATTATAAAATTTATGTTTTGTATAAATAAAGAAACAGATATTTTATGGAAAATTAAAATATATATTTTCCCACAATAGTTGAATTATTCTAACTGGCCTGATTACATCCAAAATAATTGTCCATATTTCCATACAGAGCAATGATTCTGCCCTTCCCCCTTAACTTACAGTCAATCATTAACATATACTTCATTTATTAACTTCAAATCGTTTGGAGTTGTTATATTATTCTGGAACCAAATTTGTTAATTTTATCTATTCATATACCATTAACATACTGCATTTCACATACTTTGTTACCCTTAACTCTGTGGCACAACAGCCAATAAAGATAAATCGAAGACCGTTTTTGGTCATCGATTATTTTGTTATAATATTCATCCATTCTTTGTTTTTCTATGACAAACTTTAACAAGAATTTGTCTCTTCTTTTATTTTTCACAACTGCTGAACAAGCACAAAACAAATGGATAGGGGTCTGAGAATGAAGTTTGCTATTTCCATACTAGTATTCAGTGAGTTACCATTATAGAAACTATTCAATACCTAAATATAGAAGGCTCTAAGTAGATGTAAAGACAAATTAGTGACATTGTGTATGTAACTTGTATTTGTAATAATAATTCCAAAATTTACTTTAACCTCAATATCCCAAGAAACTGGTTATTGGTTGACCATAAGTGAACTGCTTAACAGAAAAGTAGCACAAAGCAGAAGTTAATAGCACCTCATTGATTAATTATAGCTGAAAATATAGATTAAAGCATGTTGTATCAGGAAAATGCATATAAGGAATAACCAATGATGTTCTACAGCCAGTAATTTCAGAAGATAAAAGTATGTCCCAAAATAGAAAAAAGTAAACAATATTGAAGAGAAAAACATTATTCATAATAATTGATGTGTCAAATATTAAAAAAAGTGTTTGCCTTCAGATGAGATTAGTATTCAAGAGAAACAGAAATGACTGAAAAAAAAGAAGTTCCAAGGAAAAAGACCATTAATAGATTTTCCCCTTTAACGACAAAAGTGAACTAATTTGCATGCAATTATTCGCCAAAAGTCAAGAAGTTAGCAGAACGGTAACCCTTAAACATTCATAAAACCATATTGTATTTTTTCATTTCTGTAATTCGTAGAAATGCACAGAGCACATTAATTTGTGAAAACAAAACAGGAAATAGAAATTCTAGTTCTAGCAAAAGCATGTTAAATTGCTGCATAGAATAGAGCCCAACACAACAGAAAACAAAACATACCATTTGGCTGAGAGCACCGGGCATTGCGAGAATTCTGGCCCTTCGCTCATTCTCCTGCAAAACCATCACCAAACGCCAACCCGACACCAATCCCAAGTTTAGAGAAATATTAATAAATACAATTTATTTTAAAATATACAAATGTTATAAACATATATTAATATACACATAGTCTTTAGCTTTAAAATAAACATAGGTGTAAATAAAAAAAAATAAAACTTTAAATAACAAAAATGTTAAGAATTAAATTATAAACATTTGTAAACGTAGCACAAGAAAGCATAAGCTATGCTTAAAAAATAAATGTTTAAAAGAAATTTGTCAACTACTCTATAGTTGGGAAACTATAATATATTTCTTACATTTCCTCATAAACCTAGAAAATAATAAATATACAATAAGAAAGAAGTATGTGATTATATGTTGAAGATCCTAGAGAAAAATATAACACAGCCATATTTAATAATTTACTGTTCCCAAGAGATGTGATGTGTCACTCACATGAGTTTAAGTGTTTTGAGCATTACTATGAAAAAATTAGACAAGTTCTACCTAAGGAAAATTCACAAGATTAGGATAAAAAATTTGTTGGGGGGGGGTTGAAGGCACAAAAAATATTACAATATACCTCTATTTAAAGAATATCAGATCTATAAGGCACAATTAATTGTGTTGTAAGTATATCAAATGATGTTCCAATTAGTTTTGGGGTGATATCATAATATTTTAATTCATAAATTCAGATTTAAAAATGAATGAATTACAGACAGTTCTATAACCCACGTTCCTGGATGTTGATAGTACACGTGGGGTGCTAAATCTCATAATATATTTCTCTTTACTTTCAGAAACTTTTCTCATAAATGTTAATGAATTCAACTATTTAATTAACTCCTAAGAGTCCTATGAAATTGAGAAGGAGTGGGGAGTCGTTGCCTTACAAAAATGTACGTCTAGTGCGATTTCTGGGCAATTCTTTTTAATAAACTCAAAATTATAAACTGGCCATGACTAATGTGAACAATTCAGTATTTTATATAATTTTAGTCTCATTCTAAAAATGAATACATCTTTCACACTAACAAAGGGGACCTAGACAATTTGAGAGAATATGTTTGTCTGTACCTAATTAAAGAATCAGCTCATGGAGAAAAGATTACTACACCATTTCAGAAGATGAAATATGCCATTAACTATAAGTCTCACTGCAACTATAGTGTTGACTTGTCAGAATAATTTGGCTGTAATTATAAATAATGTCCTTCTTTTGAGCAAAATTTCCCCTATTTTTTGGGGAATTTTTACAAAAAAGCCCCAATGGAATTTTTTTTTTTGACATACAAATATAACTAGAAATTTTATTGTGTCTAAATTAGTTACTTCAAAAAGTTGATGGCCAAAAAAAAATCATTGTTTGAACTGTGAATATTTCTGTATTCAGTAATAAAAAACTTACACACCCAAATACTTAATTTTCTAATATTTATCATTTGGTGTTAATTCATTTTTATATAATAAATATTGAAAGAAAGTTCAACCAAACATTAAACTGCACAAAACTAAAGATTATAATTATTCGTTTAAATGAAAAACATTTAATAAATTTTATAATGGAATATTGCTTTATCACTCTTAGGGCCAAAAAGTAAATTATAATAATAACTAAATTAAAAGTTGCTGTTTTGAAAAGGCAATATGTTCTCAATATATTTTTTAAAACAGCCATTTATCACATCAACAAAAAATACAATGGTGGTAACCTTAATTTATAAACAATTATATTCGTCTAGTATTTTCCCCAAAACAACTATTCAGTGTTGAATCTAGGCATAGCAAAGTAAGGGATGCTGTTATTTTTGGAAACTCTTATATCGACTGGCTAGAAGCATTCCATCAGCAGGATGTTTGAGCTACAAATCATCAGAGTGAGGACTGGCCATTTCCAGTGGAACGCCTTTATTGCCAGCTATTATTATCACCAACCAAACAATAAAAAAAAATGATGGCCAATCCCAATACTCAAAGGCAAGAACGAGTCTGAAGTAAATATGAGAATTATTACCTGAAGCCCCCCCATACCACCCCACTCATTGAGTATATCTGTAAATGCATCAATTAATTCTAACAAAATATATAAGTAAGGCAGTTAAATGAGATACTTTATAAACTGAGGGGACTTTTTATGGTAATCAGAATTGCATTAAAAGGAGATTTTTATGCAAGTGAGTTATTAAATTTCTTGATAACAAATAATAATTCATGAAACGCAAATCGGATTTAAATACATTGCATATATAAAAACTTATAATTTAAACAATTTATTTGATTTAGTTTATTATTGTTTTAAGTTACTCATGCTATGAATCATATGAGTAAATAACCAAGCAAGGTAAAACAAATAACTACAGAAAATAAGTCTGTTAAAAAGGAGTAAGCAGATTAAACACAAATTGAATATAATAAACTAGATCAGTCACCTCTCGTATCGTAAGGGTGTGTGACAGCATTTGAATGTTGAGTTGTGATTGGGAGCTCGGTAAATTCTCTGATGAGCGAGATCGAACGAGTTGTCTGCTACCATTCAAGACTGCTTTGCTTTTCAAAGTCATCTCAGTTTTGACGAACACTCTCCTGATGTATGATGAACTTAGGCCACGAATTCCAAACGCCACCCTTAGCAACTTCTTGGGACTAATCTACAAAAATAAAGAGTAATATTTATTAAAAAAAAAAATTAAATGTCTCCATTAAGTGGATTTGTTAAAAAGTAATAATGTTAAAGAAAAGAATAAGTACTTTATGTGAGAAAAGGAATAAAAATAGGAATCATTTTGCCCTGGTAACATCTACAACTTTAAGAAGTCTAGCACTAAAATCAAAGTTTGGAAATTTCAATTTTTTTCTATTATTATTTCAGCCAACTAAGGAATTTACTCTGAAAAGCTCACTCGTCAGACATCCCTTCATTATAATTATGGTTGATAATATCCTTTCTTCAGAGAACACAGAAAGCTGTAGCTGGGAGAAAGCTGTCTCAAAAATGATGAGAGGTAAAAGTCAAAGGCAATTAAAATTTAAATCTACTTACATGTTATAATACTTTATCCCCCCTCCCCCCCCCCAACTTACCTATCATTCTCCATGTTGAATTATTCACCTTTTAGCAGATTTCCTTTAAGGGAAATCAGCTATTGAGGTTGTACTCATGACACGATTTTTGACATTTTTCTTCAAATGTCCATCGATCATACCTAGGAGATGACGAAAATGAGGTCCGTTCAAACTTTATATAAATATATGTCTGTTACCGCTCTAGCGGTCGCAATTATTGTTTAATCGTTACCAAATTCGATATTTAGTCATTTTATGTAAAACGAAAGATCAAGTTCGTTAACGGCTAAAATCGGACCAGGGGGAGGGGGGGTTTAGAGGGGAGGATTTTTGAAAATTCTAAATATCTCTGTTACTATACGTCGGATCGAAAAATTGTATAGAACCAATGTTATTGCAAATTAAGAGGTCTATAAATGTTGTTAAGTACATGTTTTCATTATCTTTAATTTTAACTGAGATATTTGCGTTTTTTAGTTTTCGGCCTTCAGTAACCCCCCCCCCCCACTCCTGCTTATGCCATACTAACAATAAGCTGATATATTATGAAGCCTAAATAACAAATATTGCTCTCATTGAACTTTTACGTCATGAGATAAATGCAATAATGCAAATGGGAAATCTGCTTAGTTTACGCAGCCCCTGCGTGACGGACTTTTTTTATTACTGTAATTAACCCTCTTTCCACTTCTCTATAACTTAGAGTAGACTAATTGTAACAAGTTGGTCTGCAATGTCATGATAATACATCAATATATCCACTATGTTGATGATACCCAAAGTGATATATATCAATCCCCAGCCCAATTGGAACAAGAGTCTTTTATAGGAAAATGTTCTCCTATTTTCCTTATATCACAATCTATCACTGAATACCATGATAAAGCTGACAATCATTTTTAATGTTATGAAGTCAGTATCAATGCTGTGTAATGTGTAATAAGTGGTCCTCTTCATAAAAATACAAGCTACTAATTGAAGTACTAGAAACCAAATAATTGAATTTTACAATTATTGATATGGGTACACAAACAGGCTTACACAATAAAGCAAAAGAACCCACCAAGACCACTTGAATAAATGTTTGGCATTGAACTCAATTCCAACATCACCTCAATTCTTAGAAAGATGCTGAGCTCAGAGAACATCAAGCAGAAGTACAAACATTGTTAAAGGGATCATAAAATAATGAAGTACATGCTACACAAAGGTCCAAGGAATGAAAATTTAGAAAATATTATAACTGAAAAATGCGACCAACTAACAGATAGAACAATTTAAAAATATTCGTAATCCACATACACGAAACTCATAAACTAGTAATACTGACCGGTATTTCTTTACAGAATTTACTAAGAGCAGAATCAATCCCACTGTCTTGAATTTCTTTACTCCACTGAGAATTGGCATTTGCAGTATACTTCTGAAATAGTACGAGAATCGCCATTGTCATCCTGTAAAATACTTTTATGCCTTCATGAAGGTAGGTATCCATTACTCGAACCTAATAAACAGAAAAATTATAAAAATCAGTGAAGAATAACTTATTATTTTATTGAATAATCATTCAAATAAATGTTTCATTCATTATTTGTAGCATTATTCTGGCTCATTTTAAATTGGCATTAATATGTTCATATTAATTACTTCTTATGGTAATAATAGAATACACTACTTAAGTGTTGACTCTTATCTATATTTTTATGGATGTATCTTATCTTAATTATATTTGTTACAAGAGAGAGAAAAAAAAGAATACAAATAAACTAGTTTTTATGTGTACATTTGTCAAAATAAGAAGAGGGAACATAATATCATGATATTTAATTTCAAGAAAACTTCAAAGCCCCTCTAGTTTACCAGGAAGAATATTTATATAGTCACAGATGGGTCACCTTAAATATAAATATTAATTTTCATTCAATTCAGTTTACTTTCAGCAAATTCCACCTAAGGGAAATCAGGCTATTGAGGTCGTACTAATTACGTGATTTTCGAAAAATTTCCTCAAATATCCATCAATCCTACCTAGAAGATAACGAAAATGAGGTCCGTACAACATTTTATATACTTATATATCCACTTCACTGTAAAATGCATATAATTCTGAGATGATTTGAGGTCATGCACAAAACTACTCCCCAAAGTTTCATCATAATAAATAATACGAATGTATAGAATACATAAATGAATATTTTTTTTAATATATAAGATTTGCTGAGTTTGTTAAGGAATTACACTTAAGTTTTTAAGGTTAGAATTTTCCTTCTATTGGTAACAGAAGGTTTAAAAAGACATTTGATAGAATCACCAATAAATGTAATTTATGTTACAATGCCTAATTGAAATAGCTTATCTAGAGGTTGATACTCTTTTTTAGGCTGAGTAGAACTAAAGATTTTATTTTGCAAGAATACCACTAAATAAAAATTCCTCCTGTCCATAAGAGAGTTTAACCCACAAGCCTAAGTTTACCAAGAGTATTAGTTAAGAATTACACCATAACACACGGAACCACTCATATTTTTAAGATCTCATGTTTTAATTGTCTTAGGATACAATAGCACGAACACACACACTATCCTATATGTATGTTTATGTATATGTACATATGTATGTGTGTGCGTGTGTGTGTGTGTGTGTGTGTGTGTGTATGTATATATATATATATATATATATATATATATATATATATATATATATATATATATCTTTATCCTTGTCTTTCACTTTTCATCCCTTCCGCAAAGTGTCTCTCACCATCCTTTTGTAGAAATATAGCCTGTCCATCCCGAAAATAATTTTATGTTTAAGAAATTCCCTCCTGACTGTCACAATTTCGAAAATGTAGTTTTAATTTTAGGGCAGGAAAAAAAAAATAAAAAATAATAGTGATAATAATAAGAATAATCAAGAGAGTAAGAGAACTATAGCATAGAGTGATATGCAACACACACACGAATGAGTAGAAATCTATCCAATAAACATTCATATTTTAATTAAATTATTTAAAAATTATTATTTTAATATAAAATTTTAACAGGAATTTTATAGTAATGAATGTTAAACATATATCACCGAACAATCCTCATAGTGACCATCAAAGCAATAAGCAAACTTACAGGACCTAGATGTAAGTACACAGGTGAACGGCAGCTCAGGACGAACACTGTACAAAAGTCCCATTCGTCTGATTCCGAATAAGACTTGTTTGGTGAATTGCATGCAAAAAGAGCTCACGTTACTCGAATTTCCCCCTCCCATTTCTCCCTTCCATGGCCCTAAACCACAAGTTTAATTATTACTTTAAGGTTTAGGGATCTCTTCATATGACAAACAAATCTTTGATATTTATTTAATTTGAAATCTGCCATTAAAGAAAAACAAATGGCAGATTGAGACATAAACATAAACAAAAATAAATCATTGAGTAAAAAACAAAACAAAAACACAATAGCACAAGAAACAAACAATGGTGATAGACATTTTATTTGCTAAGCACTGATACCATAAATACCTCAACATATTATATAAATGGCAAGACCAAAATTTCAATATAAAATTAAATATTTTCATACTAACAAAAGCAGTTACTTAGACAACTACTCTGAATTGGAACATGTTTTCATTTTTAATATTCTTTCCAGTTCTTCTTCCAAAATGAAAGTCTGTCAGGAAGAGGCTGTGCAAACTAAGTAGATTTCCCATGACTAATAGTGATACACAGATGAAATCTCAAAATATATTCTCATTTTAACTTTAGAAAGAATATTACATAAACATGTGAGAACGAACGAAAAAAAGGATGTGGTGTTGCAGTAAAACATTTCAAACTAAATATGTAAGGTAAATGAACAATAAATAAATTAATGAAAATCAATATAAACTTATAGAGTAAAGAAATTAAGTTTAAATGTCATTTATTATTTAAATGTAAATTAAATAGTTTATTCCAAAATAAATTTAAAATTAAAACAAAATTTAAAAACTGTTTTTCAGCTAAATGTGAACTATTATCTCTGTTACTGTATACTGTTAACCCTTTAGATACTCAGCAATCACACTAGAGATTTTCAATGTTGTGCTAGTCACTCTTCTATGGTCTGTCCCTTCATATGCTCACAAATTTCTCCACTCTTACTACTTAACTTCTTTTATTATGATTTGTTTGTAACCAATAGTTTAATTTTAAACCTTCAATAAAACCGCACTTCTACTCATGAACCCCTTTTTTTCAAAGCTCAAATACCAAATGTTGTTTTCATTGAACTTTTAGTGTGAGCTACATGCAAATAAATTGACTTTTTTAATTCATATTTGCCGGATTGGTTTCAAAAATATATAGTGAAAATATAGTCTATATAAGGGCTGTGTAAAGTAAGTTACTTTCGTCGCTACTTTCTGTCCTGTCTCCCCCTCTAGACCCCCCCTAAGGGACTCTGTCAATAATTAAAGAGTACAAGTTATTTTAATAGACTTTTCTCAATACTGAGGATACCTATTTAGACAAATATATTAAGGTATCTCAAGAATTTATTCACATCAATATGTCATTTTATATTTGAAGAATTAGAACACTTGGATGAGTTTAGGACAGCCAGGAATTAGGAAAGCTAACGAGCAGAAAATAATAGTCTATATGGATCAGTAATAGTTGTTGAGGGATAACTGCTCAGAAGTTATGTAAAAAATATAAAATGAATAAAGTTTATTAAGTTCAGCATTCCAAACTATTTCTGATAGAAAGAAAAAAAAAAAAAAAAAAAAAGAAAAAAAACCCTCACAACTTAAGAGAGTAGGCGATATGTTTTGCAACCAATAACACCACAAACGCATAGTGATATTATAATGAGAGTAATTTGTCATGTTAGTTATATCCTTGTCAAATGGTAAAACTCAACTTACCAAATGATTAAATGGTAATGACTGGAGAACCCACCAGATCCAGTCACTGTATATTCTCTCTGCCCTTTGGCTCGGGCAGTGTCTTCCCAAGTTAACTGCAGCTGATTTCTAAAAAATTGATATGTCGTTATTTATATATTTAAAAAAAAAATACTAAACCTAAAATAAAAATAAAAACTGATGAAGTGTTCAAATTAACAACTTAAAAATAACTATAATGTGTAACTTTAAACTTACAATGTCGCTCTGCAAAAATTGTTAATACTTACACTGTAATTAGTGAATTTCCTTCAAAATATGAAATACTACAATTTTAAGTTCAATAAAACATTTACTCTATACATATGTTTGATGTGGCCAGAAATTTTGCTTGACAAAGCCTCAATTAGTAAACAATGTTTTCAATTACAACTGGTTCTAGATCTGAAGCCCAAATCCAAAAATTTTAAAGTTGGTCTGTTTGTATTCAAAACTTTTCCTCTGGCATATTATGAGAAGGCTTAAACTGTATTATTGATATGTAGAAGTCTATTGGTATAATATAAGAACATTCAGCTCTCTTCAAACAAAAAATAATCTATACTTACAACATGCTTTTTGGATATATGCATCACAGTTCTCCAGGTAACCTCATGGAGTAGTTTAGTCTGAGTAATAAATACAAGGTCCTTGCTTGCTACGATACTTGCCAAACAGTTATAACAATCCTCTTCTGAAAAAGTATTGACAATAAATACAGTTAATGGAACAGTGGAAATTGGGAATGAAAAATCTATCATATTATAATTAATTAAAGTTTTAGTCAAATACACAATTAAACAAGTAAATAAAATAAGTTTAATATATTAAGGAAATTAGTGTCTCAATGTTAAGAGTTTAATAAAAGTACAATAAATGGAGGAATACTTAAGATCATAAAAAAGTTTTGATATGAGTTTCATAATCCGCCAAACGGAGAGATAATACCTCAGAAAATTAATTAAAATTAAGTATTATAATTCAGAGTTTTACATTTACATTTGTATTATATTGCACCAGTACAGTCTCTTAAATTTTAGCTCGCTCCTGGTTTCCATAGTTTTAAACATTCCTGGTTCTGATATTGAGTTCAAATTATTTGTACTTCCTTTTACGAAATAAAGGAAAAACTGTAATCACAAAAATGTTCACTTTTCATATTTCAACAAGATATTTTTTAAAACATTTTTCAATCTTACTCATAAAATAATAGATATATCAATTATTGTCAACGACTTAATTGTGTTCTATGAAAATGCCTGAATAGAATTAGAAAAAATGTTGTATATGTATTAAGTTTATAAATATAGTTAACATGCTCTATTTTATAATTTACTACTACCCTCAGAGTGGGGGTTTACTCCAAAGTAAAAAAAAAAATATTCATCAATATCTGTCAATCCTTGAACGAGTGTGATTTGAAAGTTAATTGAACGAGCTAAGGGACCTCACAAGTCAACTGCAGTTTGGACAAGGATTTCAACGGACTATAAATTGTAGGACCTCATTTTAAGGATTTGAATCTTTATTTCAAAAAGGAAGCAAGAGTTTTTTTTAACTATAAAGAATTTTATTTTATTTAAAGTACTAGTAAAATAAAAACTTATTTGCATTAGAAAATGTAAAACCAATTTGAATAATGCAGCATTATTATTATTATCTGAATCTCTACTATTCACAACAGTAACCAATGCATTTAATGGAAAACATTACCAATTTAATTTGCTATTATAATTTTTGAAGTGGTTAGTTTTGAAAACCATTTTTTTTCCACTCGAAGGATTTACAAGTTCAGAATGTACTGTTTCTATTAATAAAGACTTATGGGCCAAAAACCTCTTAATAAATTATGAAAAAGTCAAAGTCAAGGTTGTACCATAATAAATACATAGCTCTAATACATTTTTCCTATCCTATATAAAATGTTTGAAAATGTATTGAGCTGGTTATGAAACTATAATCACCTCATGTCTTTAATATATATTTTAAAAATAAGCCTTTGGGTTTTGGGAGAGGCAACCTAGCTGACTTATCAGAGGTAAACAGGTGAATTGATCTAGTATGTGATAGTAATGGACATACATCTAGCTAGTTATTTATAGGGCTGGTATTTATAGAGGACTCGATGAAGGAATAATTTATCAAATCCCCAACGATACTCTAAAATGGTCACTATAACATATTTTATTCAGACTCAGCTTTTGATGTCCTGCCTCATCTTAAGTGGACATTTATAAGTTTGTGAAGTTCCCTCTTCCCTCATGCTTCTAAGTGGGTTCAAAATCAAGAGAATTAAAACATGAGAAGGACCTCCAAAGCTGGGTCTAAATATCCCCAAGTTATAGTGTGAAGTTAATGTAATAAAACGGTCTTTAATTTCAGATTATGTATTCATTTAAGAAATAAGTTAAACTTCCAGCTAATAAGTGGGGAATACTAAAGTAGCAGGGGGCAAATAGTTCTGTGCTCTTTTCCATGTGTTTCAAAATTGTAGAATAGAAATGATGTACTTAAAGTCATGTTGTGTCAATAAATAAATTTCGGTAAGATATAACAATCAGTGGAGTGTAATGTTATAGTGGCAATTATGGAGTACTTAGCAACATTTATTTCGTAGTTATACACAATCCAAAGAATGTAAATCAATGGATTCCACAGACCAAGAAAAACAAATCCGCTAAAATGGATGTAGAAAAAAAACGCTTTCTTTGTAAGATGGATTATAAACATCTTGTAGTAAATCTTTAACACAACTTCCTAGACCCTTTCCTTTGTCAGATACGCCGAAATCTAAATATTTATAAAATTGAAACCTCTGGATGTATATTGATTTTTTTCTTGAAAATTCGCGATATTTTTTCGTTTCACATGGAATTGAAACGATATCAACAATTTTTGGCATTGGTGTCGGTTTATTTATTTGATGTTACTTTTTCACGCCTAAACTGCTGGACCAAATTCTATGAATCTTAGAAAGTGTATTACTACTATCCTAACTTAGAGTTAAGACTATACTAACATTCCCAGTGACAAACAGAAGTGGGGGTGGGGGAGGGTTATAAGGGAGGCCTGAAATGAAAACTCGGGATATTTCGTTTCCTATTGGGATTTCGACAAACATGCATATGACAAAAGTTGTTTATTTTGTTATTTAAAGTAACTTTTGTTATATACACTTTTGTAGTAAAAGGAAATATACGCTAAAACTATAGGGGGAGTTAGCAATTGTATTGGCCACTAATGACTAAAGAGAACTAAAACATCAGCTTTTCCAAGATTACAAGCTATATTAAGATTTCTAGGAACGAACGGGAATGGGGATTATAAGGGAAACCTGAAATGAAAAATCGAGATATTCATTTTGTTTTCTCTTAATTTTTAGCACATTACAAAAATTGCAAATTTTGTTATTTAAACTAACTTATTTATATACACTTTTGTCGCAAACTCTATAAAAAAACTAAAGCGGGAGTCAATTTTATGAACGGCTTTTAATAGGAAAGGGGTTTGGGAGATGCCTAGTAATGACCTATGAATGAGCAATACTACAAATGATTATTATTTACATTGAAATGACTAACATTCAAACTCATTATTCAATCTAAATATTTCCCGAGCAAAGCTGCCTCAATAATCGTACTTGTTAATGATGAATGAATGCTATCCATATTTATGATTAATATTGTTCGTGATATATTGAAAAATGCAGACGAACTGATCTGGAAGTTATTATTTTTTTTTTATTCTTCAAGACTAAAAGATTCAATAAGTTCGCTATAGCTACTAGATATTGATGAATAAATAATGAACACTGAGGCGTCGTAATGTAAAAATGTTGCACGTAGTAAAGCTTTCCGGATCGAA
The DNA here is from genome assembly GCA_019009955.1 of Riptortus pedestris. NCBI lineage: Eukaryota > Metazoa > Arthropoda > Insecta > Hemiptera > Alydidae > Riptortus > Riptortus pedestris. Next base: position 29,655,893 of record CM032229.1, on the reverse strand, counting down.
ACCGGGGTACGTTAACCTTCGCTAGTGCAAACATAAAAGTCCGTCACGCAGGTGCTGCGTAAACTAAGCAGATTTCCCACTTGAAGTTTTACTCTCATCCGTTATCCGCCCCGATTTTATAAAAATGCAAATATCTCGGTTAATATTCAAGATTGAGAATAAATGTATATAACAATATTTATAGTAAATTTAATTTGCAATAAGATTGATTCTATACAATTTTTCGATCCGACGTATAGTAACGGAAATATTTCGAATTTTAGAAAATCCTCCCCTCTAAACTCCCCCTCCCACTGGTCCGATTTCAGTCATTAATGAACTTGATCTTTTTTTTTTTTTTTAAATAAAACGACTAAATACCGAGTTTGGTAACGATTAAACAAAACGATTGCGACCGCTAATATATATATATATATATAATATATTATATATAATATATATATATATATATACTAGCTCAGATACCCGGCTTCGCCCGGGAATTCATTTGAGGCTGAATGGTGAAGGTATTTTTTAGCAGGCTTTACATTGCACAATATTTTGTCATTTACCGTCCCATTGTTTAGGATTGATACCCATCTTTGCCGTGGATTTGCTAATAATAGAATTATTTGTTCGATAAGGCTTCACAGTCTTTGATATTTTTATATTTCCCGTCTCTTATACATGTAAATATGGTGAATTTTTATATCAGGCCTCCCTTATAACCCCCCTCCCGTTCGAACCTAAAAATTTTAATATAACTTATAATCATGGAAGAATTAATGCTAATTGACATTGACATACCGAGTTTTGTTAAGTTCGGTTCAGCCGTTAGTGCCCGTTAAAGTTTTAACTTATAACTCATTTATACTTAGGTATACGACAAAAGTGTATATAACAAAAGTTACTCCAAATAACAAAATAAACAACTTTTGTTAAGTGCATATTTGCAGAAAAACCAATAGGAAACGAAATATCGCTATTTTTAATTTCAGGCTTCCCTTATAACCCCCACTCCTGCCCGTCCCTAGAAATGTTTGCATGGCGTATTATAATGAAGGCCTCACTGCTAATACACATACCGAGTTTTATTTAGTTCGGTTGAGTCTTTTGTGCCAAATAAAATTGTTGACTTCCGCAGTAGTTTTTAGCGTATAACTCATTTATACTTCCGTATACGGCAAAAACGCATATAACAAAAGTTACTGTAAAAAACAAAATAAACAACTTTTGTAATGTACATATTTGCTGAAAAAGCAATAAGAACCGAAATATCGCTATTTTTAAATTCAGGCCTCCCTTATAACCCCCACTCCTGTTCGTCTTAGAGAATATTAACATAGCCTAAAGTCTAAGTTGGGTTAGTATTAATATACATACCAAGTTTCATAAAATTCGGTTCAGCCGTTTATGCGTGAAAAGGTAACAAACAAACAAACAAACAAATAAACAAACAAACAGACACCAAAGAAACAAAATGCAGTTATGGTGTCTATGACATGTGAAACGAAAAGTTATCGTGAAATTTCGCGAAAAAAATCAATGTACAGACAGAGGTTACAATTTTATATATATATAGATATATATATATATATATATATATATATATATATATATATATATATATATATATATATATATATACAGGTTGGAACGGACCTCATTTTGGTCATCGTCTAGGTGTGATAGATGGACATGTGAAGAAAAATGTCGAAAATGACGTCATGAGTACAACCTCAATATCTGATTTCCCTCAAGGGAAATCCGCTAAAATCAAAGCGGGTGATGAAAAGAATTAAAATTATATTTTTGTTTAGTAGATATACGAAATTGGTCATATTGACTTGTATGACCAATATATCGTTTCTTTAACAGGAGTCTAAACTGTTTTTTTTTTTCCACAGAAATATCATATAACGAACAGAAACACACTTTTTAAGCATTAAAATGTTCTATTTTTTTACGAATTAAAATCATCAATTTTAATAATTTTGAACGCATATAATTAATATTAACACTGGTTCAATACATTTGTTCGTGTACTAGCCATAAATCCATTAAGAGGATACTTCCCATTTGAATTTCCCATGTTTTCCTAACAAAACATTTAACATTTTTTAAAGGCGCAATCCATATAAATAAAATTCTCTTGGCCCCTCCCCATAATAGTTTGAAATACCCAATTATTCACATTTTTCAAGAAAAAAAAACTTAACTGCTCAGAAATATTGACAGGGAATGGATCTACAACATCGAGTTTAAGACAGAATCATAAGTTGGTTTATTAATCGATCCTCAGTAAAGTGAAGGAAACCAAACTAATCAAGCGAAGTAGACAGACGGAGAAAAGAATAAAAATGATAAGACGTGAATTTGCTACTGCAAGGATAAATTCGCTGAACTATTTGGTGAAAGGGGATAGCAAGTACAAGGACTGTGGTTTCGGCCACGATGATTCACTCTTCCAAAGAAATGGGGGAGGGACAACAAGGTTTACAGATTCTCGTACATTTTATTCCAATGGATTATTTCATGATTCAAAGCCATCCATGGTAGACATTTTGTAACAATTGCTCACATATATTTTGATGAACTATAATTTTTATTTATTTTTTTAGTTTTCGTTTGATTTGTTTAATTCATATAAAATATTATTAATTTTGTTCATTAACGTCCGCTTTGTTCTACTGCAGTAAATTGAGCGGATTATCTACAGTTTACGTCCCTTTTCAGAGGAGGGTGGGAACTAAAGATTTAAATTTAACGAGTTCGTCACTAAATGAATTCCTATTCCCCAGGAGGGAATTGAACCCACAACTCTAGGTTAAGGTTTGTTTTGCATACCTCAATACGAGGTTAGGCGTTTAAAAAGTGGCGTGTTATAAAAAATAACCCCTAAAAAATAAGTTATATTATCAAAGTTTTAAAAATATAATACAATTTTTAAAATTTACAATAAATATAAACAAATATTGACATCCGAATATTCAGTACATTGATAGTGAACTATGATGAACACAGCTGGATCAGTATAAGAGAGTCCCACGTAGTCCTGTATTAAAAAAACAATGGTTTGCCTCACATCATATTTTGATTCGGCGGAGATGTATGTATTTTCTTAATTTTCTTGTTTCAGGTTCATATTCTATGAACAATGGCAAAACTGAAAACTCTTCCCTGCCTGTCCACCAATTTGTTATACAATCACGTAAATACATTTCGAAGAATTTGAATAAGATTTTAATAATTAATGTCCACTTTGAGGTACTGCGGCTAATTGGGACGCGTTATCTACAGGTTACCACCCTAGTCTAGCTAGGGCGGGACTAAGAATTTTTTTTAGCAAGCTCGTCAATAAATAAATACTTATTGTCCAGCCCAGGCGGGAATCGAACTCGCCACTCTAGGTTTACCATGTGAGATTAGGACCAACGTCTTAGCTAGCCTGAGCTGGTCCAAATCATCGATACTTCTATGACGAAAGAGAAAACTAGTAAATAATAAGCTGTATTTAGACAATTTTTTCAGCTAGGTTAGTTATTAAATACATTTAACAATTAATATAAATTAAATAGTTTTAAATTAATGGAATTGAGTGGAGTTACATGAGGAATATTGTATGCACGAAGATAATGAATATAGCTAGCGAGCGACATGCTATACTTGACTACAACTAAAAGGAGTGGGGGTTCTCCCCCCCCCACCCCTCGTCTCTAGAGATTTTGGGTGGCTATAAATGTGAACATTTTAGAGTGCCTTTATAGCTACATCACTCCTACTTACGGCATTCTTAAATTATAACACTTATCACTGATACAGTAACACATACACTATACTATTTTGATTATCCTTTTTCTCTTTTATCCTATTCTCCAACAATCGTCGATTTACTCTTTCTGCCTGTTACCACTGTGACCCTGCACATATATTCAGCAAGACAGCAGAGACCAGCAGCACCATGAATCCAGTCTACAAAACCGCTTTCGAATCTAATAAATGTACAGTTAAAGGCAACACACGCCCAGCAATCCTTATCCTATCCTATAATATATTCCGTTCGAACATTCCGAGTATATGCGCGTCAGATAGATGATGTTTTTCTTCAGCATAGTTTCTTCTTCAACATGTTTTCTTTTTTTCTTTTGGATTTCTGGGTTCAGGGGAAAATATTTTTCATCCATAGCATCCAAGCCGATTTAAGAGACATTTCAAATCCCTTTCGTCTTTAGCTCTGAAATTGGTGGTGTAACGTCTTCGAGAGCTCTTCGGCTTTCAATGAAAAAAAATTGTGTGGCTACACTAGCCTAAGATTTTATAGTTTAATGCGAAACTTAATCTAATTTTGATAAATTATATATTCCTTGAAAAATCTCGGACAATTTTCAATACTTCTAATAAACGTTACTTAAAATAAAGTGAACCAACTCACCTGTCATAAAATGTAGGAGAAGTGCAGTGATGGGATAAACCATAGGAGAATAAGTTATATCTGGGCATGCAAATCCAAGGACACAAACTATTCTATCAGCAATTTTAATGCCCTTTTTGTTCAAGTGATATGCATGTTTGTGCTGGCTTTCAACAAATTGTGGCAGCAATATCCCCTTTTCAGGAAGTTCTGAAAAAAAACAACAACAAACATTTTAAGCAAAATATATTGATAAAAAAATCAATTTGTTTAACTCATCTCGCAATTTAGGCGAAATGGAGTTAACGATATTCAGAAAAGTGAGGAAAAAACAATGCTGAAACGAGGTACGGGAAGTAAGTAATGTAAAATCATATTTTGGCACAGTTGAAAAGACTAGAGAATATCATCACTTCATATTTTTAGATTTTCATCAGTGACAATATTAGATATTATACTCAAAATCATACCTCCTGTGTTTGGGTAAAAGCAAGGACCCCCCCCCCCTCCCCGTGAGTTCAACCGCTGTTTCCGTATCCTTTAAATCAATAAAGTTTGTATATACTGTTATGTTCCTATATAACACTCCCATTTACGGCAATTCTCCAGACAACAATGTTTCTTCATCCGGAAACATTTCTATAACTTGCCTTTTGATGTGAGGATTGCCAAGGGGCGTGTGTATGGAAATTTAGAGTTCTTGGGTAGTTATTATTATTTTTTTTGCTTTGCGAATAAGGAACTATTACTTCGTGATTATACAAAATCAAAAGAGTGAACTAATTTATTATTCATATGAATGAATGGACTTTACGAATCCGGGTGAATGAAAATGTTTGAAGATAAGAAGAACACGGCCGCTTTGTAACATGAATTATAAACATCTTGTAGAAAATCATACAACTTCTTAGACCCTTTGTTTGTTGCATATGCCGAAATGCAAACATAAGATCAAAGCAGGAAAAACTTGTTTATTATTTTATTTTTGTTTGATAGAAATACGATTATTTAGTGAGTTCATTAAATAAATTTCTTAGTCCCACCCTAGCTAGAATAGGGTGGTTCATTGTAGATAACACATCTCAATTAGCCAAAGTAGCAAAATGTGGACGTAAGTAAATAAAAAACAGCAATGAAGAAAAGCATTAAATTGTTTGACCAATTAGATATTGATAAGAAAGCGCCCGCTTTGTTAGAAGGGTTATGATCAACTTAAGGAAAATCACTCACACCCCTGATTAAGCCCATGTCAAATATGCACAAACAAATAGGATCAATATAGTAGGCAACGAAAAGAACGAAAGTTTTTATATATATATATATATATTAGTAGATGTAAGGAGAAAACCCTACTAGTTTGACCAATTTATCATTTTCATAAAAAGAGTTTACAATATTTTCTCAAAAGTCATAAAACAAATAGTGTTATGAATCTTCAAACATTCAAATGATCATTTATTTATTATCTTTTTTTAAAAAAAATTAATAATGTTAATTTTTATTATAGAAATTATTTATATTATTTTGGACGTACGTAATGTGTGAGTGGTAATATGTCACAGGGAAACATGATAGAGGCTCATAACCGAAAAGGGTTGACTCTCCCCTGCTTAAGATAAATAAATATACACTCATACTATAGAAACAAAATGTAATTTTATGTTAAAACATAATAAATAACAACTAAAATTAGCATAATAGTACTGCACAATAGCAAGAGGGATTAAATAATTGAGCAGACATTAATTTTTTCTAAAGAAAAGGTTTCCCATGCCAACGACTATGCTAAATTATAATTATATTTAGAAATGGGAATGAAGCCAGTGTTTCTCTTTACTTTTAATGTGTTATCTGTTTTGTACCACAGATCTGCACTTGAATGTAATGATCGTAATCTGTACTTGAACAAGCGGATTAACTGGAACCAATATCTATTTCTTAAAATATTGATTTAACAAAACAGAACATATATTTTCGTTAAAATTTCATGAGTAAGACTGCGATAATTCATAATTTATTTTCCCATTCTGGCAATATGATCTTAGGAATTGACACATATATGATTACAGAGAATTATTTTTTTACTCTTGTCGTTAAAACAGAAAGCTCATGACAGGGCAATCCAGGAGCCCTATCCGAGAAGTGCACAACTGACATTTTCCCTTAATACGAATGAAATTGCTCTCTAAATATCGATGTTTAAAAAGTTTCAACACAGACGTCGTAACCCAAATCTAAAAACATCAGGACAAATTCAATAATCTAAAGGTGGGTTGGTACTGTGTTTCCAGTATTCCACAGCTTTTATATGAACACTAAGATTATGATAGATTTGATATTAAGTTTGAATTGCACATCACGTTTTGTTTGAACCTTCAGATATTTTAATGTAACATACCCAACGGTAAATCATTTCGAATACTGATAAATGCCAATATTATCTGAACCCTGCTTGATAATTACGAACGTTTTTTTTTTTGTAGCAGGGGCTAATTTTAAGCATTATTTATAAATACAATAGCTAGGGTTACTTGTTATCAAAGACTGGATATGCTATTTTTTTTTTGCCAATTCGTTTTTAAAACCATTATGGGCCATAATCTTTTTTTATTATAAACTATTTAAGAATAAACATTTCTTTCCCCAAAAGATGCTACAATTGAAGCTATATTATTTATTTAAAAAACATTCTTAACAATGATCTATCCTATGCCTGCAGAAGAATCTTTGTGTATTCATAGTTATACATATACATATTCTGTTATTTGAAACATATCGGATCAACGTTAATAAATAACTGAGTACACCTCCAGCAGTTTCACTCCCCTTCATTTTCTGGGGATAACACATCATTAATAGAGTAAACATTAAACGTTGAGTAAGTCTATCATGTAAGATTTAATGAATACATACTTTCTATTGGTATTATCAGTTAACGCAACGGCTATAAATGTATAGCAGCCGTAGATGAAAGAGCATATTAGCAAAATTTCGTTATGCGATAGAAGTGTATGTGAGAAACATTACTCTAAATCTCAGTGAATATGTGTGTTGTATCAGTAGCTTTGTATTGTAGCTTTCAGGTAACTATGGCAAGCTCTATACTTCTTTTGGGCCATACAGAATAACGTGAATAATAAACAAAAATAAATCAGTAATTAAGAGATAACCCCTTCCTTTTCAATCCCTCTTTACTGTTAAACAATGAGGACAATTTAAATAATAATCATTGATAGTATTCGTAATTATTAAGCATCATCTACCTCTTTCCCGCCCAAAGCCGACATGTATCAGCTGAGGAGGAGGGGCAGATATGTTTCTCCTCACTAACCCGAATCATACTTAGAAGGACCTTATAAGTCTAACAGCGTAACTTCATTTGTCATAATATACCAATAAAATTCAAAGAGTACTTATTAATCATAGATGACACCATTTCACAATTCTACATAAAGTAACATTTTGCAGGGAAAAGAACAGGAAACTAATTTTCGTGATTTTTACTTCATATCTCCTTCACAATCCACTTCGTTTGTAAAAATAATAAGGGAGTCTAAAGACCAATCCCAGCTATCCTAAAATGCAAATACTGAGGTCATTCAATTTAATTCGGTTGTAATTGCAAGGTTTAATTGACGGCTTTGCGGCATATTTCTACGGGCTGACGTCTTTCCTGTACCCCAGTCAGCTGAAGGGTCTAACTTTATATTACATTTTCGATCGCTGCACCGTGCCCTTGAATTGACGAATTTTCTGAGGCAAGTACCGTAAATCTGTTGGCCTATTCTATTTTATACTTAATTGAGTTATAGTCTTTTTTAACCTTTAACTTCTTCCCTAATTCTCCTTAGGGCTGTTCCTCCCAGTCTTATGAACCTCCTCAATCCTAACCTGAATTTAATTTTAATCAAGAAATGATAATGATCATAGTCGGCTTCCGTATAGCTCTTAACATCTACCGAACTTCGGCTTCTTTATATCAGTCAGCGAATGGGCAATCTCGTACTTCCGCTTGTTGACTAATACGTGAATTTTATGGGGCTCTTTCTCCGGGCCTTAGCGTTGAAGTCTCCTGTTATCAATACATCATGAGTTGAATGTCAGCAAAGACCAGATGCAGGAGGGTGTTCATAGAAGTCATCACGCACGGTTTATTAGTTATGAAGTCATCATACACGACTATGTTGGGAGGCCAAGTAGTCAGCATAGCACAATTTCTGGCGAGTTGTGGACGCACTATATGGTTAGTTCTTTATTCAAAACCTACTCACGACTCTTCCAAAATAATATAGTCACTATTACCTATGAACAAACAGACATCTAAAAACGACCTACTACATGACAAACAATTGACCTGTACAAGGTTTCATACAATTTTTAAACGATACTCGTTTTACGAGACCTAAGATGTAAACAAACTGACCCGGGTAAAGCGTAAACAACCCTCTACGAATAAAATCTACTCATGACTCAGAACAACTTTTGACGGACTTGGAAAGCACTTGCCAACTGTACTCGGTCATTAGTTAGTACGACAGTCGATTTTCCTCAATAGGGAAGGTGCATAACAAGGCCTACAACAATCCTAAGCTTCAGCATTCAAAGGATATCCATTTTTGAGTTATGCAAGATGCGCACATGCATCCGTACAGGCAGCAAGTAAAATGAATTACTGAACAAAACTATTAATCACCTTGGAAAAAATATATATTTCTAAAAAGTACACAATATGATTAAATTATAATATTCGACAGCCAATAGAACACTTGAAAAATATTTGCGTAACAGTTTGAACAGTTTGATGAAGATATAGAAATTAAGTAGTTCCATTACGTAAAAAATAACCAAAATTCTACCCATAAATATTTTAATTAATTACATAGCATGTTCGACAGACTCACACATATATAATTATAAACCATTATGTACGCAGTAAATAACATGTTTATAAGTCATTATGTCATTCCGTCAAGCACAGACCGAATTCTCACCAAGCACCACAATTTATTAGTATAATATGCAACTTATTTTTCCCCTTGGACACAACATTACATACTACTGGCAATAACATTCGACACCTTTTAACACGATTGGCGGACATTTGAAGACATTCTGTGATTAATTATTTCATGCAAGCATTCTCAATAGTTCCTTTCCCAGAGAAAATTCAAATTTAAAGAAATATTTGCAATGAATGGACATAATAAATAAATACAGGAGAAAAACTAATAAAATGGTAATACCGACTACAATGAAAATGAATAAAACCCCCACAAATAGAAAAAAAAAAAACACTTCTAAATTGGAAAGGATTCTGTTTTAAAATTACATATTCTAATGGATCCAGTTTAATATAAGCAGACAGAATATTATTATGATTGAGTAGCTAACAGTTATCATTTGCTTCCTCTATGAAATGCTTTCATAAGATTCAGGTTTATTATAAAAGACCAGACGGATTGAAGGGAACAGTTCATTCTAAAGTAACTCTTGAGGTTATTGCCCAAGGAATTAAACGTTCAATCCCACAATCTGACCATAAAGGAAGGCCACTGGTGTGAAAAATCATTCATTGTTCCAACTTCAGATTCCTATCTCTGTTTTTTAATATTGATCCTATTTATACAAGTTGGATTTTTACAACTTCATCTCAAACACGGATGGAGCATTTTTATTGACGAGTCCAAAAATTAATCGAGTACCTATAAATACTGAATAAAATAAAGACAATACATCAGGACATAAACAAAAAAGAATTCCATCATTACCTCACACAGTAAAAGTCCAATTAAACAATTATTCCATTTTCCTTTTTATATTCACAAGTAAAATAATATATTTGTGATACTATGTTTCAGTGCTATTTACACGGAGTTTAATTTAACACTTATCTCCTCTCTTCTATCCATTTTTAGCAAATTTCATTTTCGGAAAATTAGATATTGAGGTCATACTCATGACGCGAATTTCCAAAACCATCCCCAAATGACCATTGATGCTACCCAAGAAATGACGAAAATGAGGTCTCCACAGCAGTGTTGTTGGAAGTGAAGAATATTTTTACTTGGAGAAAGAAAAATACGTCTGTTGAAAACATACATATATATATATATATATATATATATATATATATATGTATATATACACGCAATATTTGATAAATCGGTAGCAAACTCTATATTTAAACGTGTTATGTAAATCTAAAGATCAAGTTCGTTAAAGGCTGAAATATGACCAGTGGGAGGGGGGAATTTCGAAAATTCAAAATATTTCCGCTATTATGCGTCGGTTCGAAAAATTGTATAGAATCAATCTTATTGCAAATGTAATATTCTATAAATGTTGTTATGTAAATATTTTCTCTATGTTGAGAATATTAACAGAGATATTCCCGTATTTTAGTTTTCGGCCATCAAACCCCCACTCCAACTCATATGGTTTTCATTGAACTTCCACTTTATGAAACACATGGAAATACATTTTATATGGTGACTTCATCAGTTAAGATTTGCCGTTCTTTACTCGAAAATGTTTATTTGATCTCTACCATACTCCATTTAATTGCTGAAGTCTGGTACGACCGGAACAATAATTTTTAATTTCAGCGAAATTAATTTAAAAATGAAGAAACTAGAAAATTATATTAAAAAAAAGAAGAGGTGAAAGATTTAGAGAAGAAGGGATGTAGACTCAAGGCAAAACTGATCAAGAGATCAGTATGATGAGGAAGGAGATTAGGGCAGATTTGGGTTGAGCAAGTTGTTTAGTTGTTATTCCCTCCATGATAACAACCCTAACGGAAACTATCATATAACAGGGGATTTTAATACAACATTTTTGATTTTGAAACGTTTACCTAGTCTTTCTTATGTAGTATAATACGTAGTATAAATATACAGATTTCCAGCGTTGAATCATATATTTGCGCCAATTTGGTCGACACCCTCAACACAATTTGTATAATGTGTCAAGAGCTGGGAAGCAGTTAACTAATTGGGGTAGTTAGTTACATTTTTAACAATTAACTACAAATAGTAGCATTGAGCAAGTATAAACTAGAAGTTAGTTGTTGACACTGAACAACTACTTAAAAGAAATAGTTAATACTTTCAAATACAAACTACTAGTTAACTGAAAAAGTAATTAACTAAAACATTCTTCTGATTTCAGGTATTTAAACATACAAATTCTTTTAAAAAACCGACACCCGCCCTCCTTTCCAAATGATTGCATTAGCCCAATAAGGCGAAACCAGAAATCAGTATTACGGAGTGTTTTACAATTATCAGTGGTTAGAAGTTAAATAATCGCAATTACCTACTACGCTTGTAGTTAGTAGTTAAAAACGACTCAATTACTTTTAGCAGATTTCCCTCATGGGAAATCAGCTATTGAGGTCGTACTCATGACGCGATTTTCGAAAAATGTCTTCAAATGTGCATCGATCCTACCCAGGAGATGACGAAATAAATATATATATATATATTGAAAGATAGATAGATATATTTGTTTGTTAACGCTCTAGCATTCAAAATTTTTCTCTGATCGTTAAGAAACTCGATATTTAAACGTTTTATGTAAAAAGAAAGATCGTTAATGGCTAAAATCAGACTAGAAAGAAGGAGGGGGGTTTAAGAGGGAGTTAATTTCGGAAATTCGAAATATCGCCGTTACTATACGTCGGATCGAAAAATTGTATAGAATCAATCTTATTGCAAATTCAATTTACTATAAACATTGTTATATACATTTATTCTCTATCTAGAATATGAACCGAGATATTTGTTTTTTTTTTTAAGTGTGTGCGGATAACGGACGAGATGAGATAGGCTAACTTCGGTTCTAGTCGTGAGTTTCCGACAAAGGCTAGTTCGCCCCTTTCCGTAACAGTTCGGCTCTATTGTAAAACTTCACGTGGGAAATATGCCTAGTTTACGCAGCCCCTACATGACGGACTTTTTTAACTTGTAGTTGGAAAAATCCAACTACTGACTACTAATTAAGAAAATGTAGTGTCCCGCAGTTAACTATTAACTACAAATGTAATTAGGAGTTGCAGATACAGTCAAACCAAAGTAGTTGTAGTTAGCAGTTGTAGTCACATTTTGTCCAACTCTGGCACTGTGTGAGTGAGCGAATGCGTGTCTGTATATTAACGATCTAGTGACTACAATTTTAATTTAATCTTAATCAAACTCGATATTTAAAATTTTTATGTAAAATTAAAGGTCGAAGCCCTTGAAAATGGAATATTTACACACGCATTCTGCTCGTACTGTATAGTTTGCTGTAACTGTAACATTAAAAAATCTATTAGAGTATCCACACGCACGCACGGACGCACGCACGCACGGACGCACGCAAGCACACACACACACACACACACACACACACACACACACACACACACACACACACACACACACACACACACGCACATATTTGAATTTACAACATTTTACAATACTTGTAAGTTGATAACCTGTAAAAATGGGAAAACAATTTCAATTAAATCACCCGCAAATTGAGTTATCCACATGATCTAAATACAGATAAAAATTTCAGTTTGCTATCACAGGATTGCTACATGGTGAGAAATGGAGAGTAGACTTTAACATGACATCGTCTATAGAAATTTCTATAACTTATAGTCCTTGCAGTTGCAATTGCCATTTGACTGTAACCGTAGGGTTGTAAATATTAGATAAATGAAAGCAACGATTAAAAAACAAAAGTGAAATGATTGAAAACTAATAATTATATTATTATTCATTAACGTCCACTTTTTGCAACTCAGGCTAATTGGGACGGGTTATCTACAGGTTACCACCCTTTTCTAGCCAGGGTGGGACTTAGGATGTTATTTAATGAATTTCGTCACTAAATAATTTCCTTTGCCCAGGCGAGAATCGAACTCACCACTCTAGCTTTACCATTTTTATCTGTATTAATTAGAGTTAATTAATAAAAAATATTAAAACACCTCTATCAGGCCAACAACTTATAAACCAGACCAAGGCGATGCTAAACAATGTATAAATCTAGCATTCAGACCAATCTATATGCCTGATATATCTAGACTAAGCCCCAAAGCAGACGAAAACGACCTCAATATTTCTGAAAGAATTCATTCTCAGGACGTTACAAGAATCCAAACAGTGTCCAAACAATGAAGTTTTACAAACATGATTCGGGAGCTAGAAGCTCTAGAGAATAACTTTCAAGAAAACCGAAAGACAGAAAGAATATTTAAGAAGACAGGACGAGATTGGACTCAGATGAGGAGGCCCAGGCGCTAAGAACCAAGCTCCAGGCAAATATATTCCTCCGCATTCGTCCAATAACTATTCTACATTGTCCATTTATAAAGAGGACATTTATTATCGTGTAGTGGAAATGAAGGGAATATTATTAGGGAACCAATAATCCAATGTCTATATTTCAGCAGGAAACCAATTTTATTCCAACCCGACATTGGAGAGTAATAGTTATTCCAAAAATAAATTTATCAATATCCGTTCTATCCCGGTTTTCACATCATGGGTTTGAACAGCCTGTGAGAGAACAGAACAGCTATTTGTTAGGTAATGAAGAGGAAGGGATAATACAGTGCACCCATTAATCCAAACTTTATATTTGTGAGCCTATTTTTATTAATCGACGGTCAAAGAGATAGACAAATAAAAAAAATAGTGGATTTTGACAACATTCATTCCCTTATACACGTACAAAAAATTGCGAATTAATTATAAAATTTATTAATTTTTTTTTATGCACAAGGAGATTTTCGGGACGAAACTGAAGAGAATCATTGCATGCTGTGTGGAGGTTTTAGCAGATTTCCCTTCATCGGAAATCAGCTATTGAAAGTGGTACTCATGATCGAAGTTTTGAAAAATGTCTTCAAATTCCATCGAGCCTACCCAGGCTATATATAATATGACGAAAATGAGGTCCGTTTAAAATTGTATGTATATATAATTGTCTGTTAACGCTCTAGCATTTTTTTCTGATCGTAACGAAACTCGATATTTAAACGTTTTATGTAAAAAGAAAGATCAAGTTCGTTGGCAGCTAAAATCGGACAAAAAAGAGGGGGGAGGGGTTAAGAGGGAGAGACTTTCGAAAAATCTCCGATATACTTCGGATCATAAATTGTATAGAATCAATCTTATTGCAAATGTAATGAATGTAACGTTTTTTCAATATCTTGATTATGACCCGAGATATTAGCATTTTTTTAGTTTTCGGTCAGTAAACCCCCACTCCAACTCATTTCATATTAAGAATAAGCTGTTATATAATGAAGCAATTTATTTGAACACTAAATACCAAATATTGTACTTATTGAACTTTTAAATTTTAAGATAAATGCAAATACGTGACGCACGTGGAAAATCTGTTCAGTTAACGCAGCCCCTGCTCTTTCTCTAGCCAAGATAGGACAAGAGATTTTATTTAGTGATGACGTTATCAAATAAATTCCTATTGTCCTCACGGGAATCGAATCTAGGTTTCAATCCCATATTAAAAATAAACGAAAATATCTCGAAACATCTTATTCCAAGCTTAAACATACCACATATCGTTTTCATCGACTATTTACTACTCGAAAACGGATGAAAGTTCGTTCTGATGTAATATTGAACATTCTATGATCTCGCACTAAAATCCACCACACCTTACTTCAGTCAATAGGTAGGGCGGCGAGTGGACATTTGCGGAAATTTTTGCTTAAGTCGCGTTATACATTAAGAGAAGGTTTCCCTCGAGGGATAATATTTTAGTAATTCACTGGGTATAACTATACTTGGTATTGTCAAGAACGCATTATTTTAAAATAATTCTAAAAGAGTATAAAGGGTTTGCAAAACATTTATATATATATATATATATATATATATATATATATATATATATATAGAGAGAGAGAGAGAGAGAGAGAGAGAGGAGATGGAATTCGGAAGCTGACAGAAGGGCCTGGGGTCAGGGATAAATTGAAATCTATGAGGAATACTAATGTCACCATAACAAATGCAACTGGCAGTTCATTTGACACCTCCTAAATTAAAATTCAGCACAGCATTTAATAGGCATTCTAGCAGCATAAATATTAACAGCATCCCATAGCAACGGGTACATTACGTACTGACTCCTAGGCACCACATCAACTTCCAGACTTTCGCTTCTTCCACCATTCAGTGCAATCTGCAGCCAGTATCCTACAACTGAGGACCCTTATTCCCGGAATGTTGTCACATCATCCAGCCACCTCTGCCTGGGTCTTCTGCTCCTGCTCACCAAACTCTTAGTGAAACATACACTTCCTCGCCAGTCTGTAAGGGTCTATTTTCTCGGGTGATTCAAAAGTACATCTCGCAAACAATTGCATCAGTTCAGCGTTGCTTCTCATCCTCCATTTTTAATGTATTCCCACTACTCCAAATATCATTCTCAGGGCTCTTCTCTCCCAAACCATCTGGGCACTCCTGCATACTTGGGTGAGAGCCCGCTCTACATTGGCACGTGTAGACAAAACAGCAGTTACCTTGGAACTGTCGTGGCAGTTTGTTTGCCCTGATTTGTCTTGTATAAACCAGGAGACAGAAGCATCTCGTTTCTGCGGCCATTGATGCTTTTATTTCTGCTTATCGACATAACATTCAATAACTATCGTTTTCTGTTGCTTTGGCGTGAGGGACCCTTATAGACATTAAACCCTTAAGGACCCTTTCTCTGGTATTTAAACGTGCTCCAACTAGAAATCGTAAACGTCTCCAATCTAACAGGACCCACAATATATCCGGACCGCCCCGAAGCTCTCAAACTTGGTATTTTCCATACTTGTTCAAAAAAATCCATACGCACTTCTTGCAAAACTCGTCTTGAGCCCTAGGTAATGGCGCGAAAGGTTTATCACTAACGTCAGCATACATCATATGAGAACATTATGACGTTTGTTCCTAAGACCTTAGCATTTCATCCTTTTGCCAACAACCTTTCATTTCAACTTTGTCGTAGGAGAGCACCTGGAGTGAAAGCTCACGTGTGACACACGTCAAACTGAAGAGACCCGACAAATGGAATCCAAGTTATTCCCAAACGTAGCAAGGCAATGAAAGAGCATCTCTAAACAACTTCATAACAGCCATAAATGATTATTAATTGAAATACGTTTCAGAGATAAGGGACTTTGGTTGTAATCTTTTTCTTCATTCGGTGACTAATCAGCGAAAGAGCATTGGAACAATGGATTTTAAGCTAACAGCTTGTTTTAGAAAAACAGCTTTTTCCAAAAACAATAGAATGAAATCCTAAACTTGGCGTAACCAATGGACGGAAAAAGAATTTTTGATAAACCAAGCTTATAGAAGTATATTTGTAAAACAGAGACTTTACACGAAATTAAGCCAACTACTCCAAACAGCATGCTTGTACAAGAGAAAAAGAACGAGTAATTCAATTTTTTTTAAAACAATAATTTGAATTTTTAAAACTCAAGTGGGGAGACATACCGGATGGTTTCAGGCCTCCCGCGTCTCTCGTTTAGCTTATCGTATCACTTTTGGGTGGGACATAAAATAAAAAAAAAAATAATTTATCAAATATAGGAAACTATTTAGTTTTTATGGGTGGCTAACTATTTTATTTGTAGGAGAAATGACTACATGAGAACATACATTATTGATTGCTACGTTCACCCTGTATAAATGTTCATTGCGAGGTCAAAGCCTATGGCACATATATTCCTATTTAAACAGCAAGATTCCGGTCATAAGTACTTAAACGGTTGGTATTATCCGCAAATTCCACGTGTTAAAAAGAAAGACATTTAAATTCTTAATTTGTGTTGCTGGATAGTAGTAAATAATAAGGGATACATATATATATTTTGTATATAAGTGAAGAAAGCTGAAACCTAGCCAATCTATAGGGCATAGTAAGTACTTGTATTATCTTTCAGGAACATCACTATGCAGTACGTTTACTAAAAACATAATTATTATTATTATTATTATGATTATATTTTCTTAAATAGAAATATATATATTGACTCATAATCGTTTCAAAAAACTACATCGTCTTCCTCTTCTTTGTGTTTATATTCGTAAACAAAACCTAATCAACGGAATTTATTTATCAAACTGCATAGTAGAAAACCCCATCAACTGGTTTAACTGTTAGTATTTAGTTAGCAATTGATCTTTAAATGAATATTGGAAATAACAGTTTATTGGCAAAATAATTACTAAATTATAATGAAATAATTTAGTTCTGTACTGACAGTTTCTGATACTTTTGGTATCCATCTTTATTGAAAAATTTTTGTATTACACTCTAATCATTTTCAAGTTTAAATTAATAAAATGTAAAACGGCATATAATAAATAATGTAAAACGGCGTATAATACATTTTGCGAGGAAAAAAAAATCCGTTATACAGGAGTTGCATAATTATTAGTAATTTTCTGTAGGCACTCTTCCGAAAGCATAGAGAAATAATACAATGGCTTTTGTCTGTGTTGAAGGTCATTTCAGAAAGTTAAAGAAGCAGATTATAGTTTATTTATATTCCATTTAAATTGTTAAAACGTAAAAAATATATACTCTGTGCATCTATAAACTCTTATGATAACAGCGTGAAGGTAGTTACGTTATACAGCAGAGTAAGCAAAAGGGCGTAATCTAGCAGCTCACGCATTTATTGCAAAAATGGTATTCTTTTTGGAAAAAAAATAAAATATATTTCATAAAATTACGACAATATCATCAAATTAAAAAAAAATGCAATTGAAACATATTTAAAATTTAATTAAAATACATTTACAAAGTAGTTCAACTTATAAAAAAAAAAAAAAAGGAAGCTTAACTCACGATGTTAATATTCAAATTTATAAATAAATATTAAGATGTTTAATGTTCTATTAGCAATTCTATTTATTTGACTACTACAACTGAAAATGTTATTTATTAACATAGACTCATGCTACTATGGCTAATAGGGACGGGTTATCTACAAGAAACCTCTCTTTACTAGTCAGGAGGAATGCATTTATTGGAGGAATTTCATTTAACTCACAAGACTGGACTGTGAAAACAATTTTCAACCGCATTGTTTCATCAGCATAACTTCAAAAAATTATGTACTGAAATTCATGGAGTATGGAGTTGTCAAAATTGAATTTGTGACAATAATCATAGGAGCATATTCCCATAGTATTCCAGGGAGTTCAGATCCCCCTGATTGGTAGCCGCCTAAATTGCCCTAAAAACTCAGAATACATTCAACCCCTAACAATACGTCCAATCCCTTAAAAGGACCTGTGAGCACTGTAGCTGTGAACCAAGGTTATTATTATGCACGAAGTGTACTCCTCTGCACATTGCATTATAATAACTAAATTAAACGTCCTTGTTGACACTACATTAACACAAATTGCGGTACCCATTTAATTCAAGACTAGAGAGCGCATCACCTTGTTAGTTTCAGAATGACCATTGAGGATAGCATCCTCCTTGAAATTTGAATTCCCAATGATCATCACAACGATCTCGGTAAAAATCCGCTTCCGCCCATTTTCAATTGCCTTAATGCGGTTCTAGGAGCGGACCTAACAGAAACATGTCTAGCTCATTAAGAGCTAACAGCTGACGCCTACTTGCGAAGATTCTCAGACGCTGGAGGTCAATCTACCTCTAGAACTCTATTTTACAACTCTTTTCAACCAATATGCATACAACACCAACTAAATTATTTACGCATTTATATTTTGTTACTATAAATAATGATAGGCCTCAGCAAATTTAAACTCATTAAATAACACGTTGTCATAAAGAACATGCTGTCCTTTAATAAGGTTGAACAGTATTACATTTTCTTTGGCTCACATCAATAGCTCAACCATTTCAATATTTAAGGTTATCTACATATTCCAATCCTTTTCATCCAGGATGGGAATCAGGATTTTATTTAATGAGTTCATTACTAAATAAATTCCTATTGCCCAGCTGGGCTATCGAGCCCATGACTCTAGGCTTTCTATGTTCTTTAATACTTGACTCACATAGCTAACTTAAGCTACGGACAGACAGAATGTTAATAAACATAATTATTATAGAAGAAGAATTTAATGTTATTATCTTCATCATTTCTTTCAACCACGTTTTAAATCCATTATCATTAATTAGTAAATTGCGGCAAAAAAGATAATGAGTGAGTAAATTGTGACAAAATATATAAAGTTGGTACATAAATGAAAAGGAATTAATAAAAAATTATAAAAACTAATAAATAAATTAATAATAATAAGTTAGTTGCGACCCCCCGCTATATCCTATTCAGTACCTTACGAGTAAGAACCACAAAATAATAGCAAAGAAAAAAAAAGTCCATCTCGCAGGGGCTGCGTAAACTAAGCAGACATCCCACGCGCTGGTATGACACACTACCAAACTCATCTCCTACTTATAAATAAAAATAAGATGAGCAGAAGTGGGGGCTTACTGAAAGCTGAAAAAAAGAGAATACGAATAGCTCTCTCAATATATGAATTACGAATTAGTGTGGAACAATAATTGTAGAGCATCAATCTTTTAACAATATTGGTTCTATAATACGTTTTGATCCGAATAATCATATAAGAGATCTTTCGAAGTTCCAAAGTCCATCCATTAAAGAAAATCAGCATTCAAGTTGAATTAATCGGTTAAGTATAGAGCATGGTATAGATCAAATAAACATTTTCGAGCCAAGACCGGAAAATCTCAATTGGTGACATCATTTACACTTACTCACACAGTAAACATTCAATGCAGACAATATTCAGTATTAATGCTTCACATAATGTGGTTCATGGTTTAACAGCTTATCATTAATATGACATGAGTAGGAGTGGGGGATTTCAGAAGGCTGAAAATTTAAAAAATGCGAATATCGCCGTTAATAATCAAGACAGAGAAAAACATATGGGACATCAAATTTTCGATAGATTTGTTTTATACAATTTTTCAATCCGACGTATAATAACGTAGATATTTCGAACTTTCGAAATTGACCATCTCACTGGTCAGTTTTCAGCAACATTTATAGAACATTACATATGCAATAACATAGATTCTCTATAATTTTTCAACCCAACGCAACAAAGGAGATATTTCCAAATCCACCCCCCTCCTCCTGGTCGGATTTTAGCCGTTCACGAACTTGATCTTCATCTTCGAGTTTGGTAAAGATCAGACAAAAATTTCGAACGGAACCTCATTTTCGCCATCTCCTGAGTAGGATAGATTGACATTTGAAGAAAACCCTATGGTAAATCAGCTAAAATGCATGTAGTTAATTAGATATTGTTTTCAATAATTAGTTATTGGAGCTAAGCCAGACAGAGAGCGTAGTAGAGACGTTACAGGGGTTATTGTGTGACTCCCAAAACACAGACAGTGCTTACCTAAATATAGAGTGGCATGCTGTCAATCCAGGTAAGTGAAGAGATGACGCCACCCCTGTCTAAATATCCAATCAACCTACCCTAACAGCCTTACTCATCACTAACAACCATTCAACGGGATGACTATCTATGTATATGGTGTGAGTGTGTGTATATACACGTAATATATATATATATATATATATATATATATATATATATATATATATATATATATATATATATATATATATATATATATATACACGTCTGTTACGAAAGCTTTATCGTTGCCATACTAAGTTCAAGCTGTTTATGGCTGAAATCGGAGCAATGGGAGGGGGCTTGGTTAGGAAAATTTCGAAAATTGAAAATACCTCCTTTATTATACGACGGATCGAGAAATTGCATAGAACATCTTGTATTGGAATGCCATGATCTATAAATGTTGTTGTATACATGTTTTCTCTATCTTGAATATTAAAGGAGATATTTGCATATTTTAGTTTTCAGCCTTCAGTAAACGCCCACTCCTACTCATGTCAAATTAACAATAAACTCTGTATCAGCGGCTGAAGTTGGGCTAGTGGAAAGGAGGAAATTAAAAAAAAAAATCAAATATTTTCGTTATAATGAATCGGATCGAAAAATTGTATAGAACCAATCTTATTGTAAATTTAATGTACTATGAATGTTGTTCTGCACACTTTTTCTCTATCTCTAATATTAACCGAGATATTTGCATTTTTTGATTTGTAGCTTTAAATAAACGTGTGCGTATATGTACAAGCATAGGTGCGGGAACACACTCGCACAAATCTTTGAACCAAAAGACAATTAAAGGCTAAGACCTGCCACACGACATTGGATGGTTGGGCGGATCATGTGATGAACTTCATGAGGTTTAAGTGGTATTGTGGAGACTATACTATAATTGTAATTATTTAATTAGATTTTTAGTAAATTTTCTAATAAAAATATTCTATATTCAAATAGGTCCTCAACTACTTCACAACACCAACTCAAAGCCCAGTAACAGCACAGCTAAATAAAATCATCTACTATTCCCGGCCAAAAGCTATTGGCTCCTCTAGTGCGAGGCGTAGTCCGTCTAATGTTGAACAACCCCCCCCCCCCCCAAATGGGCGTTTCACCTACCCGATAACGATACTGGTGGAGGCTTTAACTTATTGAAACCAATGCGATGCTTTCATACTCACCGATATACAAATATCGTGTCGCCACAAACACTGACATGTCGGCGAGCAGTAGTCCCTCCACTCGTGTAGGCGCGGTCAAGATTAGTATTACGGTGAAAACCTAGTGGGAATTTAAAAAAATGTCTCACTTTAAATATGATATAGTGACACTAATTGAACTGGTGGAATCCAGTGCTCTAGGCAAAACCAACGAAAACAGTAAAAAGTCCACCACGCAGGGGCTGCGTATACTAAGCAGATTTTGCACGTGCTGGTATATAACATTTGTGATCTCCCCTCAACACATATTCTCTATTTCTATGTAAAAAAAAAAGAAAAACCGATCAGTAGAAGGTGGGAGGGAGGTTACTAAAGGCAGAAAACGAGAACAACTCGCTTAACAAGATTGGTTTCTATAACATTTTATAATCCAACTTATAATTACGGAAATATTTTGTAATTTCGAAAATCTCCCACAGTAGACCCCTAATATTCCACTTCCAATTTCAGCCAATAGCAAATATAATCGTTAATGTTGAATGAACGGTTAAATAGTTTAGATAAAATAAACATTTTCGAGTAAACTCTTAATTGATGAAGTCATCATCACATGCCGTATTAGCATGGATCACACAAAGTAAAACCTCAATGAAAACCATATTTGGTATTTAACCTTGTAATAAAGTGGTTCACGAAATAACAGCTAATTGTTAATATGAAATGAGTAGGAGTAGGGGGTTTACTTAAGGGTGAAAACTAAAAACCAAATATCTCGGTTAATATCCATGATACAGAAACTATGTATAGAACAGCTTTTATATAACACTAAATTTGTAATAAGATTAGTTATATACACGTTTTTGATCCGATTAATAATAACGGAGATATTTCCAATTTTCGAAATTCTCCTCCTTTAAATTCCTCATCCTACTGGTCCGATTTCAGTCGTTAACTAACTTGATCTTTCTTTTTACATTTTCGTCATCTACTACGTAGGACCGGCGGACATTTGAAGATATTTTTCGAATATCGCGTCATGAGTACAACCTCAAACGCTGATTTCCCTTGAGGGGAAAAGCTTAAAAAGTTGGCAGGAAGAAAGTATTTAGGATGTACCCAAAACTGCCTATTCTTATTTCGTTTTTTATGCCTCGCATATAATAAATACAGTAAATATAATTTGTAATGCCTGCCATAAGGCGCCCCACGACTATGCATCGAGCCGTTAATAATTTTCAACCGCTGTGTAAAAAAGTTCCGGAAACAACCGGATACGAAACTAGATGGTTAACCTTTAGAAAAGAAGACTCGTATTCCGCAAATGTTTGACGCCACAAATATTAAAAGCTCCTACAAATACTAATAATATAGTCTATCTTTTTATACCGATCAAATTGGAAAGTTCCATTATTTAAAATTCAAATAACTGCTATGTTATGATATTACGTCACAGGCAATTTAGAGGACAAAGGAAAGAACTTCAAAAATACTGTTCGTTCGAAGAAAATTAAGATCAATAACTACATTAAAATGCATCCATATTTTATAAGCTATTTTGCCATACATAACTCATGAGCATTCTTTCTTATGCCGACGTCAAATCTTCTAGAATAGTTATGAGAATTAGATCCTTCCGCAATGAAAAAATAAATATGTGCGCAAATAATTATAACATAACCCACACTAGACATTTCTTTTAAGTCCTAGAGTTTTACAAATTTGATATTCACTTTCAACTGAACGTTGAGTAGATGGAAAAGCAGCGTCACTAACGATTGGACTAGAAGCAGAGGGGGGGGGGGGCAGCATTAAATATGCAATGCGCGCTCTAGGCAAAATTCAGACAGCAAAAATAAGACGTCATCTGTTACTCATGTATAAATGAGGTATCTCCCAATTCTTTTCTCTATTTCTCCCTTAATAAAAGACCCATATAAACAAGACAAAATTTTATTCAGACATGGGATAATTAGTGATATGAATCGGAGGGGCATACTGACGGCTGAAAAAAACGCAAACATCCACATAATAATAAATATAAAGAAAAATGTATACATCAAAACTGTAGGGCCTTAAGCTTGCAATATTATACATTATCTTTTTGGGTCTGACGCATAATAACGAAGATATTTACAATTATACATTTTACTCTTTCAATAAATCCAAACAATATTTGATCTTCCGTTTTACAAGAAACATAGAATATTGAGTTCGGTAACAATCAAATAAAAATTATGGCCACTACTTTTAACAGGCTCAGGGAGAGAGTTGAGTGAAATAAAAAAAATTTAAACATCATTATGATGGATCGGAAAATGTTATGTAACTAATCCTGTTTAATTTAAATTGAAATATTCTACAATTGTTGCCCTATAACTTTTTTTTTCTGAATAGTACATTAAATGTATTATTAGGATATTTTAATTGTCAGCCTTCATCTGACCCCCCACTTCTAACCTAACCATGCGATTTTCACTTAAAACAAGTGCATCATCAAGTATCTCAAGCGAACTTAAAATTCGAGTTCTATCTACATGGCTTCTTCTCAAAGAGAATATAATGTGGGGTGTTGTCATCAGCGTGTTATTATAGCAGGTGAGAAATCTGCTTAGTTTACGCAGCTCCTGAATGACCGTCTTCATTAACATTTCAAGACCACTCAATATAATAAGTAATATTATACAATCAATTTTTACACAAACAACCTTCCAATTTGAGTATTTGTTTAACATATTTGGCTAATTGTGTTTCTTATTTATGGATAAAACGGCAATTTTAAATAAAGTCTGGTTACAGGTTGAATAGAGAGGGGAAAAAAAATCCGTCACGCAGGGGCTTCATAAAATAAGCAGATTTCCCACGTACTGGTATAAAACACTACTGATCTCATCTCACCACAAGTTCTCTATTTCTATGTAAAAACCAATGAGAAAGGGGCAGGGGAGGCACTGAAAGCTGAATACAAGAAAATACAAATAACTTGCTTAATATTTAAGTTACGAGAAAATATGTTGAACAAAAAATGTTTAACAAGAATTCAGCCAATACCAAAAATGATCTTTAGTGTTGACTAAAACGGTTAAATATAGAGTATGGTATAGATCAAGTAAACTTTTTCGAGACAAGAACGTAAAACCTCATTTGGCGACGTCATCATACAACGAATGTGCACGTAAATCTCACAAAGTAAAAGTTCAATGAAAACCATATTTAGTACTCAGTCTTGGGATGAAGTAATATACGATATAACGACTAGTTGTTAATTTGACATGAGTAGGAGTGGGAGTTTACAGACGACCAGAAACTTAAATATTAAAATATCTCGGTTAACATTAAATATAGAAAAACGGGTACAAAACAATATTTATAGAGCATTACATTTGCAATAACATTGGTTCTATACAAGTTTTCAACCCGATGCATACTAACGAAGAGATTTTGAATGTTTGAAATTTCCCCTCCCCTCTGGTACGATATCAGCCATTAACGAACTTGACCTTTAGATGTGCCTGAAATACTTATACAATGAGTTTGGTAACGATGAAACAGGAATTGCTAAAAAGACTATATACATATATACAATTTTGAACGGACCCCATTTTTGTCATATCTTAGGTAGGATCGATAGACATTGGAAGAATTTGTTCGAAAATCGCGTCATGATTACAACCTAATAGCTGATTTCCCTTAAGGAAACTCTGATGAAACTAAAATTAAGTACAGGTAGCGGGAGTCAATAAAGACGAATGAAAAGGGTACAATTTTCATAATATTTTGTAGAATATTGGATATATCCAGAAGTAGGAGAGAGAAAATTCATAGAAGTAGACACCCTTGATTTTGGCCCGGGGGTCATGATCGATCCACACTTGAGGTCACTGCCCTGCACCTTTTCACCGGCCAGACTTCAATTGTATCCTTCCTCCCACCGATAAAAGAGGAAATGCACTCAAAATGTCGATACTCACACGGAATCCCTATAGCTACGTCATCGATTTTATGACTCACTCAAAATACCCACTTCCTAAACGGGCGCGAAAAACAGCCTTTACTTCTTGCCAACATGCAGCTGATGAATCATTGCCTGCTATAACTCGCCCAGTTGGCTGTACACGTCGGAATCTGAAATGACACCTCCTTTAAAAGATGGGGGAGGCAGAGGTTGAATATCAAATACTGAGCTGAAAAGGAATGATCCTAACTGTCTGAAGCAGAACACATATAGTGCACCAAACCTAATCCATTATTTGCGAGTCCAGATAGTGATTGGGGTATCCTGACAGTATTTTATAATAAATAAACTCGTAGACTTCCACGGTCCTGGTCATTTATACTGTTAAGGTCTTCGGGTATTGACCGTGTCTGCATTTTAGTTGCCAACGTTTCACTAGACATGCCTTCCTCAGGGCTATCTCTGAGACTGAGAGTCTCAGAGATAGCCCTGAGGAAGCTAGAACCATGTCTAGCGAAACGTTGGCAACTAAAATGCAGACACGGTCAATACCCGAAGACCTTAACAGTATAAAAGTATTTTATAAGTTAAGTAAATCGCGTTGAGGGATCCTTAGCTATGGAGTTAGGAATGTTCTAGCTATTGCTAAATGCTTTTAAAGGTCTTCATGTTTTAATATTTCTCGATGCACGATTAGCTAGCTTTACGTTTGCGTGCACACACACACTAACTGAAGCACTACGTTCTCCAAAAAAATTCCATAATTTGACGTATATTATATATTGCATATAGGCTTTTATGGGTCCAATGTCAATAATGAATGCCCGTATAAATTCTATATTAATAGAAAAAAAAATTCCTCAATTTTAGGCTAGTACGAGGTGCCAAACTAAGCAGATTTCACACGCGCAAGTATGACACGCATCTCATCTCACCATTCCATTTCTAAAATCCGATGAGTAGAAATCTGTATACAAGAATGTACAAATACCTCGCTTAATATTTGAGTTACGAAAAATGTATAGAGAACATTAATAGTTAAAAAAGATATGTTAAATAATATTTTTCTATAAGACTCATAATAACGGAGAGAATTTTCAAATACCCTCCCTCATTCCCCATCCGGTTTCACGCATTAACTAAATTACCTTTAGTATTGAAAAATAGTTAAATATCGAGTACGGAATATATCAAATAAACATTTTTGAGTTAACAACGTAAAATCTTAAATGATAACGTGATAACACGACGTATTTACATGTGTCTCGCGCAGTAAAAGTACAAGAAGACATTCGGTATTAAGGCTTCAAATAATGCATTTCATGATATAATAGCTTATTGTTAATATGACATGAGTAGGAATCGGGGTTTAATGAAGAGTGAAAATTAAAAGAAATGCAAAAAACCGTCGTTAATAATCAAGATAGTGAAAGAAAATATATAGAACATCTAATTTGCAATAAGATTGGTTCTATTCAATTTTTCAAATTCTCGAAATCCCCTCGCATTGGTCAGATTTCAGCCGTTAACGAACTTTATCTTTAGTTTTATATACAACGTTTAAATATCCAGCATGGTATGGATCAATCGAATAATGCGACCGATAGAGAGGTAAAAGACGTAGCTGATTTCACTAAGTGTTCCCCACAAGCAACTCGAATTTAGAAAATCATCCATAACCATAAAAGCATTATGAGCCTAGAACATAGTGAAATCAATAATTATCAGGGTTGACACTGAAAGTTAGATTCCACCAGGGCTAAGCAATTCATTAGCTGACGAACCAAATAAAATCGTTAGTGCCCAGTCCACCTAGGGTGGGACCGACTAGACAACCAGGCACACTTTAGTCTTCGCCGTTGTTGAGGCGGAGTGACTAGGTGTAATTTTAGATACTTTTAGAGAAGAGGGTAGGGAAGACCGAAAACAAGAAATTACGAATAACTGCTTAATATTTGAGCTACGAAAAAATATAGAACAATTGTTTAACACGATATTGGTTTTGTAACGTTTTACGATCCGACTCATTACACCTGAGATATTATGAATTTTGGAATCCCCCCTCTAGACTGCCACTCTTCCATCTGAATTCAGCCAATAACAAATAAGTTCTTTAACATTGGCTAAAACGGCTAAATATGGAGTACGATTTAGATCAAATAAACATTTTCGAGGCAAGAATGTAAAATCTTATTTGGTGAAGTGATCATACAAAGAATTATCATGTACCTCACAAACTAAAATTTCAATGAAAACCATATTTGGTATGTATGCTTTGAATGAAGATGTTCATAATATAACCGCTTGTTGCTAAAATGGCATGAGTAGGAGTGGAGGTTTATTCATGGCCGAAAATCAAAATTTGGAAATAGCTCAGTTAATATTCAATGAAGAGCAAAGAGGTATATGATAACATTACATTTGCAATAAGGTTGGTTCTATACAAGTTTTCGATCCGACGCATTATAACTGAGATACGTTGAATTTTCAAAATCCCCTCCCACTGGTCCGATTTCAGCCATAAACTTGACCTTTAGTTTTTGCATGAAACACTTACATATCGAGTTGGGTAACGATCAAACAAAAATTGCGTCCACTAGAGCGTCAACAGACAAATATGTATATAAATAAATCCATATATATATATTTGTTTTTTTTAACCTCATTTTCATCTCCTGGGTAGGATCGATGGACATTGTCATGTCGAGTCATGAGTACGATCTCAATAGGTTATTTCCCTCAAGCGAAATCTGCTAAAGAAAAAAAAAATAGGACCACATATACAGAAAATTAAGTATTAGTGATATACAAGTATCTGATCCAAATCATAATAATAGAGATATAATTAAATTTGACCTCCCCCCACCTCCCGGTTTCATTGATTAACCAACTTTATCCATCTGTAAGCTTAAATAAAAGGTTTATATGTCGAGATTGATAGCAACAAGAGTCACATAGTATGTATATGTGTATGTTATCAATCAACGTTTGGATATTTTTCGAAAATCGCGACATAACTGCAGCCTGAATAACTGATTTCCCCCTTGCAGGAATCAGCTAAAACCTTCGGCCAAGCACATAGGGGGTAGGTAGATAGACTAAGGCGATTTCCCACTTGGTGAAATTAGTCAACCGTGATGATATCTCATTTTTCGGCACAAATTCCTCTCCAAGAACACTATGAAATCATGATATGAAATTTAAAGTTAGACAAGAGATGATAATAGAAAGTTAGTTTAAAGTGAAGATCATATGGGTAGGAGCAACATTAGTTTGAAAGCTGGAAACAAAACAACAATACAAATATCTCGGCGAATATACAAATTAGATAAAACAATATTACTTTATTAATAAATTTAGTTAAAATTTCTATCCGACATATAGTAACGGAGATATATACGATTTCGTATTTTATTCTGTCTGAAAACCCCCACCTCTGCTAGTCCGATTTCAGCGATTAATGAAATTCATGCTTATTTTTACATAAAACACTTAAATATCGAGTGTGTTATTGATCAAACAAAAACGACCATTGGTTTACTTACTATCTAACAAATTAATGAATAGTTTTTTGGCCTAGAAAAATGTTTAAGTCCAACTAAAGAAAATTATGATTTATGAAACCCCTTCCTAACAACCAGTAATAAATACGCATCAACTACACTTTACATTTTCATTATCTTCTAGGCTGGATCGATGGACATAAAGAATATCTTCTATAATAGCATCATATCCTGAGAACAATCCAAATAGCTGCTATCCCTTGAGTGAAATTTGTTAAAATTAAGATTTGGAACAAGATTGGTTATGTAACTCTTTTTCTTAATCCAGCTCATAAGAACGGAGGTATTTCGATTTTCTCATTTTCCTCATAGACTAAATCCCCACTCCTTCTGATTCGACGTCAGACATTAACAAACTTCACACATGGGATTGGCATTCAAAAAAATGTGTTTTCAAAAATATAAGAATACGAGAGAATTTGTCATGCAAGGACTGATGAATATTTCATATAATCATCCGAGGCCAAATCCCTAATACCAAAGTGAAAAATAAATTAACAAAAAACAACGAAAGATAAATGACTTTATTTCGTAAGCTATTTTAATTTCGTTTTTCAGTTAAGAGTACTAACGATGACTTCATCAGTCAACTAGACGTTTTCGTCTAATTACTCGTCCCTATTATTAAATTTTACATAAGCCGAAAGTTGGCAGATTTCCACTAAGGAATATCAATTATAGAGCTGAAATCATGACAAACATTTCATTACAAAAAAAAAAAAAATCGAAAATTAGTTATGTCCCTGGATATTATGATTTTAATTTTCATTATTATTTTGACTATATATCATTTCTTTTTCTCTCTCTGTTTTTATTATTATTATGATTTGTATATCTTATTTTATTTTGAGAAAATTCATATTATCACTCATTATTTTTTGAATTTATGCCACTACTAATATAAAAAACTGTTACAGTTATTTAAAAAAAAAATAATATCGACCACGTTGATGATTTAGCTGTCTCCAGCAATACCAATTTATTCGGGCAGCCCAACATTTTATTATTGTTAATAAAGTTTTTTTCTTCTCCTTCTTCTTTTTTGTATATATATAAATTTTATTTTACAAATATTTTGTTTTATTCATAGTTAAAGAAAGTTTATGTTACAAATTGTTGTACGGGACGTGTGGCTAATAAACTCCCTCCCTGTAGGATTACTTCAGGAAGGAAATAAATAAAAAATAATATATATATATATATATATATATATATATACTAGCTCAGATACCCGGCTTCGCCCGGGAATTCATTTGAGGCTGAATGGTGATAGTATTTTTTTGCAGGCATTACATTGCACAATATTTTGACATTTACCCGTCCCAGTGTTTAGGATTGATACCCGTCGTTGCCGTGGATTTGCTAATAATAGAATATTTGTTCGATAAGGCTTCACTGTCTTCGATATTTTTATATTTCCCGTCTCTTATACATGTAAATATGGTGAATTTTTATTTCAGGCCTCCCTTATAACCCCCCTCCCGTTCGAACCTAAAAATTTTAATATAACTTATAATTATGGAAGAATTAATGCTAATTGACATACCGAGCTTTGTTAAGTTCGGTTCAGCCGTTAGTGCCCAATAACATTGTTGGCTCCCGCTAAAGTTTTAACGTATAACTCATTTATACTTAGGTATACGACAAAAGTGTATATAACAAAAGTTACTCTAAATAACAAAATAAACAACTTTTGTTATGTTTATATTTGCGGAAAAACCAATAGGAAACGAAATATCGCTATTTTTAATTTCAGGCTTCCCTTAGAACCCCCACTCCTGCCCGTCCATAGAAATGTTGGTGTGGCTTATTATAATGAAGGCCTCACTGCTAATACACATACCGAGTTTTATTTAGTTCGGTTGAGTCTTTTTTGGCAAATAATATTGTTGACTCCCGCTATACTTTTTAGCGTATAACGCTTTTAAACTTCGGTATACGACAAAAGTGTATATAACAAAAGTTACTCTAAATAACAAAATAAACAACTTTTGTTATGTGCATATTTGCCGAAAAACCAATAGAAAACGAAATATCGCTATTTTTAATTTCAGGCTTCCCTTATAACCCCCACTCCTGTTCACCTCAGAGAAAATTAATATAGCCTAAAGTCTAAGTTGGGTTAGTAGTAATATACATACCAAGTTTCATAAAATTCGGTTCAGCCGTTTATGCGTGAAAAGGTAACAAACAAACATACACGAAAGAAACAAAATGCAGATATGGTGTCTATGACATGTGAAACGAAAAGTTATCGTGAAATTTCGCGAAAAAAATCAATGTACAGACAGAGGTTAAAATTTTATATATATATAGATATTGCACGCACACACATCTGAAACCGCTAAAGCTGGCGTATCCTTTGCGAGATCGTTGCCATATGTTTTCATTGGACGTGTACTAACTATACCAAGATGCATGGCAAAACAGTTCCATACGACGTTATCAATTAACATTTTACTTTCTGTGCGCAGTAATTTTTAATTAATCATCAATACCGTACTTAAACCTTTTCATGCAAAACTAATGATAATAATTCATTAATGGCTGAAATCGGCGCAGGAGAGGGAATCAAAAATTTCAAGAATCACATAGAAAATCTGTTTAGATTGCGCAGCATGTTGCGTGATTCTCAAAGACGGGCATTACCCCATTCGTACAATTAAAACATGTCGAGTACAACTGGCAAGCGCTTTCAAAATATAACACCATCTTCAAGTCTGTCTTGTGCGTACTGCATTCGACAGGTTTGAATACTGCACCCTTCCATTGATTCTAACTATATTCAAAGCTTGGATATATACTCGTGTATATATATATATATATATATTTGGGGCGTCGGCGGCCGCGCGGGTGCTAAGGTGTGTACACCTACTACTACACACGAGTACGCTGACGGTAGAAACAGGTTCAATTCCCGCCAACAGGTACATTATTCCACGAATTCGCTACCAGAGCTCACTAGTGTCGCGACTCTGGGCGCTTGTAGAATAGCGAGAGTCTAACAATTAAATACGCTTGACAGCCCCCCTTGATGACTAAAGACTATGACTCTTGGATTCTCTACCACAGACCGACCAGCTGACAGCTGATAAAGCGAACCAACCCCCCCCCCCCCTGGTTTAATGAGGCCCGTCAATCCACTGGAGACAACTAATTTCAAGTACTCCATGGTTAATGGGGGTTGTATATTCTGCTCACTATTCTCTAGATAAATCACTCAACACAAATTCCCCTTCGAGGCGAGGCGGTTAAATATCTCAAAGTTCTTTAATGGTAACCATATATATATAGTCATTTGATTGTTACCATACTTGATATTTAATCGACCTATCTGTAGTAAGCAAAACATTTACATATTTTTGTTTTCAGCCTTGAGTAAATCCACCCTTCACTCATCCGATTTTCACTTACAGTAACTAAAGTCACTTAACATCTCATGTCCAGCTCACATTTTACGTAGGTTATGTTTACTGTGTGAGAAACAGAGAATAGGTGGAAGCTGAAATGATGACCTGCAAGTCTTTTTGGCCTGTGAGAAATCTAGTTTATGCGGCTCCTGCATGACAGATCTTTCACAGAGAATCTGATCTTTGCTAAGACAAAATTTAAGCATCTGTCTTTTGTGAAAGTTTAAGTCTTCATTCCTTCAAAAAAATAATATTTTAATTTCTTCTAAACAGTGATTTTTTTTTCTTTATTACAACAATTATATCAAGACTCTTTTCAACTACAAGTGCTATAAAATTCTATGAGTTGAGTTCTAAAAATTGTTTCAAAATGTGTCGATTTGACATGGAATTACCCAAGTAGCAGGCTTGGAACCTTTTAAAAAACCTATGGTTTTCGTAGATGATCCCAAAATACTATTAAGATAAAGTCAAACTCTTCTAGAATGTGTCAGCTCAGCCTCCTAATCTCCTATTCCAAAAATCATAATCATGTCGAATTTCAAGTCTTCTCCAATATCCACTTCTTATATTGAAGTCTTCTACAAGAGATCAATCCCAATGAAAGACAAACATTGTCATTATCAAACCTTCATTCTCCTCAAACCGCTCTATTCAGCTTAATACAGAAAGTATATATATCCGTATTGGCTTTAAATGAGAAATGAAAAAACATCCCCTTTTCTCTATGAAATGAAACTGTAATCATGGCTTTCTAAATATTCTTAATATTTCACACGCAATATAAAACAATTGAGCTTAGGTATTATTGTCATCATGTCATCAGCCTCACAGAACTGGGGCAGTGATGCCGATTACAGTTACTCCTTTAAAATTATAAAAGGTACAGGTACCCTAACTTCAGCTTCTGAATTTAATGTTTTAAAAATTACCAGTATTGTAGGTTTGGGGTTATCTTTAAGGTAAAAATACAGTTCTTAATCTCAGTCAAAGACAGATGGATACTAGAGCTATTTACGATTATTTATTAACTGGGTAAACTAAGAATAGGATTACTTTTAGGTAAAATTTTAGTTTTCTTTGAACTGTGTTTGTGGGTTTGATTTAAAGGGTATCTACTAGTTGAAATTAAATTTTCCTGTAACAATTCAAAATTATTTGATCAAATTTCCTTCTTATTTAACATCAATTAAAAATTAATTTAATTGTAATCAATAAGAAGCTATTGAATCTCATAGAGAGGACAGCCCAAGAAGGAAATTACAATGCATTTAAGTAGGTTAAGTAGTAAATGATTTTCAGAAGTGGATATACTGTACTTAATTACCAGGGTATTTCAGATTAGCTCATGATTACATATTTAAACTAATAAATCACATTTGAATCAAGAATTATCAACTATATAATATCTGAATTCGAAACATTGTGACTCCCAAAGTTATCTCCAAAGAACAAATGCTGATTGAATATATGTGAAACCCACACTTATGATTAAAATAATTAATGATTTATTAATTACGAGTAAATAATAATTTCTGACTACACGTCACTTGATATTGTAGTGATAAAAGTCTTCTTTGAATTACTCTCACCAAAGTAATAATGTGGTACACAGACATTCCAGAGTTTCCGGGCATATGAACCAATGTATTCTGCAGTTCTCCTATGATTCCACACAGGGGACCAAAGAGAGTTAAGGTGTTCAACTGGGTTTCAGAGATTGTATCCCAAGTGGCCTCCCAAGAGGAGGTGCAAAGCCATATCGTGTTGCCATATTATCACAGCAATACAGTGACTAGATTACAAGAATGTATTGACATAAGAGCGAAATGGACGGAGAATACCTTGACATGTTAAAATAAAATATATTAATTTATCCATTAATTGAATAAACTTTGTATAGTCTGAAAATTTAATTTCGAACAGTAGAATAAGTAGAGATATATGGCCCATATCAAGCCAGCCAGGAAATAGTTAGTTATTGTAGTAAAATTTCATTTAGGGTATCGTGTATAAACGAAGGGATTCTCGCAATACCTGGTCCCGAACTGAGCGAGGTGTACTCCTAAAAAAATGAGCGAGCAAGTATCAGAATGAATAAGTGAAATATTTTGTATAATATTTAATAAAAACAATAGCAATATGACAGATCCAAACCAGTCTGGTTTTCAAAGTAAAAAAGAGCTTTAAAAAAGTATTATTCATATTAATACTGTAATTTTCATTTGGGTCATAATTAGTATCAGCTATAAAGTAATGGTCTAGTATTTAATGGAATGTTATACAACACAAACTCAAATGCAAAAAGTAGTACTTGTTATGGAATCTATTAAATTACTTTTAAAAATTATATCAATTTAGCACTGATATAAAAAAACCACAATTTTAAAGCACTGCAAGTTCACTTCTAGTCATTATCAAATGAGTTCTAAAAACATTAATATTTTAATTTTTATATAGTCATGCTACACAACTATTAGTATTTTAAAAATAGATGTTTTTCACTAACTTTTAGCGAGTAATGAAACCCCCCAAATAATAGACAGAAGAAGAGTGTGAAATAGAACAGATTTAAACTTTATGAGGCTATATACCGGAGCCTCAATCAAAAGTTCTATTAAAAGTACTGCAAATATGAACAGCAATATGAAACAGCCAGCTCTGGGGATGCTCAGAAAAATGCGAGAGAAATATATATATATATATATATATATATATATATATATATATATATATATATATATATATTATTTAAAAACTAGATAAATATGTGAGGTTGAAAATTTACAAACATTGACCATACTAATAAGTACATATGTGTTAAAAAAAATTACACCATTCATTATAAATACTTAGTCATTGGAAATCAAGTAGAAATTAAATAATTGACAAAAGGCTAGCTATATAAGTCATTACTTTTTGAAGTGAGGACCAGATTCCAACTAGAGATGTGGAATTTTATTTGGCCAATCTCTTCCCAAATAAGATCCAGTCTCACCTTGGCTAAAAATGGATGGTAATTTGTAGGCTACCCACTATATAGTCTCAGATGAATATTAAGATTAATAATTAATTACTGACAAAGCATAAAACAATTTATAATAATGAAAGAAAATATTTTATCCCTATAAATGCTAAAAATGATTAAAATCTCAATTGGAAGATTAGGTACAATGTACCTACATTTAGAGTTATATGATGTACTTATATACTGTAAATAAATATAATTAAAATATACCAAATTAGATGCAAGATCTAATTTTATTTTCTTATAAAATTGATTTGCTAGTAAATTCATAAAATTAATTTAACAACTTAGAGTAGTAGTGAACATTTTTGAAGAGCATATTTACTAACATTACATGGGTAATTAGAACAAAAGTATATTAAAAACACACAATTTTACTAATCTCGCTGATAAGAAGAATCTCCAAAGATAATGTCAATTGTGCCTATTTAGGAATACCAGAGCAATATACTAATTGCACCTCATAAAAATTAAATTTGGATATTAGTTACATAATATCAGAATTCTTTTTTTTTCTTTTCTATTTAAGGTCCTCACGAGACGCAGCTTGCCATCTTCATTAGCCACTTGTTGCCTTTAATAGGGACATCCTCCCTCAATAAATTGTATGATACATCAAATATATCACTTAGGTAATCAGGAGTGGGACTAAAAACTAATAAACAAATTACTGATGGGAAATAATAAAATCATACTACACTTTCATTAATTTTCTCACCTAGTGATCCAAATTTTAATGGCGAACAATAATATCAATTCTGGAAAAATATCTCAAAATAAAGAAATTTCTATTCAAAACAACGAACAACATAATACAACTTTTTATTGATTTTATTATAATTATAGATACTCTATATTCTGTAATAAACCTAAAAGCATGAAGAATTATTTCTAATTGACATTTTGGAACAATTAATAAGGATCTATAAATCAATTTTTTTTTTTAACTTAGTATGAACTTCATATAAATCCCCTCAATTAAATACTACACAAAAATAGGCATAATAGCATTCCAAACCTTCTGGGATTAATCCAATTTATGAATCAAGAAAAAATAAATAAATAAATATATATATATATATGTTATATTGAACATCCTGACTAAATTAATTTTTATTAAAGTGTTAATAAAAATTAACAAAGTGACAAAAAATAAATATTTTTTTTTTTTTATTTGAATGAATAATTGAAATATATTTACACTTTCTTTGAATGATAATTTTATCATTATCTGGCAAAGAAAAGTGTGGAAGAATCAATGGCCACACCTCCTCAGAAATCAAATAAAATCAGGCAAAAATTAGATTGGGAATAAAAAGAGGGAGTGTCTGATCTGACATTGACAGGATAGAACTTGTTCTCTCCAAACTTAAATTAGGAAAGTCAATAAACTGCTTCAAATAAACAAGAGTATAGGTAGCTTGATAGATAAAATTTTTGAGAGTAATGCTCCACTTAGGAATGAAATGTAAGAGCAAAACCTGATTTTTTCCCCTTTCATATGTTCTTTAATTGAATTATTTGACAACAATTTTTTTCCTATAAATAATAAAAAGGTTTACTGAAAAAATAGAACTTTTTTATATTCAAGCAAAGCATATTAGTCTCATCATTTCATTCTATTCAAGATATAATTTAAGAAAAAAATACAATAATACAACCAAAAAGGTATTAAAGCAACTTAATTTGTCAAGTGACTTTTTCCTATCAGTTTATCTAGGTTGGCTACTTTAAATATCAGAGTGCTAGAGCTGGCATAACATGCCAAAGGTAGATCTTAATTAGCAAATGTAATAATAAAACAGACATCTTTAACTGCAGACACGTATTAAACATTAATCCAAGAGACAAAAGTAATTTTTGTAACTATTTTTGGTGATATTTAATAATAGAATATACTAACCTGTAGTGCCAAATAGTTGATTCACCAAATCCCAGTAGAAACCTTCTTGCATAGACTTCTCTGGGGCATGTTGGTGGCAAAGTCGAGGCCAAAGTTGAGAACGTATTGTACTGTTTGTAGGCCAACAATTTTCCCGTAATATTAATTTTACCTCTCGTTTCTTCCCACATTGTAAAAGCGTATCAATTTCTGTATATGTTTTTAGGGGTGTTTTTCGGCTGCTAGGACTGTCAAGTTGGGTAGGAATCTCAGACGTATCAACGTGAGGGGGGAAAACCTCATAATTGTCACTTTCTTCTTCCAGGACTGATAGCATTGTTTAACTCAATCTTATTTGAAGCATTTTGGTTAACTTAAACAACTTAAAAATTCTTAAGTTAGATCTGGGAGTTGAAGTTTTCTTTTATCTTGTAGCATTTTGGATATCAGAAACCTAAAAACACATTATGCTACAGTTTTTTATAATTAGAACCAAATTTCAATATCAACTGAGCCAAATAGATCATACTAAATGCTCAAAATTGCACAATCAATACAGAATAGGCGTGTTAAAATTACCTAAATTGAAATATAACTCTTCATAACCCGTGCGACCGAACAAAGGGCATAAAAAACATCAAAAACATTGGGAACTAAATAAAACTAGCAATAAACAATGTGAAACTGTGAAAATTCAATTGAAATAATGTCACAACCAAAACGATGCACACCCGACGTCTTACTGAACTTGTCTGAGAAATTTTGTTTACAAAATGGCTGACACCCGTCAAAATTAGATAGTAGAGAGCAGCACCTTATGAACTGTTTTTCTACTTCACATTTTTAATCTTTCATAGGTCATTTAAATTATTTGAAAAAAAAATACTATGAATTAATATTGATTTTCTTTCAGACTTAGAAACAAAAGTAGTTATTAAAGGTCCTTAAAATTGGTTTAAAGGTCATTAAAATTAAAATTGTTACAGTAAAGTAGAAATACTAACAGAGTGGAAAGGTCTAAGAAACAAATTAAAATTAGTTTAATAAACAGTATAATTAAACTCTAATTAAAACATTATATTTTATATATAATTACATCGAATATTTCTATTTCAGTAATAATTACTTTGTCAAATTTGTCTGTTTAAAACCTTTAATTGAAGCCATGAATACATTAAGGGTGTATATTAAATTCTATTTATTTTATTAAAATTTTAGATCTAATTAATTTTATTTTATTAAAATTATTTTAATTTAAA
The DNA here is from genome assembly GCA_019009955.1 of Riptortus pedestris. Taxonomy (NCBI): domain Eukaryota; kingdom Metazoa; phylum Arthropoda; class Insecta; order Hemiptera; family Alydidae; genus Riptortus; species Riptortus pedestris. The sequence goes on along the minus strand of CM032229.1, from coordinate 29,616,783 downwards.
GGGAATCAATTACTGTCATTCTTTCGTTTTAATTTCCCACCTATTGTAAAGCATAATGACATTCAAAAATATTCATTCGCCTTGAATTATATCCCTAAAACAGAATATTTAATATAATTTAATTCATGAAAGTTAGAGGATCTTATACTCCAATAGTTTTTATTTTATTTACCTTTTTATTATTATTATTGATTTATTTAAATTATCATCCACTTTAAACAGCCAAGGCTAATAAGGATGGGTTATCTGCAGGTTACCACTCTATTATAGCAGGGGTGGGAATATGGACTATCATGTAGCCAGTTTTTAACTATATGAATTCCCTTTTTAAATGAAAGAATTAAACTTGCGAATCCCAAGTCTACGCTTTATATGACTTTTATTTAAAGGTCCCAGGTTCAGTTATCATTACCATCCTCAAGCTAATACAGCAAAGCAAATGCTCTCTTAATTATAGTGTTAACTAAAAATAGCATTCTGAGAGACAAACAGTCTCTAAATATGTAGAAAAAGGAGTGCAAGGATTTCAAAGGATTTGTTAAAAAAAAAAAATCATTTTTGTTGAAAAACTGACAATTTTACAAATTTTCCTCAGAAAACTATACAGGAATAACTGCCATGAGTTGGAGCCCCACCCCTCACCTGATAATTAGTTCTTCCAAAGCATCATCATTCTGAAAGCAAAGAATATTTTACTTGCATATCTACAAAATAAAATATTTCAGATAGATAAATACAAAACTTCTTTGTATTACCTTTTGCAGTAATAAATATACACATATTTATATGATAATCAAATTTTGTAGAGTTTCGCAAAATTGACACATATTTTACCAAAACTATGGGAGATCTGAAGTATCATGGAACTATAAGCTTAAAGTGAAACTTGTGCTAGTTGGAGTAGACGTACCCTGAATGCCAAAAACAAAAAAAAAAAAACTGCTACTATTCAAGATAGAGAAAACTGTACAACAAGATTTGTATTAATTGTACATCATATTGTCATATTTCTTTGTTACAAAATTATTCAATTAACTAATTATTCCTCCTAGTCCATCTTTAGCCACTAACTAACTTTAGTTTTAAATGGTGTGCATAAATATACTAGCTGAGATAAACCATTAGAGGTTGAATAACAGTAATATTTTTTGGCAAGGCTTTACTATGCACAATATTTTTACATTTCCTCATCCCAGTGATTAGGGTTTATACCAGAATATCTAGTAACTAAAGTGAACTTATAGAATCTTTTAGTCTTGAAGTATATATACAAAAAAAAATGATTTCCTGATCAATCCTACTGCACTGTTCTAAATATCGTGGAAAGTATTAATAATAGTCATGGATAGCATTCATTCATCATTATTAAGTGCCATTACTGAGGTAGTTTTGCTCAGGAAATGTTTAGACTAAATAATGAGTGTGAATGTTATTCATTGCAAGGCTATCTATTTACATTTCTTGTCTGTCTATTTACTTTTATTAAATTTTACAGTTTCGTGGGAACACGGACAATCGATGTACTATTGCAGAGGATGACATACTAAACGTTAAACACTTACTATTTAAAGGGGAGTTTGATTTACTATTCAATCCGTTGTTCAAAACATTATGGGTCATAAATACTATCATAGTTGACAGCATTTTTTTGTTATAATTTATGTAATATTAACAATTACTATTCCCTATAGCGGTCTCAAGCACAACAAACGTATATATTTTATTTATTCAATAACCGTGATTAAAAATATTCTATTGAATATCCAAAGAAGAAACTTAGTATTTATAATTTTTCATCTATTTATTAATATAGTAAGCTCTGTTATGTGTAACATATTAACGGAGCAATGATAATAACAGCAGAAACAACTGTATTCATTTCACCAACACTTTCAATCCCTTTAACATTGTTTTGATGAAATGATTTATGATATTTAATCAAATTTACATCTCTGAGGATAATACATCATTAAAAGAGTAAGCATTTAATGTAGTGTGTCATTATCTTGTAAATTTTAGTGAGTACTTAGTTACTTTTTGTTTGTTTTAACATTACATACCATTTAATGTTTAGTTCTAGTTCAAAGCGCATATCATCATTACTTTTGCTAAACGATAAAAGTTTTTACTCTATTACTCTAAATCTTGTGTTGCAGTCATAGCTTTCTGGTAAATGTGGGACCCCTATACTTTTCTTGGGTCTTGCAGAATAAACGTGAACCATAAAAAAAATAAATAATTATTCAAAAGAAAACCACTCCCCACTCAATTCCTCATGATTATTTAGAACAATTTAAATAATTGATGTTAGTGCCTAATAAAACTATTGACCCCTCCTTTAGTTTTTAGTGTATATCTCATTCATACTTCATTTTTATAGCAAAAGCCAGGTGAGTTAAAGCGTTGGCTTTAATCTCACATGGTAAACCTAGACTGACGAGTTCGATTCAATGCAAATAGGAATTTATTTAGTGATGAACTCATTAAATAAAATCCTTAGTCCCACCGTGGCTAGAAACGGGTAGTAACCTGTAGATAACCCGTCCCAATTAGTCTTAGTAGCAAAAAGTGGATGTTAATAAATATATAAATAAAAATATAGCAAAAGTAAACAATATGTATATGTTACATATATACAACAAAAATTAATCTAAATAACAAAATAAACAACTTTTGTTATGTGCATGCTTGCCAAAAAACCAATAAAAAACAAAATATCCCGATTTTTTATTTCTGGACTCCCTTACAACCCCCACTCTTGTTCGACTCTGAAAGTCTTAGTATAGTCTAAAGAATAAGTTGGGTTAGTACCAAGTTTCATAAGATTTGGTTCAGTATTATTGGCATAAAAAGAATATAAATAAACAGACGCCAAAAAAACAAAAATTGTTGATATCGGTTCAATTCCATGAGGAAGTATAGTGATATTTGGACAAAAAAAAAAAAAAATCAATATAGACAGACGTTACAATTTTATATACATTCACAGATAAACAAAAATTAGAATAAATTCATTTTCATCAATTACTGATTTGATAGACGTTTTGATAGACATTTTCCGATCAGAAAAACCTCAATTACTTACATACCTAATTACTCTGTGGGGGAATATCTCATTAAAAATTGTCACTGTCGAGGCTGCATAAATTAAGCAGATTTCCAAATGCTCAAATGACACAGATGTATCATTTCATTGTATTTTCTACTTCCCCATTAGTAAACATGTAATTAGGACACAGACTATTAAAATATGAGAAAAAGAAAGTGTTTTCAGAAATATTTATAATTTTGCATAGGTACCTCTCATTGTAGACCTGAAAATGTCTACAAAAGTACAATAAGTCAGCTTTCCTAATAAACAGATGTAATGCAGATTTGAATTTGTATTTCTAGGAATTTAAGTAACTCAAAAATGTCTGTAATCAAATGTAAGATGACTGATTCTCTTATGCTATTTAAATTTTTACAGATTCCATGAAATGTAAGTAAAGCATTATTCCTTATTTAGAATTTGATAATCAAATGAAGAATGACTCAAAAATGTTTGTCTGATCTATACTATAATCTATATTCAACAGTTTAATTCAACACTAATGATCATGTCCATTAATGACTGAAATTGAACCAGCAATAGGGGGAAGTTTGATTACTCAAAATATCTCCATTATTATGAGTTCATTTGAAAGTTTTAAAGAACCGATCTTGTTAAACTATTAGTGCTCTACAATTATTTGTAAAAAATAGAAACAGCATAGTAGAAATTTAGATAAAATAGAAAATCGACCATCTTTGGCTGACCATTCTTTGACATTTACACATAAATTTAATTTTGATGAGTTAGAAATTTTGGATAATGAAAAAAGCACAACCAAGTGGAAGTTAAAGAAAATGTCCACGTTATTAAAACAAACAATATGAAGTGAACAAGAAAACTGAGATAAGGAATTTACTTCGCATAATTATCAAATATTTTAATAAAAAACAAGTCAATTAGATGTAGATGTAGCTATGCTTCTTCTGGAATTGATTTTTCAAAACTTGAACCTTTTTATGTAATTGATCTTAACACTGTTCATCATTTTAAGCTATCAATGTTATCAGCTGTTTGGTGCTGTACATCTCCATTTTTCTCAGTCTTGACTTGACTGCCTCAGTGATATGATTGAACTTTTTATAATGTATAGTACTCCTGAAGAGGTACCATAGAGGACGCCAAACATGCAGAGGAAAAATAAAGCAGTGGAAGATTTTTCACTATCATTTATTGATCTTCCCCTATTTCCCCTTCAACAAATTATTGTTCTATACTTTTATTTATTTTTTATATCTCCAGAAGGATCATACCTGGTCTGTTGTTACCATATGACCTGTGAGTGCAGTTTTATCTCAATCAAGAATATAGTATTGATTCTACATTTCTAGAGGTGGTGCACAGCTATAATGTGGTATTCTCTTACCTCACAAAAGTGACCTTTAATCCTATACCAAATATATATAATGGCAGATGCCACTTTTAATCATCTACATGTTTCAAAGCTTCCAGAGTACCTTTTCAGAAGTTTATTATAAAATAATGCCTAACATATCCTTCTGTGAGGTAACTGTAATAGTGGTGTGGAAGAATGATATCTACAGGACATCAGCTGATTTCTTAAACAGTGGACAAATAAATCAGCTGAAATGTCTATATCCCAGCAGAAGTATGGCCTATAACTGAATGTGAATATTTACAAATTATTCACAGTTAATTATTAGTTAACTTAAATGTGGTCATATTGGTAAACACGTTAATAATCCTTATTCGCAACATCTAAGAACAATTCCTGTCCTATTAAGCCATGTTTATATGTTACAAGAGAGAAAGAATCAGCTGTTAAAACACTGTTTTTTCCTCACTCTGTTGTACCACATTTTTCATTTTGCTTCTTGATGGATCAGATGCAATCAATGAACAGGGTAAACATGGTACATTAACATTTATTTATTGATTTCCTAAAGTAATTAAGCATTAAAGGCAGGTAAAGTCAATTAAGTTCTATAATCAATTTTCAGGATTTGTGATAGTACAATAAGAGAAAGAGGACAATCTTATCCTTCAAGACCAGATACAGCACTTATTATTATCATGAAAATATTTAATATAATTACAACTTTAAGTTACTTAACAATCCACCTTATATTAAAATTAATATATTTGTAATACTCCACTAAAACATAGTTCATTTATTAAATTAAATCCTTTGCAGAACAGTTATTATGCAATAAAACAAAACAGCATAGTCTTGAGAATTTCATACTGTAAAAAGTATGTCACAATTAGATCTTTTAAAATATACTTATTTTTAAAGTAACAAGGAACAAGATACAGTTGCTGACATTAATATAATACTTTTAATATTTTAATTCACTTGATTGGTAAAATAGGAGAAGGCCAATAATTACAACAAAACCGAGCTTTCACAGTTTTAGAGATATGAATAAATTAAGTGGTTAATTTATTCATATCTCTCTACATGTTCAGGAGTTCACAATCAAAATTGTCACAAACTAAATACTTTTAGGCAATATCTAGTCATGAAAGCTGAATTTTGATATATTTACTGGAATTTGCCATTATTTCAACCATAGTATGGACTTAAAGGAAACTATTGTTCAATATCAGTAGTTTAATATTTTTGTTTTAAAAAAACAAATTTATTACATTTTTTTTAATTTGCATTATCTTGGGGTTTTAATGCAAAGTTTACTGTACTGCAGAAGAGGCATTAAATAGAAGAGCCTGAAACAGAGGATTTTAATAAAGTTGGCTGAAAAAATGTCATTTATGAATTATTCCTCTTATTGATATTAAGTTTTGTTCAATACCTTGTGTATCATTAACATTTAGGCCAAATTTTTCACACAATTTACAATATTTTAGCCCATATTTTGATTGGTCAAATTTTGAAATGGGAAACCTACAAATTGGCAGAATATTCAAAATACAAATGAAAATTTTCAATAATATTGGATTTGCTTTAAAAGAATTAGTTTCATCATCATAGCTATATTAGAAAAATGTTTTACACTAATTACATACAGTGCCAATTAATTAAAACTAATAAATTAGAACTTGTGACTGGGTAAACTAACAAAATCAATTACTACATAAAAGTTGTTTATTGATAAATATAATAATAAACATTTCAGTAAATAAAATAATAAATAAATACAATAATTAAATAACAATTAAAAATGAATGTGGTAATAATTATTGATCACCAAATAATAATTGTGTCTGGAATATAGAAAAACACATTCAGGTTTTTCCTTGCCTAATTTTCATTTAAATTGATGATAAATGCATCAAAATTAATTGTATAATAATGATTTAGACTAAAAGAGAATCTAAATAAATGTTATAATTCAGGCTCTGATAATCATGCTAACAGGATTCGATGTGATGGCCAATCTCAAATTTCTTTCCCTCAGTCCAAAAATAAAACTTCTGAGCATTTATATATTAAAAAAAATATTATGAAATTGGAGGAGAAAAAACAAATAATGAATCATTCATCACATATTACTACTAATCTTAGGTCACCTCCACATAGACAATATATTTTCTCCTTCAAAAGATGTTTTCGAAATCTACAGCTCAAACATCAGTGAAACTATAAAACAAATCACCTGATCAGTACTATAACACATAACATAACTTAAAAATATAAAACCAACATCAATATAAAAAACCTAGAGGTTACCTCTCACATGGTAAACCTAGAGTGGCGAGTTCGATTCTCGCCTGGGCAAAGGAAATTATTTAGTGACGAAATTCATTAAATAACATCCTAAAATCCCACCCTGGCTAGAAACGGGTGGTAACCTGTAGATAACCCGTCCTAATTAGCCTCAGTTGTAAAAAGTGGACGTTAATAAATAATAATAATATAAAAATAAGGGTATTCATTTAATTGGAATTAAATTAGTTTAATTCAATTAAAATTATTAAATAATTTAAAATATGTTTAGTCTCTAACTACGTTATTTAAGCAACACCAAAGTACCCAAAAAAAAAACACTGAATGTTGAGGGTCTTACTATGTCCTGAAAATTGTCAAATGGTATTAGATAAAATCAACTACTTGGGCAAAAATAATGGGTATTCTCTATGCATGATAGATAAATTAGTCAATAAGTGTATCGGAGGACTAAATAATAACAATAGTACTTCAATTTAAAATCAAATGCTGAGTGGTGTGCTATGCCATATGTTGAAGGAATTTTGGACAAGCTGATGGCAAAACTCTGTAAGAATGGTGTCCAAGTTACGTTCCAGAGTAACGAATTATAGCACTCTCACCTCAGCTTGTCTAAGGGCAATATTGATGAACTGGACAAATTAGGCATATACAGTATAACTTGTTTCATACATGGTGGTTAATGTGTCAGACAGACTAGGGGTAAGCCATGTAAAAGGTGCTACAAACATTTGACAAATGATATATTTGAAATGATAAATATTGTGGCAAGTAGTCAAAATTGTCAAGCTCTGGAAATCTGATTTCTTAATATCACCTAAAAAGGCTAAAACTGAATATACTAGAGGGGGTAGAAAACAAATTGGATAAAGTGAGCCAACCTGATTCTGCTTATATGTTTGGATTATAAGTAATTATCTTTGATTTTCTAAAAATATTTTAATCAGACATAAACGGCTGAACCTTATTTTATGATACTTGGTACGTATATTACTACTAACCCAACTTAGACTTTAGCCTATATTAATATTCTTTGAGATGAACAGGAGTGGGGGTTATAAGGGAGGCATGAAATTAAAAATAGCGATATTTCGTTTCGTATTGCTTTTTCGGAAAATATGCTCTTACACAAAATTTGTTAATTTTGTTATTTAGACTAACTTTTGTTATATACACTTTTGTCGTATACCGAAGTATAAACGAGCTATATACTAAAACCTATAGCGGAAGTGAACAACTTTATTTGGTACAAAAGACTCAACCGAACTAAATAAAACACAGTATGTGTATTAGCAGGCATTAGTGAAAAATATTATAATAAGGCATACCAACATTTCTAGGGACGGGCAGGAGTGGGGGTTATAAGGGAGGCCTGAAATTAAAAATAGTGATATTTCGTTTCCTATTTGGGTTTCGGCAAATATGCACATAACAAAAGTTGTTTACTTTGTTATTTAGAGAAACTTTTGTTATGTAAACTATTGTCGTATACCGAAATATAAAGGCGTCATTCGCTAAAAATTATATCGGGAGTCAACAATTTTATTTGGCACAAAAGACTCAACCGAACTAAACAAAACTTGGTATGTGTATTAGCACTAACTTCTCCATGATAACTAGCTGTACCAACATTTCTAGGGATGATCAGGAGTGGGGGTTGTAATAGAGGCCTAAAATAAATATAGCGATATTTTGTTTCTATTTGTTTTTCGGCAAGCGTGCACATAACAAAAGTTGTTTACTTTGTTATTTAGAGTAACTTTTGTTTTATACATTTTTTCGTATAGCAATGTATAAAGCAAGTAATTTGAGTAGAAATATTGATATGCTCAACAAGTCTTCCCATTATGAACTACCTGGTACTTCACCTGGATAAATTAATTCAAATGTATGTTAAAATTTTATCGTTAATAATTCAAATCTAAGTTATTTTTTTAACGCCAGTATCAGATCCTAAATGAGTGGTAGGTTGATACGTCTGAGCCTAGGGAGGTGTGGGGATACTTGCTTTGTCCTTTCAGCTCTGCTGCTTCTCGGCCGACCTCATATTGATCAATGTTTACATGTTACTTGATAATTTGTTAATTGTCATAAATAAATAATTTAAAAGGATGAATGCTAGGGGGGGGGGGTGTGCACCCACTTACTTCTGGTATTTCTTAACTCTCCTCCGTTAATATATGATATCAACACACTATGTACCTATATGAATATGCAGTTTACAATCGAGACTTGCATAAGAGTATTTTTAATAGCGGTTATGATGCACCTAAAGCAGTTGTCATCATTGGGCTTTGTACTACATCAAGGGAAGGGAACTTTTATTCATACATGGTTTGGAAGACAGAATACTTTCTATGATTATGAATTATATGGTCCATTACGTTATGAAAAAAACTACATGCTCAGGAGACGTGAAATATAAAATTATTGAAGACAGTAAAGCCTTACATAGCAAATAATTTTATTATTCACCAATCCACAGCAAAGACGGGTATACACCCTAAACACTGGTACGGAGAAATGTCAAAACAATGTGCAAAGTAAAGCCTTTCCAAAAAAATACCATCATCATTCAGCCTCAAATGAATTCCCGGGGAAAGCCGGGTAACATAGCTAGTATATATATATATATATATATATATATATATATATATATATATATGCATATTTGTTTTATATAAACTATTCTATTATTTACAGCCACTTAACTATACTTGTAAAAATGAGGAGCCCGAATTGTGTGCCTCAAACTGCCCAATACATTTTTAAGATATAATTGTTGACAGGGCTAAACCAGCAGAGTTTTCAGTCTCATCTCACTCTGCTATTAAACACCATTCCCCCAAGCCACTTCTAAAAAAACAAATCTACAAAATACATATATAATTAAAAATAGGTAATTGTGAGGGGAAGCCTAAGAAATTGTACGGCAATCCCGAAGGCATCACTTGCGAAAAAGGGATCCATAATTGGTGTGATAGTTTGTTATTAAACTGCAATTACACATGATGTTCTATATTGTATGGGACATGTAGAAAATAAACTCCGTCTATGAAGAGTTACTTCATTGAGGAACAGCATAACTCCAGTGGTAGTGCAACCCATTGTATTTTTCAAAATATAAAAACGGGTTCTTCAGGTTGCAGCCTTTGTTTGTTGCGCCTCATGACTGGTCAGAATGCTAGGCTTGCTGAATTACTGTCTTTATTAGTCAATGATCGCTGTTGGGAGGGGGCCCTCCAGTCATTGGCTCTGTGCTCCATGGTGTTATTGCAAAATGGCTAGACTGATTAACCCAAGATATTTGCATGCAGCAATTAGTAGGGACAATTAAACAACTTTACTAGTTACCAGAGAGATATTTAATGGGGCTCAGGTTAGCCATGCGAGTTAAAGCATTGAGATATTTAATTTAATTAATGTCCACTTTTTGCTATATTAATAAATAAAAAAAGAGAGGTTAGAATTTGTATGAATTAATTCTCTAATGATTTGATATATATTGTTATGTTGTAGATGCTGCATGCAAATCTCTCTTAATAGATAAAATTAAACTGTAACCCATTCCAAAATGAGACTATCTGTAAATTTACTTTTTGAAATATGTAATTTATTTTCAATCACCTATTAAATTTAATAATGTGGAGTTCAAATAAATCTTTTTCTTTTCTTTTTTTTTTTTTTGTATAAATACAAAACTTGCAATGGGAAAATACATTTTAAACTTAAAAACAACAGTATAAAATATTTCACTCAAAAAAAACAAAAGGATACAAATATATAACATAAAGTGATCTCAATAAACAATGGTCTGATACTCTACTGAGTACAATTATATACTGAAAATGAATAATAAACATAAATAAATTATAGAGTATTTATTTAAGTTAACTCTGGGGAAGTCCCCACATTCAAGGATTTTTTCATTAGGACATGGAAAATTGAAGTAACAAGATTATGAAAAAAATACACTTTATTATTCAATATTTAATTGGTTGTGTATACATATTAATTCTCATCTTAGTATGAAAATAAATAAGAAATTTAATGTTAAAGAAAGTCAGGTAATTGTGGCATATTCTCCATACATATGGGTAAGATGCATTAACACCACAGTAAATAAAAAAATAAGACTAACATTACAAAATTAACTATGAGTTAACAATAACTATAGAGGAAAAAAACAAATTAAATTCTTTCATACTTAGTTAAATAAAAATAATAATGATCATGATTGCAATATTTGTGCAACCATTGTAGCATTCTATGCACATTATCCGATCCTTTCTTTGCAATAACTTTCCCAGGTTCATTATTCATTTGAAGACCACATTCATCTAAGTTATAGATCTTCCTTGGATTTCCTAAAAATGAATACTCCTGAAGAACAGCAAACAGCAGGCTGAAATACTTATTGACTTCATCCCTGGACATTCCTAATCCTCGTCCTCATGGAGATCCCTGTGCCATCCTCACAGCTAGTTCAGGATGCCTCCTCATAAACAGTTGCAACCAGTTGAATCCTGAGAGCTTATTATTGTTATTGAAACGATGCGTTATCTCTTTATGCTCAGTAAATGAGAAACCTAGACGCCATATAGCAGTTCTGGCTAATGTAATCCACTTTCCTGCTAGAGTTGAATGTATTTATAGAGAGATGTTTCATATTTCTTTGCAAGCCATCCTGAAATAACATAATAATAAGAATTATTGGCCAATGTTATATTAATTGTATTTATATTTATACGATAATAAACAGTTTTATAAAATAAATTTAAAAAACAAATTTTAAACTTCATTTCATTTATTTCTGAACCACATGTTCTGACATATATTTTACTATAATGGTGTCACAATTTAAGATTTTACGTTCTTAACTGAAAAAATATTTATTTGTTCTACATCATACTCGATATTTAACTGTTTCATTCAACACACACAGGTAAAGGCTGAAATGTGGCCCATAATTGGGGGGGGGGATTTAGAAAGGGAAGCTTCAAAATATCTCTGCTACTACGAGTCAAATTAAAAAATGCTATAGAACCAATCTTGTTAAACTATTGATGCAATTTTTGCCTTATTCATTTTCTATTAACTCAGTTATTAAGTGAGCTATTAGCACTTTCTTGTTTTTAGCCTTCAGTAAACCACCCACTAATGCACATGGGAAATCTGCTTAGTTTACGAAACCCCAGTGTGACAAACTTTTTCCTTATTGTTACAGTATTATGCATTGTATAATATAATGTGTAACTCACTTATATTGTTAATATCTTATTTAAAAAATTGTACTCACCACGCTAAATGCTTATGAGATCCAAATATAATGCCAATTAATTCAGATAGATTCACATACCATACCCAATATCGGAGCAGACTCTTCACATAAGTGGCTCAGTATTGCCATCTATCTACACGTAAAAGTACTATTGACAAACTTGTGTCTTCCCCCGAATTAGACAAAGATGCACCTATTTTAACCCAATGAATATATAGTACAGGAAGAGTCTGAAAGCTAGAAAACCTTTCTTAATTTATCTCTACCATAAGGATTCACTCCTCCAACAAAAGTAAAATGTGATGTTTTGTAATACTATATTTATTAAAATGTTTTTAGTCATGACATTTAACTCAGGTTTAGTAATACAATTCATATTTAATGCAATTAAATGTTTAATACATAATGATGGATTTTATTTCAATTAAAAAAAATGCTCTCTCTCTTTAGAAGAATAATATTTATGTAACAAAATTTCATACCCTCTATTTCCTCACTTCTGTCCACTCATTTTTTAAGATGAAGTTTGGCACAACCACCATTTAATACTACTCCACATCCACCTCCTTTTCCCAACTGCACATTTCATATGGTTACTATGATCATGTGTAGAGTTACTATCAAACCTCCCTTTTCATTTTTCATAATCTCACGTTCAATTGTTATAAGAAAAATGAGTATTCCAAGATATTTCTTTACAAAAAAGAAAACTTCCAAAATATTTAGTGAACTATGCTTTCTATGACCGCTTCTATGTTATAAAGTGAAAAGAGACTTGCAAATCCTCAGCTCCTGTTCCGGCCACATCATTGGAGCTACTATACACTATTTGTTAACTGTGTGAAGGTCCTATCACAAGTATGCCTAGTGTAATTTGATTGTTTGCAAACTGATTATGACTGCTCTCAATAGTAACAAATAACTATCACTAATGACTTGCACCATGTAAAGTATTCATTAGTACGGATTTTTTTTTTCTTCTAAAGAAGTAATTTTTTTTTTTTTTTTTTTAATTGATATGATCTATTAGTACACTTCCAAAAGTCAAGGAGAACAGCTCAAGATGCTCCACAGTGAAATAAGAAATTGTAAAATCTGAAAAGTTTTCATATTTTATTTTTAAAGTTTAACAAGTGCTGTCTAAACTAAGCTGATTTCCCATGCACTAGATGATACACTAGTGAACTCCAAGCCATCAATTGATTTAAAAAAATACATTGGGTACATGTTCATGTTATTTAACGGAAGTACATCATGGGTTGCATCTCAGGTTTACTAACAGTTATTTTTAAGAAAATTAGATATCTTGAATGAGCGTTATTGTGTCGAACTAAAACTTTGAAAAAATTAATGGAACAAAAAAATATAAATTAATTCAATACAAATAGAAGTCAAAAAGGTTGCAAAGATCATTTTATAAGCATGAGAGGAGTATTTTCTTGCTAAACAAACAGAAAACGTTATATTTTTAATAACACTGATATCTCGATTTTTCATTTTTACATGAATAGTATTTCTACATTTTCAGAGAGTAAGGTTAAATATAATTTCTTACACTGCACTATTTTTGTAGATTTTTTTAAAAAAAGAAAACAAAATATCTTGTCTTATAGAGAAGTATTTTATGATTATTATTAATTTCATCTTTTAGTATGCATAAATAATTATTGAATATGATCCATATAGTTATATTTGTTTATTTATTTAACTACCTCAAAGCTTTGGCGATTTACATTTCTTCCAGAATATCAACAAATGGTTACCAAACCTAATATTACCTCTCTCAAACAGTGTTATCTCTAACTAGTGAGCTTATGAAATTTTCAAGGGTAACTTCAGAAAAGCCATTTCTAGGATAAAAACTGGAGTAGGCTGATGGCTTGAGATACCCCTAATAAATGGTAAGGAGACCCTAAGACTCATAACCATAACCATGAACCATGGTCATAACCATGTACGCACAAGGAAATGTACTGTGTATTCTGACTATGTGTTTATTTCTGGTCAAAATATTGGAACATATAACAACCACTGCAGATTCCTTGGAGTTTCTAACTACATATCATTTTTTCCACTTGGTACCATATGACTTATTTTCCTAACAACATTAGAAATGGTCTTTATATTGCATTTCTTGGGAACTTTGTTATAGTTTTCATCGTTCCCTTCATATAAGGTATAATGGTAAATTTCAAGTAGTTTTCAATCTCTAAGGACCATTCTTTTTTAGATAAATTAGCTTCCTTAAATTCATTTGTAATCATTTTTTCACTGTAACCATTAATTATTTGGGATTCTCTTAAATTCTCTTTGGTTTTCAATTTTGAAGGTCAGATATTCTTGAAGGTCTTGATTACTGTGTTTTTTTTTTAGCTGGATTAGTAGTATATGGTGTGTACTGCTGTTTTGTGTGCATGGGTTATGTTCAAGAAATAGTCAAGTTTTTGAATATCTTTGTCTACCTACATGTCTAAAAATCACAGTTTTCATTCATCTTCTATCTCCATTGTGAAGTATGTCTTTGGGCAAATCACCTTCGATGTGGTGTCCATGAATAAATAAATAAAAAAAAAAGTATGTCTTAGTGAATGCAGTTAAAATGTTGGAGGAATTTAGCAAGGGTGGACACTCCATAAAACTGAACCATAATGAATCATCTATGTATACATAAACCAATAGAATAGTTTGAAGTAGGTTATCTCCAAGGTTTTACATATAAAATCTTCCATATATAAATTATATGCCACAGGACTTAATGCTCAGCTCGTGCTTGCTCCAGATTTCTGCTTGAAATACTTTGCACTGAATAAGTTTCTTTATCTGATCTTGTCATTGGACAATTTTTCTTCTATTAGCTTTAGTTTGCCTATTACTGGAATATTAGTGAAATATGTTTTTTTGGACCAATATATATTTAATGTGGTGTCCTGTATTTCCAATGAAAGTTTTGATTTTCTTTGCAACATACTGGGTCGAATTATATGTTTATTTATGTATCTTAGTTTGCCCTTAGAAAAAGAGAGGGGCTGTATTTAACATGGCCAACCCTTTTTGTTTCTTCAAGTGGAAGAGGAAAACTCTTCTTCCCTATTCCAGGCTCTCTAGCTACATCCTTTGTTGGGTCATTCTTCAATTCTTTGCAAGTTTCATCTTTTTGCAAAATTAAAGCTAATCTATTAATAAAAATCCCATATCCAACTTAAATTTCAAGTCGCGATCACATAATGTTTTTTTTTTAATAGAATGTGAGAACCAGGGTTATAGTGTATACTTTCAACATGGGGGAAATCAGCTTAGCTGACAAGCGGTGTCAAACTTTTTTTAATTAATTAAAAGTTACAATCAATAAGCTTATCTGCTTAATATATTATATATTATCTTTAAACTTAATTTTTAATAATAAGATAAGAACATTGGATATCCATCAATTAACAATCCTTATGCAATTTACAACATTTTGAGACTTTACAAGTGTCCCTGTCACAATTTTACAACTTCGAACAACATCTTCAACATAAGAAAGTTTTTGGAATACATCCATCTTAGAAAAGTCAAGTCAATTCCTCAAAAAAAAAAAAAATAAAAAAATGATATAATAAAATTAAGAGTGCACAATAATATTCATAATTCCCGTGGGAAGCAAAACAAAGAGACCCTAAAGATATTTTGCTGTCCTCATTTTGACTTGGTTTTTTTAAAATCGTTAAATCCATAATACATAATAAAGAAGCTGTAATGTACGTGGAAAATATTTGTCATTTAAGAGCTTTAGTAACCTGTTTTAGCTTCTAATTTATGCAGTACCTTTTAGCACCTCACACCATTTTACCTTTGAATGCAGAATAATAATTTAAAAATTATTAAAATTAATAAAAATATATCAGTAACATTTGACAGAAACATGTGCGGGAAAAAAATTGTTTATTAATACATTAATTAATAGAATTTATTAGAAAATTACATCAGCGAGAAGAACTAAGTTAAAGCTGCGATTCATAATGACCTGTAAATTTCAAAAATCATAATAATGAGGAGACTCATGATATTATTGAAACTTTAGTTTTTCTAATAGCTATATTAAATCCAATATTCACTTATTCTTCAATTTTTTTTTTGTTTTTGTTAAGGGTCATCAATAAAAAACATGTTCTACATGTTTCATTTCAATCCCTTTTACCTTAAGCAGTATCAGTTCATTTTAACATGGTAACTGACACAAGGGCTTTTGTAACGAAAACGTATGTATTATTTTGTGGTTCCAATGACATAAAATTTATTCAAACCATTAGTAAAAAGTCAAAGCCACATATTATGGCTCATGGCATGATGTTTGTCAGCATGCTCAGCTGAATATGATATACAAACAGTTTCAGTACTGACTGCTATTGTTTTGAAGCTAGTCATATTTTGTGGTTGTGGTTCACTAAGAGTCAATTGTGACATACCTATAGGGAATGAGTACAGTTTAATTTCAGGCTATATAGAAAACAAGCACTAAATAATAAAAATACTAATTACTGGGCCATCTCTCTAAAACATTATTGGACTTAAGCCTCAAAAGAGGTCTTAGGAAGTTGTTTGAAAGCATTTTAAAAGCTTTCAACTTTAATTTAAACAAATTAAGTGTAACAAAGCTTACAAATTTTAATTAGTTCTATTTCCCACCAATTGTCAGAAAGTAAATATAACCAGGCAACAGGTAGTTAGTTTAGTTGTATGTGATTCACTAAAGAATATCAATGACAAATATGGCGGGCCTATTAAGTAATTATACATAAAATTCGTTTATTGCTGTTTTACTTATAGGCAAGGAACATCTCTTATGGTATCAATAGTATTAACAATAGGCACTTATCAGTTATTAGGAGGCCACCCATTTTAAAATGATTATTTACTCATATTAAAAAAACAAAAAAAAACACTTCAATATTTAAAATAAAACTTCTAGAATTTATTTGAATTACAAAATTTAATTATAAATTAGAGTTTGCTCAAAACTGGGCGATGTCCTGGAATAGCTGTCTTCCCGCCCATCTTCTGCCACATGAACTCTGCAAGGTAGATGTCCAAGTGGTATAATAATAAACCATCACCAAGTGGTGTCAATAAACAATCAACAATCTGTCATTTTCTGATAACAAAAGAAACAGAATGACTAAGTTAACTTAGTCAAGTATGAAGAGTATAAAGTGATAGCAATAACAGGCAATAAAAGTGGTTTTGAATAAATATTTTATCTGTAAATAAAGAGTGTCCTTCCGTTAACCATTTTGTCATTTATAAATTCTAGAAGTGTTATTTTAAATAATAAATTGATTTTCTTATGATGAATGATTTAATAATGGTCTTCAAATGGGGGGGGGGGTGCTCTCGATACTTGATAAGTCTAGACAATGCTTCAAATAATTTTAAATGTTTGATGTAAATTGGTCCTACCTGAGAATTTATAGATAACAACCTAAAGAATTTAAAGCACACAGTCTTAGTCAAATTTTAATCTTCTCAATCAATTCAAATTTCACAAAGAAATATAAAATAACAATATTCTTCTACAAAGTGAAGGAAAGTAACTTTATTCACTTTATCCAACTTATGCCTAGTTATAAGGTCATTGTTTGTTTTCTCATTAGCGGGCAAAATTTTTATTGGAACGTTATCAAACCCTCATTAAGCGTTTTATTTTATTTAATTTGACTAACAGGATAGATTTTTTATTGCATAAAAATTTCGACGTGACTATAATAACGGAGATATGGTCTTTGCGGCTCCGTATTTAATCCCATTCTGATCCAATTTGTCATTGACTCTCATCTGTGTTTCATAGTGCTATGGAACAAGCTGTATGCCATTTTCAATGTTTTTAAAACTAAACTTTTTAAATGTTACACTAATAGAGAAACAGTTATTCTTTAAACGCCGTGTTAGATAACTACTGGACCAGTGGGAGGGGGTCTACAGAGGGATTTTGATAATTTAAAACATCTCCGTTATTATGAGTCGGTTTTAAAACTTGTACAAAACAACTCTTATTGAAGTTTAATGTTCTATAAATGTTGTTACATACATGTTTTCCCGATACTGAAAATTAACCAAGATATTTGCACATTTTAGTTTTCAGCCTTTAGTAAACCCCCACCCCTACTCATATTGGTCATAAACAATAAGTTGCTTGCTATATCAGCGGCTAAAATCGGGCTTGTGGAAAGGAAGGGATTTCGAAAAATTCAAATATCTCCGTTATTACGAGACGGATCGAAAAATTGTATAGTACCAATCTTATTGCCAATTTAATTTCCAATAAATGTTATAATTTATACTTTGTTTCCATCTCGAATATTAACCAAAATATTTGCATTATTTAATTTTCAGTTTTAAAAAACTCCCCGCCAATTTTAGTTATCGCTCGTTAACAATAAGCTAACAAATCATGAAACGTTGTATTTCAAGCTCATATACAAAATATTGTTTTCAAGCAGGGATTTATTATATATGATACAAGCAAATACGTAGTGGGATGACGTCATCAGTTAAGATTTTACGGTATTGATTCAAAAATTGTTGTGAATTGTTGAAATACGAATGTTCATGCAACTCAAAGATTAACCAAGTTATTAGTACTTCCTAGTATTCAGCCTAAAATAAATCACCAATCGAATTTGCCTTAGAAATTTTTGGTTTACCCAAGCAATTATAGCTCTGATTGAGTGGACTGTATTTATCTGGAAATATTAATTCATTTTAACAGATGTCCCTTAAGGGAAATCAGCTATTGAGGTCGTACTCATGACGCAATTTTCGAAAACTTTCTTCAAATGTCCATCGATCCTACCCAGGAGATGGCGAAAATGAGGTCCCTTCAAAATTTTATCTATATATATATATATATATATATATATATATATATATATATATATCAAGTTCATTAATGACTGAAATAGGACCAATGGGAATGGGGGGGGGGGTTAGAGGGGGATTTTCGAAAATTCGAAATATCTCGGATACTATACGTTGGATCAAAAAATTGTATAGAACCATTCTTATTGAAAGTGTAATGTACTATAAATATTGTTATATACATTTATTTTGTATCTTGAGTGTTAATTGAGATATTTAAATTTTTCAGCCTTCAGCATATCCCCACTTCTACTCATGTTAGATAAAAAATACTCTGTTATATAACAAAGCACATTATTCGAATCTTAAATACCAAATATTGTTTTCAAGAGACCTTTATTATACGAGATACATGCAAATGTGTTCTGGTTTGTGTGTCCCCCCCCCCTCATCTTAAGTTCTCGTACTACTAAAATTTGAATGGTTGAGATAAAAATTACTCTGATTCATTGTAAATTACAGTACTAGATATAGTAAATAGCTTTCAATAAAAATTATATTTTATATTATAAGATATATTTCAGTAATTGTTTTTCTTTCTGGTGAAAGGTTGGCAGACCTGTTTGTTTTCATTTGAGAGGATTCCGGAAGGTTTTTAAAATTGACTGAAAGTTTTCTTATTACCGTTTGTATTCATTCACTTAATATTCACGGTAGTGTTGTGTCACCAGTATGTAGTTTTATCTATTCTTAAACTTCACGATGGAAATCGGCTTAGCTTTCGCAGCCCCTGCGTGACGGATTTTTATACGATTGAAAAACAAGGTAACATAGACTCCTAGAAGTATATAAGAGATTAGTCATACTTCTTCGAAATGTCCCTCGACGACACGATGAATGCTCCTGGGCAGGTCAAAGAGACGGTCTCCACTGCAACACAAACTGCTAACAAAAATGAAGAGCGGCTAGCCGGGAGGAACGAACCTAGCTGGATTCTGGTACTAAATCCCCGTTCTATCGAGTAGGAAAATATCGATCTTCATCAACCGATCGATTATGACAACTTCTCGACATGTCTTTGTCACAGGATATAATTGATTATACTGGCTATAATACATTACAAAATATTACGAATTATAAAGACAAATTTAAGAAGATCCTACGATGGGAAAAATACTAACTAAAAATAAATTACGGTGATTATGCTGAAATAAAAAAATAACACTGAGATGACATTATTCGTGTGTCTTTACAGCACGTGGGAAATCTGCTCAGTTTACGCACACACTGCATGAGAGACTTTCCAGTCCGGGTAGCACTGACCCTTTTCAGACAGGTCACGAGTCTAAAATTACTTGACTAAAAATGACGATATCCTACGCTATTCAATAACAATCGTGTTGTTCTTTTATTTGATTAATTTTAAAACAGTCTAAATTCATTTTTTTTGTGATCTAAAATTTTCCAGATATTGCTCTACATTCCTTAACAAGTTCGGATCTTTCCCATACACAAGTTCTTGTTCTATTATTTAAAATACACCTTATTATTGATTCATGAATACTACTAAAACAAAAATACGAAAGCATTGTATAATCTCTATATAATAGTTAGTAGTTTCCTACCTGTCATTCCAGATAAAATCAATAGTGTTTCACAGTCTCCATGGTTTTCTGTAAACATCATTGCTTTCTGGCTTTCACGACTGGTGTAAATACTTATTTCTCTGAACCATTCATTCTTGGCCAACGCATATACTCGCGACAAAAATACTCCATCATAATGAAACCTGGGACTCCACAGGACAACAAATCCGCTCAAGACCCATTGGAAGGTACGAATCGTTCCATTACGTAATAATAATAATAAATTATACGTATATAATGTTTATATATATATATATATATATATATATATACACGCATGTTCCCGCGCATACACACACACACACACACACACACACACTTATTTAAGCCATCATGGTGATTATGTTATGTCCAAATATTGTTATTCTATATCTTTAGCTATAATTTAAAGTCGATTATCGCCAATCTTAGTTAACCCCCTTGGAGTGGGAGGGGGGGTACTCCTACTTATACGATTTTCACATTAAACTATTGTATTATCAGCAGATTTCCTATAAGGGAAATCAGCTATTGAGGTTGTACGCATGACGCGATTTTCGCAATTTTTCTTCAAAAGTCCATCGATCCTACCTAGGAGATGACGAATGGGGTCCGTTCAAAACTGTGTATATATTTGTCTGTTACCGTTATAGCGGTCGCAATGATTAGCAACCATACCAAAGTCGATATTTAATCGTTTTATATAAAAAGGAAGATCAAGTTCGCTAGCGGCTGAAATTGGAGCAGGGGTGAAGGGGCGGGGGGGGGGGTTAGCGGGGAGGAATTTCGCAAATTCGAAAGATCTCTGTTACTGTGCGTCATATCAAAAATATTTATAGAACCAATCTTATTGCAAATCAAATGTACTATAAATACTGTTATATACAATTATTGTCTATCCTGAATATTATACGAGATATTTGCATTTTTCAGTTTTGTGCCTTTAGCAACCCCCCCCCCCCACTTCTACTCATGTCATATTAACAATAAGCTGTTATTTCATGAACCCTTCATTACAAGGTTAAATACCAAATATTGTTTTCATTGAACTTTTACTTTGTGAGATATATGCAAATACGTTCTGTTGATCCCCTCCCCCCTTCGTTTCTTCTTGAATTACTAAAATTAGAGTGATTGGGATAAAACTGATTTTGATTCATTACAAATTACAGCACTAGCTTTGTAATTTGCTTTGAATAAAATTAATATATTATATATCTCTAATTGTTTGTCTTTTCGGTCTATCTATCTATTCAGCGCTACAAGGTTGGCTGGCCTGTTTGTCTACAATTCAGCCGCTATCCGTTGTAGAGATTATAAACTTGTATTGTAAATTGATTGAAAGATTTCTCATTACCGTATGTATTTATTAACTTAAAAAATCGCGGTTGTGTTACTTGTATGTATATTTACCTAATGTAAGCCTTCGTGTGGGAAATCTGCTTAGTTTACGCAGTCCCTGCGTGATGGACTTTGTTAAAATTATACTTTGCATAACTATTTCTTATTTAAAAATAACGTCACTTAAAAAATAAATAAACATATGTCATTCCATTATAGGCTCAACACGGCAGTCTAGCACTTCCAAGTCTTCTTTTCAAACTGAGAATACAACATATAAATCACACTTTCTCAGTATTGCATCATAATGCTGTTTAAATGACTTGTATGGGTTCCCCTACGCTGTCAGGTTTTAAATAACACAAGTAGAGAAACAGGTGTCCTTATGAAAAATGTATCATTAAACCAATTATAGACACGCTGTGCTTCCGCTTTCTAAAAATATATAATCTCCGATACGCTTTATCTGAAGATAGACTCACAATGTCCCCCACATGAAGGCAATGAAGGATGTTTATCATTCTGCCTCTGATCCCATGAATCGCCAAAGTTGGCTCACTCAAGACAGAAGTGTAAGTAACGAATTGAAATATGACGATAATGATTTTGAAATAATGATCTTTAACCCATTGTATGATAGAAGGTTAACATTAAAACAACAACTTCAAATGATTTTTAAACATTTTTATTTCTCAACTAGTTTCGTGTATATATAACGCCTCATCAGGAGAAAATAATACATTAAGAGGTAATACACAACGGCCATATATATAGTTACATAGGACCCTCCACTAGCTTTGCCATTTTGAGAATGGCTTAAGAAATATGGCGGGTAAAGTCAGCTGATATATATCCGTATGTCACAAAATAAAAAAAAATCGATTATCCCTAATAAAGTGTTGTCTGTAAAGAAGAATATTATTACTCAAAAACATTAGTTCACGGTTTATAATAAATTTAAAAAATAAATAACTTTCATGTTTAATTTCTGTTTTTTTATTGATCACCATTTTGAGAATATTAGCATTAGGTTAATAGCTTTTGGCTTTTGAGGATTATGCTTGATGATGAGTAGCTACGTGAACCTGAAAAAGCCTTGAAAATAGTTGGGTATTAACATCTAGATTTTGAGGGTTATCCTTCAAGTTAGTCGGCTAATTATACTTAGCTTTTGAGACTTATGCTTGAAGGTAGTTGGCAACTTGCACCTAGCTTTTGAGGGTCATCCTTAATCGTATAGGCTATTAGTACTTAGTTTTTTTCTTTCTGGAAAATCCTTGAAAATAGTCGCCTATTAGCAACTACCTTTTGAGAGTTATCCTTGAAGGTAGTCGGCTACCTGGACCTAGTTTTTAAGGGTTATCCTTGAAGGATGTCGGCTATTAGCACCTAGCTTTTGAGAGTTATCCTTGAAGGCAGTCGGCTATCTGTACCTAGTTTTTAAGGATATCCTTGAAGGTAGTCGGCTATTAGCATCTACCTTTTGAGAGTTATCCTTGAAGGTAGTCGGCTATCTGTACCTAGTTTTTAAGGATTATCCTTGAAGGTAGTCGGCTATTAGCACCTAGCTTTTGAGAGTTATCCTTGAAGGTAGTCGGCTATCTGTACCTAGTTTTTAAGAGTTATCCTTGAAGGTAGTCGGCTATTAGCACCTAGCTTTTGAGAGTTATCCTTGAAGGCAGTCGGCTATCTGTACCTAGTTTTTAAGGGTATCCTTGAAGGTAGTCGGCTATTAGCATCTACCTATTGAGAGTTATCCTTGAAGGTAGTCTGCTATTAGCATCTACCTATTGAGAGTTATCCTTGAAGGTAGTCGGCTATTAGCACCTAGCTTTTGAGAGTTATCCTTGAAGGCAGTTGGCTATCTGTACCTAGTTTTGAGTTATCCTTGTAGTCTAGCACCTAGCTTTAAGGGTTATCCTTGAAGGTAGTCGGCTACTTTAGCCTAAGGCTATTAGCACCTAGCTTTTGAGAGTTATCCTTGAAGGCAGTCGGCTATCTGTACAAAGTTTTTAAGGGTTATCCTTGAAGGTAGTCGGCTATTACCATCTTCCGCCTAGCTTTTTAGGGTTATACTTGAAGGGGCTATTTGCACCTAGCTTTTGAGGGTTATCCTTGAAGATAGTCGGCTTTTTGCACCTATTGTTTCTCGGATAACCCTTGAAATTGGAGGCTATTAACACTACAGGTTTTTTTATGATAGTTCTTTCTAGTTATAAGCCCCATAGCTTTGAAAGGTAACTCTTGGTGATTGTCGACAATAAGTGGTATAACTATTTGGAGACAAAACTTTAAGATTGGCGGCTAATGGTGGTTTGATGTGCTCAACTATTAATTTATGAATTTTTATTTGTTCTTTTTACCCCTTGAAGGTAATCTTGGTCAAGACAATATCTGAGCTTTAGTTACCGCCAGTTTTACGGCAACTTCTTATTCACATTCTCCTACATATAATAATATTATAAAATTAAAAGTTATGATGGAAATTAAAAGAGAGAAACACCTTTATATAACCATTAAGAAATATTGACACAGAAAAAAAAAACAAATATTAATAGTAAACTATAATTTTAAACCATGGAAAAATCCATATCGCTGCAAAGTGGTCCAATTCATATGTAAATTTAGAAAATTATACCTATGTGTCAACTGACCACTGTTTAATATTAATGCAATTCCGTAAATAGTATAGAGCAAGTCATAAAGAATATGAATGTATTCTCCATATCACTGGTGCTTCTACGTTTCGTTTGGAGTAAATAAAATCCATTGTTTCAGGGCTTGTGACTACTGACTTGGAGAAGAAAATTGTGGAAGCATTCTTAATATTCGATCACGTCGGCAACAAAAGCGCAGATGTAAGGGAAGTTGGAACAATTATACGATCATTGGGTGAGTCAATTTAATTGTAGGATGAATGAATATTCAGTACACTCTAAAGCATTTCAGAGTATATATGTCTACTGTGCTCGAGGAATGCAACCCTAATTTATAAGGTATAGTATTATCGAGTGAGTGAAACCTAATTTATAAACGTTCTAATGATGCTTACGCTCTGGTAAAAATGTTAGGGTGTAACTGCTCACCTGAGAGACAACTATTCCGTTCCGTACGTGTTCTTGTGTGTGTGCATGAATGATTCTATGCATTCTATGCAAGTATGTGTGTGTAAAGAGAACGAAACAAATTATTAGCAGATTTCTCTTAAGGGAAATCAGCTATTGAGGTCGTACTCATGACGCGAGTTTTGAAAAATTTCCTGAAATGTCCATCGATCCTACCCAGGAGATGACGAAAATGAGGTCCGTTCAAAATTATATATATATATATATATATATATATATATATATATATATATATATATATATTTGTCTGTTAACGCTCTAGCGATCGCAATTTTTGTTTCATCGTTACCAAACTTCATATTTAAGCGTTTTACGTAAAAAGAAAGATCAAGTTCGTTAATGGATGAAATCGGACCAGTGGGAGGGGGGGTTTAGAGGGGGGATTTTTGAAAATTCGAAATATCTCCATTATTATGCGTCGGATCGAAAAATTGTATAGAATTAATCTTATTGTAAATTAAATTTACCATAAATATTGTTATGTACATTTATTCTCTATCTTGAATATTAACCGAGATATTTGCACTTTTATGAAATCAGGGCGGCTAACGGACGAGTGACTCCCGCCAAAACCTAGTTCGGCCGTTTCCTTAACTGCTCGGCTCTCGTGAAATTTCTCTATTGTAAAACATCACGTGGGAAATCTGCTTAGTTTACGCAGCCCCTGCGTGACGGACTTTTTTAATAAGGTATAGTATTATCGAGTGAATGAAACCTGAATTTATTAATGTTCTAATGATGATTACGCTCTGGTAAAAATGTTAGGGTGTAAGTGCTCACCTGAGAGACTGCTATTCCTGTTCCGTACGTATTCTTATGTGTGTGTGCATGAATGATTCTATGCAAGTATGTGTATGTAAAGAGAACGGAACAAATTATAATCACACTCAGATCATTTTAAAAGTTGTAAATCATAAATATTTTGACTCATATACTCCGCCAAATCTTCACGAATAGAACCCTGTCCTAGATGAGCATTGTGCTGCTGAAGAGAATTTGTAGTGGGTAATAACTGTTATTCTACATGTTCGTTTTCTGTCCACAGGCTGTGTGCCCACGGAAGCGGAAATTCAAGAGGTCATTGTCAGCGTGGAAGACCACGAAAACACCGGCACAGTTCAGTTGAACCGCTTCCTTCCACATATGGTGGCCATAGTTTCCGAATTCAAGTGAGTTTCTCGAATCTTATTTTTGCCCATAAATACTTTTAAAGGCAATCCCATTGGGAATCCATATTTTAAATTACTAAGTGAAACTCTTCTGGAAGTATTTTATTAACAATATTTGAGACTCGTTGTTAGGGTTGCGTTTTCAGCAAATCTCTTCTTTCATGTAAAGCTCAAGTTCATTTGTCAGGAGTTGGGCAAACATTAAGAAAATAATTCGCTACATTTTAAATTGGCCGTTTATTAATTAAAACAATTATTGGATGTCGTTATTGAAAAGGACTTCTGTTAAAAAGTTCGTCAGACCAGGGCAGCGTTAACTAGACAAATTTCCCACGTGCGCCACATATTTGCATTTATCTCAAAACGTAAAACTTCAATGAGAACATTATTGGGTATTTTGGATTCAAATAAAGAACTTCATAATATAGCAGCTTATTGTTAAGATGACAGGAGTGGGGGGTGAAGGCCGAAAACTAAAAAAAAGCAAATATCTCCGTTAATACTAAATATACAGAATAAATGTATATAGCAATAATTATAGTAAATTTTATTTTCAATGAAAGTGGTTCTGTACATTTTTTTTTGAACTGACCTCATTTACGTCATCTAGGTAGAATCAATTGCTATTTGAGGAAATTTTTCGAAAATCGCGCCATGAGCACGACCTCAAATAGGTGATTTTCCTTAAGGGAAATCTGCTAAAAGCTGTTGAAAGATGGGGAGAGGTTTCATTAAGAAGGTGTCATTCCCACTTTGCATCCCTCCGACGCTTCACCCTCCTTCTGAAATATTGACTTTTCTTCTTGTAATTCATACTACCAACCAGTCAACATCCAGTTTACTTAAAAAATAAAACAATTGGTCACGCTGGGGCTGCGTAAACTACGCACATTTCCCATAGCTGATAAATGAGCGCTGATGATCTCAACTCACCATCTATTCTACTATACAAACATTAGCCTTTGTAAACACGAATTGGAATGCAATTTGGATATGTGATATATGGCTCAGTTATTCATAGTGAAAATCGATAGTAGGGGTTCACTGAAAAGTCTGTCACGCAGGAGTTGCGGAATTGACGGTTCTTCTAGGTGTCTAGAATTAAAGGAATGTATTTCAGTTTCATCACTCAAAACATATTATTGTCTAGGATCCGATCATTTTGCTAAATTAAACCATGGCTATCTTGAGATTTGTAAAGCCAACTAGCGAAGTGATATTCAACACCAGATTATCCTGTAATTGTGTTACTGGTATACAGCGAAAACACAGTAGCGCAGTCTAGTAACTGGTGCAATTACTTTAAAAAAAAAGATAAAAGATAAAAACCTATAAAATTCTTTGGAAAATGACAAATTATAACTATAATAAAACTAAATAATGGAGTAATGAGGCCGACAAAATAGAATATTTTAAATGAAACTACAATAATCATTTCAATAATTAAATAAAATAAGAAGCACACATTCCACCTTAGAAATTATAATTGATTCAACAACATGTTCACAGATATGTAAAACATCATATTTACTTTTATATCGTATTTCCGCTTCAGGGGAGATTTGAAGGATTTTTCATGTAGTTTTTCCTGTGATCTACCTCAAAAGCTCCTTTTTCTTAAGAAAATCAGCTTAAAATCGCTAAAAAATACTCGAAATACCTATATCTCGTTAACCGCTGGAAAAAATGCATGACACTAGAATCTTAGTAAATTTAATTAGCAAAATGACTGGTTATACTAAATTTCCCATATACATGCTCAGCTAACATTATCTAGAGAGCTTAAATCGTATATGATTGTTATCAATTGATTATTTCTTAATCGTCCGTTAATGGCCAAAATCCGAGAAGGATTAGGGTTTTGGAGTTGAGGCGAAGTGTAAAATATCTCCATCATTACATATCAGGGCAGTATTTTTGCGCAGGAAAGTATTTTTTTATGTGATGTGTGATTATTGAAGATGTTTCATTCGTTTGACATAATAGATGTAAATAAATACTATTATTTAAAAAATAAAAGTTCGTCACGCAGGGGCTGCGTAAACTAAGCAGATTTTCCATGTGAAGTTTTACAATAGAGAAATCTGCACACTGGTAACACAATACCACCCTGATTAAATACAAACGGTAATGAGAAATCATTCAGTTAATTAAAATAAATTCACAACTGAAACGGCTTCAGAATAGTAAGAATAATTTATATTTTAATAACTCAAATTATAGTAGTCCATGAACTAAAGAAGGGGAGGGGGCGGATGGACAGAACATATTTACATAACTCTCACAAAGTAAGGAAGGTAAGGTAAGGTTAGAAGAAGCTTACACCTTAGCCGAGGAATGACGGAAATGGCCGAACTATACCCGACCACTGACTTCATAAAAATGCAAATATCTCGGTTAATATTTAAGATAGAGAATAAATGAATATAACAATATTTATAGAAAATTTAATTTGCAATAAGATTGGTTCTATACAATTTTTCGATCCGATGAATAATAACAGAGATATGTTGAATTTTCGAAAATCCTCCCCTCTAAACCCCCCCCCTCTCCCTCTGGTCCGATTTCAGCCATTAACGAACTTGATCTGTTTTTTTTACATAAAACGGATAAATATCGAGTTTCGTAACAATCAAAGAAAAATTGCGACCGCTAGAGCGTTAACAGACAAATATATATATATATATATATATATATATATATATATATATATATATATATATATAATTTTGAACGGACCTCATTTTCGTCATCTCCTGGGTAGGATCGATGGACATTTGAAGAAATGTTTAGAAAATCGCGTCATAAGTACGACCTTAATAGCTGATTCCCCTTCTGCGAAATCTGCTAATAAAACTCAATATACGACTTTGCATAGAAACAACGAATTACATTGTTATTTTCCTTCTTCGCATTCCCCTTCTGTTTGGCTTGGCACATTGTCTGATTGTAGCTAATCATTATTTCGTGCGAAGTCTTTGTGAGCTATTTCCATGACATCGTTATACTGTCTTGTGATAGAGCGTGAGGTTATGCCTGCTGTAGTGTGTTAGACAAAATGATATTGCTTTGGGTGCCGAACGCTCAAAGTAAGACAACAAGCAAGGCTAACAATTCTTCTAGTTTCGTTCCGAACGATAGAGTTTTTTTTTCTTCTAATTATATTTCTTTTCACCTGAATGATATATATTATATATATATATATATATATATATATATATATATATATATATATATAAAACTCAAAATTCCCTCTGCATATAGCTACTTCCGTTTTATAGCATATACGTGCTGCTATGACATTCTAGTCTTCTCATCTCTCCATACATTCTCTACTTCTAAGCAAAACTCCTATGAGTAAAAGTCCGTCACACTGGGGCTGCGTAAACTAACCAGATTTCCCACGTGAAGTTATACAGTAGATAAATCTGCCTAATAACAACTGTAGTAGTAAGGTATCTCTAAACCTATTCAAGAGGGACGCATAGTTACGGAAACGGCCGCCAGAGCGCTCGGCGGAAAGTCCCGAACATAGTCGACTCCTGCCGACCACACACAGAATACAAATATCTCGGTTAATATTCAAGATACAGAATAAATGTATAGAACAATATCTATAGTAAATTGAATTTTCAATAAGATTAATTCTATAAAATTTTTCGACCCGACTCATAATAACGGAGATATTTTGAATTTTCAAAAATCCCCCCTCCCACTGGTCCGATTTCAGCCATTAAAGGACTTGATCTTCCTTTTTACATAAAACGATTTAATTCCGAGTTTGGTAGCGATCAAACAAAAATCGCTACCGCTAGAGTGTTAACAGACAAATATATATAATTTTGAACGGACCTCATTTTCGTCATCTCCTGTGTAGGATCAATGGACATTTGAAGAAATTTTTCGAAACTCGCGTCATGAGTACGACCTCAATAGCTGATTCCTTTAAGGGAAATCTGCTAAAAGAGGGTGTTTACTGCAGGCTGAAAAGTACCAATAATTCACTTGATATTTTAGTTTCAAAAAAATGTATAGAATATAAATTGTAGAGCACCAAGATTGGTTCTATAACATTTTTCGATCCGGAGAATGTTTGATAACGGAGATATTAATCTCCGATACTTTCGGTCTCTTAGGAGCTATATAAACTAAGCGCTAAGCTGATTTCCCATATATAGTTCTACATATACATTTACATGGGACAAGTCATGACTCAGGAACGACTCACTTTCAATTCCCTGTTTTTCTCATAGGAAAGCCAAATGTAAACATTATGTGATATTCACACTGAACACATTTCATGAAAAACTTGGTTAATGTGAATCTTAAATGAAGAAGTGCGGGCTTATTGCTATAAATTCCAGCACAATTCAATGTGATAAAATAGAATGTAAATATTTCCAATTTCATGAGTTGTATAAAAACAAAGTGTTGTACAACCAATTTTGTTAAACATGTTCTACAAGTTTGGAATAATAACTTCTGATGTTTCACAAATTTTGGTGGAGTTTATTGACTTCTTTTAGCAGATTTCCCTTAAGGGAAATCAGCTATTGAGGTCGTACTTATGACGCGAGTTTCGAAACATTTCATCAAATGTCCACCCAGGAGATGACGAAAATGAGGTCCGTTCAAAAATATATACATATATATATATATATATATATATATATATATATATATATATATATATATATTTGTCTGTTAACGCTCTAGCGGTCGCAATTTTTGTTTGATCGTTAAGAAACTCGATATTTAACCGTTTTATGTAAGAAGATCAAGTTCGTTAATGGCTGAAATCGTACCAGAGGGAGGGGGGATTTTCGAAAATCCGAAATATCTCCGTTATTATCCATCGGATCGGAAAATTGTAGAGAACCAATCTTATTGCAAATTAAATTTACTATAAATATTGTTATATACACTTATTCTCTATCTTGAATATTAACCGAGATATGTGCATTTTTATGAAGTCTGTGGTCGGGTGTTGTTCGGGTTAGTTCGGCCGTTTTCGTAAGTCGGCTCTGGCGGAAGCTTCTAGCCTAACCTGTAGTTTCTAACCTTACCTAACCTTCGTTACTTTGTGAGATTTATGCAAATACGTTCTGTTCATCCGCCCCCCCCCCTTCTTTAGTTATTGGACTACTAAAATTTGAGTTATTAAAATATAAATTATTCTTACAATTCAGAAGCCGTTTCAGTTGGGAGTTTATTAAAATTAACTGAAAGATTTCTCATTTCCGTTTGTATTTACTTACGGTGGTGTTGTGTTACCAGTATGCAGATTTCTCTATTGCTAAACTTCACTAGGAAATCTGCTTAGTTTACGCAGCCCCTGTGTGACGGACTTTTTTTCTCGTTTAGCATTCAGTAGCAACCACTCTTCTCATCCGATTTTCATATGAAGTTAATAAGTCACTTTACATCGCATGGACCGTTTAAATGTCAACGTTTGATGACATGGGGTTCTTGCTATGCATTCAGAAGATATTTTTACATGCGATCATCAACAATGATTTCAGTTAGACAACTAATTTCAGAAATGTAAGTATCTTCTTGTAGTGTGCTCAATTAATGTTTCACCGCTAAAACTCGATATCTAATTTCATCATCCAACGCTAAAAAAGTTCGTTAAAATTGGAAACCGAACCTGAAGGAAACGTTCCAGAGTCCAATAGTATTTGATTGCGTTTTCTGGAAGAACTATTAATTAAGTTTTTGAGTCATGAAAATTACTTAGGGCCAATAAAAAGCCTTGTCCTCTGCAATCACTTAAGTGTGTACTTTAAGAGACCAAGCTCCATTATCAGTGCCGGGCTGGTTAGAGTCCTCTAGCCTGAATCAAAGTAACCGGGAGATAAAAATTCTTAGTGTCTGCAACTTGATTTCACACACTTGATATTCATGAAAACCTTTTTATACGATAAATATTGTTGATATGATGAAGTTCGACTGATAGCTGAACAAAATAATTAGAGGTTAAGTCCACAAACCCCAAAGCTCAATATGTACAAAAAAAAAGTGATGCCCAGTATTATTTTTTTATTGAGAATCATGGCTCCATGAATTTCAAATAATTTTAAACACCATCATTAAGCACCGGGCTTGACAAGTTGAACCTTCTTATTGATAACAGACTGCAACCCGCATCGGCAGAAGAGCTTCTGAAAGCCTTCCAGACCCTAGATAAGGAGAACAAGGGTTATCTTACGAGGGAGTTCCTGGAGAAAGCACTCACAGAAGAGGGGGAGCCATTCACAAAAGATGAACTGGATGAAATGATGGCAATAGCTGTCGACTCAGAAACGGGTCATATTAACTATGAGTATTACATCAACCAAATTATGGTAAGTTAATACAGTACTAGCTTTAAGCCTACTAGATTGAAAAAAGAGCCTTTTCTTGTTTGGAGGTAAAATTATGTTCATGTTCGATAGCAAAGGGGTGAGGTTGGTCTATTCAAGTCCCTTAATAGATTTTTTATTTTCTGAGTTGTATTTATTTTGTCCATTTGTAAAATTTAGTTTTGTAAATTTTTAATATTTATTTAATTTTGTAAAATTATATTCTAACATGTTAAAAGATGAATCGCCATTGTAGCGGCATAAATAATAGTAATAAATATTCAAGTCTTCTATAGGATTCAGTGGGTGTTGATTGTGAACACAGCTATGCCATTTTACTTTCAACAAACAAATATAAAATATAATGCTAATTTTATTGTTTTGCCAGACGTTTTTTATATTGTCATGAGCCAGCAATCGTCACCCACCCCGTCTCTAAACAGATGGAGAGACAACATTGCATCAGCATTCGATGATCTTATCAGGATCAATTCAGTAAACAAATTCTTTTAGTACGTCATCAGTACACAACCTCGCTCAGTGCATAAATTAGGTAAAGAACTTCGTTCACCTTCCATTGCTTAAACATGACTGATTTTTATTTTAACTTATTTATTTCCATTCTCGCTCAACTTACTTTCATCTTGAGGTGGCAGCTTTTATTCCTAATTCACTCCTGTCTATTATGCCCCGGGAGCCTAAGTCCTAGCTTTTGGGAAAGGGACCACTTTTGAACCCCTGAGAGACTAACTATCATACGTAAATACAAGAATACTAAACCTTTATTTTTAACTTCCTTGTAGATGGATAAACGATTGGGTCCTGTCGATGTCAGTCTTATTCAAATGTGTATGTGGCAATAATGGTATAGTGAATGAAAGCGTTATGTCCCTGAGAAGCGCTCAGCATTGAGAGTTAAGTGAGTAGTTACTTGCATAAAGAAGTAACTGTCTTTGGTCCGTAATGCCATCACAATACGACAAGCTAGAGTACTTATCAAACCACCCAATCCGTGTTGAAAGCCACTACCCTTTATGGACAAAAGATAAATGTTTTAATACTTTTTATGGGATAATCTCTCTTAAGCTCAAGCGAAATTCATTCAACACTTTAAGTGATCATAATTGAACTAGCAATGCCTTCAGGGTGACAATAAAGTAGTTGAGAACCCTATTAAACATCCAAGATTTCAATTATAAAATTCAAAACTGGTCGGATTACAGACAGCCAAAAATAGAATTACGACCACTCCTCTTTCTATTTCCACCGCTTCTTTCTTATAAACCCAATAGCTAATGTAATGTAATAAGTATTTTATATAACTCCATAATTATTTTGTTTAGTTATTTGTAGAATATGAGCAAAAGCTACTTTTAATTTATTAGTAAATCTGCGATTATTTTTAATATAAAATTTTTCATTTAATCTAAATTAAATATCAAATGATCTATTAAGCACTCCTTAACCTTAGTTCATTGGTTTATTGATGACTCTCCGAAGTTCAAAGAAATAACTTTAGCAATGGTCGCTACAGGGACATACTTCAATGATAGGGGTCTGTCAGGTTGACGTACTCTGGGCCCATGCCTTGCCCGGATATGTCAAAAATATGAATGGTTTGCTATTGTAGGCTGAAGTCTCGCTAGAAGCAACGTGTTGTCGCCGTTCTTTTCAGGCGCACCTCTTTCAAAAAAACTTTCTACTTCCACCTATTTTAAACAACTTAAATTTATGTTCTACTCGCTAAAACTATGGTATTGTGTGCATTGAATTAAACTCACTATGTATTAATATTGGATTTATTTCCTATTCTGTAATGGAAAACAAATTGTATTTCATTGCCATGCTGTAATGGCTGTGGTTTAGTGGGTAAGAGAACTATACCACGGTGTTAGAGGTCCCAGGTTCAAGGGCGGGGATCGTAACCTGTATTTTATTTAACGGGCTTCGAGGTTGGAGGTGTATCCTTTCCCCGGTGACCACTCATAGTCCCCGAAATATTTCACTTGAATAACGCTCTGGTTGCTGTCACTGGTTAGCAATTCTAAAGGAATACGGCAGGGGAAGCTTCAAGCCGATCTCGAAAGCCGCGTGTCACATCATTGTCATTCACGATCAGCTGATGTTCATCTTCGCTGAAACGAGAACAATATGCACAGTATCTTTCGAAGAACAGACACTATGGTCTTGTATAAACTAGATGTAGGCAATTTAAAGCCCAGAGAACGAACCGGGCGGTCCGGATGCATTTGTGATTGCCCGTCAACCAAAAGATGTGTATACACGAATATCTTACGTTCTGGAATGTCGAATAGTGCACATCGAGTGCATCCCTGCACCGATTTTATCTGAAGATTGTATATTTTATTTGTCACCCAATGTATTTTATATAAGAATTGTATATTTTATTTGTTACTCTTTGCATTTAGCTGGGCATGAAATAGTTAGCAATATAATACCTTAAAGTCAAAAAAAAGTTCGTCACGCAGGGGCTGCTTCAATTTAGCAGATTTCTCACGTGTTCGTATGGCACACCGTTGATTCCACTCATAATAACACAGATATTTCGAATTTTCCAAATTCCCCCTATACCCCCCCCCCTCCTCCCATTGACCTCATTTCGGTCATTAAGAACTTGATCGTGATTTTTACATACAACATTTAAATATCAAGTTTGGTATCGATCAAATCATGGGTAGGAGCGGCGAGTGTACTGAAAAGACATTGTCACTAAATAAATAGTATTTCCCACGCAAGTGTCAAACCCATCACTAGGATTTCAAGAGCATTAAGACTAACGCCTTAGTAAAAATGATGATAAATTATGAATGAACCCTAGGTAAGGGAAGATAAGCAAAAGTGGCAAGGATAAAGGAGAAGAAATCGATGGGCATCAGAGATTTCCCTGTTCTCAAGCAATAAAATATCACACTTAGCTATTCGTCTGCTTATGGCAATGAGTGTTATCTCTATAAAATCACCCGCAATACTTGATATTTATTGAAAATCATTGGCTGGGCAGCCCATTAAAGGCAAGGCTGGGAGGGTCCAATAATCAGCTTAACGAATTACATGCAGTATTGTGATACCAAGGATAGATACATCTTTATTTCAAGCTGCTACTCAACCGCCTCAGGATGCTGAGTGGCTATCGGGTTGAGTTCTATTACCCACTAGCTAATAATGTTCAATGTCACAGCTATTTTGACAATCGACAACATTAGTGTTTCAGTTTTTTAAAAATTTAAACTATAGTGTATTTTTACATTATAAACATTTTCAAAATGAATTATTATTGATACCTAGTAATAAACAAATTGTTTTTTATTTATGTTGCGTAGGTGGATTAATTCTCTTCAAATATTACTTCATACGTCAAGGAGGCTCTAGAAAAACACATAATCTCTTTGGAGGATTAAATTAATTTTTTTGATGTTTTGTAAGAATGCTATAAACAGAATAAACCTCATTTATTTTTATGTGCCTCTTACTTTCAGCCTGCTTCTTTTTGTTATCATAAAAATAAAATGCTCGTTTGAGATACAGCTACAGTAAAGGTGAGGTCATTCAATAAGCATTTAAGTGATGAAGTATTTTTTTTTTAGGTTATTTTTTCTCTGAGAAGTAACCTTATAGTTTCCGTTGTGTCAGCCAGGCTGCCAGTGACATTAACATTTATCTTTATGACAATAAAGATATATTATAAACACACTGCCCATGGAGATGCTACAAGTTATACCAGGAGAAAAACACTCCAAAACACGATGATTAAACATTTCGTGCTAAACTAAATGGCAAGTTTATTAATAGCTGAAACCAGACCATTATGATTGGATAGTAGAAGCAGGGTAAACCGTAAATCGTACGTGTAGCGTCGACAAATGTAATATTACTAATATCATGATCTAAAGGCTATGCCTCGTCGTTTCAACCATTGTGTTCTTTCAAAAGCTGCTCTATTCATATTGCTATATCCACCGGAATCCATAAGATTTTGGATGTCTTCATAATAGAATTTTCCAGGTCTCCCTCTTTTCCTATGCCCAAGGACCTTGCCTTCAAATAAATTTGTGATGAAGTCGTTGTGCCTCATAAGGCGTATCATAATACGCCCAAGAAGTTTCATTCTACCTTTTTCCATGACCTTGATAAGACCTCATTTAGAACTACCATTAGGTTGTTTTTTTTTGTGTGTCCAACTTGTTCTGGAAATTCTGCACCAAATTAAAAATACAATACATTAACCAAAGGAGTGTCAGTTCGATTTCAAAATTCGATCACTCAGTTGATTGATGTTCGTTGACGTAGTGTTTAATTTTATCTTTTACCCTATGTTTTTATTACAAATTCAGTTCTTAAAATTATTTGCTGCAATACTTTTTCTACACATTTAACACAAACATTTAGGGAGTATTTTATATTTCATTAATTCACCCCTCCTCACAGTATTTTGTCACCAAACATCTCTCATTTCTACCCTAAATTCCATGTTTTGTTGAGAGAGGCAGTTAACAAATAGGAAAAGGATCCCACATGTAGTACATGTTATTTTAGCTCGTGGGGGAAACCTGCTTGCTTTACACAGCTCCTACTTGAAGGACTATATAAATATTTAGGGAGAGATATAAATTCGTTTATTTATATTCTTTGAACTGCCGGATTCCAGCAAGGTGGAGTATTTATTCTACTTCTCTACTGTCGTATGGTAAAATATCAAAATAGGATGCTCCTAAAACTCGGAAATATCCTTTTTCTTTGGAAATCATATGCTGAACCAAAAATTTGAATTGTGAACATTGCCATAGCATTTAAAGGCTAAACATGTACTGGTTTCAGCTTGCCTTCTGCATGGCGAGACACAATGAAAAGAAGCGAACGTACCGAGTCGGTAGGAAAATACGCTGTCGCCAGTAAACAGGAAACAAGGTGAACATTGCAGTTAGTGACAAAAATAAAATATTTAAAAGTGCTCAACACGCTCTTCGTAATATTAAGCTACTTAGTAGTTAAATAAGTTCATTAAAGGATTGAAAGGGAAAGGTTTCATTCCTTCGTGTAACTTTCTCACTTCCTTCAATACATTTTTAATTGTGCCCTTTTCAAAAATAATATTTGGTTATTGACCCCAAAATTGTGATACGGTACTCGAATATTCGTGTTATGGCGTAACACGGCTGTTTATGAACGTTTGTGTAGAATTCCAACTTGAGATCGGAATAGTATTCAGTAACGAACCTGCTAATCTAATCCTTAGTCACGCCTCTCCTTAGCTAGAGAGAAGTTACAAATGGTGGGCTCAACTAGCCTTAGGAACGTTCAAGGAACTCAAATTTTAATATAAAAAGAATTGAATATAACAATTTTAGCGACAACAAAAAGAATTGATTTGGCAAGGAGTGGTTTAACTTCACCATCTAGGTAGAGTATGATATCTTAACAGCAGTCCTGCGCTTTTTCACGCAGCACCAAAATCTAGTTCTAAATAGGCCGGCTACTCGACTGGTGTGAGGGCATCAGTAAGGTACAAGGGCAAAAATAAATATATGAAACTGGAATACAACTCTTTAGCAATAATGGTACTGCAAATTGGGAGCACTACTACCCCAACTCCTTGTTGTTGGTTATCATGGCAAGAGAGTGTTATAATGTCTCCCCTCTGCTTTTGACCAATCCTGGTATCACAGGGACCTCTTGGAGGCACTCCAATTTATTTGGTCACCAGATCCACAGAATGCAACTGCTGGAAATTCCTTGCTTCGTTTTTAATCTGTGTGGAATAGCATTTCTCGGTTATGTAAGGAAGTACCTCGTTATGCAGACCCAAGACTATTTTCGACTGAACTCCAGAACCTCCAGCTATTCAAGGATACTCTCCAACGGTATAAGATGCTGGTCACCCATCGAATTGTTACTCTGGTGATACTAAAAGCTCTGTAATACATCAAAGTAAAAAAGTCCGTCAAGCGGGGGCTGCATAAACTAAGCAGATTTCCGCAGACGTGCTGGTTTGACACAATACTAACTTATTGAAGCCTGAAATCCAGAAAGTATGAATAACTCTCATAATAAATGAGTTACGTATAAATGTATAGAGCAACAATTGTAGAAAATAAATATTTTAACAAGACTGGTTCTATAAAATGTTTCATTCCGAATCATAATAAAGGAGAAATTTGAAATTCCGAACCCATTACCCCCCCCCCTCTAAACCGCCTCCCAATTCATCATGGTCCAATTTCATTCGTTAAGGAATGTGAACACTAAAGTTGAATTAAACGGTGAAATATTGAGAATGGTATGTATAGATAAAGTAAACATTTACGAGTCAAGACCAGAAAATCTTAATTAATGACGTCAGCGTACTACGTATTTGTATATATCTCACTCAGAAAAAGTTCAATGAGTACAATATTTGATATTTAAGTTTCGAATAAAGTAGTCCATGATATAGCAGATTATTGTTAATATGACATGAGCAGGAGTGGGGGTTTACTGAAGGCTGAAAACCAAAAAAATGCAAATGTCTCGATTAATATACAAGATACAGAAAGAACATATATAACAACGTTTATAGGCAATTAAATTTGCAATAAGACGGGTTCTAAACAATTGTTGGATCTGACATATAATAACGAAGATATTTGGCGTTTTCGAAATTCCCGCCCCTCTAAGCCCATACCACTCGTCCGATTTATGGCATTAACAAAATTGATCTTTATTTTGATTTAAAACGATTAAATATCGACTTTGGTAAAGATCAAACAAAAATTGAGACCGCTAGAGCGTTAACAGACAAACATATAAATCTCTCTCTCTCTCTCTCTCTCTCTCTCTCTCTCTCTATATATATATATATATATATATATATATATATATATATATATAATTTGGAACGGATCTCGTTTTCGTCATTTCCTGGGTAGGATCGATGGATATTCGAAGAAATTTGTCGAAGTTAGCCTTATGAGTACAACCTCAACAGCTGAATTTATCTTAAGGGAAATATCCTAAATGAACGGTCAATACCGCCACTAGGTTTTAACTGATTATTTCAGAATTATCTTTCGAGGGCCCAGCATCATCAGTGCTGTGTAATTGTGTGCCATTTTTGGATGACAGTCGATCTGCAAAATATCTTGAATCCCCTGACTGGTGGTGGTTGCTCCGTGATGAAGCTGGACCCTCGAAAGCCAGCTCTAGAATAATGAGTTGATACCTAGTGGGGAGATATTGACATTTTTTTCAACCATGAATATTTTCATCGACCTCACCTGTCACGAGATACAAGAACTTTTTACTGCTGTGCGATTATTAATAACTTAATTCTCGTTGAAGGAAAAATATCCATAAATGTAGCCATTATCGACTAAAAGGGTGTTTTCAAAAAATTTAAATGGATAGTGCATGCGCATTCCAATAATTATGCAATTGCAAGGTTTTTCTTTGATGATTAAGCCGTTTGTGCAAGGTGTCGGCATTGTTTTGAAGTCCTTGGATCAGCACTAGGTTTAAATGGCTCTAGGATAACTATTTAATTAGAGTGTGCTGTGTTTGCATGCTCGATATAGATAAGAGTTGTGTGTTTTGGGTCGGTAACCCCAGGGCTACGTAGCCCCGGTTCATAGAGACCTTATGAACGAGATATTTGAATGAGCGCTATTGGATGTTGAGCGCTCCGTGCGGCGGGTCTGCTAAGCTCAGCTAGTGGGGGGGAGTAGGGCTCATTCTTAGCAGCGGCTCCCATAGTCCCGTCCGCGCTCTCTCCTCGTCATGTTTGTTTTTAAATTCGTCCTATTCGCACAGCGCTGAACTCTGCCCCGCTGACCACCATTTGCATGCTGATCCCACTCGCCAGCCCCTTGTCGACTCCGGATTCCTAAGCCTGGCTGACGATGTGAAATGGGATAACCTCCTGTCGGTGTGGCCTCTCAGTTATGGCGGCCAATAACAGAAAGGAAACGGTACAGGCGAAAACTATTTCATCTATTTTTTCGAAGCTTCACGTCGCCTTTTCGGACGCGATGGCACCCCCGAAATTGGCAACGGACAAAAAGACCCTCGACAAGACGTGGAAGCTGATGGACAAAGTGGTCAAATTGTGCCAACATCCTAAGATGAATTTGAAAAATTCACCCCCTTTCATTTTGGACATTCTTCCCGATACCTACCAAAGGCTGAGGCTGATTTATTCTAAATACGAAGATAAAATGGCAACCCTTCATAATAATGAACACTTTAACGTTTTTATTGTCAATTTAATGAGAAAATGTAAGCAGGCTATTAAACTTTTTAAAGAAGGCAAAGAAAAAATGTTCGACGAAAATTCGCATTATAGAAGGAACTTGACGAAATTGAGTTTAGTTTTTAGTCATATGTTGAGTGAACTAAAAGCCCTTTTCCCAAATGGAACATTTGCTGGTGACCAGTTTAGAATTACCAAAAGTGATGCTGCTGAGTTTTGGAGAAACAATTTTGGTAACAGGTGAGTCTTTTTAGTTTGACATATGATCTTTTTCTTTCCCTCTTGGAATGAATAAGCTATTAATAAACTTCCAAAATTAATGAATTACAATTCTTAAAGCCGTATCAATTTTTAGAACTGTATTTCTTTTGTTAACAAGTAAATCGAGCCAGTATTTTCACTCATATTGAGTGTTCCACATTTATTAAATGCATGAGTTTTTAATGAACTACTGATAACATTAATCTGCATGTAATATTGCATACAAACAGTTTTCTGTTTATATCTGTCAAATAGAGAAAATCCATGGCTTTCTAGCTCAGTATCTGATTACCCGATTGAAAGGCATCAGTCTTTGACTTGTTGGCTTATAGAGGTATTTTTTGTTATGTTTGTGTTTCTTAAAATTAAAGGAGTAATAGTGTGTCTTTAATCATGTAATGACCTCATTCATTTCAAGTGTTGGTTTTAATTTTTAACTGTTATTTGTATTATTATTTTTTGTTTAAAAGGAAAATTGATATTAGTGCATTCAATTGCATTGGTTTATTATTTTATTAATGTTGAACTTAAATGACTCACTTTTATAACATGAGTTATAAATAATTTTAATGATGAGATAACATAATTCATGTATTTACTAAATGAATATGCAATTCATTGGTTTCAGAAGTATAAAGTATTATATATCTAATTAAAAAAAGAACTTGAATTGAGTCCTAATATTCACATAGAATTGCATGTTATGATGTTATTAATACTTATTAATTTTAATGAAAAACTGCATTATTGTTGCCTGACTCCATGGTTTAATACATATGTTATTGTTTTTCTTTACCAAATTATAATCTGCATCCTTAGTTATTAAATTCAAAACTGATGGTTTTTATAATTTTGAATAATTCATCTTTATATTATCAGTGATATAAATCAGGAATAATAATCCCATGGTTGATCTTATAATTTTTCATTGCTTATGGATAATTACTGATAAACTTGTTATTTAAAGGAAGTGTTATATTAAAACATTTGAAATTGTGTGAGCTGAGAACACCACCGTAGAAATGAATATAAAAAGTAACTTTATTCAATATCTTGTCTTAAAAATGACAATATAATTTATAATATATTATAGAGCTCCGATAATTTTAAAACAGTTTGAAAAATAATTAAAAACTTTAAATAAATATATATAAGGACAGTGCCAAAAGAGCTATACAATGATGCGATATTTATAGAATGGTGATAAAACCAACGTGAACTATTCGTAAATCAAAAATGAGAAAAAAGTAAATAAAACATAATCTCAGTACATAAGTAACTAAATTTGAAGAGGGAGCAGTTCGTATTAGGAACGTATGAATGTAGGAGAAAAATTGGATTTAATTACAGACAAGGATGAAAAGTACTCATAGAAAGAAGAAGTATGAACCAGAAGGTAATGAATCTACTGATGGAAGACTTTTTAAATTTTCAAATTATTATTGGCATTAAGATATAGGTCAAAAGGTTGAGAATGAGCAATTTTCGTCTGGTCGTAGGACTGGATTTGAAGAATGTTGGGATAGATATAATTTTGGTAAGAGTGGATCGAGAGAAAGAGTATAACAATTATTTTGCGGTGTGTGTATTAAAACTGAAGCTATAAGTTTTCCTTAGTATTAAAATAAATCATCACCTATTAAGTACCTTGAGTAGACATTATATCCATTGTTTTCCTTATGAGCAATTGTTTTCATTTGATAGGTCCATTAATAAAAATTACTTGCACAAACTATTCAGCAGAAATTAAGATAATAAAAAAAATGAATGAAATATTAATATAAAAAAAATGTTAGATACTCTACACCTTGTAAATCCGTTGGCTTATTAACTGATATGGACCTTGCTCTGGTATTCAACTAATGTTCACAGGTTTTTTATTCAATTAACACCTCATGATGTTTCATCTGCACGGGGTGAATGGATACCAATTAAAAATAACCATGGATAGCACAGGTAAATACAATTTACTGCATCCACTCCCAGGATTTGACCACTGAACATCTTCATTACGAGTTCAGAGCCTGTGATCCTAAAAGATAGGTGTAAAACTTCTCCCTAAATGAATGTTTTTTTATTTATCGAGTACTAGTCAACTGCCTAGCATATGTACAATGAATAAATTAATTAAAACATTCTTAAACACTTACTAGGTGAGTCCTTGATAACAGACATTATGCGAAATTTGCATATATATATACATATCAAAATTATTTCTGGTGTAATTATTAAAAATTAAAAAATAAATGTCATTTTTCATAACAGTTTTAGAAACATTTCATCATTAAGGATGGAGAATAACAAAATGATAATTTAGACCGACCTGTGTTGAGTATTTGATTTTTTATCAAAGTTCCAGAGGCTTTATAGTCGTTAGTGAAGGAATTACTCCTTGTTGACACTCAGTTAATAATTTCTGAAATGGTATTACAAATATTGACCTATGCCTGTACTATTAGAAAAAATAAAATTGCCAACATCATTGTATGAGAATGCCTTTTAATAACTTTTTTGGCATCTTTTGGTAATTCTTAATAATATTATTTGATAAATCTTTAGGTCAAGTATTATCAAATAATATTATTCTTTTATAGTTATATTAGAGTTGATAAGATTTAATTTAAATCACTTTACTTTTACAGATTGATTGGTTAATATGAATTGGTATATTCTTTATTCAACTTGTTTTATTCTTGTTTATCAGCTCTCCTCAAAAACTGAAAAATTATTCTTTACCTGTACCCGTAAATTTGATATTGTTTTCAAAATGTGCTTTAAAGCTTTATAAAATGACTTATTAAAATATAATATATTTTTTTACCCCTTTAAACATAAAAGTTAAATAAAGCATTTCAATTTAATTTGAAATAAATTAAGTTAAAATATATTGTCTAACTATTTATGTTTCAATACTAATATGAGTAACAGGCAGATA
Source organism: Riptortus pedestris (assembly GCA_019009955.1). Lineage (NCBI taxonomy): Eukaryota > Metazoa > Arthropoda > Insecta > Hemiptera > Alydidae > Riptortus > Riptortus pedestris. The sequence goes on along the minus strand of CM032229.1, from coordinate 29,572,886 downwards.
TCAAACAGAGCGGGTATATGGTTGCTCTCTTGAACCTCATACTATTACTGTACACTTTTGTTATAAACAGTTCATTGAAACTCCATAAAAATATAATTGAATTATACAATTCTATGGGCAATATATTACATATAAAATAATTGCCAAAGTACTCTTAATTAATATGCAAATGTATTATATAACATGTTTACAGATATATGAACTAGTATGTTTTCTTTATGTAAGTATCACGTTTATCTGGAGTGGATGTTTTTTTTTTTTTTTTTTGGCACTCAAGTAATATGATTAGCTTTGATTTGAAAAATTGTATAATTTTGCTATTTGAGCAACCTTAATTGCTTCTTTCCTAAGGAACATTTTTTCTAATTATACCCACAATTGCCTTAGACCTCAATGTCTCCTTAGAGAGATTTGACCAGTATTTGTATCGAAATTTATGTAGAACTAAAGTTATTGCAAATTTAATTTTTGGGCAATTATATATTTTTTACATAGCATGTGTGATAAACTCAATATTTTGAATTTGCACCCCTCCCCACTCGCTTGCCAAATCTTACTATTAATTATGATTCAGTAAAATCTACGCCCAGTAAAGAGCATATGGAGACACACGGGTAAGTAGAATACCTGTGTTTGTCTGTTGGTTAGTCTTTACAAATATAACAATCTCAAAATAAACTATTCATATTTCATAAGATTCATGGATATTCGAAGGAATTTTCATTTAACACTATAATGTCATGTGAACTATCTCAATAGTTTCTTTCCTTTAAGGGAATTCACTTAATAATAAATAATTTATTTATGCCCAGTTTCAAAGGAGTTTGGTACGTTTTAGATTTCATTGTTATCAAAATACAATACTTATTTTACATATATTTCAATTTATCAATGCTGTTGTTCAAAAAGAGCTAACCCACAGTTTGGGTACCCACTTTCTTTAATTCGTAACTACAGTTGATTATTAAGATTTACATGTAAATTAAATTGATTTTTTGAATAACTACAAAAAGTAATTCAAAAACTCCACTTAAGAGTATGTAACCTAAAGAATAGTCAACAATTCGAAACTCTTTAAGAATCTTAACTTTCCTTAAAGAGGTGTTTGTCCAAACTTCAGATCGGTGGTTTGTGTAGTCTATCAAGATCACTTTGCCTCTACATGCACTAAATAAATAAAAAATAATAAGGAAGACTTCAAAATAATATTAATAGGAATCATATTTATTATTAACAATCACTTTAAACTACTTGACCTTGTCATGATTAGATATCATCACCTTTTTCATACCATTGCAAGCCTTCATATAAATTCCAAATCCCTTCTGAGATCCAAAGTTGAAACTCCCTGGGTTAACCAAGAGTTTAACAGCCTGTGCCTTGATGCTCGTGCTCCTACTCATTGAACCAGATGGCCAAGAAAATTCGGAAGCATTTTATAAAATGTAAAAGAAAAAATAAGTTACCAGTTAAATAAAAATTTACCAAAACCTAATTGAGTCGCCCATTACAAATTCTAAAACAGAAAAAAATGAATAAATAATCTGTTCAAATTTAATCAGAGTATTATTAGGTTAAAAGACGTGTTTCATGTATATATATATATATATATATATATATATATATATATATATATATATATATATATATATTTAACTTTAAATCAACCTCCCAGGGGTTATGTTTCTTCAAGTAATATTTATGTTTATGTTTCAAATGAACTTTAATTTATGCAAGGGGATGACTTAAAATTCTGTATCATAAGGTACTTTACAGAATAAATTGATACTAAAATAAATTAATATATTTTCATGTTGACTAAGAAAACCAACTGCTACATGCAAGAATAACTCCGATCTTTGACTGGATTACTTTTCTTTTAATCATTATCTTTGCCTTTGAGTTGTACTTCTCTTTCCCTCGCTCAGTCGGTAATAATGCTCTCCTCCCCTAAGCTCATGTCCTATGCCAGTCTGAGGATACTATATTCTGCAGGGGGAAAAAGGGTCGAGTAACTTAAAGAGGAATATAACTGAAAACAAAAGTCTTTACATGTTTTTCATGGCTTTCTTAAGCAATTTTTTATGCCTGCTTAAATGGATGGTAAAATGATTTAATTAAATGATGGTTGTTATTTATTAACTTCCGCTTTGTGCTACTACGGCTAATGAAGATAAAATGAATTTTGATGAAGAGACTGTAGGCAATTATAGAAAATAGTAAAAGCATGTCAAATTTTTTGAAACACTATTAAAAGTATTACATGGACAGACTGATGAGATTGTAAGGTAATTGCTGGAGATAGCAATCTCAACGCCTCTGAACAATAAATTTGCTAGTCCAGTATAACATAATAGATTAATAATTGGAATAATTACTGTTTCATATGCTGACAGCTTGTTACAACCCAAAAATATTTCATAAAATTAACTTTAACATAAATTCATCTTCAAATTATTGTTTTTTTTTAGTACAGCTGTTGTTCATTATGATAGTCTACCAGTTTTCATTACCTTGATTGTACATGAAGGGGTTCATAATGGTTGAATCTTAATCTAACTACTAATTGATGATGTTATATGTTGGATAACTTATAATGAAGGATTATATATATATATATATATATATATATATATATATATATATATATATAGTGTCTTTTATTATTTTACATACATTAATAGTTGATTTAGTTATTTCCTATTTAGTTTATGTTTATTTATTTGTTAATAATATGTCCAATATTGTTTCATTTACTTATTGAGTGTGAAAATGCCATTAATACATACAAATAAAAATGAGACATGTAAAAATGTAATAGATCCCCAAATTTGACATTTGAAAAGTGCTCCAAGCCCTCTGTTGTTCTCGATGATAATTTACCTAAAGTCTTATACTTAAACTTTCAAGGATACAGATTTCTCTATTAAGAAAACCGGAAAAAAACTTATTATTTAAAACTATGATTTTTGGACTCACAGTATTTTAGTTTTTTATTGTATCACAAATAGAAGCCAATAATTCCCTTGTTTCTTCTACATAAATGTGTTTTTTCCAAAGATATGTGATAGTGCATTACTCAGTCAATCTAAATTATTTAGATTAGTTTGTTTTTTTAAGATATCAATAAATCTAATGAGCTGCTGTAAGCAGATTTGACTAATGATAGATGTTAGAAAAAAAAAACCCTCTTATATACTGCAGTTTTTCATATCTCCTAAAAGAAATATTAATTAATTTTTAAATTAATACAATTCTGCTATTTTTGGAAATTTTTATTTTATTTACTATTTTTGAATGTGGATTGTCGAGGTAGTTTGAACAGCTAATTGAAAATTCTAGTGGTTCCTCACTATTATTTTTATGTTTAATGGTGCTAAATATTTTTCGTATTTCCTTGTTCCAAAAGAAAAAAGCAGAATACTCTATTAATCCAATTTCAATGAATAATGAATAGAATCGCTTTTTTTTTTTTTGCTATCCCCATCACATTTCAAAACACGTAGAATCTTAATCTATAAAAAAAATTCCGACTGTCCTGAAGCTTTTTCAATACACTATAATGTCGGCTATACCTATCGCATTGACATGGATTTTTCGTTTAGTAGATCTTAATTTCCCCTTCAAAATGTTAAATACTATTGAAGTTGTAGCAGAGGTCAGGGAAAGGGCTGTTGATCTTTCTCAATAAATTTTTGTTTTAATCCTGAGAAAATTGCATATTCCTTTTCATTTAGTTAACAATTACATAAGAAAATAATCAAATAATGTAACCGACTTTACACAACAGCTTAACATTTTTGGATAACACGCGAGCTTACTAGCAATGACAAAGGTTTCTAGAAAATGATGCAGTTGTACCCGTGAAAAAGGTTATATTCAAGATATCTTTGCATGTGTCTAAAAATCGTAGAAGTAAAGACTCTAGGACTTCTTCCCGTTTTTCTGTTGTGCGCTGTGAGTTATCGGGCAGGCTTCAACGGGAACATCGTTTAGAACCTTTGTCACAGTGGTTGGGTTCGCTACGCTGCATCAGTTTCAGAAACAGGATGTAGATTCCCAGGCCTGGGTCGTTGGAGGCTGTTCGGCCAGTTCGACAAAGAACTACCAGACACTCGAGTTAAGGGTAGATGCCGAGAGTAGTTATGTTGGTCAGCTGATAAGCATCGTCTGTTTCTTTTCGTTTTTGGGCAAACTTTTTTTTTATTCCTCTAGCGAGCGAAGTATCAGAAGCCTTGATTGCCCTTAGGTACTTTTACAGGCTGATAGCTGTCAATATCTTAAGTTCTCCCTGTTCCTCGCTTCCTTAGACAACTTTACAGGTCTGCAGGCTTGTGTACCTATCGTTAGATAATTGTGGGGAAAACACTTTTTAGGTCTAGTATAAGATTTGATCGTGTAAAAGACTCGATCTTACATTGTCCATCTCTCATAGTATATTTCCTCTCAGCGATAATACATTCTGGCTCCGGACTGGCAGGAAACGTCGAAATGCAGAGAACCTCGTTGACTTCATTGCGTTCCTTAGTTCTATTTGTTTTATGACGCTTCATTGAACTAATCATTAAATTAGCCTGCTCTCATTAGTTCAGAAATAGTATTAGTTAGGATGAGTTGTCTCTAGCGACGGCGATTATAGTTCCCCAGCTGTGTCTATTCTTTTAGGACTTCATAGCAATGGTACTTAAAACGGCTTTCCCCTTACCTCGCAATTGGAGGCGTCTAAATCTGAGGGGAGCTGAACATATTTCTTGATGACTCAAATTAATATAGATCGTTGGAAAGTTGACTAATGGTATAGAGTATAAGTTTGTGAATTATTTTTTTTGAAATACTGAATGGATGCCCGATTGTGGAATTTAGTCCCCTTTCTATCTACGGTACTTTTGGATACATTTCTTCGGAAATACCATAACTATGACTTCTTACGTTTATGGTATTAGAAGTATTTTGTTTTTTAGTTTTGAAAATTTGGTGGGTAAACAAATTTTGATCCGTTTATTATTTCCAAAAAAATGCATCATTTTATAACATTTTGTTATTATCGGTCCTGATAATAAATTAAAAAAGAAAAAGATCAACGCCCATTGTAATCTTATAATGGGGAATTATTTTTAATTCACGAGGAATTATCGTACACTGCGTGTTGGGATGTACTTAAGTGCTGTCATTATCTTTACCCCATTTTCATCTCCGGCCTTTCTCTCCAGTCGACGTCTTTAATGTAGCTTTTTTAATATTTTAGTTGATACTCAATGACGGTGTAATAGTTTGATTAAGAAAATCCGCTTTGGCATATATTTTTTAAAATCGCTTACTCTTTTCCCTGTTATCTTAATTTTTAATTCACTCCACCGGTCTTTCAGGATACGAAACCTAATACGCCGAATCGGTACTACTCCTTCGATACTTGGCTATATTTTATGGCTTATTTTTATGGTTATTTATTTAAGCTGCACTGTGTATTTGGTCTATTACAAAGACAATGTTGAATTAAAGTTCTTTTCGGGAACACGACTCCCACGTTTTAACTCAGAAACAGTAGCTGGTTTATCTACTATAGAATTTGGCGTTATTATAATTAACATTGTGGTACTACGAGTGTTTCCATTCAGCTGAGGTTATATATAGTCCGAATTTACTACTTGGCTTAGAGAATTGTTACCCGTCGTAGTATTTGATTTAATCATCATTTTATATAGAGGAAGGGATTATGTGGGTACTGAGAGGTGGATTAGGGAGGGCTGAATGGGAGACCTGAATTGCAGGGCCCGGGCAAAGTAAACTCCCCAGCTCCATGCTGATAAGCCAGTCTCCCGGCCTGTTTTCCTCTTCTCGTCTAATACCAAATAAGCTTATGAGGTTGTTCTCAAATCAGTATTCGGTTACAGGAAGTACGCCATTTTAAGATATGTTTTTGAAGGAAAAACGGAAATGAACTCTTTACCCACCTCCTACCTTAAAAAAATCGTAGTAAGTGTTTCCAATAAAGTAGCTTCATGTCGGCAATTAACAAGTTTAAAGTTTAAACATCGAACTTGGCAACGAACAAATTTAAAGTCCGTCACGCAGACTGCATTAACTAAACAGATTTCCCATGTACGTAAAATTTGAATGAGAACAATATTTGGTATTTAAGTTTGAAATAAAGTGTTTCATTATATAACATAGTATTGTTTATGTGGCATAAGTCGAAGTAGGAGTTTACTGAAGGCTGACGACTAAAAAGTGCAGATATCTCAGTTAATATTGATGTAGAGCAGAAATGTATATAACAACATTTATGGAACATTACATTTGCAATAAGATAGATTCTTCACATTTTTTCGACCCGACTCATAATAACGGAGATATTTTGAATTTTAAAAATTCTCCCCTTCTAAACCCCCCTCCCTTTTGTTCGATTTCAGCAGTTAACGAACTTTTTCTTTTACATAAAACGTTTATATATGAAGTTTGGTAATAAGACAAAAATTGCGACCGCTAGAGTAGTAACAGACAAATGTATATATATATATATATATATATATACATACAAAATTTTGTATGGACCTCATTCTCGTCACCTAGAAGGTAGTATCGACTGACATTTGAGAAATATTTTCGAAAATTCGCGTCACGCGTACAACCTCAATAGCCGATTTCCCTCAAAGGAAATCTGGTAAAAAGTGAGATTGCTGGTCGCTTCTGATAAAAAATAAGTAGTTTTACAAATACTATCAAATGTGTAGGAAATTTGAATGTGGCATTTTTTGCCTTGTTTAAAAATATGTGTAAATTAAGTCATATAACCATTTATGACCTGGTGTAAAGGAACGGAGGTATTTGCGATTTAAGACTTCCATTGGAACTCCTTTGTCGACTCTTAGTTGATTTCATGCATATATTTTACTACTTTATAAAGTTAAATTCCTTGTTTTTTCATTCTTCGTTCTCAGTTTAGTGTCATAGTGAATTTCCTTCAAAATACTGATTTCTTCCAAAATCGAGTGTAGATTAAAATCACTTAATGAGAAGATTTGTTGGGAGAAGTGCATTTTTTTTTCTGAACTCTTATGCAAATATTCCGATGCAGCACATTGGAATCATAGTAAACATAAGTGACATTGTCGCACGTTTCTATGCAAATGGAATTCTACATTGTAGTGAAGGGGATTTTAATGTTATGCTGTGGGATCATAAGATGGCACATTAATCCAACTGCGTCAGACTACTATTCATTATTATTAGAATTTAAAAGTGATTGTAGACCAACCCAGCATACATATATTCGCTGTAGATGTTATGGTAATGGTCTATTGAGGTAAATCAGTTTAAATAAAGAATCCATCTATTTAAAAGTCTCTCTCTTGTTCGCCTCTGTTCTGTTTAAATTCGGCAAGACAATTTTTTTCTTTTCCGATGCTAAACCCAATGCAATATAACCTATTGATGGGCGACATTTACATTACGTGAAATGGAACTTCTAAGGGAAAAGCTTTTTGAACCGTACTTACAGAATTGTTACTTCTGACAGTTGATATTGTTAATAGGTTTTGAGACTGTTAGCCCTCCAATCCTCATCGTGTTCTGCGAGGAAGCACTAAGCAACTTCCTAAGAAAACTGTAATAATATATTTACATGAATACTTGTACTTCCAATAACTTTATGCTTTATCATTAATTTTTTTCTATGGCTCCTTTCAATACTTTTTTATATTTTTTAATAAACAAGTTTTTATCGGCTTTTAATTGTGCTCAGCGTTTTTGGGCCGTTCTATACAACGTGACAAGAGACTACGTATTCAGTAAAGATAGTAGATATCATATGGCCACTCTTAATATAGCCCTTTATCTCACAGTTATCATTACAGCAGACTACGTATATGTTGAAATAATATTATCATTTATAAATATGACAATTTAATTCGGAAAAAAAAATCCTAAATATCTGTTAAATTAATATCCTCACGGCCAAATTCCTCCTCTAAAAAATCTCGAGTTCAGTCTTTGTGTAAATGGTAAAACATGGCTTTGATTCCCGCGTGGTAGTAGGATTTCATTTAGTGACGAACTCAATATATAAAATTCGTAGTTCTAGCCTGGATTGTAGGTTACCCGTCCTGATTAGCCGTAGTATAAAGTGGAAGTTAATTTTTAAAAGAAAATAAATTTTTCCGTATGTTGTGAATCTACAAACAATTTTGCCTGGCATGGTATTTAAAATTAATATCTGACAATGATCACAACAAATTCTGAGTGGTTCTTGAAAATATTAATATTGTGAGGTTAAATGAATTGGAATTATAAAACACCCAAAAAGAAAATCTATAATTTGAGAAATTTCTATTAAAAGCATTTATTTGTTTTAAAATTCAATTCTTTTGTTGAAATAAATTTGACAAATTATCTTGAGTTTTTTTAAAATTTATTTATGCATCAAATTAAAGTATTTTTAGAATAAAATTAGTAGTTTTTATTATGTGTATAATCTTTACATGGCCATACTTTTAATAACAAATGCAATAAATTTATTGCGTATTAATGCAATTCTACCCCTTTCACATGTGAGGGATATAATTAAGGAAAAAAGAAACCTTGTTATTTATTACGTCCTCTTTGTGCTAGCTTTGACAGCACGACGCAGGTTATACTGGTTATCATCCTTTTCTGACTGGGAACTCAGGATTTTATTTAGTGAGTTCGTCACTAAATAAATTCCTAATTCCCACATGGGAACTCAGGACTTTATTTAGTGAGTTCGTCTCTAATTTGTATAGATAATATTTATATATAATTTTGTAATAGTTCTTTATACGTTTTTTTTTTAGTATGAGAAAATATTTTCAATTTTCAATTTTGTTGAAAAAAAAAAATAGTTTATATCTTGCCTTACGACCATTCAATGATTTCCACGTTAAGAAAAAAAATAATGTAGTTATTTTATTTTTATTTAAGTTTTCCTACCATATTTTTGTTTTCCTTCGTTACACACAAAAAAGATAGGAAAAAAGTTTAGTTTGAAATTTATGACGCCTTCGTTTAAAGGTTGTTATATTTCAAATATAGTACTAAGTTTAAATACTTTTCAAAAACTATTTTTTTCTTCCAGAAAATGGGGCAATACATTTTTAATATATAAACATTTTAATATTTTATGTAGGACTTAGCTTTGTATTAAAAGTAGTGAATATAAATTTAAATTATTCAAATATCCACGAATAAAAGAAATAGAGCACACATCATAAGAGTGTGAGTGACATTTTGCTTTGTGAAAGTATTGTGATTGAAGGGGGGATGTAATTGAAGCCGGATCGAGTGACTCGCTGTCAGCGGTTGTAACTCGATGAGCCTGAGGTTAGCAACACAAGACACCCATTGAGGTTTCCTGCATTTTACATGCAATTATTTGTAATACTATGCGTTTCACTGTATTTGATTTCACTGAAGAAATAAATAAAACCGTACATTTGGTTGGTTTCCCTTGATCTATTTGAGACATTTTAGATTGATATTTAGAAGGCAAGGAAGTCGTGGTTGATAGTAGGTTTTGATGAAATATCTTAGAGTCGATTGGCTTAACATTTCTTATGTTGGTTGGTTGGTATAACCGACTTTGTTTTTACTTTAAAAATCTACTCTTTTAAAAAAAATAAACATATTTTTATGTTTTGCATCCAATTAAATCCAATAAAAATACCTTTCCATATCCTTCAGTATTTAATTTTCATTTTATATCTGTCTTGTCAAAATTACAGGTTATCTACGGGTTACCACCCTTTTCTAACCACTTTGGAATTTCTTTCCATAGTTTTTGAAAAGTATATTCGTAATGTGAGAATCAATAGATTTGACTGCGCATCAAAAGACGGCGTTTTTTCTTTGGTAAATTATTAATTAAAAAATGCTTAAAATTTTATTATTGGGGTTTGAGAATGCCTAGTATTTTTGTATGATGACTTATTATTCGTAAAATATCTCTTCACCTATTATGCTTTCAGAATTAACAGTATAATTCACAGCCGTGGTCTATAGGATGTTTTTATATTGATAATCCTAACTGTGAATAAAGTTTATATCTATAGAATATGGATTTGTACTAAAGACCAATATTGATCGGTTGATATCAATATCAAGAGTCAAAAATGTCAGTGATATGCGGGATTTAATAAATAGATTAGCGTATAATTGTTTTAAGTAGTCCCAAGCAAGCTTGGAGTTTGCCTAAAGTTTAGATTAAATGAAAGAGAGATTCGTACTGTTTACAAATATACATTATTTGTGATTATATTGTGATAGTTGGATTAGTTCCTCGAAAGCTATTTTATTTAGCAAATTGTACGCCAGTTTGTAAAAGCTAGGAGAGAAGCTGCAAGAGCTCAATTTTGGGTTCTTACAGGCTTAGGTTAGATAAATATCTAAAGTTATTCAAAATAAAATAATTATAATTTGGAAGAACTGCCAGTAATTAGTATTAGTTTCTGCGGAGGAGGAAAAGACTAGGACAACTAAAGAAAATGAACAATATTTTTACCAATACAGAAAGGATATAAAAAATAATTTTCTTATTCTCCCTACAGGCTTTTCTGGTCTAAGTAAGTCTTTTCACAAAATAAATTCCCTTACCTTAATCCTATTCACTACTCTAAGAGTATTATATACTTTATTATAGGAGCATAAAGACTGAAACCTTTAACATACTGGCTAACCTGAGCCTAGTATTACTGTCATAATTACTGATATTATTATAATAATTACTCTGGCTCAACGACCCATGAAACATTTGGTGGAAACGCTCTCCTGCTGTTTGTGGCATTCTCAACTAATGTAGTCTACTACATTTCTTTGCTGAAGTAAGGTTAGTTTATGAATTGTCTCATAACAATAGACTTCGAGGGAAGAAAAAGAATTGGAAATAGGAAGAAGACAGTTAATTGCACAGCTAAAGATAATTAAATTATCGACGGTCGATGCTGTTTTGGTTAGGATTGACACGACAAATAAAATGTTGATACTACTTCATAATTGATGAAACAATTGAAGTTTATTGCTTCAAATACGAAACTTTTGATCCGGGGCTCCAATTAATGTATAAGTAAAAGATTTTACTTATGAGATTCTATTTCGAAATGTTTTTTAAACTATCCACCAACTATTAGATAAAAAAAACGTGATATGTAAAAATGTTGTACGTGTACTTGCACGCGCGTGTCTTTGGGTATCTCTACTAAAGCTCTAGCGGCCTCAATTTTTATTGGATAGTAACCAAAATCAACATTTTATTAGTTCATTGAAAACCAAATCGTAACGACTAAGAAGTTCTTAATGATAGAGAGGGCATAATGAAGAACAGTAAATATCTACGTTTGAGAAATTTAATAAATAACTCTTAAGATTTATCTGATTTTCTAATTAAATTCGGCGAACATCGATTTCTTTTTTTACCTTTCAGACCATTCTTAGAACAATGTAATCAATTTTGAAAATATTGTCCTAAAATATTATTTAGTTTTATGCGGTTCCAAATTTTGACTTCCGACTCCTGGTCACTAAATCTCGAATATTTTTAGTGCTATGCATTTTCAATTTTTTTAATCTGCTGAAAAAAAAACTCTCCTACTCATGCGATTTTCAGTTTTAGATGTTTCATAACAAAAATTTCTCATTTTCTGCTTAATTATAATTTTTTTTTTTACATAAGTTAGAAATGGATAAATAGGAACTATAAGTGTAACTGGCTTTCCTTTGGCTAGGAAATATACTTATTTTGCACAGCCCTGACTGACTTTTTTACTTAGCGTGCTATAGCATTGATGCTGTTAGGCAAAAAAAAAAAAAACGATTTTTCTTGGATCTGATGAAATTTGTGGTTTAATGGAATCTATGTTGTAAGTGGGATTCTTGCTGATTGTGTATCGTGTTTTTAGTTTTGTGGTTTTTTTAGTACTGAAGCAGAGGTGTGTCAACCCTTTAACCATAAACCACATAAGTTGGTAAATGTTGTCACAATCAAATGAAGATTGTTTGCTTTAATCGAGGTCAATTTTTTGTTTTTATGGGTATAAACGTCTGATGGTGAACTAAAATGTGATATATTAATATAAAATGTAGCCTGCCCCGAGGAATGATATGAGACTGGCCGTGACCATGATATAAGTTGCAAGTCCATTAGTTGGGCTTTGATTCTGATCCTGGAGCAGTGCTGCTTGCTTATTCACGTTCCCAAACACCCTTCTTAGGCCCCTTCTCTCCCGGGCTTTTCCTTATTTCCATTCCTCTTTTCCTTCCATTCTCCTTGAGTCTGCTGAGTGTTTTCTTCCTCTCGTCTCCCTTCGAACCCATAAATCAACTGTATTATTCCGATGTGGAGGACTTTAGTAGAGTTTTATTGACTATATTACAACAAGTAACTGAAATTATTGATGATGTGGGCACTGATAACACCCGAAGAATGAAACGAATAATTTATTTTGTTAGTTGTCCGTCTCTTTCATAATTTCCATTGAAAGAGATATTCGTGTCTTCAGCAACTTTTGGCCTTAGCAGTCCCGTTCGCATGAGTTTAACATTTAATGCTGCGAAGCTCATAGCCTGAAGTAATAAATAATTTATTCATTCAAGCCATTTGGTTGGCTTCCTGCTCGATACCGGGAGTATGATTAAGTTTTCCTGCTGCGTGGGAGTTAAAAGGTCAAAGATAAATTTTAATTAGTTGTCGAGGATGTAGTTTTAATCGTGTGCCCTGTGAATGAGCAAAGAGAGTGGAGTGTGCAGGTCTCTTTACGTCACCGAGCTCCAAATCATGTGACATATTAAATTCCGCCAACGTGACACGCTAAATGCATTAACCCCCTCTCCCATCCCTCCCCATTCATTCAGCTCTTAGCCCTTCGCACCACATCCCGGACATCAATGATCTGACGTGTATTGATCTCAGTTTGAAATTTACCCCGATAATAAACGTGGGAAGGAGAGGTCTCCTGTTGATTGCTAGCATGGAATTAACCTTTATTAATGTCGTGATTTATGAGGTAAAATAATTAAAAGGGACCTTTACGCCTTCTATATTTTGTATGTTGTAGGAGTGACTGTATTTATTGAATACATTTATAGCCATTAACTTCCTTAAAATGCATATTTTGTCAAGATATCACCCTCTACCGGTCTACATCGCTGAGTCTGATCACAGGAGAACAAAACTCTGAGGAGGACATCACATGTCTTCCTTGTACTTCCGTTAAAATAAATAAACAACTAAATTAAAAAATAAATGTTCCGCTGAATTTCATTTGAAAGTGATAGGCAATACCTCCGTTCCAATGCATGGATCGAAATATGCCATAGAACATAATTCATAGGTCCTTTCATGATAAACAAAAAAGGTTCAGTGCAAGTTTTTATTATCTCTAATATGTACGGAAAATTTTGAAATATATTTCCCCCCAAAAAAAAAAAAATTGAAATGAGGCCCAAAAAAGATAATTCCGTTGAAATCTGAAAAGCAAAAATTTTCGCGGTACAATACTTCTTTTACTTCGTACAAGGTAGCGAAAAGAGATTGTATTTTTGGCCAACTAATTTATTTTGGTAGAAATACCAAATAAGTAAATTAATCGAGCAGAACTCTTTAATTGTAAATCCTATACTAAGCTCTGGAAATCATGTGCTTTTTCTACAGAGTGGAGTCCTCTTTTAAATACTGTTGCAATTTCGCACGTCTCGATCAGACAGTACTCCCGGGTCACTTTCGAAGTCCAATAAAATAGGTTGAAGAATATGATTTTCTTCTGAAGATGATTTGTAAAGCTTGCTTCCATATTGTAAAGATAATTCTAGAGAATCTTAGAAGCTTGCTTCTGGAAGGATCTTGCTAGATGTTTTCCCCTCATGCATAAGTTGTGACACCTCATCCATCACCGTTGGACTTGCATATACCTACTTTGGGCCTTCTGCTCACAAAAGTATTTTACAAATTTTGGATGCTAAACTTTTGTAGGACGACACTTCTGTAAAGTTAAGTATGTAATTGAAAAAATATTATTGAATTTGTAATAAAAATTAGGAATCATATTTGAAATATTGAATTAATAAAAAAAAAATCACTGTTTATTCATTAACCAAAACAATTTTAAACTGGGCTAAGATTATCCATGTTTCAGGCTTTGCATTAATACTCATTACTTAGTAGGGTTCGATTTCCACTTAAGAATTTATTTTTATATAACCTGTCCCCTGACCTAAACCATTAGTTTAAACTGGACATTAATTTAATAAAATAAAATATTTATTTCTGTCTTTTTGTTTTAAGTTGTTGTCCCTCGAGATATTCAAATTGATATGAGAAAATGTGCTTTAATTGAATTAGTAGTGTATAAAAATAGTTGTAACATGCTATATGTGAGTAGAACGGATCTATTCTGGAGAAAGCACAAACGCGCTGTTTGTTTTAATCTTTTCTTAGTTTTGGGATGTAAGCAACACTGATTTGATGATAAGAAACAGTATCAACTGTGGTTCACCTTTTCTTTGTCAATCAGCCATGGATTTTAGATTTTTATTTGGGGTTCTTTTACTATTTATTATCTTCAAACGATAATAAGTTTATTGCCATTCAACGCGGTAATGATTATCTACAATAAGAAATAAACGAAGATGACACATTTTTTCTGTATGATATTGAAAATGAAGCCAACAGGATTTTGGGGACCCCCCCCCCCCTCGAATCCATAATAACACCCTCACAAATTAATTATTTTAGATGTATACTGGAAAAGAGGTGTGTTTTGGATTTTGGCTCTGGATAAAAAAGTCCCGGGAATTAGGTTTGTAGAAGATTTTTTTATGGTTAACCAGATGGATAAATGTTAAGGGAAAGGCCCAGAATTCGCTGGTTGGAAAATGGCGTTTATCGATCTGGCTCTGCTGGTGTTATTTTCAGACAGTGAAAACTGTATGTACCCCAGCTATTTGATGGATTCAGCCACATAGATTATTCTTATTAGAAACATATATCAATGTATAAAATATTCAGTTTTATTTGAATTAACCAGTTTTTTTTTGCTTAGTAAAATTGATGAGTACTTATTTAAGAAACGGTAACTTTAATCAATTTTCATATACATTGATTGAAATGTGCTTTTCTTGTAGTGTTGTCTTTCTACTATTCCAGTAACCCAGAAAGAGAGAATTTATTTGTTTGAAGTTATTTATTTGGAGAATTTATCTCTAGTTTTAGGCACAATTATTAATCTGAACATGGACGTTTCTGGACACATGGTGAAACGTTTTATGTTTTTTCAGTCAGCGTATGATTTATGGATCGCTTGTAATAAAAAAGTGATTTAAGTTATGTATTTAAACGTTTCCACAATTCATAAATCTTGGAGCACAACAGGTACTTATCTCAATTTCCCTGTAAGATAAAATCATTTAGATAATATTAAAATAGCTCTAAATATTGTAGGGCCTTTATATTATTCCGGTACGGTGGGTTATTTCACGTATACGGTTTATTTTCTTATACCCAAGGGCCTAAACGGGATAAATTAAAACTCATTTCTACCTCCGGTTTCACCTCTAAATAGCTATTTGTTTTTGACGTTATTTAGCAAAACTCATTGTTATTAAAGTGGAACCAAATGTGGATATTACACGGCTGTCTTCACTCGACTCCCGAAATTGTATGACATCTGAACCTAAATTCAGCTTGGCCATTTATGAACCACTGGCGACGAAATGGAAGTTTGCACCTCGGCAAACATGCTTGTTGACCCAGCTGTTGCCAAGTTTCATGCGTAAACGGCCACAGCTCGCTATGATAGCACACGCATCAAATAAGCCTGACAAACAAATTCACTAAATTATAATGATCCGACCTCTAGCCTCTGCTATTCTCTTGCTTTAACTTTCTCCGAACAACAGTTGCGATCATTTAACAAATCGAAAGCAGATAGATACTGGCGAAAGGATGAAGTGAATTTAATCAGAATATTGGAGGAAACATTATAGAATGGTTGTTGTGGCAGTTAGTAGAAAATTCAAAATCATTGCTGTTTGGAAATTATCATGGCCTTTATCAAATTTCAACTGTATTATAAATAGCATGGACCGTATAAATTCTATATTTGACCGCCATAAAAATTGATTCAAATGTCTTAGTATTTTATAGCAAATGTAAAAATCTTAAATTCAATTTATTTTTACTTTGATATATAATAGTAGGCATCTATTGTATGGGTAATTATAACAGTATGGACTGCTTAAAATAGCTGTTTTTCATTAAGGCTGTCTCCCTTTGATCTATTGTTCTTCGTATTTTCTACTTAAAATATCGTAGTTCATTTCACTATTTTAAGCTCTAAAAATAATCTCAAAAGTAATACAGAGAAAAGTCAATTCCTCGCCTCGTTGGTTCATTCTCTTTTTAGTTTATTAAATATTTTAATAGGAAAATATTCGTAAGTGTGGAGCTCGTCTTCGAATAAATAATTTAGTAACCCACAGATGCTGCCTTTTCATATTCTTGGAAATCATCCCAAAGAAATTTCCGCTTTGTCTCTCTTATTTTTGTTTTCAGCTTAAACGCTTCATTCTTCATATATTTTTACTTAACTAAACACCCAACTTCACAACAATGTGTATTGTGCCAAAACCAACATTTTGGCTCTTGATTGTAGGAGTCTAAATAGCTTCTTGCGGCCATGTTTTTTTTTTTTTTTTTTTTTTTTTTTTTATGTTAGCAGTTAAGTAGGAGAGGGATTACCTTGATTGACGGAATTTAACTTGACCTGTTTTTCAGTAAAGCATTTCAATATACTTACCATGCTGAGTAAATACTGGCTTAGTATAAAGTTCGAGTATGACTTTTTTTTAAGATTTAGTACGTATCACCACTCTTTAATTGGTACTTACGAATAAGTATTCGTTACTCTGTCAGATTAGTAATTGAGTAATTGACTAAAATAATTAAATAAGATGTGGTAATCGGTTAAATGGTGATGTTAAAAACTTAAACAGGCTGTGTGTTATAAGTTCATTGCTATATCGAACTTTGGTTTTCCATTTTTTGATAAAGTCTAACATTTAAATATGGAAGCTAAGGCGAGCTAAACATAATGTATACAATCGATAATGACTCCCCCTCTCTTCCCGGTTCTATTCATCCCGACCTCCGGTGAGCCAACGTGAGGTTGCACTATTGATCTATTTAGAAATAGCACCAACGCTACAAATATAGCAATGAATGAATGGGAATGTTGATACAAATGGCCAGTTTTCCTTAAACAGAAGTTTGTAGCCATTTAAGTTTACCATAGAAATTCTTGCTATTGAAAATAGTAATTATTCCAGCAGCGGTCTTCCA
Source organism: Riptortus pedestris (assembly GCA_019009955.1). NCBI lineage: Eukaryota > Metazoa > Arthropoda > Insecta > Hemiptera > Alydidae > Riptortus > Riptortus pedestris. Next base: position 29,555,545 of record CM032229.1, on the reverse strand, counting down.
TCTATTGTGCAATATTCCTGGTAACAATAGTAATTAAATAGGATTGGAATCATAAGACGTTCAACTATATACCATTGATACATCAATTCAATTCATTCACTTAAATCAGTAGCTAACTTTAGGTTCAACATAATAGAATAATTACTATTTTATTTTTAACTGGAAACCAGCCCCTTTTGTTACTTTGAGGAAGGAGTGGAGGAAATTCCAATCTACTCGTCCGGTAGATTGGAGATAGTTAGAAAGGAGGATTAAGAAATAAAGGAGTAGAGAAGTGTAGATGAGAAAAGGGAGAATTTACATAAATATAAATTACATTAAAATGGCGACTTCATTCTGCTTATGCTGTCATGGACATTGGGTGGCTTGTGGTAAAGAGGAAAACCCGGGGAGAACAGAATGGAAGGGAGGAGTAAGGGTGAAAAAAAAAAAAGAAGGATTATTGGGATATTGAAGAGAATTTTTCGTTGGAGATGGGGGAGCCGCCAGACCTACAAGTATTAGAGGTATGAGGAGGGGTTAACCGTAGCTTGTTTCCGATACATTGGGAGGGGAAGTATCTGAAGCGTAGGCTCTGGCGTTTATGAGGTGTGTTGGCTTAGGTGGAGGAATTATATCCTATGTAGAATGGCTGGATTTCCCTCTCTTGGGTGCTGCATCTCAGGGTGAACATTCAGTTTCCTCAGTGAAATGCTCATGAAATATTTTTCATGACCTATCCTTTGGGTCTCCTCGCAGAAGATGGTTCAAGATTGTGAGTCTTCTAATATGCTATTCGTTAAAAAGTCTGTTTGGCCTGCTTGTATCTTCTTAGAACTATTGGTTTGGAGAAGATTAGATTTCCTCTTGGTGGGTATTGTTTTCACTAGTTTCCACATTGTAGTGATAGGGTTGGGTCGTAGAGTATGACTTCGGGTACAATACCAGATATTTTATATTTTTAAAGTAATGGTGGTTGAAGAGATATTATTTTTAGAAAAGAAAAATGGTAGGGAGGATGAGGGAAAACTTTGGGTTTCGAAGCGTCCGCAACAGCTATGATTCAATCTTTCTTTCAAAGGTGTGGATGTCAGGGATAGTTCCGAACACTGGTGTTGTCTTGTTCGTGAGGGGTTTTTAAAATTTCCAACCGCTTTCATGGAACGAGTATTTAATTTTCTGTCGGGTAGGTCTATCAGGGTTTGTGATATGTCCATTATGGTCTCGTTACATAGAATGCGCCATCAGTAGGTCTATAGTAGTCCGTCAGTTGGGGACTTTTAGAAATTTGGACGATAAGTGGCACACGGCGATCTCTGATATTCCTGTGCTTCGGCGTCACAAAAATGTCGCTTATATTCGTTACTTCCGACAATTTTATATTATAGATTCGGCATCTCCTTTCTTGATATTCCACAAAAAAAAAAAAAAATTGCAATTCATTTTTTTATTAGTTAACTTACGTTGGGATAAAACGTCTAATTCTCCATTTAGGGAAATAAATCGGGGATGGGTTGGGGGGGGTAGGTAATTTATAGCAATCACATCAAATAAAATTTAGTATCATTGGCTGAACAGCCTATGTACGGTCTGCTATGGGGCTTTGGTGAGAGGTCAATTTGACGCATTCCTTGTTGAAATGCGCTGGCATTGCTGATCAGAGGTCGTTATTAAATTATTGAACTACTGTGTCTAACGATGTTGTCTGGGCAGCGTATAGAAAGCCAACCTCACAGCCCGGTGGCCGTCGGCTTATTGAGATTTCCCAAGGTTTGAACTAACCCAGCAAAGCTAGTGAATTAACTATTGGATGATCGCCACTCCTCGATTTGAATACTTATTTGATGACATTCGAAAAGTGATATTTAAATAAATCAACTATTAAACTTTAAAATCCTCAAGTGGGAGATATATGAATGACCGATTACGTTTTCATTAACACTGTAGTTTCTGGAGATATTTGTGGAATTTGCAATTTAAGTGTGCTCACTCGTAACGTTAGCGAAGCCACACAATTCCAACGGAAGGAGATTCTTTGGGCGAGTGATTTCTAGAGATGAAATGTTAGTAAAAGCTGGGTGTTGTATATTCCTTCTACCAAAGGCTCAGCCTTTTATTGGGGGACTTCTTCCCTGCTTCCCCCTCACTTGCAATTATTACACCAACCCTCGAGAGGGTGCCAAAAATTAAACTCTATCTTTCAAAAGAGACCAAACTTTTCTCTCTCGCTCAGTCCCCCTCGCTTTTTCTCTCTCCGCCTTTCACTTAGCAAACTTCTGTCCGTTACTTATTTTTATTTTACAACTTCCATTCATTTCATTTATCAAAGCCTGAAATTTCGTTTTACTCTTTCACTCAGCTCGAGGGCATTTGGTAATAATTGAGCTGACGACTTTCTTTGAATGAACGTAAGGCCTTTTGATTTTTCGTTCAACCTGTCTCCATCTTTGCCACCCCATTTCTTGGTAATTGCGTCTGTGTGTTAGTAATTCGATGATATATACATTTGCCAGTTCATATTCTTTGGCATTCCAATTTTCATTTCCACAACAAGCTAGAGTATCACTTGCTAAATACATGTCTTGTATATTATAAACAACACCTAATGTTTCCATTTGACCATTACTAAAAGGGAAATGCATGATTAAAGGTTTAGAAAAAGCTGCTGCCATTTGTTTGGGTTTATTCGGAAATTCTGTAAAACTATACAACAAAAGTGTCATTTCATGTGTCACTTTAACATATTGTAGAATCTGTTTTGGGAAAATGTTATGTTTTTACTCAGCCCCAGGCCAACGGATTTTAGCAGGAAGAGTGTTACAGGCAGACAGATGGGGCCACTGTAATAGACGAATTGGAAATTTCTGGTTTTCAAACACACAGCTAAGAAAGACTAACTTCTCTTTGAGAAGGCCATGAAAGACGAAAGAAAGATTTTAGTCTCGCCGTGTCGATGCATGATTGAGCTATCTGATAACTACCATAAACAGATAGGAATTGTGGTCCCATGAAACTATCTCGATTCGAGCTTCTACCTTATCGCTTTAGCGTATACAGTGAGTGCTTTGGCACCAACAAGCAGAAAACATAGCAAGAAGTTCTAATAAATAGGTTTTTAATTGCAGTGCAATTAGGATTGAACCATTTATTTCGTTTTAAAAGTGTATTTTGAAATACAGGTCTCTTTGTGTTGTGTATGTCTAATTGCCGCCAATGCTTGCGCAACGATATATCGTCGTCACTTCCCAAGTGTAACGAACAAGGATATGTCGTCGTTCTACACTAAAAGGGTTAAAGACCACTGAATTAATGTCTTCGTCCAATGACATCAGATAGGGTTGAATCCTTCTATTCCGTGATAAGACATTCACTGTCCTGTTGTTGACTCTTTGATGGAGATGTCCCCAGGTATTCCTCCTACACGAAACAAATGTAAAAAACTCATTATACCATGCCATTCCTTCAGTGTGCCGTGTGCCAAAGTTTCGATCAAAGCTATGAGTCGATGAACCTCATATATTTAGTGCCGTACGCTCGATTCCCTCCAGTGCACTAGGCATTTATTTACTGACGAACTCGCTTAGTTCCATTCTGGTTAGAAACCCGTCTTCTGGCGGGAAACCGTCTCTTTTAGTCGTAGTTGCACAATGTCTTCGTAAATAAATAATCAATCTAAAAGAGGACACCAACTATCCGCTAATTTTCAAATTAAAAAAAATGTATTAAAATTCCAAATTATTATTAAATTAAATTATTTTTAAAATGACTATTTATTTTCAAAGTAATTGGTTATTTTTTGAGAAGCGAGGTATGTAACTAAAGGCATTACTGATTCGATAAGTTATCTCCCCCACTCCACCATATTAATATTTGTTGATGGGATGAGCCCTATTTGGGATTGGGTGGAGCCGCTTGGAAGACCAATCCCCTGGATGCTGGGATATTTATCAGCCAAACCTAATTTCTGAATCTGCCTTCGCCGTCGCCGTCCCAGTATTACATATTACAGACAATTTAATAATCAACGGAACACCGTCTACCATACCTCCATCCCATGTGATTTTATATTATGGAACTTTGTATAAACATGAATTTAGGTGGCTCAGGATAACACTCTTGTTTAACATTGAGATGCGATGTTTATTTATAAATGGGCAGAGGTGCTGATTTGATCACTGACCCTTCAAATAAAACCATTAATCCCACACTGGGTTGGGCTTTTGTAGATGACCCGTCCTCACAGTCTTACTTCCATAAAATGACTTTATAATTATTTAAGACTTTTATAAAATATTTAAAATCCCTTAATTGCTTAGGTGCAATGTTCTGTCAAATTTAGTACAGATAAATGAACAAAATGGTGACACTATTTCCTAATGTCCTAAGTAAAGTCAATAAAAATTATTGCTATCTTTTTGAGTGCAGCTATATATGAAAAACTCTAAGGTACTAGGTTATTTGATTTTATTAAAACCAAGGAGAAATTATGAAGTAAGTTTTGATTTAAATAATAATAATAAAAACAAGCAAACTCTTAACTAACTTACTATTATCGAAATTAAATTAAATTATTTATTAACGTCTACTTTTTGCAACTAAGGCTAATTGGGACTGGTTGTCTACAGGTTACCACCCTTTTCTAGCCAGTGTGGGACTCAGGATTTTATTTAATGAATTCCGTCACTAAATAAATTCCTTTGTCCAGGTGGGAATCGAACTCGCCACTCTAGGATTACCATGTGAGAGTAAAGGCAACGCTTAACTCACATGGCTAACCTGAGCCCCTTAAAATTATCGAATGAAAGCAGCATTGGCTTTTGTAAAATCTTTAGTTTTACCGAAAGAGGTCTTCCTTCCAATTCAACGTGTTTAATCATTTTTCGTAGTCTGTTTTGATGATTCCATATTTTTGGTATATTGTGTGGGCCATTTCTAAGGTTGAGAAATTTATTTAAACCATTTAATGTCTTGGTTTTTCTTAATAGTTCAATTACATTCTGCAGAAGGCTAAATTATTAATACTTGCTCGTGTGTCATGTTTAAACGCTATTAGAATCTTATCTCTTATACAGCAATGTTTACGAAATTATATAGTCCGGTTTTACTGCTTTACCTGTTTATAGTTGTATAGAACAAACCTGTATTGTTTTGTGTTATGTATTATATTCACCATAGCATGTCCATGAGATTGCAATTAGTGTAATGACCATTGCAGATACACTGATAAACCTTTTGCATCATGTTGGGGGAATATGACCTAATCCTTGCGCAGACTTCATTATACGAGCTGCGCTTTCTCGTGCGACTATCGGAATTTGATCCCTTTGTTTTTAATCAGTTGTGGGAGTGATAGTGAATTGGCGACCAGTGATTCCCTAGAGAAACGGCCGATGATAAAATTAGGTCGGAGTATCTTGATTTAATGCTCCATTCTGCTGGAGATCACATCCTCTATGAATGAACCATTTCTTATTTTGCTATGGTAAAATATTCCTGTTTTCCATATGCAGCCTCGTCATTCATACGGGGAGCATGACGGTGATGGAGGGGCGCTATTCTCTCCGGGCAAGTCGAGGTAGCAACTTGTCAATACCCAGCGGGAGGAGGAAACAGTAGCAATCGACGCCATCTTTAATGGACTAACTGCATTTAAGTCTCCTGATGCATACCAATGAAGTCCGCTTCCTTTCCCATGAACCTATGCAATGCTGGCGCAATTCTTTTAGCGAATTTTAACTTTGATTTCATTGTAAATTTCCTAACAAAAAGAAAAACTAATCAAAGAATAAACAAATATTCGAATTCTATCTACTTTTTTCTTTTCGGAAGAACATGATCAGTCTTTTGAAGTAAATTTTGAACTATTAAGGTACTTTATCTTGGCGTTTATGACATTTTTTTTTTTATTTTACATATCTCGTAGTTGTAAAATGTCATTCATGCAAGAGTTGCATTATAGAAAATATCTGTAGGTGCCTAGTTTATGTTCGGCTATATTTTAGCCTCGTACGAAACGTCTTGTGAATATTTTCTTAGTAAAGCCTGTCTCCCCTATACTACAATAATATTAACAACAAAGGTTAAAGAAAACACTTAGAATTAAAATATTTAGGATAAAAAATTCACTATGTGTTCTAGATGAAAACTTCTTTATTATCGTTCTGCTACCAATCTGTTAGTTAGATTATTACTCCATCGGAGTACTAAAGGCCTGAAACCGAACTCTGATGATGAGGTATTGATGTTGAAATAGGATCATATCTTGGTAGTCAGGGAGTGTGTGTCTGGAATTCTACATTTCACCTTCCATCTTTCAGCCAGCGTATAGGAAAAAAAGGATTGAAATCTATAAACTATGTATTTTAAAAATACTTCTAGTGAATGGGTGTCTTTCAGCGGGTACAATTGCTTCACAAAAGTATAAAACTTTTACAGTTAGTTTTGTACTGATATAAAAAAATAAACCGTCGTGGATTCCAGACGATGTATTTAGTTTCAAGCTTAATGGATAACACGCGAAAATAACTGTTTATTCGTCTTCATATTTCATGTGATTAATTTCCTTAATCTCCGTTCATTGTGCATAAATAATATAACAAACGAAGTTCAGTTTTAAAAGGCGATTCTTTAACATTTTTAAATAGTTGGTTTAGTAGATTTTTGATCTGATGCTACTTGTTCGAGTTAAGTAAGTAGCTTTGTGATGTAATCAGAACCCGTGGGGTTTTAGGTTAATTATTTTATGGTGACGAACGTTGTGTAATTCTGTGGGAAATATTCCTTCGCGGTCGCCTTTTCTTGTTCAAAGCTCCTTCCTTAAAAGCTGCCAAATCGAGTTAAAAACATCGATTTCTCAGGCACGTCAAACAAAGCCCCTTATCTTGTAATCGCCATTAAGTAATTGCTCCCAAAGGAACTTCCTTATAGAATGGCTTCCTTTTAAAGCACCGGTTTTTACAGGATCCTCAGCTCAGAATATGCTATTAAACTAAGTACATTAAGTAATTCATTTACTTTTTTTTTCTTTTGTATTACGTCCATATTGTGCTTGTGGTGCTAATCGAAAAGAACTACCTGCAGGTTGGTTATTCTAAACTACAATAATTATTCCTTTACAGAAAAAAATATATACACATTAGGCTAGATGCGAATCAGAAGCTATTTGATGTTTTAGACAGGTATATCGGCAATCAGTAGTCCAGACACCTACTTATTGATATTAACATATGAATGGTGTCGGCAGAGGCGGATATTCTTTTTCAAGTGGGTTATAGATGTGACGGGAGATCTCTAATAATTCTTTTTATTTATGTCATGTTGTATATTTAGCCTTACTTAGCTATTGCTTGTCTCAGATCTATTATGTTCTCTATCTTTTTAGGACGCTGTCAGCATCATATGACATTAAATGAGCTTCTTGAATAGAAAATTAAGGAACTGTGATTAAGAACGTTCCTTCTGAACGGCACTAAAGTGTTAATAAGTATAGCTACTGACGCGTGGTCTTGATGTCTCCGAGTTGATATATGATGTTTATGGGGAATTGGGAAATGGTCTAAGATTTTTGTAAAAATATTTTCACCAAATAATAATAATCATCTCCGTATTTTGGCTTTGAAAGGAAAGCTTCCACGGAAATATTGGAAGCATTATACTGCTCGTGTTACGCCTATCTGATCTGTTAGTTCATTTGACTAATTGGGCATTCTTTTGTTATAAAATCAATAGTATCGGATAACAATCAGATGTTAATCTATGGAATGGGTGCGATCCATGTGGGTGCCTATTGATATGCAGAACAGCTAGTGCTGACACTGAGGAGAGGACGGGCATAGCAACATGCGGTGCAGGGCGGCAATAGTTAACTCTGGCACACACGACGTCATCTACCAACGTCGCTAACGGGACCTCGCTGGCGGCTCCAACTAATCTCTTCCCTACCTCTATGTATTTCCACTCAATGCAATACACCTCCTACATTAATTATTCACCATAGGTTCCATGTTTCATTTTTACTTATTCTTCCTCATATAAGTAGGATATCTTTTATGCCATTTCATTTATCCGATAAAAAAATCTCTAATTATGTGGGAAAAACTAAATGATGTTAACTTATTTATGCGAAATATACCGAATCAGGTCTTGCTTTGTTTGATACACTGCATTGAAGTGTCATATTCTTTTTGTTTAGTAAAATTGTAAGGAATGATGACCTACTTCGATATCAGAACACGAGAGCTCCTATTACGTGTCTAGCGAGTTACAATATTAGCTACTATTGTCTCCGTTTCATTTGATACCGAGTCTATATACACTAGTTGTTCTGTATACGTAGTAGATAAAAATGCATTTCTTTTCTCAGCGGCGTAGGCTACATATTCCACCTCAGTATACTATTATATTAGTCGCAGCACATCTGTGAATTTTCTCCTGTATTTACAGATTTCAATAATATAAAGAAAGAAATGGCCTTATACCCTTATATCGTCTACAATTGTAGACTCAGTTAAGTTGCATTGTCGATATAATATTTTTAGAGTGGTGTTTGGTGACCTAAAGAATGATCCTAAAGTAGGCTTAAAGGTAGTCTATATCTTCCTGGAGTATCTTTCATTGGATCAAAGTGTTTTATAAAACTTAATTAATATACCTTTTTATGATGAACCCAAAAAAACATACTGCACAGCTAATTGGAGTAAAGAGATTAACCCGAAAAATACCCAAAAAGGCAATATCTCGTCAAATTCAACGATAAAGACTACCTTTCAAATAAAATAAGGTTCGTTCGGCCTAATGGTGTAAAATAAGAGTTGAAGTTATAACAGAGTTGATGAGAAGGGCAGGGGTGAGCGGCCGTGCTATTTTACTGTCTATATTTTTGATTGTTCCTATTAAATCTAAAGATCAAGTCCGTTAATGGCTTGAATCGGACCAGGAGTAGGGTTTTAGGGAGGTTAAATCCTGAACTATCTTCAGGATGCGTAGGATGGAAAAATGTTATCATGTTTTTCTCTTAACGAATAAAAAGAGCGGAGTAATTTTATTTGGTTTTTCAACATCGATCACCTCACGGCTAAACATTATGGCTTTTTCTCGTGTTGATTTCACTTTAAGATATTATGGCGCCATTGATGATTCAAATCATGATTACATTGTGCTATTACTAAGAGAGAATTAGAGATATCAATGTCTAGATGTCATTTTTAGGGTGAAGATGACAATTTCTGCGCTTGCGACATGAGTCTTAGTTTTGCCCCTGCATGACGGTTGAATATCAAGTAATACTGAAGTTTGCTTGTAACCAAAATCATTTTAGGAATAGTATGGCAGATAATTTATAATCCTATATTTTGTCCATTTTGTGAATAGACCGAAAAATCTTGTTTATGAATTTTATTGATTAAATAACGTCCTGCTATTAACATTCTGTAGATTCCTCTGTTATTCTAATATTACCCGAGTTATTTCTATTTTCTGGTTTTCATCTTCTGCAATCCTCTACTCCTAGCCATAGAATTTTTACTTTAATATATTGTATTATCTCATATACGATCTAAATTTCAAATGTTCTTAACATAGGGTTCTTACTTGGGTGTAAATAGAGCTCGCTATGCTGACTTCTGTTCAGATTATGGTATCTGTATACAAACCCAGGACGTGAAAAATCTCTTAAGCTAACGCAGCCTCTGAGTGAATGACTTTTTTTTGCAGTTTTCTCTTTAGGGAATAATAAACTCTACGTTAAGATCGCATGGAAATACCAAGACCCAGAACCAATATCACTTTTTATTTTAATGGCAAATACACTGCCCCTGCAATTGTATAATATACTCGTATGTGTGCGAGTAAGCCCTTCATGTCTCTTTTTTTCTCTTTTTTTATAGAAATTATATGAGTTTTAGTATCTAAACTACTTTTTTCTTCTTTTTCAGGTTAGTTGGCTCCTTCTGTCCTAGTAAAATTGCAGTTATTTGTAACTACATATATTGTTGCCTAATATCAGAAACTAAGTAAGTTGTCTCAATCATACCAGATTATTTAACAATATTTAAAATACCAGATCATCGTTGAGAAATGGTTAAAGGAGGTTGATGAGACCCGTTGCCAAAGGGTTAATTTGGTTTATTTAAATTATATCTTAATTCTGGCCTTTGGAGTCGTGGTTCAATTTCTTCTGGGGCAACGATATTTATTTGGTGGTGATGGCTCATAGACATCGGATATTTACTATGAAAGAAGAAATAGGCATTGAAATGTTGCTTTGTGTTGTGAACGAGTCTTTTACTCAAACTGTGAAATGTGTCTTCGTGTGAGGAATAACCTAAATTTATAATGTAGACTAAACAAGGTAGAAAAAACATGCCAACGTTGACTGATCTAAGTTTGTATACTTCATACCATACGTGTTACAAAAAACCTCTCAAACCAAGCTTAAAACACCTCGACTAAGTAAACATTTTTTTACTCCATGAAGACCAAGTTGCTCCAGGATTATGTTTAAATATTTAACTAAGTTTAGCAAAACGGACATTTAAAATTTGCCACTGAGAAAGTTTAGGATTAAATAAAAAAGAAAGTTTTTTCAAAGGGTCCTTCTGAGTTTTTCTAAAGTCAGCTCTTCCGTGGGAGGGGGGGGGGGATTCAGGCGTCTAAAGCCCCCTAGGGGTTCCCTGAAAAGTTTCTTTAATTTTTGTTGTTGATACAAACAGGAAAAAAAAAATGAGAGAAAAAAAATATGGAGGAGGATGGCGGGCGAGAATAATCCATCAAAGAGAGTGTGTGTGGCTGAGAGGGTTGGAGCCTGTAATGAAGTAGTATTCAAGAGCTAGAGGCATGAGGGTCTGTCGCTCTCCGTATCTAACTTCACCGCCTCTCCACACTTCACACGCTTCATGCCATTCGGGGAAACTTCATCGTTTGGCCTGGGTTTTGAATATCAGCAGAGAAGGTACAACTCCCTATAAAATGGCAGTCAAGTACTTACTTACCTCAAAGAGCGAGTTTCCTCTTGCTAGGAGGGGTAAAACACATTGTTGAACAAAACTAATTATCATTTATTAATGGATATTTCTTTCTGTTCGCCATTAAGATTCTTAATCTCGGTCTCGGGAGAGCTACACTTTTTTGGGATTCAATTCATTACTGAATCCCACTTAATTTCTAGTGGCAAGAATTTGCTTTCGTTAAGATGGCTCAAAAACAGGACATGCAAGGGGTTTTACCTTTATATTATGAGTGGGTAGTAATATTATTTTTTTTGTTTTACTAATTTATTTTAGCAGATTTCCCTCAAGGGAAATCAGCTGTTGAGGTTTGTCTGTTAACGCTCTAGCGGTCGCAATTTTTGTTTGATCTTTACCAAACTCGGAATTTAATCGTTTTATGTAAAAAGGAAGATCAAGTTCGTTAATGGCTGAAATCGGACCAGTGGAAGGGGGGGGGGGTTTATAGGGGGGATTTTTGAAAATTCAAAATATCTCCGTTATTATGCGTCGGATCGAAAAATTGTATAGTATAAATCATATTGCAAATTAAATTTACTATAAATATTGTTCTATAAATTTATTCTGTATCTTGAATATTAACCTAGATATTTGCATTTGTATTCTTTGACTGGTCACCAGTAGGCTATGTTCGGACTTTCCGCCGAGAGCTCTAGTGGCCGTTTCTATAACTATTCGTCCCTCGTGAATAGGTTTAGAGGTTAGGTTAACTGTTTTTTGTGGCTAGAAACTACTGGGTTATTACGCCCTAAATAATGTTTTAGGTTTAGAGGTCTCTTACTACTACAGTTGTTATTAGGCAGATTTCTCTATTGTAAAACGTCTCGTGGGAAATCTGCTTAGTTTACGCAGCCCCTGCGTGACGGACTTTTTTTTTACTTTCGCCCTTCAATATACCCTTACTCGTACTCATGCCATATTAACAATAAGCTGTTATATGATGAAGCACTTAATTCGAAACGTAAATACGAAATATTGATGTCATTGAACTTCTACGTTTTGAGGTAAATGCAAATACGTGACGCTCTTTGGAAATCTACTTAGTTAACGCTTCCCCTGCGCGACAGACTATTACTTGATTGCTACCAACTCGATATTTAACTGTTTCTATTAAATCTGAAGATTCTGTTCGTTAATGTCTTAAAATGGGCCAGGAATAGGTGTTTAGGGAGGTTAAATCCTGAACTATTTCCGTCATTATGCGTAAGATAGTGTGTATTTATAGGTCCATTTTAAAGTTTGGTTAAGACCACACGGAGCCCTATCCAAAATGACTAATCATATCTTATAGTCTTACATAATTACTTGATTCAATGTCCTGAATGAAATTTCGATTCGATATTACTTTTCGATATGAGTACTTAAAGTGCTAATACTGGCAATAACGATTTTCAAGTACATTGTACCAACTTTGTTCTACCAAATCCAAGCAATTTTGGGTATCCGATATTATTTTCATAATTTAAGAAATATTAACTTCTTAAATTTTGCATATTGCCTGATTAAGCCATATTAAACGGGACGAACCTTTCGTGTTGCATTAGTTCATGAGTTCAGAAGAACGCTTTGTCACTTTCTGTGGACTCACTCCTTTTATTTTTCCAGCTCTAAAATTCTAATTTTTCATTCGACATGAGCCGTGAGGTTGATATAATGCTGGAAGTATAAAAGTACACGTGGAAGAAAAATGATATTAAGTTTTCTTGTAATAAATGTCTGTGTGTTGAAAAATGATGATGGATGGCAAGGCAAAATTGAGAGTAGCCTTGATGGAGGCGGTACTCATTAGGCCCCAGCTCCTCCCCATCCTGGAAATGGAGATAATTCATATCCTCCTCCAGCGAGTAAATTTCGCCTCGGTACATATTGTAGATCCCTTGATCCCAGTCTGGGGCATGCCCTTCCCGGTGAAGTGGTAGCTGAGAACGATAGATATTAGGGCCCCACCCATCCTGCAAATGGAGATAGCACGTATCCGCTACAGTCATGGGAATTTCATTCTGCTACATATTGATCCTCGTCTGGGTCATGCTTGGAAGCGATGGTAACCTTGAATGATAAATATTAGGCTCCTCCCATCCTGGAAGCTACTCATATCCTGGAAATATGTATCCACTGTCCTTGAGGCAAATACATCCCGATACGCATTGATCCCCGATTGCTATTACTTGAAGGTGATCGGAACCCAGAACAAAAGATAGTGTTTGCACCTACATTGTAAATGTAAGTTGGCTCCTATCGCCTACCATTGAGTGAATTGCATTCTCGTATATCTTGATACTCTTCTGGGTCATGCTTGGAAGCGATGGCATCCCAGAACAATTGATATCAGGTGTAGTAGGGTCCTCCCATCTTGAAATTGGTCTAACGCCTGTCGTGGACCGTTTTGGGAACTACATTCTAGTTAGTATATGTTTAACCTAATTTTAGCCATATTTGGAGACGATGGTATACCAACAGAATTGGAGTAGTAGTGTCCTCACATCTTGAAATTGGTTTAACGCCTGTTTTGGACCGTTGAGGGAACTACATTCTAGTTAGTATATGTTTAACCTCATGTGTGTCTTATTTAGAGGCGATGGTATACTAAAAGAATTTGTATAGTATGGGTCCTCCTATCTTGAAATTGGCCTAACGCCTGTCTCGGACAACATTAGTGAAATATACTACCTATAGTAGTGGTTTTAGTATGGAGACTAGATTGGTAGTAAGTAAATTCTGTGGAGATTCAGTGACGGAGTGTTTACTGTATGAGCATGAGTTTAAACAGCTGGTTGTTTGGTGCGAGTCAGATCTTCCTAACTCCTCTAAGTTTTTATTGCTTATTCATCTTATTCCTTCTCTGAAAAAAAAAAATGTCTTATATAACTTCAAGCTCTTTATTTTCGTTACTGATAGTCTGACATGGAAACCAATAATAGAATGCCAAACATATAATTCTTCAATGCGCACTAGACTAGAATATTTTGAGATATTTGCTAATGATTATTTAAATTCAGCCAGTCTAGGACTGGGAAGGAAAAGTTTTAGTTCTGCTAACTTGTTATAAACTTAGTATTTACCTCTCAGTTATATGATGCAACATACCCTTATTAATAGCTATTTAGGTATGGCTGATTGAGGGCCATTTGGGCCATATTGAGCGGTTTTTTTCAATTTAAAAACCATTTGAACTTTAAGTTTGCAATATTTTTTTTTATTTGTTGGTTGGTCATTCATTCAGCTGTCATATGCACAACCTAAAATGTTTTATAATTCTAAGTTTATTTTCCAAATATTGTGCGACAAACTTGCTTTGTATGATTAACTACATGGGGAAATTATTTATTTGTATATATTGATTTCTATACTATTTATCTTGTAATCATTTCAGTTGTAAGGATTTCAATATTATATTTTCTATTAATTGGTACGTAATCCTTGTGAGCACAAGAAACGATATTTTGTTCTATTCTATATTTCCTATAGCAGTACTTGCGCAAACACGGTTAATCGAATCCGTTTTTAGCTTGAGTTTGATAAACACATTTCTCAGTTGGGATCCCAGCTGTTTTCTGCTTAGTGTACTTTGCCATCCCGCATGACGTGAGATGTCTAAAAGAGCTCTTCCTGGGATAGTTTCCGGTCAGTGTCAGTACACATCCGTTTCCTCCTGTCATTTGCGCTGATCCATTCCCATTACAGACTGGTTGATTTAAAGACTGAAGGTCAATTTATAGAACCCGAGGCCTAATAGGTTATATGGCGGCTTTTTAGAATTTAATAGTGTTCAATACAATACTGCAACGTACATATTTTGTGACGTGGTGTGTACGTAATTTGTACTTCATAATGTTTTTATATTTTATTTAAAAATATATAGAGGGAATAGATTTCATATGAAACATTGCAATGTTACATGTTAATTTTATTTTTAATCATTATTTGGTGTGATGCAATCAAAGATCCAATCTTCTTTCCAGGATTGGAATGTAAAATAAGGAGTGGGATAGTCTGGGCTGTTCCTTTAGAAGATTTCCCTTAATGGAAATCAGCTATCAATGTCGCATTCATGACGCGATTTTTGAAATTTTTCTTCAAATGACTATCGATCCAACCAAGGAGATGACGAAAATGAGGTCCGTTCAAAGCTATATATAAATCAAGTCGTTAATGGCTGTAGTCGAACCAGTGGGAGGGAGGAATTTCGAAAATTGGATATATATCTCTTATTATGAGTCGGATTGAAAAATTGCATATAATCGATCTTATTGACAATTTAATGTCCTATAAATGTTGTTATATATATATATATATATATATATATATATATGTTTGGATTTTTAGTTTTCGATTTTCAGTGAACCCCCACTCCTACTCATGTCATATTAACAATAAGCTGTTATATCATGAAATATCCCTAGGTTACATACATACATATCGTTTTCATTGAAGTTTTACTTTATGAGATATATGCAAATATGTTGTGATAAAGTCATCAATTAAGATTATCGCTCTTTAGTCCAAAACATTTACACACGCCGGAAAAATATTTTCCCCTAACATTGTTGTGAATTTTCGACCGAAGTCGTCTCATATAAGAATACCCTGTCCATAGTACCTCTCTGCGGTTTCATTTGGTGTATGAGTATATCTTAATATTCCAAGTTTGTGAGTATTTAGATACATTCACGTTATGCGCATAATCACATCCACCTGCGTAATATCCACTCATTCGTTCTCTAACTATCATAAATTAAGAATTATATAAGTTGAAATTAAGACTAGCTTGCTTTTCTAGTTATGAACAGTTTTCACTGTAGTCTTTCTCTTATCTCAAAATGTTGGTAGATTAGCATATAACATTCCTCATTCGGTGTTTTTTTTTCCTTGGTGGATAACCTAAAGGTGGTAATGGAAGAATTTAATTGACTCTTAAAGAGAAAGAGTATTGGTATTTCTAATTAAAAAGCTTTTGAGTGCTTGGCTTCATTTTTACGCAATTGGATAAAGGAAGCTAAGGTCCTCGAAAGCTCGTTCCTATTATGTTCTTATTATCTAAGTCCGGGCTCAGGTTAGCCATGCGAGTAAAAGCGTTACCCTTAAACTAAAATGGTAAATCAACAGTAGCTATAGTTTGATTCCCGCCTGGGCAAATAGGAATTTATTTAGTGACGAACTCATTAACTCAGATCCTTAGTCCCATCTTGGCTAGAAAAGGTTGGTAACCTGTAGATAAAACGTCCCAATTAGCCATTGTACCAAGAAAGTGGTCGTTAATAAATACTAATAAAAAAATATCTGAGTCAGCTAGTTCTATTTGATATGAAACAAATCCGTTACGAAGGGGCTGCGTAAACTAAGCGGATTTCCCTCGTGAAGTTTAACAATAGATAAATCAACAAACTGGTTTATTCAACGCCACCGTGAATATTAAGTGCATAAATACAAAAGGTAATAATATAGAATAAATGTATATGACAATATTTATACTACATTTAAGTTGCAATAATCTGGTTTGGTTCTGTATAATTTTTCAATCCGAGTAGATTAACGGAGATATTTCCAATTCGAAAATCGTCCCTCTATACCCCCTTCCACAGGTCCGATTTCAACCATTAATTACATAAAACAATGAAATTTCGAGTTTAACAGACAAGTATTTATACAGAGATAATATAAACATAAATTTATTTGTCTGTTACCGCTCTCGAAAATTGCGTCATCTGCTAAAAGTGAAGTACATGCCTATGAGAAATATCTTGCCATTCTCCAGGTATTGAGTGCTATTGGTATTATTAAGTATACGATATCGATGGTTATTGGTCTTGGTTAAACGGCTTCGCGAGAGAAGATAACTTACTTTAAGGAAGGTCCATAAAGTTTTACCAAAAGCCAACTGTCATAACGTCGAGGTTATTACCGACTCCTTGTACCGTCACATTCAGGAATCGAATGCTTGCTCCGAAGTAATTATATTCCTGGGTTATCGTCTTGAATGAGGTCTATTTTGCATGGTGCCAAAGTCCAGCCACAACGACTGGTCTCAAACATGATTTATTGACTATAAGAGCGAACGAATGCGAAGACAAACAAGAAAATCGAGTTGACAATGCCTTCTGCTCCGCCATGTTAAATTTGGAAGATATAGCCCCTGAGACAAAGAGAGAACTCTCATCCGGATGAACAATCCTTTTATCTCATATATTTTCTGCCTCGGGTTATAGGACAGATATTGATTTGCGACGAATATGAACGATAAGTCCCCTCGGTTCATATTTACAACCGTCACCAAAGAATTGTTATAAAAATGTCCAGCCTGATTATACGAATTCAATATTTCAACGTAAAACTTGTTTGAAATTCGTTGTTTCATATAGTAAAGACTCAATATCAGTTCATATACCATCAGCAGTGCTTGTTATTTTTTGGTGAAATGATTTTCTAAGCTCTTAGCAGATTTCCTTTAGCTATTGTGGTTGTAGTTATGACGGGATTTTAGAAACATTTCTTCAAATGTCCATCGATCCTTCCTAAATGACGAAAATGAGGTCTGTTCAAAATTGTATATATATGGTGTTGTTGTTTTTTGGAGTCTTGGTCAGTGTTGGTGAAAAAATCTTAGTTCATGCCAATATTTCGAGAATATTTATTTTCTCTTCTTCAGGGCTAAAAAGTAATTGAAGAGCAATAATTGTAACAACGCACAACAATAATTAGTTGTAGCATAATAATAAATTAAATAGCAATAACATTGTAACTTAACTCTAGCGGTCGCAATTATTGTCTGGTCATTACCGAACTCGATATTTAAATCGTTTATGTAAAAATGAAGATGAAGTTCGTTAACGGCTAAAATCCGTAAACCATTGAGAAGTTGGAATTTTCAAACATTCTTAATATCTCCATTATTATACGTCGGATCGAAAAATTGTATAGAACCAATCTTATTGCAAATGTTATGTTCTATATATGTTGTTATTCACGTTTTTTTTTTACTATCTTGATTATTAACGGATTATGCAGATATTTGCATTTTTTTAGTTTGTGGCCATCAGTAAACCCCCACACCTACTCATGTCATATTAATAAGAGGAAATTGTTTTATGAAGGGCTTTATTTGAAGTCTAAATACCCAATATTTTTCTCATTGAACTTTGACGTTTGGAAATAAATGCAATTATGTGATGCAAGTAATCTGCTTAGTTAACGCAACCCCTGCTTGACGGACTTTTATTTTCTTTCTATACATCATTAAGTCTACCATGCAGTACGCGCTCCGTCTGTGGGATTTGGGTTACTGTGCCGTTAATGTTCATTTTTTGATTCCATTAATTTTTCTGCTCGTATCTAATACCATATCTTGGACATTGGGTGTAAAGGTAAACATAACTCAGGTTAAGTGATTCCTGTCACATAAATGAAGTTACCGCTTTGTGATGTACCATCCAGCATCCTCAGTGCTGAAACTACAATGTTTTTTTTTTCTCTTTCTTTACGACTTTTATTTTTTATTCTAATAGGGTAGTTTCTTTTTATGAGAGTTATAGAATAACAAGAAATACTTTCTACGTCAAGTCCTTACGTAATGTGATGAATATTGTCAACTGATTATTAATAAAATCTTGATGCAAATGATAATGTATGCAGTTTGCATGAGAACTCTGCGAGGCCATTCACCCTCCATTGACAATGCTTCTCGGCGAAGGAAATGGTAGCTATTTCCCTATTGTTATGTCGGCAGCATGCATTACAATTAGATTCTATAGGAATATTATCAGGATAATTTATATTTATTAGAAGCCTTATATTTATGTAACTCTGCCTTCTTGGGACTTGATGCCCAGTTACGAGGCTGAGTTATTGTTATAGTCATTGTTCATTTTTTTTCCTATTTTCTTTTTTTTTATGTTGCCGTCCAGTTTCTGTATTTTAATATTCATATCGTGAATATATTCCCTTTCTTCTTCAGGTAATATGTTTTTTTATGATCCGTTAGCTGTTCTGTCGCTCTTTTATACCTTTTATAAGAGTTTACATAAATTCACGAAATTCGTTGTGCATTTATACTTTATGAGAGATTATTGAACTTAGCGAAATGCGTCATAGTGCGTGTCTAAATGTGTAAAGCTTTGGAAATTTTTCCTGAAATTGCTCTTAATCATCAGGACACATCAGTCTTGTGAGTATAATTAAAGTGCTATAGTTAATTTGGACGGGTTGTATGATCTTCTGAACCAAGAGTTGTAGGTTTGATTCGGTGAGGAATAGGAATTAAATCTAGTGACGAGTTCACTATATAATATACTTAATCCTATACTGGTATCAAAAAGTCCGTCACGCAGGAACTGCGTAAACTAAGCAGATTTCCCACGTGACGTTTTCCAATAGATAAATCTACCTACTGGTGACACTTCAGGCCACCAAGAATATTGAGTGAATAAATACAAACGATAATGAGAAATCTTTCAATCAGTTTACATTTTAATAACATCCACAACGGAAAGCGTCTGAATTGTTATTAGAAAGGTCAACCAACCTCTCAGAGCTGAATAGATAGATAAAAATATTCTTCATCGGAATGAAAAACAATTACTGACGAATATCTCAATATAGCATATTCAATTGAAAACTATTCACTATATCTATTACTGTAATTGATAATGAACAGAATAAATTTTGTCGAAATTACTAAAATTTTAGTAATCCAAGTACTAAAGACGGAGGGAGGGGGATGACCAGCAGAACGCATTTGCATGTATCTCGTATAATAAAGGTATCTTGAAATCAAAATTTAGTATTTAAGCTTGGAATGAAGTGGTTTATTATATAACAGAGTATTGTTTATGTAACAGAGTAGGAATGGGGGTTAGCTATAGGCTGAAAACTAAGAAATGAAAATATCTTGGTTAATATTTTTAGTTAGAGAATAAACGTATATTACAATATTTAGTGTTCATCTAATTTACAATAAGTTTGGTTCAAATTTTTTCGTATAACAACGGAGATTTTTCGATATTTCTCCCTTTAAACAGCTGATTAATATTAAGGGAAATCAGCTAAAAGATGTAAACTAGTTGATAACCCTTCCTGATTATTCTGACTAGCATAAAGTGGATGTTTGTTAATCAATACAGATTAATAAATCATGCTTACAAGGGGAATATTAAAGTTTCTACTTTTTCAGTTTAGCTATTCATTCTGAACATGTGTAGGGTCTGAAAAGCCCTGCAGGGTAAAGACGAATCTTAACACCTTGAGGGTGTTCGACAGTGTTGCCCCTTCCATAATGACGGCCATCAAGGAACTTTCAACTCTTAGAGTGCAGTTATAACCGTCTAGCCGTCTCGAATGGGTTTACCTCATGCAAACCTGTTATTCACGACGTAAACCAAGAGTCTTGGGTTCGAATTCCGCGGTAGAAATAGGTTCTACTCTGTGATATACACATTAAATAAAATCCTACCCTGGCTAGAAAAGGTTGTCAGCTTGTAGATAACCCGCTCTGATTAACTGTAGTAGCATGAAAGACGTTAATATTTTAAAAAAGTCCGTCACGCAGGTGCTGCGTTAACTAAGCAGATTTCCCACGTGCGTCACGCATTTGCATTTATTTTAAAAAGTAACATGACAACTATAATAAGTTCCCAGCGACGAAGCTTGAAACGTCAAAAAGTAAATGTTCAATGAGAACTATATTTGGTATTTCGGTTTTTGGTGAGTTGGAGTGAGTGTTTACTAAAGGCTACAAAACTAATGAATGCAAATATCTCGGTTAATAATCAAGATAGTGAAGAAACATTTTTTTTTTTTTTTTAAGTTTCCCCACTCTAATCCCCCTCCTCCCTCTGGTTTGGTTTCTGCCATTAGCGAATTCGATATATATATATATATATATATATATATAAATATATATATATATATATAAATATATATAATATGAACGGTTCCTCATTTTCGCTATCTGCTACATAGGATCGGTGGACGTTTGAACACATTTTTTGAAAATCGCGTCATGAGTACGACGTCAATAAATGATTTCCATTTAGGGAAATCTGCTAAAAAAATAGTTTTTTAGTCTTGTGCTCTATAAACAATTTTGTCATTTAGAATAATTGTTTTACTACTCATTTACTTTTTTAAACTTTTGTGTGTATTAATGTTTAAATACTAGAATTTAAATATCTTCTAGTCTAGAGGGAATTTTATTTTAAGAGTATTTATTTTTTAAAGACTCTTTACTCGTACACAATAAAAAAGGTTTGATCACCCAAAAATAATGGTTCTGAAAAATCGTGAGTTGTCATATATTTTTTAACTCACGGATAAGAAGATAGAATATTATGAAGTGTAGTAAGAGAGTTGGTTGTAGAATTGTTAGTTTTAGAATGTTGCTCGGGGCGTGGTAAATCAATAACCAAATGAAACGAACCAGTTCCGTTTGATTTATTTGAGCCATGAGTCAGAGATATGAGTGGGCATAAGGGTGGTCGTCGCTTAGCCCACCAAATGTCTGCAGAGCAAAAAGCCTTGCTATCTAATGGCCCAGGGGATTTGTTAGCTCTGTCCAAAGCAGGCTCAGGGTGATACTCCAATGTTTTGCCCCGAACAGGACTTACTTAATTGACTTCATGGCGGTTTAATCGATTCACTTTTTAGTTGGACGAGACGCCTAAGAGGCTGGTCAACACATTTTCAAGTTAGGAAACTCATCTTGAACGAATCAAAGCATTTGTAGGCTGGGGTGGTTATGGTATTATTTCTCTAATAATATGAGTTTACGTTAGATATGAATTTCATAGTGTGCTAAAGACGTATTTTAAATGGCTACTAAAAATGTTTTAAATAATATTGTAACTTTCAAATAATTTCAGCAATAAAACGTCTCAATAACAAAAAGTTCAATGAGAACAATATTTGGTATTTAGGCTTCAAATAATGTGATTATAACTTGACTAGGTGTGGGGGTTTACTAAACCGAAAACTACATAATGCAAATATCGTGGTTAATAATCAAGATAGTGAAAAAAAAACACTTACATTTATAGAAAATAACATTTCCAATAAGATTGGTTCTATACAATTTTTCGATTCGATTCTACACATAATAACATAGATATTAAGAGTTTTCGAAATCCCCCCTCTAAACTCCCCTCCCACTGGTCGGATTTCAGCCATCAACGAACTTGATCTTAGTTTTACATAAAAGGTTTAAATATCGGGTTTGCTAAAGATCAAACAAAAATTACGACTGCTAGAGCGTAACAGACAAATATATATATATAGTTTTGAAAGGACCTCATTTTCGCCATCTGGGTAGGATCGATGGACATTTGAGGAAATGTTTCGAAAATGGCGTCATGAGTACTACCTCATCGGCTGATTTCCCTTTAGATAAATCTACTAAAACTAGTTGTTACGTGGCAATTAGAGTAATACCACTTATATACTCAGCAACTTCAGTGTCTTCAACAGGATGGTTTAGGAGTTTTGGGAAAATTGATTTTATTTGGTTATTCAAATGGTTTTAATCCAAAGGGTGTTCAGATAGAAAATGCTATAATCAAATATTAATTTCAGGGAAATTCTTCCGGTCAAAAGCTTCAATTCTCGGGGTAGGGGGGTGGGGGGTTAAAATCATAAAATTTCATTACCTCGAATCCTGGTCTAAAGTTAGTTTGCAGTTAACAACTGGCCATAATTAGGGAATATATCAAAAACGTACCTGTATTTAGCAATATAAGGGTAATTTAAAATGACTGCCAAAGGCCACATGATATGTGTTTCGGAGAAAATCTTTCTAGAGGATGTCTGTTTCAATAAGAATGCCGACGAACAAAGGAGAAAGGGGAAGGGTATGTTGAGTGAAAGGGAGGGAAGGCACGAGAAGAATGGTAGTGGAGAGGCTATTGGTTTTTCGAAGGAACCTTCAGAGGGCGACAGAGGCATGTACAAAGAGATCTACCAGGAAGCTCTCTGCCCTCTCCTCTAGCCAGCTCGTGACGTCATCTAACTGCCCCAGTCATGACCAGCTGACTTTTTTTTATTATTGACGTCGTGTCACATGAATTCTTTTTCAGCCTTTGTCGAGAGCTAGTAAAACAGTAGAGGTTTGGTACATTTGGAGAATGTCTCTGTTCGTATGGTAAAAGCGGATATATGTAATATATCCTTTATTTTAAAAATTTCAAACTATGCATAGTATGTTTTGATTTTTACTGGGTTTTAATGACAATATATCTTGCTGTGGATTCTCAATCTGCAACTTACTGGCAGATGTCGTCTGAAATATCATTGGTCAGTCCAAATGTAATTTTACTAAAAGAAAAAAAAAAGTCAATAATATTCTCCAGATGGTTTACACCTTTTTTGTACATTCTCGAATGCCATTTCTGGTTTGATTTGATAGTATGAATAATTGTTGGTTATAAGGCTTTATGTTCATTATCAAAAATTTACATTGTAACCTGGCATTATCGGTTTAATGTAGTTTAAATAAGGAAAATTCCTCGGACCTTGGAGCTCTAAATATACACAGATAACTAAGTATTGTTACTAGATAAGGTGTAAGCGATTTGTCTGATAATACATTTCTTTGATTTAATTCTAATAGATGATTCTAATGCCAGTCATTTCTAGTATTTTAATATTCAATCTTACGTTTTCTCAACTACACACTAGTCAATATAAGTTATTATAATATCAAGTTGTTACTAATTACACTTGAATTATTTTGCTACTTTAAAAATTTAATATTATCCTTTCCAATGGGAAATGTAAGGGAAATCATCCATTGCATTTGTCCTCATGCTACAGCTTATGAAAACATTATATATATACATACATACATTCATTTGTCTCTTACCGTTCCAGCGGTCGCAATTTTTGTTTAATCGTTCCCGAATTCTATATGTAAGCTTTTTATGTAAAAAGAAAGATCAAGTTCGTTAACGACTAAAATCGGACGGGGGGGGGGTTACAGGGGTTGAATTTGGAATATTCAAGATATCTTCGTTATTAAACGTCGAATCGAAAAAGTGTATAGAACCAATGCTATTGCAAATCAAATGTTATATAAATGTTGTTACATACTTTTTTTCACTATGTTGCTAATTAACCGAGATATTTGCATTTTTTAGTTTTCGGCCTTCAGTAAACCCCCACTCCTACTCGTATAAACAATAAGCTGTTATATTATGAAGCACTTTATTTTAAGACTAAATACCAAATATTCTTCTCATTGAACTCTTACTCTTTGAGATGAACGCAAATACGTGACGCTCAAAATTCTGTTTAGTTCAAGCAGCCCCTGCGTGACAGACTTCTTAAATTCTATTTAGCTTTGCGGTTACACGGATTATCTGTCTGCCTTGGTCCTTCGTGGACCGTTTTCGTCCTTCGTCAATCATTTACATATTTGGTTTAATAAAGTTATGAGGAAAAAATGCTGCTTATGTTTAGTGAAAATTATGGTTTTAAAATGTCCATCTACATAATTGCCGATATTAATTTCTGAAACTTGATTTAAATGATAGATTTGGTTCAGTTATTTGTAGAATGGCGAAGGAGGACAAAAAGCCTTTGGAATATTTCTTAAAGTATCATTAAACATTCGATTTATACTGCAGTTTTCGGTAGAAATCCAATTACCGAAATTGATTTAAACTTCTACTAGTTACATGAAGTCTTTGGGAAATGGTCATGGGCTACCCTTACTACCTTTGCAATTATTGATGTGATAAGGAAATTGTTAAGTATACCAAATATAACTGTTATAAATCTTTAAAGGTTATAGTTTATGAAAATAAATATAAAAAGCTAATACATCATTTCAAAAAGTGGTTTTAAATAATTATGAATAATTCTAAAATAATTTAAGATAATAAGGACCAATAAAGGGAGGATCTTCAAGTCCCACAAAATTAAATTTATTTACGGGAAATAAACCCTCACTCGGCATTAACAGAGGGTAAAAATAAATTAATTTTCCTGGGTCAAATCTTCAAGGCAGGAATTGGAATATGATTAAATCTAAGTTTCACAATCTTAATCAATTTGTCCATATTAACACCGAGGTACCGAAGAGGTAAGGCTGTGTTGTGAAGGTCTATTTTATTCTTTGCTTGAAGAGTTATATTTATATTGATCTAGGAAAATTAATTTAGTTTTAAGCCTTAAGGAAAATGTCCAGTTGGGGTGAAACGTTGCTGTAAATAAATCTAATTTTGCGGGCCTTTAAGATCCTCCTCCTTCCTCATTTATTAGAATTTATTATCCTAAGTTTAGGATTTATTAACCTGAACTTTGGATCGCAATAAGGAAAATGTGGAAATAAAAACATTTCTGCCACGCATGGGCTGCGTGAACTAAGGGGATTTCGTACATGCTGGTATTACACACTTATGATATCATTTCACCATATATTCGCTGTTAAAATTAAAAACCCGATGAGTAGAACCCCCCTCCCTTTCTAATGAAGTCTGAAAATGAGATAGTACTAATAACTCCCTTAATGCTTAAGTTACATATGAAACAATGTGTAGAAGAACAGTTGTAGAACATGAGTAAAGTAACAAGATTAGTTCTTAAACATTTTTCGATCAGACTCATAACAACGGAGATGTTATATTACAAATTACAACCACTAGAATGCTAACAGAAATATATACATAAAATCTTCAATTCATCTCATTTTCCTAATCCCTCAAACTCCTGGATAGAACATTGGAGGAACCTTTTGAAAACCGCGTCATAAGCGCAGCCTCAATAGCTGATTTCCTATTAGGGAAATCTGCTAACAACTTATTTTAGACACACATTTATATTTATCAGTTAACTTCATAAACCAGTAGATTGTTTTAAATAAACATTAATTAGCATAATATTATGTTCTTAAAAGAAAATTATGTTTTTACTGATTTAAAAGATAAATCTTAATTGATAGAATATAAATAACTCATTTATGAATCAAAATGATGAGCTCCAATCATTGGTATAAACTTTGCATCCTAACATCATAATTAATTGAAAATATTTACAACTCCCATGTTTTTGCTTTCATTATGATTACATTATAGTTCTAAAATATTAAACAATATTGAATACTTGTATATACAAATCACAGAAATTTAGTTTGGTGAAAAAGAGTAGGAGGAGGGAGAAAGTAAGTTTTTGTCCGTGGATGTTTGTCTGGAGTGGTGAAGGTGGCACTGGGGGAGTGCCAGATCGAATTTCGCCCAGATTCATCGATCACCGGGCATATGAGTATGATGATATCTACAACACCTTTTTTTAACTTACGATGACTAGTAAAGTAACTAAATTTGCTGGAGCCATGAGAGTTTATGTGAACAAGCCTGTCATCTTGACCTGGAAGACTCCTGAAGGGTTCTTTTTTTTATACTGCAAATCGGATTTCAGTGGTTAAGATTGGAGTGAAGGCTCCAGAGAAAGTTGTTTCAAACTGTGAGAGAGGAGCAGGAAAGAATAATTGGTAGGAACCCCAAATTAATGCATAACCACGTTGAGCCTGATGTCATCTGTGGGTATTATGAAGGTAAAAATCCGCTGTTCGGGCGTGTCGAGTATTAAATTGAATCTAGTCCAGAATTAAATTAAATCTAGAGAAGACGACATTAATGTTCCTCTGGAAAAAATTATTACCTATTATTTTTTCTTGGTTAAAATTGACTAATATGTAATTACCGAACTAATCAGTTCTTGTTCTGTAACACTAATCCCCTTGTTTTACCCTATTTATTAGAAACTTGACTTTTTATTACTCATGTTGTCTTTTGTAAGGGTTGTTAGGATGATTTTTTTCGAATTTTCTCGTACTTCAGTAATGGATTTCTAACCACCCCTAAAAGCTGTGCTCATGATGATGGCCTCATAAAGAAACATTGGGGTGAAGTGCTCATACTCTCATTGAGTGATCTCTCATTTCCCTCCCCCCCGAAGGATTTTATAACATTCATTTTGCAGCTACGGTTCATTAATCTTAATCAACGATCTATTTCCCATTACTATGGGGATTATGGTCTATGGCCAGCTATTGATGGCTTTGCTATCCTTTTTGTTTGGAATAATGGAATACAGAAAGCTTGTAAAATGTGTTGTTGAATATTAATTTAAAAGTCTGTGCCCCCCCCCCACCCTTCCTCCCCTCCGTTGCATGACTATGTCTAGGACCGACGGCCGAGTTATAAGTCATAATTTTATTCTTCTGGGGTCATTATTTATATTTTGACATTCCATACGCAGACTTTTCGGTTCACCTGGGACTACAATTGTTTACATTGTGCCGTACTATTTGACACGGCGCTACGGTGGCGAGAGAGGATGCTGAAGAGGGTGAGAGTGAGAGAGTGGGAAGGGGGTAGTTTCCGTGGGGTAGATCAATGAGATGACGTCACGGGGGTTGATCAATGGAAGCCCCTCCATTCATCCCGACCCCCGCCTCATCCCCTCCACTGTCCTTCGAAACCACTCCAGTCTAGGCCAGAATCAAAATCTACTTTGCCATTGATTACTTACTTTCCCAGTCTTCGCTAATATAATGTTTGCGCCCTCTACAACCTACTCTTAAAATGGCTTATCTATTGCTTATTATGCTCTCGATAGCTCATAATGGTTCGAAATATCAATTTGTTCAGTCCACAAGATAGGCCTGAGCAGGTCTTCACTTGTTACATGTGATGATCAATTTGTGGTGAAGATATGGGCCCTCCTGTCAAATATTTGTAGACCTACAACTGGTTATAGAACCATGGAAGCGTAGGGTAACGGGACTTATGATAAAGACAAATAACCTTTAAGGTCGTTGTATTGACGACAATCTACAGATTTTGATTCAAGGAAAAACTCTATCTTCCTGCACCTTGCGGAAAAGCTTTCTCAACTTGTCTAACAATCGCCTACAATAACTTGCCGATGAAAGAGGCAAAGCTAGTTTCGGGCTTTTATAATGATAAGAAAGGAAAATAACTTATCTATAGACTTTGAAACATTATTTTTAAAGTAAACAGATACAAACTATTTGGAACATAGGTTGGGATATTTTGTGGGGGAAACATTTTGTTTGTGTTAATATTTTTTTTCCTGGCTTATAACCTAAACAGGGGATTTCCCCGCCGAAAAATGAAGAAGAATCAATTGACGTTTTTGACACTTTAATACGCCAGTTGCGACTGCCCTAAGCCATCTATCTATTTCTCTTTGAAGTAAAAATCTCAGCCATAAATCCTTTAGGCTTGACACGAGGCTCTGGGAGATATGTATGCTCTTCGTGTTTTGTATAAATATTACATATTCCCAACATCCCTCTCTCAGTTCTGATACGCTTATAATTAAACTTCTTTTTGTGCCATATTTCTTTCATTCTTTCATTTTTTTTTCTTCTTAAAATATTTTTCATCATGGCTTGCATCCCCATAAATTTCTGTCGCAACTGTCTGTAATCTCTGAATTTTAGTCATGGCAGCTTGGGTACTTGAAACGGAAGTTTAGGAGAAACATTTTGTCTCCTGGATTTATATCTATTATTGAATATCATTATCATTATTCGTGAATCTACAATTCACGCTCGGTAGTTGGAAATTGGAAGATCAAATTTTCATAGGGAAATTATTGGAATGGACGCTTTATCAATAAAGATCTGTTTGAAAGTAGACTTTGTCCGGTTTCTGCGGTTTCTAAAGACCTGTGTGCAAACGGTGTGAAGAATAGAAAACAAACGTAGAGGACAAATTCGTTTGAGAGTTGAATTTGCCATAATCAATCAAATCAATCATCTCTTCAAAATCCAATCCCTTGGCCGGCCGAGGAGAAGAACATGACAGGCATGTGGAGATCTAGGCAAAATTACAGGTCATATGCTCATACCTTATTATCTATGTTAACATTTAATGTGTTTCGCAGGCTCCGGTATTTGAGATAGTTTTAATAATCAGTATGTATCAAGGTGTTTTTTTTTTATATAATGCGTCTTTCCAAAAAGCATTAAAAAATTAGTCATAAAATATGAGCTTGAGGACAATTGGAAGAGGTCAGAAAATAGACTTTACCAACAAATGAAAAGAAACTTCATTCTTCTCAACGAAGTCACAGTGATTCATTTCGAAATTCTGTTGGGAAAAGGACAGGGCGTGCAAGGAGTTAGAAACACACACACACTTGAGAAGTATTGTAATAGTAATTTTTTTGATCTGATACGCTGACCTTTATGTTTTTCTGAAATGAAAGATGTAATTAATTTTTATTCTTCTTAAGAGGAATAAAGGTTGGGGGAAAGAAAGGTGTTTTTATTGGTGACCTTTGCCATTAAAATGAAGAATTAATTTTTATATTTTTTTTTGTTGACTTTTAATATATTGTTAGATGTTAGGCATTTGAATATCTGAAAGTTCACTTTGTCTTAATAAATGTTTTGTGGAAGATTATAGGCCCTACATATTCTTCCAGATAATTTTCTCTACCACCTAACATACCTGAATAGTTAATATCTTATATTTTACTACAGAAGCTAACGGCGACGTTCATTGGATGAACTGAAGGTATAATTGAATCTACATTTTTATAACCATTTTCCTGAATATGGCACTGATGTACATTTTAGCAGATTTCCTCTGTGGGAAATCAGTTTGTTGAGGTCGTACTCTTGAATTTTTGAAAAATTTTCTCAAATGTCCATCGGTCTATATATGTCTGTTATCGCTCGAGCGGTCGCAATTTTTGTCTGATCGTTCCCAAACTCAATATTTAAACGTTTTATGTAAAACCAATGATCAAGTTAGTTAACGGATAAAATCCGACTAGAGAGAGGGGGAATTTTCACAATTCTTACTATATTCGTTATTATGCGTCGGATTGAAAAATTGTATAGAACCAATCTTGAAAATTTAATTTCCTATAAATGTTGTTATATACAGTTTTTCAGAATCTTGATATTAACCGAGATATTTGCATTTTTTTATTTTTCGGCCTTCAGTGAACCCCTACTACTACTCATGACATATTAACAAAAAGCTATTATAAAAAGAAGCACTTTATTTGAAGCCTAAATACCAAATATTGTTCTCATTGAACTTTTACGTTTCGAAATAAGTGCAAATAAGTGAAGTTCGGGGGAAATCTGCTTGGTTAACGCAACCCCTGCGTGACGGAATTTTCAGCTGTTGGAATTATACTACATACGTCAGCATTATGTAGCACGTTTGTTTTAAAAATGGGCGCAGGAATAGAGGGACAAATTAAATTCTGAGAATCTACCCACTCTCTGGGGTATTTGTGGAAGCCTTTTTGCTTTCTGTGTTTTATTATTGAGAAGCTTGCATCCCGTCGAATTTAGCTGACCTCAACATATAAAGGCTTTATTAAATCTCCAAGGGGTTTCTTGAAGGGAAGGTTAATTCCATCGGTGAGGTGTGTGGGCAGCCCTCGACTTGAGTGTTGGCTTCTGTCAGAGTCAGCCATCGTCTCGTATTATTTTATCATTTTCCCTTATATTTATTTCTCTACTATATTTTGCCGAATCCTCGCCTTTTTCTATTACCTTATGTTTTGTCTATTCAAATAATTTTCCTGCCAGCTGTCAAATTATTTTCTTCATCCCAATGGAAGGCGACGCATGTTGTAATCCACAAAGCCCTACAACGAAATTCCGATGTATCGAGTCCAGAAGCCCCTTTAAAAGGTTTATCCTGAAATAAAAATTAATATTTATACAATATGGTTTTAATAGAAACTAGTTTAATATCAAAGTTGCTAGATTGTTATATTTGTAAGTTTCTTGACTAAATTGTGTGATCACGTGAGATGTATCTCTTAATAGTTTACAAGAAATAGAGAGTTGGGTCTAAATTGAAATTCTGCTAGGTATGACGGGTCATGGGAAGAAAATTACTTTATACAATTTATTCATGCACTGTATGGAATTGCTTTTTTCATTACGCTTTTGGTCGAACAGGCAAAATTCTTTCTTAATCATTACTAACTTTATGAATGTTAAATAAACTCGTAGACTTCCACGGTCCTGGGCATTAATACTGTTAAGGTCTTCGGGTATTGACCGTGTCTGCATTTATGAATGATCTTAGTTATTACCGCTGTTGGAGCTATCCTTATGTGATGTGGTTGTTGGTCACTAAGGTTGAAATAATACTACTTCTTCTTGCCGACGTTTCGGTGCAATTTATTACCTTTGTCATAGCGAACTGAATAGAGTACAAGATCTGTATACTGCAATTGAATCAAATGCTAAAAGGAATGTCTAAAATATAAAACGCACGTTCGGGAAGGAGAATCAGAGAACTTCTACAACATTCTACAGTCTGATTTCGTTCATGTACTATCTTGTTATTTCTGTACTCAATTGTAGTAAGCAGATCTTTTACACTATTGAGTTCGCCACGACAAAGGTAATAAATTGCACCGAAACGTCGGCAAGCTGAAGTAGTATTATTTCAGCCTATGTGACAGACAACCACATCAAATAAGGATAATAATAACTTTAATTTATACTCTCTGCAAACAACTCGTAATCCAATAATGTATAAGTTGCACTTGTAGGACTTCTTTGATTGACCATAGCTAATTATAATAAAGCCCCTGCTCATATATCTAATGCACCCGGGTTCGAGTTCCGGTCATTCTAGCAGTGTTTTTGTAATGTGGAGTAGTTATTAATGTTGACAGTATGTTCCGCCCATAGTAGCCCAGATATAAATAAATACATACCATGTGAGCAAGGATATTTAAGCAAATCATTACGAGATATGATGGCTGCACGAGTCGAATCACTAAAGTAAATTTAGTCACCCTGTAGCTGTGTAAACAAATGAAACTGTGTAAACAAAGCAAATATTCCACGTGCCTGTAATGACACAACTTTACTTCATATCACATTATATTCATTTTATCAGTGCTCCTAGAGCACTTTATAAATGGCGAAGTAAAGAAATGTCTGTCTGTCTGTCTGTCTGTCTGTCTGTCTCTCTCTGTCTCTCTCTCTCTCTCTCTCTCTCTCTCTCTCTCTCTCTCTCTCTCTCTCTCTCTCTCTCTCTCTCTCTCTCTCTCTCTCTCTCTCTCTCTCTCTCTCTCTCTCTCTCTCTCTCTCTCTCTCTCGCTCTCTCTCTCTCTCTCTCTCCCCCTCCCTCTCTCTCCCATTTATAAAAATGGCCAAAAAAAATAAATAAATAAGACGGTCTTCTCCGACAGGTATCACAATAGATAAGGCAATATTTACTTGGCAATATCTCGCAGTATCTAGATACTAGTGGAAGTTAATAAAGAGGAAACAGTTCCCCTCCAATGATTAAAGTGCATTGTTGGAGAATTGTTTGGTGCCTTATCCACTCCCACCAGAAATTCTATCCATTCACGAGATGCTTTTCATTAAATACTGCAATATTCTAGCCTACACTCTAATGAAAGCAGCTATGTGCTTCATTGAAATCTCGGTATAAGCCTGCATTTCCTCTCAATAGTTGGCTAATCTGAGTTCTCAAGTTGGCCAACCAATTCCAATCTTTATTAAATATTAATGAAAATTCTTTCGATTTAAGTCATTCTTTATAATTTTGATCTAAAGCCCCTTCATTTCTAACTTAAGCGCGCTTCATTTGGTTTGACAGGTTTAGTTTATTTAGAACCTAATGACAGTTATCTTGATAACAGAAAATATTCTAATTAAAACTTTCATCTCCAGCTTTCAAAATGTCCCCAAGTATTGGGAAATGCCCCCCCCCCTCCCTGGTCCTATTGTTTTCCTTCATTGGTTCTCACCCCAGGCTGACGTTATCTAGAGATTTAATAAGGGGATGAGTTGTTAAATAACTTACAGTGCTCAAAATATTACCAATGTTTAGGAGTTAACAATCCTATGAAAGAATAATTTTGTGTTATATTGAAATAGTTTACAAAGGTGAATTTTGACATCAAATTTTGTATATTCAGTATTTCTGTTTATATCTCGTTAGTTTGGTATATAATTTATGTTTGAGTCGTTTGAAGGGGGAATACATTTTATATATTTCCCCTTATGGGAAATCAGCTATTGAGTTTGTACTCACTACGCGATTTCCGACATGTTTCTTCAAATGTTATCGATCTTACCCAGGGGATGATGAGGTCCTTTCAAATATATATATAACTTTTCTGCTATCGCTCTAGCGGTCGTAATTTTGGTTTACCATTGGGAGGGAGAATGTTTAGATGGGAAATATCGAATATTCGACATAACTCTCGAATCGAAAAATTGTGTATAACCAATCTTATTGCAAATTTAATTACTTATAAGTAATGTTTTATATATATATATATATATATATTCCTTATCGTGAATATAACTAAGATTTTAGGATTTTTTAGTTTTCGGCTTTCAGTAAACCCCTAGTTCTACTCATGTCGTATTAAAAATAAGCATAACGTAAACCACTTCATTCCAAGGTTAAGTACTGAATGTGGCTTTCATTGAAGTTTTACTTTGTGAAATAGTTGCAAATATGTTGTGATGACGTCATCAATTAACATTTGTCTCTCTTCACTCGAAAATACTTATATTATCTATAATATACTCGATATTTAACCGTTTCAGTCAACAGTAAAGATCGTATTTATTTATGACTGAAATCCGACATGGAAGAGTGTGGGTCTAGAGGGGGGAGGAATCCTAAAATTTGTCCGTTATTATAAGTTGGATCGTAAACTCTATAGAACCAGTCTTCTCTACAAGTGTTGTGCTATGCATTTTTCGTACCTGAAGAATTTAGCGAGTTATTAGTACTTCCTTGATTTCTGGCGTCAGTATTCCCCGCCCCTCTCTTCTATCATCGTTTCATACCAGCACTTGGGAAATCTGCTTAATTTACGCAGCTGTGTTGGTATTTTAG
Source organism: Riptortus pedestris (assembly GCA_019009955.1). NCBI lineage: Eukaryota > Metazoa > Arthropoda > Insecta > Hemiptera > Alydidae > Riptortus > Riptortus pedestris. The sequence continues at coordinate 29,521,695 of CM032229.1, read as the reverse complement.
TCTTTCGTCCTTTTCTACTAATTGTAAATGGTGCTAGTGCACAGAGAAATAATTAGCTGCTCCCAGTTCGCTGTTTTGACACGTGTGAAAGTAGTTCTTGCGGGGGTTCGCATGAACGTCAGGTCCATAATTACGAAGCTTGCAATAGCAACTGTTTTCGAAACAGTTAAATGTCTATTAGGAAATCAGTGAAATAGGTTGGGGGGAAGGATACGGAAGGTCAAAACTGGAAATGTGATGGCTCCATATAGTCAGCCTGACTGTTCTCTATTCCTTCAAAAATTTGGTAACTTGTTTCATTCGTATATGTCTGAAATTGAAGGCATACCTCGGGCGGCGAATTTTCTCTTTACGTATAAGAAATTTCGCTGACTACGGGAGCTCTCTTTAAACGTTTTCATGTCGAAAGACGTCCTTTCTACAAACGAGGAAGTCCTTTTAGCAGATTTCTTGTAATATAAATCAGTTATTGAATTTGTACTCATGATGAAACTTTCTAAAAATTCCCTCAGATGTGCATCGATCCTATCCAGCAAATCGCGATAATCAGGTTCGTTCAAAACTATATATATTTGTCTGTTTACGCTCTTGTGATGGTAATTTTTGTTTGATCATTGACCCAATATAGAATTTTTTAAATAATTAGGATCTCTCTGATCAGAAAAAGTCCGTCACGCAGGGGCTGCGTAAACTAAGCAGATTTCCCACGTGAAGTTTTAGAATAGAGAAATTTCAGAGTAGAGAGTCAAACAGTTACGGGAACGGCCCGAACTAGCTCTTGACGAAAACTCACGACTAGACCCGAAGTTAGCCGATCTCATCTCAGAAGCTGAAAACAGAAAAATGAAAATATCTCGGTTAATATTCAAGATAGAGAATAAATGTATATAACAATATTTATAGTAAATTTAATTTGCAATAAGATTGGTTCTATACAATTTTTCGATCCGATGCATAATAACTGAGATATTTCGAATTTTTGAAATTCCCCCCTTTAAACCCCTCTCCCACTGTGTCCGATTTCAGCCGTTAACGAACTTGATCTACCTTTTTACATAAAACGATTAAATACCGAGTTTGGTGACGATTAAACAAAAATTGCGACCGCTAGAGTGTTAACAGACATATATATATATATATATATATATATATATATATATATATATATATATATATATATATATATTGTTTTGAACGGACCTCATTTTCGTCATCTCCTGGGTAGGATCGATGGACATTTGAGGAAATTTTTCGAAAATCGTGTCATGAGTACGACCTCAATAGCTGATTTCCCTTAAGGGAAATCTGCTAAAACATTAACAAAGAAGTAACTTTAACATACGTACATACTTATAGACCTTTACTGCTTTCAATAACCTAAATTGAATATAATAATGTTCCAAAGCTACTCTTTTTTATTTTTTGTATCATTATTATATCACTTAGATCCTTTTTAAATTTGTTCTCCGTTTTTAGCCTGCCCTACTTTTGAGCGTTGGCTTAGTAGGATAGCCCATAATTGCTGTAAAGTGGTTCTCAAGTCGACCCACATGCGAGGTGATATACAGAAAGCGTGTCAAATGCCTTAGCAAAGGGGATTTTACGGAAATTTCGCATGAACCTTCAGGGAACGTGGGATCTCTCATCGTATAAAAGGCTACTCTGTTAACTTCATAATGTCTACTCCATGAAATATATAACGTTTTTTTCTGAAAATGTGAACATATTCTGCTGGTTTGTCAAATTAGTATACTTATTATTTAAGTCATTCTAGTCTTGCTGGGTACAAATAACATACAGCACATTGTAACACTGTTTTAGCAATAGAAATACCCAATATATCGTGGGGTTACAAGTGACACACATTAAGTCAGAATTTACTATTTTCGGATTTTTATTGCTTCTCGACAATAAGAAGGAGATTGTACTGTTGAAATCTATGAAGTTGCCAGTAGCTCAGTTAATTTGATTTAATAACGTTAGTACCCAAGAAGGTAAAATACAAGGTTATTTGAACAGCATTTTCTCAAAATCATTTATTTTGACTTAGTCTGTTTCACTTGTAACCTCACGATATTATAGTAGTACCTGTTTACAGCCCTGATGAAGGGAAAATAAAATTTTGAAAAATTGGCCAAGACTAAAGCTTTTTTCATGCCTCAACAAGCAACCACACTATCTATGTATATAACAGCCGTCGTTAATGGTTAAAATGGGATTAGGAGCAAGGAGGGTTGGATAATCCAAATATCGTCATTATTACTAGTCTTATCGAAAAAACAAAAATGTTTTTGAGCCAATCTTCTACAATTGTACCGCCATCGTTACCTACTTTTTCGTAGTTCAAATATTTAGCCAATTATTCGGCCTTTGTAACTATACTCATCGGATATTGCTGAGGAATAGAAAATATATGGTGTCAAGAAATCAATAGTGGGGCATACCAGCACTTGGGAAATCTGTTTGGTTTACGTATCCTCTGCGTGACGGACTTTTTCATATCGTTGTTTGCTCTTAAACTTATTTGGATTTTGCCTATAGTTCTGGGTTAAGCTTTTGAGGTTGGCTTCAAGGCTGAAATTTCCTCTTAGAAATATCTGCCGATTTAAACTAGCAGATGATAAAAAAGGTCGAATATATCTGTGTACGTAGGGGGTACAGAGTACCTATTAGTCAAAGGGTAAAATAAAAAATCCTCGGCAGAAACTGCAGATTTAGAAACATTTTATTATTTTTTTAATATAGGAATCTAGTTCATGTAACAGGGAATTAATATATTTACCTTTGAATTTAATACTTTCTTGAGTATGTTGAGGGAGTCAGACGGGAATATTTGAGGAGTAGGTGGCTGCTTCGGTGGGGGTTATGGGCGGGGAACTCTTGACCTTGGGAGTGTGGGTTGTTGGAAGTTTTAGTTACCATGGAGGTTGTACCAGCTGCTAATAGCCGGGATCCATATATTAAAGTTTAGAGAAATGTTAATGGCCTCTACAGAAATATTAGTTTAAAGACATTTCATACTATGTTTCAATAATAACGGTGTCTATGTATCTATTTCAAGAGGCTAGTTGTTTGTCAGACGATGACTCTCAGAGACGTGCCGATATCTTAATAATTAATATGAAAAGCTAATCAGTACACAAGCTAGATCCTATGGTTTGAAACAGGCAATTCTCAATCAATTGTGAAGTTCATCTAGAGAAAAAAAAAAAGATTTTCGAGCCTTGCTTTAGGTATCTTCTAGACAAATACGAAGTCCATAATTCGAGCCTCAACGAAATGCTGTTTGGGGCAAGTGGAGTAGTCCCGAAAAAGGCGGCTGACATACTCCAAGAATACGGACTCAGGACTGAAGATGTATGCCAAATGTCGACATGAATTTTAAAAACAGCATGTGGAATTTGAACAACCATTTGTATAAAATAAAATAAATTTTAACATAAGCTGTCCCCTTAAACTAGCTACTTTCCAGCTCAAAATTTCAATGAAACAGGTGTAATTCCTTAAAACAAATCGTTTAACTACAATATGTTTTACCTAAATACTCCGGCTGGCTGACCCAAACGGGTTCCTTCAAAATGGGTTTAATAATGTTCTAATTTATATATTGGAGTTAAGTTTAATTATGTATATATATATATATATATCTTTTAAAAAACAAAAATTGTATATATTGTTTAAAAATTGTTATTGATCTACAAATACATGAAAAATACTCCCTTTCTGGAGGGTTACTACATTGAGGAAATAAATAAAAACAATAATTTTATATATATATATATATATATATATATATATATATATATATATATAGTGATTATATATATAGTGAATTGAAATCATCTATTCAAGTTAATTTTATCTCTCGAACACACACACACACACACATACAGGGATTGCATTTTCTAATGTTCCGTTGGGCAAATACAAGATGTTTGAACAAATATAGTTACTTTTTCATACAATTACATTCTTGACTGAGAACTTAGTGCTTCATAATGAATGAATTGTTGACTTGTATTGCCGCCCTATTAGATTGAGAACGTGGTTTATCTCTTCCTTGTATCTTGGCTGAAGGAATTCAAGCCTCTCTTAAAAGCAGATTTAATTGCATTTCCTTTTGCCCCTCTTCTATTTTATTCCCTTTTCTCATTTATTCTAAAGTGGGTCTTTCCTCGAGGGGTCCTTCACATAAAGCGCACTACAGATTTAATACGGAATGTGTGTACAAAGAAATGGAATTGCTAAAATTGATTGAAATGTTAAGTGTAATTCCAAGGCCCCATTGGTGAAGGTGTTGGGAAAGATGTCCTGACCTGTATTAGTGACACTTTTTGGTTTGATCACTCATATTGTTTTTCCCTTTATCGCCTCTCTAAATATATAAAAAATAAAATATTAACCCTTGTGGAGTTACGAAGTTTTTTGAATTAGGGTTACGGTGAATTATTTTTAGGTTTACCGTATATATGGAAAAAAAATTTCAAAGTTCTTGACCGATAATGAATTGAAATTAAGCGACACACGTATAAGATCTTCCTACTGATGTTGAATCACGATGTTGAAAAGACGCGATTTTTGAAACATTCTTGTACGATTCTTGATTGTACATTCTTGATTCTACGCAGGGGATGAGGAAATTTTAAAACACCATACATTCCTACACACACACCCACACACACACACACACACACACACACACAGAGACACAGACATACAATCCTGTGTGGTTATTTTCAAAAACTATCTTCTATAGTCGTGTGGAAGACGGTGAATACAATATCATCATGTATGATATGGAATTTATCACTAAAGTTTTCTAACCCCTCTCCCTCCCCCAAATATGGGTGGAGTAGGAGGAATTTCGTACGACTATGAGCAATAACACATATGTCAAAGTATAAATTCTCTCCAAATTATTGTTTATTTGGTTTACATTTTTTCAATACCATTTATTTTTCTAATCAGTATTTGAATTTATTAGTTTGATTTTACGTTATATCTTATACGTTATTTCCTATATCTTCTGTTTTGTCACGAGGGAATTCATTTGCTAATGGAAGAGCTTTTGTGAACACTGACTTCATCAACGATGACTTTTAGATAAATACACGATGAATTAAATAAAAAATTATATACTATGTGATGTAAGAAAAAAGTAATTTATGACACACAAAAAAACAGATATATAAATCACAAAACCTAAACTTAATATTTAAAAAATAAACTATTGTCCCCAATGCAAATACCGTATACGTATTTGTTCGCGTACAATGCGCACCTTTTTTCAAAAAAATCAACATGAAGTCTATGGGTGCGCGTGATACACGTGGATTTCTAAGCGGTAATAATTTTATCTATAATACAGTTTTTTAAATATATATATATATTTATTATTGTGAGGAAAATAAATTAATTGAAGTTCACAAAAAAATATTTATTTCCAAAAAAATTAGACCTATTTTTTTTGGGGCGCGTCTTAATCTGAAGTATATTAAACTTAAATATCATAATAACTGCTGATACGGCAATATGGTGGAAAGGTTAATTACTCAAGTAAAGCGAATATGAAGATAAAAATTGAGGAAAATTGAAAAAATAATGAGGAAAACTACAAGGAGTTGCTATATCTATATCAAACCTGGCATTCATGTTGTATGTACGTCATCTATACATGTGTCTTGCTACTTCTTTCAGGAGTAGGCTAACTCGAAGCATTCTCTTGTCCGGCAAAAAAAAAAAAATTTGCTAAGTCCCTCGAAAAATCTTTTTCTCTACGTCGTGTGATTAAAATTGTTAGGATAATATGGAATAGATTAAAAGAACATATTTCTCTTGACATCGAATTTTATAGACATTCTCAAAAGGGAGATAAATGAATGGGGTTATGAATGGGAAGGATATCAGTATTGGACAGGGAAGCGGACCAAACATACTGACCTTTGAATGAACAACAAGTCGGAATATAAAGCGACATAAATGAACTACTTTCCGGAAGAACGGTCATTTTCATGGAAGTTAACAGTCAAATACCGTAAATAACTCGTAATATCGAAACCAAAGGGCACGTAAGTCGGCGAGACTCATTCTGGGAATTAATTCCTTTAAATACAATGTCCGGAAAAAGATAAAAAAGGGAATTTCCCCGTCAATTAATCTCGCAGCGGATGTAGGTAAAAACAACAACAAAAGGCACCTCTGGTAGAATACTGGGAAAATACTCACTCGCAACAAAAAAAAAATCTGCAGTATTTAGGAGTAGAAGGGAACTTGTGTATTGACAGATTAACTCGGAAAATCTGAATAAAGTCAGTCGAATTACTATGATTGGAACCTATAGCATTTCTATTATAATTAGTTCGCCTAAAGAACTTTGACAATAACGCGTAGAGGTTTTTTTTCTTTATTTGTTAATTATGTGAAATGTTATTATTTACCTTGTAAATTTCACTTTCCTGATTTTATTTCCCCTCTCAATCATATTGTTCACTGATTACTCTTTGTTTAATGTGTTTTCTAAATTAAGCCTGGACTATTATTGTATTTTAGAAATAATAATTTAATGACTTTCATTACTTAAGTCTCGCAGCTTTATATAGAGAAATAGAAATTTTAATTACAGATCCGAGTAGTGCTACCGAAGAGACCTTCGCGTTGGGTGCATCATGTTGGTATACTACTCTCTTGATTGTTTGCCAGATTAAAGAAATAAGCCAATAAATGGAGAGCTTATTCTTAAAAATTTTGCATTTAACGTTTACCAACGCAATTTGAATGAAGTTATCTGGCATGGTTAGCTCTGTTGGCCGATTTTTAAATTGTTTATTGTACATCCATATGATGGGGAAACAAAGAGGTACTGGAAATGAGTTGTGCATCCTTGCAAATGGCTTGATGTTAATTAGTATTTTGCTACTTCAGTTAGAACCTCTTTAGAGTGAGCCTTTGAAATATCAAATATCTGAAAAAAAAAAACCTTGGAAGAAATATAAAATAAAATACTCCATGAGGTATAATCGAGTCCACATTTTCGCTCAGATAGCTTGATGAGTGTTTTACCCAGTAACTCAGACAAATAGCAAATTGTTCTCTCAAGTAAAAAGTTTGTATTAACAATAAAAAATTGATTAAGTTAAGTTGGCTTTTGAAATGCTTCTCTGATTATCAAGTTCATTAAAACTTACCTTACCACTAAATGCTCATTATCCCTTTGTTGTCTGCCGTGTATGAATTTTATACTTTACGGACCTTTATTTGTGTCGTTTACAATCTTGATGGCGTGTATTTGGTATGTGAGTCTTAAAGAGAAATTAGCTATTGACATTTTGTGCTATTTTAATGTTTTTCACTTCAACCTTACAGTGACGAAAACAACCTTGGGTCTGATAGAGCTTCAGGACTGAATTCTTTGTTAATTTACTTGATATTTCATGTGATACCTAAAAATCGAGTTTTTAATAGCTGAAATATAAACAGGAGAAGTAGTGGTTTATAGGAAGGTGGGGGGGGGGGTAAAATCTTATTTTATTAACTGTATTATTTGTATTTTTGCGTTATAGATTTGAAGTAAACATTTACTCCTACTCTAGTGATATCCGCTCAAAGCCATGAAATTACAACACTTGTTTGCATCCAGCTTGTATTCTAGTATAGTATGTGAGAAGACGTTATCTCTGAAGTCTTTCTAGAACATGGGAAATATTCTAGTTTACGAAGACCCTGTGTGGGCTATAGTTAAAAAAAACAAGTCCAACTGATTATATTAAATTAAATAATAATTAAAAAAATATGATAGGCCCTGATGAGCTCAAATAATTGAAAACGCATTGAAACGAGTACATATACGTATATAAATAAAAGTATTGTAATAAATTATTCTTACTTCTGAAGCATTTACACAGAGAGAAACGGCACTGAAGGGCAAGAAAAAGGAAAGAGCCGAAGTATAAGATCTAAAGGAAATAAGGTATTTCGCCAATCGTGTCGCCTTAACTCGCTGGAGGGGTAAGCACTGGATAATTCGGGTTTTTGATTGCACCTACGACAAAACAACTTGATTTAATTAGGAAATGTAATGAACACCGTACATTAGTTTTTTTTCTCTATTCCTTATTCAGGGCAAAATATGCGAAATAAATATTATTTAAAACGTGTCACATGTATATTATATTGCTCAGGCATTGTAATAATAAGTAAAACTGATACTAGAAGGAGGATAGATAGAGGAGGAATTTATTGATATATTTGAGTGTCTGTAGAGGATGTGCCGGGGGATTTATTTGGGCAATTAGTCGGCAATCAGAGAGATTGGTTCCAACAGTGGTATACCATTGAAAACACAACTATTGGCAAAGGGTTATCAGCGTGATAACAGATATGAAACAGGTGGCAAACAGCCCTTTATTCTCAGCTGACACCTTCCTCATAGCTTCTACTCGCGACTTGTGTCGGCTTTGGCGCCTCGTCTCTCTAATGAGTACGTCTCTCTGTTAGCACACAAAATGATTTTGTGTTATGATCCCTTTTTTTTTTACCACCTTTAAAAATCCCATTTACGATATTTAGTATCATTCACATATGTCTTAACTCAAAGTTTATATTGTCATAGGGAATTACCTTCTAAATATTGAATTTAATTTATTTAATTGAATTTTCCGTAAACAAAGCAAAAATTAGAGTAGTACATATATATTTATTACGGCCATATTTTCTTACCATTATTCTAGACAGCTATTCCTAAGAATATTTGCATGTTCAGCTTATATACTTGTATAGATTATAAAAATTTTACCTGTTGATTTGTTGTGTGGGCTGTTTGTAATTAAGGCAAGTATTATTTACTGAATGTTTATAAAACCCTCTTTTCTCGAGTTATAGGTTACTCCTACACTATTCTACCCTTATTATTATTATTTTTTTTTTCTCTCTCCAAGTTTTGACTTCAAATCTGTTCAATTATGTTTGTATTTTAATATTTATTATTAGGAGCAGAGTCGGCCTAGTAGGTTGAACTCTGTGTAGTGGGCGGGCTTAGAGGATGGGGAACATTTCCACCCACAGGGCCTCAGCATTGATCACTACATAAAAAAAAAAAAAACACCCATTTTAATACAAATCTGCAGTCGCTAACTTTGCTGAGTTCAAAATAAATAATTTATTAAAAACCATTGTTCATTTTTACATTTCAAATCAGAAAAAAAAAGTTATTGTTGAATTATTATACTACTTCCTCTGCAACAAACGAGTTTTTAGCTCTTATTGGAAATAAACAATTGTACTCACAACGCACTGTTAAAAACATTTCATCGATCTCATATCTAGTAAATTACAAAACCGACTGGTTGTTCTTAGAGGAATGGACTATTAACATTGAAAATTGCCTTGCTATTTTCACTTCTAGAGCTAAACATCTCTTTTAATTAAAATCGCACCTCATTGGTAAACTTCAAGTCTTGTTTTCATAGGCTTTTTTACTAGCTAATCAAATAGACCGAACATGACGTGAAATGATGTCCACCTTGTGGGAAATATGCTAATTTACCCCCCCCCCCCCTCCCTCTCTGACGGACTTCGAAGACACAGCCAGAATCCGTTAATCTTTACAAGGAAATTCACTAATTTATTCATCAGGGAAAATATTTTTTTTTCCTTTATAAATCCATTTTTCATTTATTCATTGTATTCTTTATATTTTTCCTGAAATTGTAATCACCAAAAATGTTTGGTTCGACACATTTCCAAACCATGTATGTAATTAATATCTTTGTTATGAATTTAAGAGCAATTTCCTGTATTGCTTACTAAAAGTTATTTTCCATGTTATTTATTTTAGAAAACAAATAAGTGCGTATAGTTTTTCTAATATTATATTTTTGTAGATTAGACGTTTACCCACAGAACAGTTGTCTAAAAGTGACAGCAATGAAGTATATTTCGCACTTTTTTTTTGTTTTTATTTTATTTTTTATAATTTTCATCATCTTATAGAAGATAAACAAAATATTTATCCAACTTCCGTTCATAGGTTACTATAAATATTCTCCAATGAAATTATTTGTTGTACTTTCAAACTGTACACCAAATGACAGGCGTCAATGACAATTGGCTCCTTGTATTCATGTGTTAGTTCACTATACCTCACCGTAGGAAATGCAGAAGTTTCGATCATTCCAAATAGTTTTTGTAATGAAATCCAAATTTGTCATGGTATTGCCTATTTTATCTTTTGATATACATTAAATTTAAAATTAGTCTGCAACATGTATAAATTTGTTTAAAAATTTATTAAAAAAGGTTATGTGACATTTCTTTGTCTAATTCAGTTAGTTAATGAATTAGTTCAAAATTAATTTACTTATGCAAACTCCATGCTGGTGGGAGTATCGAGTTGCTCTCCTTTGGTTTATATAATTTATTGAAATAGCCATGTAGTGAGAATCCATTGATTACTCGAGTTGTATTGGGCCATGGTTACCCAATGAATGGTAATTCCCTTTTGGGTGTAGTTTGACGGCTAGCAGCTCCTAATGGGCGTCGATTCAGGAATGGCTTCTGCAATGGGAGTTAATGACTCATTGTTCAGCCCAGAACACATTTAGGGTTCTATGGCATGTCTGTTCTACGGCCCTTAATAGAGCTGTTCCCATTGAATTTGGCTTAACTAGTTGTGTTGCCGCCCATCTTTGAGATGTTGACATTGGATATTTCTTTTGTGCCTTCTTGAAGATTGGCGAGAACGTCAAAGAGATTTATTCTGCTGAAACTTGACGGTGTGATTACGTTAATTAATGATTAACAGTTAGAGATATCGATTATATTTATTATTACCACATTAAATACGGCTACATCATTGCTGTACATTTCAGTCAAGTTACACTGTTCATCGCGTTTAAGTACAAATTGTTCAGTAAGACCGAAGTTTGCTTGTACATTATCTGTCACTTCCTAGGACATGATACTCCTTATGCAATAGTAGTTATGATTCTAGCAATGGTTAAGTGTTATATGTAATTTGGGATGGGTGTTGCTCATTGGTAATGCGCTCTACTGGAATCTTCATGATCTGTGTTCGGATTCTAGCTATAGCATACTAAATATTATTCAGCGTCTCGAAACAATAGAGGAACTATTTAATTAATGTTGCAATGGGCATTGATCGAGAATGATAGTTGATTACTGGAAGTCATAACTAATTGTTGAGATGCCCTTTCGGGGCAATATTTTGGGGTTTTGGAGCCTCAGTTTTTGTAAGGTTTTGTTTACCTCCTCACTGTTTTAAATGAGGAAGAGCATTCTTTATTGTGTATATTACTTGTTTATTTGAATTTTTTTATCAAAATTCAAATAGATAGTCAATAAAAAAACAACTTTTCATAAAAAAACAATCATTCTTTTGGAGCCTTTATGATCATTAGTTGTATTGATAGCCGTTGGTTGTAGCATGCTAGTAGAGGATTGTTGGGTGTCGGCTAATGAATAGTATCTTAATTCTTCATATACAGAATTTTATTACTTAAGGGTGCTTAACTTCCTTGTGCTAATAGTGGAGAGTACATTATGAATGAATCATAATCTAGTCTCCACCGAATGCAGTTTTTGCTCCCTGCTCCTCCTCTATATGAAACTGCTCTGAAGAAGGGAACCAATGGTGCCCGAAACTGTAAGCACTCTTAATAAAATTCTGTATATGAAGAATTAAGAAAGTGTTCATTAGCCGAAACCCAACAATCCTCTGCAATCTTTCTTTTGGAGGATCACCTGAAAAGGAGAGACCCCTTATTTACTCTTATGTGTATGGATTTTAATGTACATATATGCACCAGAAAGGTCTGTTGAGATTGAGATGGGTGTCGTGAATGTTAAAGGGATGAGCCATTGGATTGGGTTCGGGCTATTTTTACCATTACGGAAACTGTTAGTTCGTGCTGAAGGGTATTTGCAGTTATCAGCGGATGCTGTTAGCCAACAAAGTAAGTACTTATTTTTAAGGAGGAAATGAGTGAGCAAGACATATATCTTTTGAGGTCGGACATGACAGCTGTCTGACTAATATCGTGTGACTGGATTATTATTCTTAGTTCTGGAGGAAACAGCGATTGTCGTCATAGGCCCCAATTGCCGTAGTATTAAGATGCCAGGACGATAATTGTTCTGTGCTGTTTTTCCGTATCCATTATGTGGGTAACAGTCATTCGATGAACTAGCTTTGTCGACATTTCTGAAGAGTTTCTGTCATCAGTGCTAGTTCTTTTTGTAATAATGATGAGTAAATTTAAAAGAAAAGAAAAAACCGAATAAAGACAAACCAAAAGTATAATATTCACATATTCAAAAAATACAGGGTGTCTCTGAACGATCCAACTATAAGTTTAAAAAAATGCTATTTTTAATTAGTTATTTATTGATACCAAAATCTTAACAAAGAGGGAAATTTTACTTTTTAAATATGACATTACTTAAATGACGCCCGTTTGTTTGACGACACTCTTCAAACCTTGTGCGGACGTTATTGAAGACTTTTCCAAGAAGTTGTTGAGTTCGAAAAAGTAAGGTCCAATTATGCACTTCGTGGACATTGCGACCCAAACTGTAACTTTGGGGCTATGCAAAGGGCGTTGGTGTAGCAACGTTGTTGGATTGTTCTCTGCCCAAAATCGGAAATTTTGGCGATTCACATAACCGTTCACGTGAAAATGGGCCTTGTCGCTAAAGTAAATGTTGTCAAAATCTTTAAATCTCTCTAACATTATTTACATAATTTAACCTAAGAACATAATAATTTTCACACTCAATTAGCGCCAACTAAAAATGTAAGAACTGAGCTTCCTAGCGTTGCCCCTCCCCCACCTCTGCTCACTCGTAGCGTCTCGTTCACTTGTAAAATAATTGGACCGTTCTGAGACACCCTGCATATATATATTTTTTAATATTTCATTTGCAACAATATTAATGGTGTTTTGTCCTCACTCTAGGAAAATTATTTACTAACGGTGTATTCCGTCTTAAACAAACGATAAATTACAGGCCTGTCTGCCTGATTTCATTGGCTGCATGGTCTCTGTGCTACCTTTTCAAAATTATTTTATTTCTTTAGCATTATAGTATTAGTGATGATTATGGCAACATTTGACATTTTGTTTATTATTATTTATTTTTTTTACTAGGAACCAGTAAAGGAGTTTCACCTTGATAAAAGTAACCTATTTATTCCGAAAAGTTGCCAAAGCTGTTGTTGTTTGTGATAAACTTCGTGACCGATAACCACACAAAATGAAAAACAGATAAAATACAGTGTTTACACTTGGTAGGGGTATGCTACTCTTAGCCGTTAATTGACAGTTATTGCCCCTCTTCATTGGATCAACTCGAGAGGCCGAATTTGGTGAGCCGGCTTGAAGAGAAGGATTTCTCAACAGGGATGGTGGTCGTGTCTGCAGTTTAGTTGGTGGAGGTAGAGTATTTAACCGGATATCCAGGGTACCTGAGATCCCAGCAGGTGCGACTTGAAACGTTTCTGTCAAAAAAAAGTAATATTTAGATTATTAAAAGTCTGCTTTTCGCGTGGCTGAACTTTCTTATGATGGATATCTATTTATAATATAGATTTACGTATTTATTATGACCTATAAAATGTTTTACATAAAGTTTAGCGGCCATTTTAAGTTGTATTAATTTTTTATAGACTCGTAGATTGCTTTTTCCTTGCTATACCGGACTCGGAGCCACTCTCAATAGCTTATTCAATCTTAAAGGCCTTTGACCTGGTCTAATGAGAAATCTTAAAGGTCTGCCAATCATGGCAGTTACTTTGCTGTGGTACACGTAATTACTGGATTATGTTAAGGGATCAATCCCCCCCCCCATTTTAACTTCTATATAAATACTTGGGAAGTATTGTATTACAAAAACAAATTATACCATATTTTACTTATATTGAATGTGTGCCTCTCTATCTCTGTGTGTTTATATATATGCTATCTTTGGCTTCCTGTTTTGCATACTTTGATATACATAAACATTTTCTCAACGTTTTAAACTTTTACTTATGATTGATTTTCAGTCTTCTAAAACTTTACCTGCTCCATGAACTTTAGTCGAATAAAATTAACGGGCATTGCTTTTCATAAACAACTACTTCACGTCTTCGCTTTGCTGATGGAAATAGGTCTCCCACCTTCCATTTTATTTAGTACTTCGGAAGTTAAGTATGAAGAACGTGAATTTAATTTTTTTTTTTAAATAACATTCTGTTATTCTTATAAATTGTCTGACTAATTTCTTGAAAGGTACTTAGTTATATACGTATTCCATCTATTTTGCGTAGGGCAAGCCTTATCTCAGTGTGATTGTTGATAAGCCTTGACACGCCTTCATCATATAGGTTATACATCCCTTGGCTTTAAACGGTGAAAGCTAGAGCTGCGAAACATGACATGACTAATACACAACCATCCATGGTGAGCTGAATGCTATAATAAGGCTAGATAGGACGGTTGTCCCTGACTAAACGAATCGCCAACTGCCTAGGGAACCAGCAGTATTGACTACAAGGTCGACTACCTTAACGGGTCCTTGCTAACCCCTTATCTTATCAATGACTTGGGTCAAGGCGCTCTGACTCATCCCACGGCTAAAATTGGATCTTGTCTCCGCTCTACGCTCCCAGTCAGCAGAATAATTTCTTTTATTAATCCCTCTTCTGCTTCTTCTTTCAGTAGGTCATGTTGTCTGCTGAATATTGCAAGTACTTGAGCTAAAAATAGCTGGGTAAGAATATAGAGAATAATACGTCAGGGGAAACTTAGGTAACTGCTGCAGACTGCCGCCAGACGCTACTGATTATGTTCTTCACGAGTACAGCTACAAATAATTTGTAAATCATATTAATGACTCAATTTTTTTAAGTGTACATTCTAACCGAATCATACATCCGTTCGCCTTTTATCGTCAACACTGACACACTATTCACACTTGGCGCTGACATATAAAAAAAAAATAAATAATTGTTATTATTTGTAAACGTCTAAGGATTTTATTTAATGAGTTCGTCACTAATGAATTCCTATACCCCTGGTGAGATTAGAACTCACGGCTCTGGGTTTACTTAGTGAGATTAAGACCAACACTTTTACTTACACAGCTAACGAACCTGAGCCCCTTCTCCGAAAAAAATAATAATTGTAAAACCTATAAAGTACAGTCAGATAAAATATCGCAGATTTTGCTTCTATGGAACCAAAGAGGTTTTGATCCTTGAAATTTGGTGATTGGCAAATGAAGAAGACTTTGCCTTACCGGGTGTTCACTTGGTGAGTATATGACCTACTTGTAGCATTGAGGTCATTATTTAATATGAAAATATTACCTTTTTTTTTTTAATTAAATGGTTGTTTATTTGAAGCTGGGACATCCAAAGTTCCATATTGCATTTGTTGCATTACATCCCGAGCGTGTAGTATGGATGAATGAAAATTGAGGAAAATTATTTCCACCCGCAAATAACTCGCTGTAGAAAATTAATCGTTGTGTCCAATTGTTTGAAACAAGCCGTTCACTGATAATTTTAACAGTTTTAATTCAAAACGGACTCCCAGTTTTTCAATAAGCATTATTATGATTACTATGATAAACATATGGTAGTAAATCTATTTTGAATTAAATCCATTTTCGAAGGACTCCGGTCAGCCATTTGAGTTGAATCGTTGGCCTTTTGGTAAACGAAAGAGTCTAGGGTTCGATTTCCGCGTTGGCAATAGCAATTTCTTTTTTGACGAATTAATTAAATAAAATTCATGCCCACCCTGGCAAGAAAAGGTTAATAAATAACATAACATAATCTGATTGTAGAGCTATTAAAAATTATCAATCAACGTATTAAAATAATTAGTAGAAATTATTTTGTGAGAACCATAATTATTTCTCTTACCTTTGTAATTCGCTACGCTCCTGCTTTAATATTTATGAATTTTCTAGCAGATTTCCCTTACGGTGAGATTTGAAATATCTCCGTTATTATGCGTAAGAAAGAAAAATATGTTATTCACTTGGAAAATGTTTATGATTAGTTAGTTTATTTATCTTTGTTTTTACACAAGGCATTATTAATAAGTAGTTGTTGGTTTAATTTTTTATAAACTTAGTGGTGTAAGTCACACTTTATAAGATATAAATTTTACTAAATGAAGATTAACATTAGTACATAAATATTATGAACTGTATATCATTACTTTCTATTGAATAGCTAATAAGAGCTAAGTTGTGGGATTCTCCTTCGAGATAAACTATTTTTCATTCACATTGACTACTCGTTTCATCTTCAACTTGTCCATACCTTTGCGAAATTTGGTATATAATACAACAACGATGGAAGTTGCTGTTCTCTCTTCGTTAGGAGGTGTACTAGAGATTTTGTTGTATTCTTTTATAATTAATAAGTTTTCTTAAGATTTTTCTAGAATCAAAAATTTTCCTTAAAATACCTTTTCCAATTTGTTTGTGGTAAGGTAATGCGTCAAGAAAGGTTTCGTTCATTGGATACACAGTATACATAGTTTAGTTCATTGGATACAGTAGAGAAAAGAATTGTGCTATAGTTGCTATGGTGATAATCAACTGTAATTAGTTCTTAAATTCATGAGCTTAGATGCAAACGGTTCATTTATTGTCCTCCTTTAGTAATGTGTTACTAATTCATTTTTACCTCAAAGGGTAGTCGATTATTTCTTGTGCATCTATTCAGTTTATGATTATTAATTTTTGCTTTGTTTTTTAGTGGTACCTTAATATCAGTGAGAATTGAACTCGTGAAAGTGATGCCTGGACGCCTTCTTGATTGTGCTTAGTAGATGATTTGCTCTTAGATTATAGGGGCTGCTTGGTAAGCAGTAGGAGGGCTGGTGGTCTCTAGTTAGATTGGTGGAACCCACAGCTTGGTCGGAAACAGCTGACTCCATCGAATTCAGCGATAGGATCTGATGGTTCGCCACCCCCCGATATCAATCAGCAATGGCCGCTCGTCCCTCCTACTCCTATGTTTCAATCAATTTGGATTTTAGCACTTTTGGCATGTTTTAATTGCTCCAGCCTCGCCCACGCGCTATAACTCCATTTAATAATTCCATAGAAATTCACACCATGCCTCTTCATTTACAATTCTCTTTTCCCGGTATTTTACGATATCAGACTGTCAAGTGCCACTTTTGAACAATGAGTAATGTCCGTTCCTTTATTAGTTTGTCAATAATGACTAATGCGCTCGTTTTAGACTGCTTTTTCATTTACTGTGATATATCAGCTATTTTATATTTCACAATTTAGTAGTATTTAATACTATGTTTTTATATAAAAATACAATTTTTTTTAGATTATTTACGGCGCCTTATTAATTATAGTAGAACAGGTAATTGATAAGCACAATGATGAGAAAAAATAATGAGAAAAGGGTTCCCGTTATATCTAATAAGAAATAGTGTTTCACATAATTGCATTATCATTATTTAGGGCGTAATAACCCAGTAGTTTCTCGCCCAAATTAACCTAACCTAACCTAAATGCATTATCAGTAGAAATATAAAATAAATTCAATAAGGATACTGACATTATAACATATGAATGATAGTAAAGGATCCTTGGGTATCGGCTTTACAGAATCTCAATCCTTCAGATTGAGGAGTTTATTAATTTATTTTTCTGACAGTTTCGAGCAATATTGGTTTTCTTCTTCAAAGCTACAATTGTAAGAGTGTAAGAGCAACGATAGTCATAAGTATCAACAATTATGAAATTGTAACATGTTTCACAAATTTCTTACACTTGCTATTTTTCGTTAATTGTTTAAATTGTAACATACAATCCTTTACTATCAAACAATAACCAACGGCTAACCACCAACTGGTTGATTATAAAATTTGTATAATTGATATCTGATATTGTCAAATATTAATTGATAATCATAATACTTCTGCTTAAAATCCCGTGAAGAGCTGAGGACTACCTTACTCGTGTTTTTTTTTTGTTCGGAAGTCATGTTATCCCTCATGGTATCATTGTTGTCCCTTGAACTGTTGTGTGATCTCAACCACAGTTTGTTTTTGATAAATATTCTTAATTTTTTTTTTTCACGGGTAGTTCATCTATTCCCTTGTATATTGAATAATGATCTAGAAACTCGAAGCCCGGGAATCGCACAACCAAAACAATTTACTTTGTCTCTCTGAAGAATTATTCCAAGTTCATTTTGGTTTTGAAAACGACCCTCGTATTAGTTAGCTGCTTTCGGTAAAAATATATCAAGCAATCGATAACAGTTTAATATAGCAAAAATATATTTTCTTGCCTGAATAAAGAAAAGGCGTTAAACATATTATAGGGAAGGACGAAACCTGTAAGTTGGCATTTGAATAAATATCTTGATGTTACTGCTGTTGTAAGAGCTGTCCCATTGGTGACAAACAACCTTTATTTTAGTCTCCGTTGTACTTATGCGTGTTCATTGAGTCCATGACCTTAACAGTTAGACGTTTGCATTAGCGGAGGTGTCAGTGACTCAGACGGCTTGGAAGGTAAATACCAGCGGACATATGTATTGCATGTTTATGTACAACCAAGGACTGACCACATCCTGTCCCCTCCCACTGAAGACCCACGTTAACTCTCTTGAATACCCTTTCAAGTCTATTCATTGAACTTATTGCACTCATTCAAGTTCAACAAACAAGTTGGAACTTTATTGGTTTTCATATGTGTCAATGCCGATCTTTTAAAAAGGGCAAAGAATTCTGTATTAATTATAAGTATATTTTTTGAAAGTAGCTACGTTTAGTAAGTAAGTAAAGTCAATTCATTTTCCAGTAAATGACATTACAATGTTTTTCAGAAATATATAGTAATTTACTAAGTGCTTGGTATATACCGTTAGCACGAGTGATGCACGATTCTGTTCATAATAAAAAATTCTTCTATATAAACATTTAAGTAAGCCTAATAAAAATTTGTAATGATATTGCATAATATTGATGTTAAAAAGAAAGAATAGTAGTAACAGTAGAAGTGTTTCCTTTATATACGATCGTATAACAACGACTGAAGCTATAAACTAAACTCAAAACACAGGGGCCTGCGATATCTTCCAGCTCTATTCAGATATTTATACTAGTTAATGTAATCTTCTCCATTCATGGATGGCTATTACTTGATCCCTGCTGAGAGTAATTCGACCAAATGTTGCAAGGCGGAACTGCCGGAGAATGGGACAAACAGCGAGTGATAGGTGTCTTCAGATTCCTGGAGGTTACACAGTCAGCTGTTGGAGGTGTCTGTCTAATCCAAGGCTTCTTGATCAATTTGAGAGTTTCTGTTCTGCATCTGGCTATTGCTCTCATATAGTGGAGATTATTTACTTGAGTGCATTCTAATGCTTGGGAGTGAAATGAGAGTTCTTTGTATAAATCATGGAATTGTGAATCGGCAAGGTTTTGTTTAAATTTATCAATTTCTATTGACTTTAATTGCATCAGTAATTTTATTCTTCTTACTCATAGGAACTAGCTCCGTTTAGAGCCTAGAGGTGTCCAGAATAGAATTCGAACACACCTGCAAGTATATTTTGACCAGCCACGCACACGTGCACACTCACAGACCTAAATTATCTATTCTTAGTAACCTTGAGGTTTTCAAAAATAGTGTCGAGAGTACAGTTTGAATAGCCCTCTTGGTAAATCTACTAAAGAAGTTTATGTGAATGCATTTAAAAAAAATAAATAAATAAATAACTTTTTACTAGGACTTTCGTTTTTCTGTTGAGTTACGACAGAGGTTAAATCATTCCGTTTTAGCAGATTTCCCTTAAGGGAAATCAGCTATTGAGGTCGTACTCATGACGCGAGTTTCGAAAAATTTCTTCAAATGTCCATCGATCCTACCCAGGAGATAACGAAAATGAGGTCCGTTCAAAATTTTATATATATATATATATATATATATATATATATATATATATATATATATATATATTGTCTGTTAACGCTCTAGCGGTCGCAATTTTTGTTTGATCGGAATTTAATCGTTTTATGTAAAAAGGAAGATCAAGTTCGTTAATGGCTGAAATCGGACCAGTGGGAGGGGGGGATTTTCGGAATATTCGAAATATCTCCGTTATTATGCGTCTGATCGAAAAATTGTATAGAATCAATCTTATTGCAAATTAAATTTACTATAAATATTGTTTTATACATTTATTCTGTATCTTGAATATTAACCGAGATATTTGCATTGGTCGGCAGGAGTGAGCTGTTTGGTACTTTCCGAAGAGAGCTCTGGCGGCCGTTTTCGTAACTATTCGTCCCTCGTCCACCACGAAACGTGCTGTGGTTCGTTGTTAATTATGCATTAGATTGTTGATTGGTCAATAGAGCTGAGCCCATTTACATAAATGTAAGACAAGAGCTTTACTTATGGTTGAGTGAAAGCGTATATGGTTGCACATTGGGTCTTAACAATGTTTGTTGTATCAGTTCTCACAGGCTCGCAGGGTTGTATTCCAACTCCATTAGCACAGGCCCATTGTCTATGGGCCCAATATGGGAACTGAAAGTTGTTCGGCCTCACTTTCCTTCTGTCGCTCATTCAAAGTTCAGACATTTACATACAATTGTTCGTTTTATAGTTCCCTTTTCTCATGGGTTCTAGCGAGGAACGATCTTTTATTTCCTGCTCATTATGGCATCTCTGAGTCTTTTTAGAGTATTTCGCTCATTGAGCAAAGGTGTCAATGGCCAAAACAAATCGATTATCTCTCAGTTGTGCCGATCAGCCCCAACAGCCCTATTCCTGTCATTATTCTACAATTGCATTTTTCTTTCTGTCGAGATGAACTCTTTTCATTTCAAGTGCAATACTGTAATGGCAGAACCGGCACCAGAATCCTTACCATCCAAGGTTTGGCGATTCTCACTTCTCTAAATTGCTTATTTATTACTGCATCTATTTGCAATACTTCTTTGTAAAGTATGATCTTGACACAAAATAACTCGGGGAAAACGTCCACTATCTATTTCCTTTTCGTTAAGCATCGTGCCTTCCAGACTCTGTTCTCAGTGCTCAACTTTAGTGTGCCTCCGCTCAACCACTAAGTCCTGTGTTCACTTTCGTTTTCTCTCTCTATTCTTCTCTATGAGAAAATTGGTATATTTTTGCAATTTCGAAACATTTCACTGTAGTACTCATGCTGTGTTTCGTTTATATTTATTTTTAATTTTTGAACCTAAAGGTGGGCTGCGATGTACTGAAATAATTCTCTGACAATAAGAATAATTAATGTCAGTCATTTACACTTGTTTTGTGTGTGGAATATAATGTGGTAGTAAACACCATCGACCAAATAGCTCAGGTATTTTTTATTTTATTTCTGGGCCGATCAAAATCATTATTTTATTCCTAGTTTTTAGATATGGTTTTCTTAATAAGTAACATGAGGTGCAGTAACATTTTCACTTTATTCTCTTTACCAAACCACTAAAAATAAATTTTGGATAAAACAATAACCATTAAAAAAAAAAAAAAACCTTCAATGTTCTGAATATACACAAAAACTTGGATTAATTGAAATAACAATAATTGTAAATTAGTCCTTTTTGTAGTAACAGATATCGCGTCATCATCAAATTGTAGAAGTCCTTCATGGAAAGGACTAAAGAGATTCCCCACCAATGGATTAAGAAATTTAAAACCAGAGACTAAAATGGCGATAACTTAGCACTTTCCACTCACAGAGGCTTCGCTTCTTCTCTTCCTAACTTTATTATTTTTTAGCTGTGAAGACATCTTCTAAGAAAAAAAAACACCATTCTTCAGCATCATACCAATGCTGTATACTGTTACCCCACAGCTTTCCGAAGGAAAAGAGATTTCAGTCCAAACCAAACATTTTATCTTTAGCTTGAATGTATTGAAATTGAAAACAATTTTTCATTTTTAAATCTGATAAATACAAACTTTTTTGGTGTAAGAAAATAACTTTCATTACGTTTATAAGGAGCGTCCAATTGAAAAATCACTCTCCTAATCGTTTGTGTTAATTTTATTCTCCCGAATACTTTCATAGCTTCGTTACTATTAAGGACATTCCTCATTCACAGCTAGCGACATACTAAGTCAAATGGAGGTATGAACCAGTGTTGTTATGCACATTCGTATCTAGTTTCCTATAGACTTTCTTTGGGGGTATTGCTCTTGATTGATATCGCTTATGATTTTTCTTGCAATTGTCCGCGTAGGTGGAACTTGGAAGGACATGTGAAACATCATTTGATGTACCACACATTTCCTATTCAGTTCGGAAAGGGCTGAGAGGCTTGTCCGATCTGTATTATCAGGATCCGCAGTGCTAGTATTTGTGATTTTGCGTGGTCCTTTATAATGCGGCGAGGGAGTGACGATACGTCCGGGTGGTCCCATAGGAAGGTAGTGGTGTAGTATTGCCGTGGGGAACGAGTCAGGCCGGTAGGTATCCAGATGAAAGTGGAGCAGGCGTATAGCGGACTCGCTAGTTCACCGTTCACTAGTACCCGTTCCTTTCTCACACACTATTCTCTAATAGCTTCGGCCGTGTCTTGTAGCCGGCGAGGATTTTTTTTTTTATGTCCTTCGCCGTGTATGCCGCTCAGGCCGTGGGAAACCTTCCTAGGGGCGAAACCTCACCGATAAGGTCTTATTAGTTCAGTAACATTATTACATTCCACTATTTTCATTCTCCCTAGGAAACAAAGTCCGTCACGCAGGATCTGCATAAAATAAACAGATTTCCCTAGTGCTGGCGTGGCACTGTTGTTATCTCCCCATGTATTCTCTATTTCTAAGTAAAAATTGATGAGTAGAACTGGGGGTTTAGGGAAGGCTAAATGCAAGAAGTATGAAAAAATGTATGTAGCAACAATGCTGTAGACAATTTATAAACCAATGTAAGCTGTAGAGCATTAATAGCTTAACAAGATTGGACCTGTTTCTGGACCGATTTTAGCCATTTTCTTTAGCGTTGAATGGAACCCTTAAATATCGAGTATCGTATACTAAAATAAACATTTTAGGGTCAAGTACGTAAATTCTTATTAATTAATATCACCATACAACACATTTCCGTGTATCTCTCAAAATAGTCCGTTGAAAATTTGGTATTTAGGCTTGGAATGAGGCTATTCATGAGATATTGGCTTATTAACGTGCGGTGGCACGGGGCTTACAGAAGACTGAAAATTTAAAAAAAAAAACACAAATATCTTGGTTAATATTCGAAATAGAGAAAAAGTGTATAAAAAACATTGATAGAAAATTTAATTTTCGATGTTTATTGAAAAATATTTTGAAAATCCCGTCCTGAGTACAACTTGGTCATGAATAAACCCAGTATAAAGTAGTTTTTTAGTATGTTAGAATATAGGAATATATTTTTACCTTTGAAAACGTGAGGTTCTATTAGTAAATCTGAGTTTATCTAATCTCCGTAGATAGCCTCAGGCTAGCGTTATGAGTTAAAGGTTCACATGGTAAACCTAGAGTGGTGAGTTCGATTCCCTACTGGGCTATAGGAATTAATTTAGTGACGAACTCATCAAGTAAAATCCTTCGTCCCACCCTGGCTAGAAATGGATGGTAACCTGTAGATAGCCCGTCCCAATTAGCCATAGTAGCAAAAAAGTGGGCGTTAATTAATAATAATAATAATAAGCTTGAAAGAATTAGGCAATAGAAAAATAACTTCATGTCATTTTGGTCCCCACACACAGCTATACATTCTATTTAAATTAATATTTCGGCATAGATTACAGTATTCAATAAATTTAATATATTTTTCTTTTCACTGGGTTCAGAACATGCTAATTGTGATTCCTGACCTTTGAGGTCAATTGAAGCTTATAAATAAAATAGTTACATAGTATTGAAATTCAACCTTGCACAATATTAGTGAAGAGCATTTATTGGTGCAGCACATTTATCTCTCTTGTCTTATTATTATTTTTTAATTAAAAACCGGATGTACCTAGGGTTGATTGTCTCTCCTTTTAATATCAATAGTTACAGTATCCTTCAGACGTCCCCAACGGTAGTCTGCAAGCATTTATAGTTCCCATCTACCTGGAAAACTATTCTCATATTCACTAATTTCTTGTTGAATGCCTTATTTCTAGCTAAACCTTTGTTTTCCGGAGAGAAACTCAAATGGAAATCTAGGAAATGGTTCTGATTGACTAATCCAATGTGGTTCTGTAATTGCTTGATCTGGAAATAGCTTTGCTCTGAAAGAGGGGTTGTCCCCGCTCTCTTTTACCGTAGAACCCGACCAGCTCGATCAACTGGAAAACCTTTTCACTCTTGGAAGGAGGAGAATTAATTG
This sequence comes from Riptortus pedestris, assembly GCA_019009955.1. Taxonomy (NCBI): domain Eukaryota; kingdom Metazoa; phylum Arthropoda; class Insecta; order Hemiptera; family Alydidae; genus Riptortus; species Riptortus pedestris. The sequence goes on along the minus strand of CM032229.1, from coordinate 29,497,310 downwards.
AACCGAAAGCCATTTTGTTGATTTATGAGTAATCTAATTGTTTTGATGGCCCTTATACAACAGCTAAGATATATTTTTATAACTAATTTCAAACAAGTGTTGAGAAAAATAAACAACCACTATGCTTTGAGACGGGATAGCTAAATATACTATATTTTATGATGTAAACAGGGTTTCTGTTCCTATTACTATCTACTGAAGAAAACGTAATCATATTTTATTTTTACTATGACTGTATGTATTTTAACATATCTTTTATAATAAGATGGATTTACCAATTATTTTATTTTATAATCGGCTCAGGTTAATCATGTGAGTTATAGCGTCGGCCTTAATGTCACATGGTTTACCATACCAGGCACATGGAGGTATTTACGTATAGCTGTCGAGTTCGATTCTCGCCTGGGCTGTAGGAATTTATTTAGTGACGAACTCATTAAATAAAATCCTTAGTCCTACCTTGGATAGAAAAGGGTGGTAACCTGTAGATAACCCGTCCCAATTAGCCATATTAACAAAAAGTGGACGTTAATAAACAATAATATTTATTTATTTTATAACTACAAGAAAAAGTGACAATCGTTAAAATTAAAAACACCTCAATAAATAAATGTTTTCTGATGATATTTAATAGATTACCTAAGACGAATTTTTATTCGGGCTTACTGGTGAATATTTTTGCATGTTGCCTACTGTTACCAGGGTATCTCTCATGTTAACAACCCTTTCTTTTTTCATGTATAAATTAAATATTAATACCAGCATTCAAAACGTTCATAACTATTAGTTGTTAGAGACAGTTAAGTTTTACTTCACTTTTCATAGGTGATTGTTATGCAGGTTGCACGCGCTTAGTACGACCACTTTCGTAGTTTTTTTATTCCCTTATGTGTTCTGTAAATAATATAAATGTATGGAAGTATGTTCTTCTCTATCCTGTTTTTATTAGATTGTGTTGTCATTTCCAAGCTTATTTTAACCTTATGTAATTATTACACTTTTATAAGTAGAAATTTGTTTTTTTATTTAGTGTTTCAATTATATTTTTTCTTCTTTCTTTTTATATACCATGAGATTTTTACTTTTTTTTTTTTTTCGTGACTGTTCCATGTGTCAATGCATGTGATAGTATGTTTAAGGGTAACCAAGCCTAAGGGTAGGTAGTGGATACATGGAGGTGTAAATATAATGAAGGGATGAGATAATCCTGCTAATACGAGTCTGGATGTAATTAGTGTGTGGAATATTGGTATAGAGGAGGCGTTAGAGAGTTGTGGGTGTACATGGCTGTAGGCTGTTGTACGACCATAATGGAGGGGAGAACTCTACCTTGCAAACACTAAATCCCTCTCAAACTCTCTCATTGTCACAATTCGCTATAACTCCGACAACCAAAATGCTGACAACCGACTAATATTAGTAATAATGCTCTCATTTCCACGGTAACAATTTATTGAAGCGACACGGCGCACAGTGGGTCGGATGGCCAATCTAGGAGGAAATAATTCATGAAATCAAAAGATCTAATTAAGTTATTTGCCTTAATCTGGAACGTCTATTAATCCAATATGGCATGATATTTTGGAATTAGCACCAGTACAAACATCACAAGAGTACACAAACAATGACAAATCCGATGTTTTCATTCTAATGATTAACAAGTTTGCAGTTCAGTTTTACCTAAAATTTTACTTAGAAAGGTTGTTTTTTCTGTATTTAAATTATCGAAAGTAAATTATTAAACTATTTTATTAAGAAGGACACCATATCCATAGGTAAGTTAATAATAAAAATACAATATCTCAAAATTATACGAAATAAAAAATGTTAACGTCCTTAAAAAAAATTTACCGCATAATACCGCTAAGATAATTATGTCTGTTGCTGTTTATAATACAAACTAACATTTCATAAAAAATAGAATTGCTAATATTTGCTAACTTTGACGTAGGGGCTATTTTCAGAAAAAGAAATCACGATTACGAGACTGGACGTTTTTCTTCTTTGGCAAAGCTGTTCAAACACAAAGCCAATAATTGAGGCCATTTTGTCAGAATTTGCTGTGAAAAATATCCAACAACATTCATTGGAAAAATTGACCAGTAATTTAAACATTTTGTTGTCAGAAATTAAAATTAAATGGCAAGAAGCTGGACGATACAAAGATTTGTTTCTTTAAAAAAATACTATTTGGTTGGGAGGAACCTCTGCCATCTACCTCTGGAGGTCGACCAATTAAGCCATTTGAAGACTGCTGTGCTAAAACGAAGAATACAAAAATAGGAGATATTATAAAAAGACCTTTAAATGAAATAGTGTTTGCTTCTGAAGTCGCTGTAAGAAAGTCGGGAAAACGTGATGCAGCTAACATCACATCTTGACTACTTTGTCATCTGGCTATGAGATTAATGTCGACAAATTCCAGACATACGTTCAAGATACAAGAACGTTATACCTAAGTACATATTCATGGTATTACATGCCCGTGACTGTTCATAAAAGTTTGACCCATAGCACCCAAATAATTAAAAAGTGCATTATCGGAATGCTATCGGAGGAGGCTCAGGAGTCTCGAAATAAAGATTTGAGGCGATTTCGAGAGTGCCATACCCGGAAATGCTCTCGAATAGATACAAATACGGATTTAGCACAAAGGCTGTTGGTGACTTCAGATCCTTTAATTAATTCTTTTAGGAAGGAGACCAGGAAAAGTCGAAAACGTTTACATAAGGATGTGCTATCGCTTTTGCAGCCTCCAAGTTCTAATATAAATAAAGATTCAGAAAGCGATAATTAGCGATAGTGATAGTTATGATGAACTGATAATATTTCCCATTAACTGTTCTTCTTTTGTGATTTCAATTGTTACCTATGTTTTGGATTTTTCTTTATTATTGTGGTTATTATTTTCTTTATATATTGTGGTTATTATTTACGACTAAATAATTCTATAATAATAATAAAACCATAAAACATTAAAAAATAACAAGTTAGCAGTTTTTTCCTCCTAGATCGGCCATCCGACCCACTGTGCGGCGCTTGGATGCAGGGCATCATTGTCGAAAGCGTTCTTCAATAAACTGTTGCTGTGGAAGTGTGGCCATTTTTCCATTACCTGAATATAATTCACTTCCACCTGCCAGAATATTGTTGTTAGTAGGTTAAGCTAGTTAACTGACATAGTGCAAGATAACTGTTTTTATGAAATGAAATGTGTTTATTTCCATTAAACGTTGTCATAACATAATAGGATGCGTCATTTGTAAATCTATTGATGGTGTACAATTGTTGTTCTATGTATTTTTTCGTTGTTCAAGTAGTAAGTTCGAGTAATTCGAACCTTCTGGCTTTCAGGCAGAATATGTGGTGAGAAGAGATCACTAGTGTGTTATTCTAGCAAGAGGGTCTGCGTGAAGGACTTTTTTTTCAAAGACTTTAATAAATAATAATAATGTTCTATAATAGTTTTTATGTACACCGTAACTTGACCAAACTTGATATTTAAACGTTTTATAAAAAAATAAAGATCAAGTTCGTTAATGGCTGTATTCGGCCCTTGGGGAGGGGAATTTCGAAATATATTTGTTATTTTACGTCAGATTAAAAAAGTGTATAGAACAAATAATATTGGAAATTGCATGTTCTTTAAATGCTGCTTTATACGTTTTTTCTTTGGCGTGATTATTAACTTGAAATATTAGTATTTTTTATTTTTCAGCCTTCTGTAAACCCCCACTCCAACTCTAATGATATTAACAATAAGCTGTTATATCATGAATCATTTTACCTGAAGTTTAAATACAAAATAATGTTCATTGAACTTTTACTTTTTGAGATAAATGTCAATACGTGGCGCACGAGGGAAATATGCTTAGTTAACGCAGCCCCTGCGTGACTTTTTATGTTTAAAACACTATGTTGATAATCATAACCAAAACTGTTTGTTGATAAAGTCTTTAGTTCTGATAATATTGAAAGGTATGAAAGGAAAGACGTGGGCAATTACTTTCTGTTTATTTTCCGGTCCCTGTGTAAAGGAATCTCAAGTCGGTTACCCAGATTTATAAATAACATTTCTTCGATCCTTGAGAAACCAGCTCGAATAAAAAGTGAGTCAAAGTGACCACCAACTCTTTTATGTTCTGTGAGACCCATTTCATCCAAATTGTTCACTCAACATGAATCAGGTTTTGATGTGAACAACCACAGCATGAGTTTTGTTGAGTTTTCACAATGTAAAATTTCGATTTTTCAACCGACTTATTTTTAATATATAAAATCCTGAGGAAACGCAATATAGGGACACGTTTCTCATCCCCCTGTTTACTAGTCACAAAAATTTGAATATATTTTCCTGTCCTATCGAACACAATGCTTCATGTTATTTAATTTTCGTTTTTTCTATCTTAAAACAAAATGCGTAAACAAAACTTTTGGCTGCTAACAGCATACCGACGTCAGTCATTTTTATATGAACTTCTGGTGGTTTATTATTCTATAATAACTATCTCTAATACTATCTGCTACAGCTGTATATAAAAATGCCGGATGCGTAATCAAAGCAGATTTCACACATGCTGATATAACCCACTTTTGATCCCATATCACAACACATTCCCTATTTCTATGTAAAAAACAAATGAGTAGATTGGAATGGTGGGCGAGGGGAGGGTTTTTTTTTTTTTTTTTTTTTAATTTTATTTTACTTCCACTTTATGCTACTAATCGGGACGGGCTATCTACAGTTTACCATCCTTTTCTAGCCAGGGTGGGCACAAGGAGTTTATTTAATGAGTTCGTCATTAAATAAATTTCTACTGCCCAGGGCGGGATTCGAACCCGCCACTCTAGGTCTGTCATGCGAGATTAGGAACAACGCCCTAACTCACACGGCCAACCCGAGCCCAAAAGGGGAGGGGGTTTACTGAAAACTAAAAAAATCCAAATATCTCGGGTAATATTCATGATGGAGAATATATGCAATAACATTTTTAGGCAATAAAATGTTCAATAACATTGTTTGTATGCACGTTTTCGATCCAACGTATAATAACGAAGATAGTTCAAATTTTCAAAATTCCTTCCCTTTTAACCCCCCCCCCCCTCCACCTATCCGATTTTAGCCGTTAACAAACTTGATCTTTCTTTTTTATATAAAACGCTTATGTATCGAGTTCGGTAACGATTAAACAAAAATTGTGACCGCGAGTCCGGTAACAGACAAATATATTTGGAATGGACCTCTTTTTCGTCGTCTCCTAGGTAGAATCGATGGACATTTCAGTAAATTGTTCAAACATTGCGTCATGAGTACAACCTCAAAGGCTGATTTCTCTTAAGAGAAATCTGCTAATAAGTGGGCTTCCCTTCATAGGGAATATATAATAAGCATACCTGTGAGAGCCCAGTGAGCTGCTCGTTAACTGCTTGGTTTGTTTATCAGCTTATCCAGTATCCCCTAATGGACTGGACCGAACTCGTAGGGTAAGTGCTGCGAAATGTTTCCGAATGAAAAAATAACAATGTATTACTTACTTCAGTGAATGTTTTTATTAATACCCATATGTATTTTAGCAGATTTCCCCTAAGGGAAATCAGCTATTGAGGTCGTACTCATGATGCGGAGGGGTTAGAATGTGAAAACCAAACTTATTGTAAATTTAATTGCCTATAAACAATGTTAATTCTCTAATATGAATATTAACCGAAATATGTGCATATTTTCCTTCTTCGGCAAACCCCAGCTCCTACTCATGTCATATTTACAATAAGCTGTTCTTACATGAACGTCTTTTTTCTAATCTTAATACCAAATAGTTTTTTCATGAGACCATTATTTTGCAAGATACATGCAAATTCGTTGTGTGTTGACGTCATCTATTAAGTTTTTACGGTCTTGTCTCGAAAATGTTCATTTGATCTATACCATACAGGATATTTGATCATTTCAGTCAAGACAAACGATCATATTCGTTATTGGCTGAAATCGTACCTGGAAAAGGGGGTAGAGGAGATGGGAATTTGAAAAATCTAAATATTTCCTTTATTATGAGTCGGATCGTAAAATGTTATAGAATCAATCATGTTAATCTATTGATGGTGTACAATTGTTGTTCTGCGCATTTTTTCGTAGTTCAAGTAGTAAGGGAGTAATTCGTACTTGCTGGTTTTCGGTCAGAATATGTGGTGCGATAAGATCATCAGTGTGTTTATACTAGCCAGAGTGATTGAGTGAAGGACTTTTTTTTTCTTTTCAAAGACTTAAATATAATGTTGTCTCTGAGGTCTGCATAATCACTGTCCAAGTGTATTAAGATTGTCTGCTTTTTTTCAACTCATGGATTTGGTGTTACGAACAATGGATAATTCAATGTTGTTGACTCATTTTCTTCATAAAGTTATGTACAGATAGTTATTAAAATCATACCCCTTTAGACAATAACGCGTCATATATTTCCATTTCTTAGTTGATTATGTATCATAATGGTTAATGGTAAAATATTGTGGTCCTTTCAAAGCTTTGCTTGGAGTGGCTAAGCTAAGGGTAGTAGAGGGGTAGTGGAGAGGGAAGATATCCTACATAATGGAAGCTGTGGGATTTCTCTCGGGAGATGAGTTCCCGACGTGCGAGCAGGCTAACGCACTTATTAAATTCATATTTAATCTGGATATAGCACCTCTATATCCCTCTTCCAGCGGCTCTCTCTCCCGCCCTTCCCTCTTTTATGGGTACATGAGCACTCAACGTCCAGGGGCCTAATCAACACGTTCCGTTCCTATTTACACTTGCCGTTTTTCTAGACTGCGTGGGCCCCGGCTGAGGGAAACTCGTTATTTTGTATCTAGCCAGGTGTCCACACCTACTTAACCTTGCTTCTATATGTTTTTATGTTATTACATAATTGACATAATGCGGGGAGCGGCTGCCTATAACAGTGCTATAATGTTTTACATTACAGTAAATTGCTCTGCCCGATGCTCATTCAAGTGTTTCCATCAATAGCAAACAAGTCAAATATTCAATTTAATAAAGTGGCTCGGTTAAACAATATAGTAGCTCAGTTTCGCCGGAGATGTCGACTCAATAGGGACCAGCTCTAGAGCATTGACGATGGGACGGTTCGCCCCGAAAGTACTCCGCATTTAATAAATTAACCATTAAGAGTGGAGGTGTATTGACCTTAGTATCCTTCCGTTGATGATGGACCTCCACCAGCCAGCCCAAATCCCGAATATAAGTCTCGTTTCGACAAACGTCTTTAAGAAAGAGACCAATGTATAAATTGTGGACACTACGTTTCGTATTCTGAAAAAAATATACGACGTAGGCCCCGCACAAGTAGGAAGTTTAGGAAAATTGAAGGCAACCTAGGAAAATGTGAAAAATATGGTAAGGAAAGTGTTCAACGTGCATTTAGGTCGGATGCTTCCAAAAGGTTGGTGTGGATCAAAGAGATCGATTTTTAAAGAGGAGTATGGTCATTGGTCCAAGAACTTGGGTCAGAAACGCTCTAGCTGCAGCTCATTGCATAGTCAATATTCTCTTGGTCCTAGTGTAATTAAAAAATGTCTACAAACTACCGGCATAGGATAATTACACGAATTATTTACAAACGCTTATTGCAATCATGATTATTATATTTGCAGATTTCCTTTAGGGGAAGTCAGCTATTGCGGAAGTTGTACTCATGATAGGATTTTCGAAAACATTTCTTCAAATGCCCATCGATCCTACCCAGGAGGTGACGAAAGTTTTCATTGAACTATTACTTTGTGCGACACATGCAAATACGTCATCAATTAAGATTTTTCGTTCTTTGCTGGAAAATGTTTATTTGATGTAAACTATATATTTAGCCGCTATACGTCATATATGTTAACACCAAACATCATATATGTTATTGACTGAAACCGGACCTGGTCTAGTGGTGATTTAGAGAGGGGGAATTGGAAAACTCAATATATCTTCGTTATTATGAGTTAGATTATAAAATGTTATAGAACCAATCTTGTTAAACTTTCGATTTTCTACAATTGTTGCTCTTTGCATTTTAAGTATTTAACGAGTTGTTCGTACTTTCTTCTTTTATGCCTTCAGTAACCCACCCCCTCCCCTTGTACTAATCTGTTTTTTCATAAAAATTGAGAATACGTGGTGAGATGAGATTACTAGTATGTTATGCCAGCATTTGGGAAATCTGTTTAGTTTACGCAGCCCCTGCGTGACGGACCTTTTTCATACTGCAGAACCATGTATGCTGAAGCTAGACTTAACTTGACGACCAGTTGGTAATACAAGTGAAACATTTTCCCTGTAGGTCTTTACCCGAGGCCAGCAATTTACAACTGGCTTTGTTATTAGAGGGGTTTCCTCTCGCTGCCTACACACCTTTACACTGCCTTTATAATACGGATGAAAAATTACACTTTTGATGTATGCATGGGGCCCCGCCTCCTCTTGCTATAAATATGTATTTCACGGATAGAAATAAATTTTTCCATACAATTCTACTTTAATCAAAAAAAGGGACTAATGCATTCATAAAATTAAAAATAAATTATAACTGTTTTTTTTTTCCAAGTTGGAAGAAATAACATTTATCTAGCGAGCTGTTGGTTGTCTGAACAAATTACATGACTTGTGACTCGCTTCCAACTTCATTCCATTTACTATGTTAGTAATTCTACCATCACATCAAAATAAAACAGTTGTGTTGCTTATATTTTTTATTTAGTCGTTTATCATACATAATAAAGTTAAATACAAACTGCACTTAAAAATTCTTTATATTTCTTGTGACTCTTGAATTTTTCTTTCTTGTTTTCTCGTTACAAGTTCGTCCATGGACAGCATCGTCAATCTTTTAATGGAAATTTCAAAATTGTTGAAGGTTTTTTTTTTTATTTTTAACTGAATGTTGTAACGGGGTTTCAAAATGCCTTTTTTGTTTTCTTCATGAATTTTTTTTTAGTATTCATAACACTTGGTTACTAATATACGTTTCTGTTTATAGGTGAGTTTTCTGTACAATACCTACTGCATTTATTTGGTAGAATTCGTAAGTACGGTTTCTTATATGTTATATTATTATTAAATCTTCCTGATTAGTGTTAAGTTTATTTGCTATTTATACTCCTGTCAACAGCTAACAGACATAGCTACTGTCAGTCTAGAGATTAATATAAGAAATTAACTTAATCTAATCGTGACTGTTAGCGTCGTTGGATTCATTTTATCTTTTGTGTTTTGCGTGTGTTATTACGGGACTCAATATGAGTTAAGAAGTTGTTCTGAATAGAATAGACTTGTTAAACCTTGAGTTGACGGTTCGATTTCCGCAAGAGCAATCGGAATTTATTCAGTGACGTCAACTAAGTGAAATCCTTAGTCTCACCTAGTGCAGGAAACACCTGTTCTGTGGGGAGTAACGACGGGGATAGTGGATTTCAGTTGCGAAGTGTATGTGTTTTTAGCAGATTTCCCTTAAGGGAAATCAGCTATTGAGGTTGTACTCATGACGGAATTTTCGACATTTTTCTTCATATGTCCATCGATCCTACCTAGTAGATAACGAAAATGAGCTCCGTTCAAAACTGTATATATATATCTATCTATCTATATATTTGTCTGTTACCGCTCATGCGGTCGCAATTTTTGTTTGATCGTTACAAAAGTCGAAATTTAGTCGTTTTATGTAAAAAGAAAGATCAAGTTTGTTACTGGCTGAAATCGGACAAGTGGGAGGAGAGGTTTTGAGGGGAGGATTTTCGAAAATTCGAAATATATCCGTAACAATACGTCGGATCGGAAAATTGTATAAAATCAATCTTTTCGCAAATTAAATTTACTATAAATAATGATATATACATTTATTCTGTATCTTGAATATTAACCGAGATATTTGCATTTTTCTGTTTTCAGCTTCTGAGATGAGATCGGCTAACTTCGGGTCTAGTCGTGAGTTTCCGTCAAGAGCTAGTTCGGGCTGTTCCCGTAACTGTTTGACTCTCTATTCTTAAATTTCTCTATTGTAAAACTTCACGTGGGAAATCTTCTTAGTTTACGCAACCCCTGCGTGACGGACTTTTTTATAAATGCAGACAACAGTGACTGAGACATGTGGAAAATAATAGTTCTAATACTTTTGTCTTAACACTTACTGTGTTATTTATTGACTCGAATGTCGAAAGGCGAAGTTTGGAAGACCAATTTGAAATTGGAAATTTGAAAATGAGAAAAGCGTATAGGGCTTAAGATCGTAAAAGTATTCAGTGGTATTATTTACTGTTTAATGCAGTGTATATATAATATCTGTACTAACTAATGTACCAAGACAAATACACATTGGCATAGTGTGTTGGTGTTTACTTGGTCTACTGGGTGGAAAATTGGCAATTATCTAATCTAATATGGCAGCTGATCTAATTAGTGTGTTAGTACCTACTTATGCCATGTTGTATTACACCGCTCTCAGATTAGCTCCTAGAATATATATATATATATATATAAGCCATTAATTTATCACCATACATAAAAGAATACGTAGATATACTGTTTGCAGAAATTGAAGTCGCTCACTTAGGAATTATAAGCTAATAATTCCTAAATAACGATTCGAATTTCGAAGAAATGCATAGAGAAACAATTGCAGAGCATCAATTTTTTTGACAAGATAGGTTCTATAATCGGTCCTACTCACTATAACTCAGCTATTTTGAATTTTCGTATCCCCCCCCTCTAAAACCCTCTATTCCTGGTCCGATGTCTGCACAAAAACAAATATAAGCTTTAGTTTTGACTGAAACAGTCAAATTTTGAGTATAGTATAGATCAAATGAACACATACATTGATGACGTCATCGCACAACGAATTTGCATCTATCTCGCATAATACAGGTCTCATGAAAGCAATATTTGGTATTTAGGCTTAGAATAAAGAAGTTCATGTTATAACAGCTTATTATTATTATGCCATGAGTAGGAATGGGGGTTTACTGAAGGTTGCAAATTAAAAATTATAAATATCTCGATTAATATTCATGTTAGAGAAAATACTTATGTAAAAATATTTATAGAAAATTAAATGTACAACGAAATTGGATCTATACAATTTTTCGAGCTGACCTATAGTATCGGAAATAAAACGAATTTTCCAAATTCTCCTCCTCTAAGTCCCGTTTAACGTTTAGCCATTATCTAACTTCATCTATAATTTTGCATGATACTCTTATATATCGAATTTTGTAAATTTAAACAAAAATTGCGCTCATTTTCGGTCATTTCGGTACGATCGATCGACATTTGTGGAATGTTTTTGGAAATCGTGTTATGAGTACAACTTAAATAACAAAAATAACACCCACTACAGCGATAGCAGAAGGATACACACACACACACCACACATACATACATATGTGTACTTGCATTCATATAATATACGGTCCAATTTTTCTTTGTCTCCTAGTTGGATCGATGGACAATAAACTTTTTTCGAAAATCGGGTCATGAGTAAAACCCTAATGCCTCATTTCCGACAAAGGAAATCTTCTTATACAAATATCCCCGTTTATATTCGTGTTATTGCATACGTGTGTATAATATGATGGAGTGTTGAAAAAAAAAATCAAAATCAAAATTGCGTCATAAGGACAATCTCAAAAGTGAAGGTCTTTATTGCATAATGTTTGTCACTATTGACAGGAATAAACTGAACAAATAGTTCCGTCTTTTCCCTGACGTCCCTCGTTCCTAATACTTCCGTATTCATGTTGTTGAAGCTGTTGTTACGGTTCGTTGTCTCCGGCAAGGGCCTATATAGTCTCGCCATTGTGAATGTCCATCCGTCACACCATGCACACCGTTCCTCACTAAATTCACCATGCATTTTTACATCGTTATGATTGGTTGCTATTAACAGCCAATTATGCAAACCTCCTTGGTAAATACAGATAACTTCCTATGTCTAAATGCCAGGGACTCGCGTGTCGATGGTCCCGTTACAATAATTTAAAATAGGGAAACTCGCAGAGTTCGCTCTGGAAATCCATGTTTTGGACTTTTTAATTAGATATATGAACGATGGAATTAGAGGACCCATCGAAAATACTAGAATATTTAACAATTCTTGTTACTCATACTTCCCTAATATTGTTTTAATACTTTTATCTTATACACCTAAGTTGAATCGACTTTTCACTTGGTATACATTTACCCCATGGTTTCGGAATACATTTTTATTTTTTTAATTCTAGCATATCGCGGATTAAAAATCAAATATGTATACTGTCATTTGTACCATTTCATAAAAAAAAAAGATAACATTTTTTTTTGTCATTAGATACTAGATAACGTTCCATTCTAAGTATTTGGGTGACCCATCCTGGATGATGTCCGACGCTAATTAGTCGTTTTTGAATTTCCTATTTCATTGTAGTTTTTTTCCACTCTGATTTTGATCATACAATATATAGACTAGTTTTCAAAATTAAGATTTGTCTTTAGTGACAATTATTTGAAAAGAAAGTTAGGTAGGGATATTTATCACTTAATTTCTCTTTTAAGGCCTGTAATTCGTCTTTTTTCTTTTCTTATTAATAGATAATCTATTCCTATCATTTCTTAATCTCTTAGAATGTTTTACATTTTCATGTTCTAGAGTGACGAGTTCGATTACCGACTCGCCAATTGGAATTTATTGAGTGATGAACTCATTAAATAAAATACCATTAAGTTTTTCTTGACTTATATTAAGCGGAATTTAATACTTAGCAAATAATTCTGACAGTACCACTTGCTTTGATTCTTTTAGCAGATTTCGCATGACGCGATTTGCGAAATATTTCCTCAAATGTCCATCGATCCTATGGATATTCATCCTATATTCAGATACATACATACTTGTCTGTTGCCGCTCTAGCGGTCGCAATTCTTATTTTATCATGATCAAACTGGATATATAAGCGTTTCGTACAAAACTAAAGGTCGAGTTCGTTAATGGCTGAAATCGAACCAGTGGGAGGGGGTGTTTAGTTGATAATTTAGAAAATTCGAAATATCTCCATTATTATACGTCAGATCGAAAAATTGTATAGAGACAATTTTATTGCAAATAAAATTACTATAAATGTTGTTATATACATTTATTCTTTATCTTTAGTATTAACGGAGGTATGTGCATTAGTTTAGTGTTAGTTTTCGGCCCTCGGTAAACCCCTACTCCTACTCATGTCATATTAACAATAGCTGTTATATTATGAAGCACTGTATTTGAAGTCCAAATACCAAATAATGTTCTCATTGAAATGTTTAAGTTTTGAGATAAATTCCAATACCTGATGCACATGGGAAATCTGCTTATTTAACGCTGTCCCTGTGCGACGGACTTTTTATTATCTCTATTGGTAGATGTAAATCTTGGTACCTACCTATTATTGTTCTTTGTAAGAAATTAAATTCATAATTCATTTAAATTGTGAACTTAGTGAACAGCAATGAAGAGCGGGATTTCTCTTATAATATAGGAATGTTCATATATTTCTTTTTAAAATCAATGATGTTCATTTATGTGTGATGTTACTGCCTTCAAGTCCACCATGAGAACTGTACGAGTATTATCAAGTTTGTTTGCCTATAATTAAATTTTAACTAATATATATACACCTTAACTTATTTAATGTGTGGAAAATATTCATTAAATTTAATTTGGCCAAGGACTTTGTATTTATTAGAGTTTACCCTCCATGTTTTGTAGTCTCACTTACTTAAGCAGTTTGTTCCGTTGAACATGCTTCATGGTTTCGTGGCTTGTTTAGAGAGATTTATAGCCAGTGCTAGTTCCTTGTTCATACCCTCGGGACAAAGGCACTTTCGCCCGATACCTTCACCTTCACCTTAACAGACCTCTCCCCAATAGCCTATTCTCTTCAGTTCATCACGACTTTTGCTCCCCATAACATTTTAAATTGAATTGAATTTGGGTCTTTACAGTTTATCCTTATCAGGAGGACAGCAAGTTGGAATAAGTGTATGGGAAATAGTTTTGTTGCTGTACTTCAGATAGAGCTGTATTTGGAACGGAAGTTTTGAGTTCTAATATATCTCGTTGATCAATTTATAACTTGTTAGTAGTAGTGTTCTGATCTCACTGAGTGAAACTCCCTTATTCACGACTTTACAACTTGCCAGCCGCCATCGCTTTATAAATCCACTTAATATTGGTGCGTCTAGTTCTGTTGTATTTTTGCAGATTTCGTTTAAGGGAAATCAGCTATTGTTGTCTTACATGTGACGCGATTTTCGAAACATTTCCTCAAATGTGCATTGGTCCTACGGAGATGACGAAAATGGGGTCAGGTTCAAAAATGTGTTTGTGTGTGTGTGGGCGTGTGTTTTTTACCGCTCTAGCGGTCGCATTTTTTTTTATCTTTACAAAACTTGATATTTAAACGTTTTAAGCAAAACTAAAGATTAATTTCGTTAATGACTAAAATCTGACCTGTGGGATTGGGATTTAGAAAATTCTTAATAACTCCGTTATTATTTATCGAATGGGAAAACTGTCTAGAACGAAATCTTATTGGAAATGTAATGTTCTACAAATGTTGTTATGCACGTTTTTTTCACTATCCCTAACCCAGATATTTGCGTTTTTCAGTTTTTGGCATTCCGTAAACCCCCACTCATACTTATGTCGTATAAGCTGTTAAATTGTTAAGCACTTTATTAGATACCTGAATACCAAATATCGTTCTCATTGAACCTTTACGTTTTGTGATAAACGCAGTGACGCGCGTAGGAAATTTGCTTAGTTACGTTACGCAGCTCCTGCGTGACGGACTTTTTTATAATTGTTTTTTACTACCCTAACATTTTTCTGTTCCTTTTCTAGGGGTCTCTCAAACACTACATTCGTTAATTTAGTAAAAAAGGGTATAAATGTTCTATTTTAAAATTTGTTGTATTGTAAAATTCATGGATCTTTTATTTTTACATTTTCAAAATCCAAAAGGTGATTATTGCCTATTGATTTTTATTTTATATTCAACATCTAATTACTAATCAATAATAGCTATGAATATAAGTTAATTATTTTGGGAATAATAATATGGCTTGTTTAATAAGTTTCAAGTCTATTACTATATAAAGGTAAAGAGGCAATTTTAAGTGTAAATTCAGTCTAACAAAAGAATAATATTACAGAAAATTGTAAAATTGAAGTATTGATTATATGAATAGAGTTGAGCAACAAGAGCTTATTTTTAGTTGAAAATAAATATTTATCTTAAGTATAGAGTAGAGGAATTTTTTAATTAGATATTTTCCAAGTAAGGAAATTATTGCTAGTAATAAGCCGAGTGGAGGGGTCACAGCTCTGTAGATGCTTTACGTGTAGGTATTAAGAGAGTAATCTGTTAAAGGTTCATCTTCATTATATTTCACTCAGTTTGATAGAGCTATTAAATCGTGAGTGGTGGGAATCACCATTAGCCGCCATGCCGGATCTAGGCTTATTGTAATTATTTACACATTTATCCACAACTATTTCATCAGATGGCGACACAATTCCATACACACAGGCCTCCAGGTATATTGCCTTTCCTAATGCCGAGCTTCTCGTTTACAAATAGCTTGTTGCATCCTAAGTAAATATCAAGTCTTAGTTGTGTACTGCCTGTGGCAATATCTGCTACAGCTGAAGTTCCTACAGCTGTTTACCGATAGCCATTTCTTTCCATTTGTGAATCGACCAAATGTTTGTGGCCACTAACCTAACTACTGTATGTAAATACAGTTTTATTTTCAGTCACCTGTCAATGATCAGTTCTTGCAACTCATTTTGAGCCTATCTCACAACAAAAAATGCACCTATTAAAAGCGCCTGTGATTTGTATTATTTTTAGCAGATTTCGCTTAAGGGAATTGAGCTATAGAGACTGTTGTCATGACGCGATTTTCAAAAATTATCTTTAAATGTCCATCGATCCTATCTAGTAGATGACGAAATTAGGTCCGTTGAAAATGATATATATTTTTGTCTGTTACCGCTCTCGCGGTCGCAATTTTGTCTTATCGTTACCAAACTCGATATATAAGCGTTTTATGTAAAAAGAAAGATCTAGTCAATGGCTGAAATCCGCCCAGCGGGAGGGGAATTTACAGGGAGCGAATTTCGAAAATTCGAAATATCTCCGTTACTATGTGTCGGATCGAAAAAATGTTTAGAATCAATCTTATAGCAGATTACATTTAATATAAATATTGTTATATGCATTTATTCCCTATCTTGAATATTAACCGAGATATTTTCGTTTTTCACTTTTCAGCCTTCAGCAAACCTCACTTCCACTCATCTTACATAAACAATACTCGTTTACGTAATAAACCTCGTCATTCGAAGCTTAAATATCACATATTGTTTTCAAGAGACATTTATTTTGCGAGATACATGCAAATATGTTCTGGTGACCTCCCCCCTTCTTAATGTTTTGGACTATGATTGAGATGAGCATTATTCTGATTCATTATAAATTACAGTACTAGATATAGTAAATAGTTTTCAACCAAATTAATGCGTTATATTCAGTATATTGCAGTAATTGATTTTCTTTCCCAATTTTTGTGGCCACTAACCTAACTACTGTATGTAAATGCAGATTTATTTTCAGTCACCTGTCAATGATCAGTTCTTGGTACTCATTTTTAGCTAGCTCACTACATTAAGAACACACCTATTAAAAGTTCCTGTGATTTGTTTTATTTTTAGCAGATTTCCCTAAGGGATCAGAGGGAGGGTTTAGAGGGGAAGAATTTCGAAAATGTATTGTCTTCGGCATTCAGTAAATCCCCCTTCTTATGCATTTCATATTAACAATAAGCTACTATATTACGAAGCACATTATTTGAAGCATAAATACCAAATATTGTTCTTATTGAACTTACACTTTTTTGAGATAAATGCTAATATGTGGCACACTTGGGAAATCTGCTTAGTTTGCGCAGCCTCTGCGTGACGGACTTTTTTTTCATTGCTTGACTAATTATATCCTGAAAAACTCACTCCTCTTATGTACTGGAAAATGCTTCAACATTTTTACTAGTTCCCGGAATTTTAAGATTAGCTATATCCTCGGCACAATGGGTTTCTCCTTTTTTCATTATACCCATTGTATGTGCTAAGTGTTTTGCTTTGGAAGATATATTCTATTTGGTTCCCCTTAGAGTTAATTCCATTAATAATCATATTAAATTTTATCTCCTTCCTTTACTGACCAAGTAAGTCCCCGATCGTTGGAAAAGCATGATGGGTGTGTTCACACTAAAACGTGGTATATTGCAACCTTCGTTCGTTGTTTGTCCTTGACCTTCATGTCCTATTAATGTTATAAATACATCCTTCCTGTTTTAACTAATTTGGACCAGTCATCAGAATCTATAAGTTTTTTTTCATTCCTAAGAATAAATGCGCTTCTGGTGCTTTGAGACTCAGATTGTGATTTCTTTATGGGCAATGATATAAACAATGAAGGGGTCGTCAGGTCTCGTTCATCTTATTGTCGAGTGGGCTGTTTAACCAGAGTGTTATCAATTCTTGCTAAATGTTTTTCATGTACTCCAGTACAAAGTGTGTATGTAGATATTGTACACTAGTTCATTATTTTTTAAAAGAAAAATGGAAACGTACTAATAAATTTAGAGGCAACACTGGCTTATACACAAAATCAAACCCTCAACATTATCTTCCTGAAAAGAAAATGTGAGGCTAAACTGAAACATTTTGTGATTCTAACAAATCTTGAAATAGTTATACATTCTCTCTTCCCTCTTTACATCTTGCCACTCTGCCAATTATAATTTTGATTCGCTGGGACAGGAATTTTCCCTTGGCTTTTCCGAGAGCTTTATTAACTGTCCTTTGAGAAGGTTCATTCCTATTTCTACATTACTTGCCTCTTTTGGCTTGATCATTAATTTTCTTCTTTCATCCGTCGCTGTGTGACGTGCTTCTATGAATCACTTTTTGGGCTGACGCCTAGCCTGGACTTCAATCGCCTGAAAGTCTGCCATCTTCCATTGACTTTCAGACTCTTTTAAACTTTTTTACCTCATATCTTACTACCTGTAGCTCGCTCTCAGTGTTGTGTAATTCACGCACAAAAACGTCTTAATTAAGTCTGAACAGTGAATGAACGTAATCACAGTCAGCTATCCTGAAGCTCCGATTATCTTCAACAGATCTTCGGTATCCTTTATTAATCAGCACTTGTTAAATCGGGTTCTTTTACAAGGGGCTTTATCTTGAGGAGGAGTGCATGCAAGAATTCTGTTTTCGAGAACTTGGTGCTTCTTGGCCGGAACCCAGCCTATCTTTCCGACAGAATGTGACCCATATTAGCTTATGTGTCATCGTTATAACATAAGATATTTATTGTAAGGACCAAACGCTTTACTCTGGTTTTACTTTATTACTTGAATTCTAGTCGTTATATCCGGCCTTTTACTGCGATTGAATCTAGCATTTTGAATTATATTTCGTTTAACATTAGGGATAAAGTAATTCTATTGTTGCGAAAATTAAATACATGAAAAATTAAACAGAGATAGTCACGTATTTGGGAGGTACGAATGAGATGAAAGAATCCGACCGAGGAAGGAATATTGGCGCCTGGAGCCTGAATTGTTCCAGACTAAAGAGTCCAGTACCTTCGAGACAGCGTCCTTTGATGTTGCCGCTCCTCTATATAAGCATGTACAACTCGCCCGACAGTTAGTTTTGTTCTCGGCTGTCTTCAAGTGATCATCAGTGCGTTCAGTGCTACAGCGCCACTTAGTGCAGTGCGGTAAATTGTTTTTATGTGAAGAACAGTGTTGTGCCGTGACCCTGTAAGTAACAGTATAGTGGCGTGTTTAAGACAGTGCACTTCGCGAAGTGAAGGACAGTGCAGTGACGTGTTTTCTGTGAACTTCAGGGATCGTGCATACTGTGAGTAGTAATTAATAATAATTAACCAAGTATGTTGTGCATTGTTAAATAAATTGTACTTTGTGTTTAATTTTGCAAACCAAAAGAACTCTTATAAACAACGTTTATTACTGATTTTGGTAATAAACGTAACACTATTATATGGAGAAAAGCAAGGTAAATGATTTACCTGGCGAAATAATATTGCTTTACCCCTTGGACAATTTATAGCGGAGATAGAAATAGGAATCGTTAAGAGGGAAATGTTGAAGTCTAACTAATATTGGTTGTAGTTTGATAGGTCTAGGACCGACAAAGGTCAAAGGTATCAGGTTGTAATTTCCTTGGATCTACCGACAAGGCCACTCCATACAATAGGGAGGCTTTATGATGTCCGCCTAGGGCTTCAACTTAATTTATGACCTCTCTGCTGGACCTTATCCCTACACTTGTAAACACTTTATCTTACAACAGTTGTCTTTATGTCCAATACCAATTCACTTATATACTTTACCTCCAGCCATCTGCACTCGGCTATTGGGAAAAACAATAACACGAAAGGGACTTGTATTAGCCATTTAAATATATACTGGCAAAGGTAAAGTAAAGGTCTTCAACTTATTTATTAGTTACTCGCAAAATCACTTCCCTACGATCTTGATCTGAGTTCCAGTATTCAATTTTCATAATTGAGTCACCGTTTTCACAAGTCTTACCATTTCGATGTATTAAGCGTGCACAAATAAAAATGACAATGCATATAGTCTTTATTTTATTTTTCATTTGGGGCATATCTCCAGCGGTGTCTTTAGCGTGGTGGCCCAAGATATTTCGCCGGTCTTCCAACCAGCTTCTTCTGCTGGTCATGTTTAGTGCGTGCTTGTGGCAGCTCACAATTTAAGAGCTGCCACAAGCACGCACCAAACATTCCCAACAGAAGAAGCCGGTTGGAAGACCGGCGAAATATCTAGGGCCACCACACTAAAGACCCCGCTGGAGATATGCCCCAAACGAAAATATTATGTTTCCAGCAACAGAGTTTAAAACAACGTAGTCTTTATTTTATTAAGCCGTGTAATCCACTAATCAGGAAAATCTCAAAATATATACTTAAGTGTGTATTGGGAGGCTCAGGCTGGATGTGAGTTAAGCATTGGCTTTAATCTCACATGGCAATCCTCGAGTGGTTAGTTCAATTCCCGCCTCGGCAATAGGAATTTATTTAGTGACCAACTCATTAAATAAAATCCTTAGTCCACAGCCTGGCTAGAAACGGGTTGTAACCTGTAGATAACCCATCATAATCGTCCATAGTAGAAAAAAGTTGATGTTAATAAATAATAATAATAATAATGTGCATTACACCGATGATTTAATTTTTATTAACTGTAAGGGACCCTTGCTTTACAACTGATAAAAATATTAATATGTGGTATATATACAAGTGGGATTGCCATGCTTTTTATCATCATAAAACAAAAAAAATATCATACATTAATAGAATTACAGGGTCCTTACTAACCAAATTGCCAAAAAAGTTTTAAACAAACTCGAGCACCTATAAATAGCTAGATTTTTAGTTAGTTAACGAAATTTTTATATCATAATCTAACCGTAACTGAATAAATTTACCATTAACGATAAATAATAAGAAATATATCAACACTTTTTAGTAAAATCAGTTTAATTTTATTTTGTTATTGAAAATTGTTAACACTTCCTCGATTCTTTTGTTACACAATTGAATGTCTCTTAGAGCTAAATTTATAATTAATGAAGCTATTTTTGTTAGTATAAGATTGTGTTAGTCTATGAAATCCAAATGTTTTATTAATAACTTGTTGTAAATTGAGGAAACTCATCATGAATTTGAAAACATTGAAATCC
This sequence comes from Riptortus pedestris, assembly GCA_019009955.1. Taxonomy (NCBI): domain Eukaryota; kingdom Metazoa; phylum Arthropoda; class Insecta; order Hemiptera; family Alydidae; genus Riptortus; species Riptortus pedestris. The sequence continues at coordinate 29,476,464 of CM032229.1, read as the reverse complement.
TTTATCGTTAATAATGTTGGCTAAAATATTAATAACGATCCATGATTATAATTGTAAAATTGTTATACTTGGCTGGAATCTCTCAGAGAGCATACTTTACACATAAATGTTTTTTAATTTTTGAATCCCAAAACTACAAATATAATGTCGACTATTTTAAATGTAATACCAATTTCCTGGAGGTTGTATTACAGACTCTAATTGGTGGCGAAATAACTGTTTTGCGGGACCGCCCAAGTTCCTTGATTTATCTGTATCTTCTACTCTTGATAAGGCATTCGTTACAGTGTTCTGTTCACCATTTACAGGCGGATTCTGATAGAAGTTGCAGTTTCCGGGCGCTGATTGAACATGAAAACTAACGGCTAATGGTCGGTCCATTTCATGAAGTGTCGCCTTTTTAATGTGCCTCTGAAATGTCGGATAGCTCTGTTTACTGCCAGAATTCCTCTGACATAAGCAGAGGTGTTTTTCTGTGTGTTATTCAATGCTTTTGGGTAGAATCCGAGAGGTTTCCAGTAATCATTTTCCTTCTGCTGCAACACTGTACCCACAGCCGTTAGAGGCATCGGATTTCAGATCACCCAAAATGGATAAATGTCTTCACATTAGATTTTCTTACGGATTGATATGATGGATATGCGGTTTCGAGCTAAGTCGATTATTTCACGCATAATTTCGAAATGCAACTGGGAATTGGTAATTGGAAACCAGCTTAAGTATAAGAACCAAGTTGAATCCACTTTTTTTTCTATGTACATACTCAAAAACACATAGTAACCTGAAATTTTACATGCCTTAAGCTGATGTTTAGCTACTTAACGACTGACTTAACTAAAGATTCTGCGGTTATTAAAATGTAAATTTCATAAATGGCTCCATGATATAGTAATTGCTAGTTTAACTCATAAGTGTGTGTGTGTGTGGAGGGGAGGGGGGGTTATGTATGTATGCATTCGCCTAAAGGTTGATATTCTGTTACCATAATACCTTCTGCTTTAGCATATTTGTCTGCCTATTGAAATTATGAAGGAGTTAAGTTTGGGTGTGTGTTAACTGCATGCATCAACTAAATATTCAACATGAAACAACACTTTTTTATTGATATAGCCCATTTATATTGCATGCGCTAGTCATTCAATTTTCGTATTAGAAAAAAAAAAGTATTTCTTTCTGTAAGATTGAAATAATCAAAGAATATTATCGGCCAGCTCATCTGCTCACTTAATTGGGAAATTCTTTTCACTTACCAAATATTATTTTGATGAAATTCTTGTAGCCCTTATGACGTAGCAGGAGACCTGTGTACAGAATATTGTAGACGACGTATAGCAGGTATGCTTCCATGTCGTAGCATGCTTCTTCTGTGTAATCTGCCCTGATTGGTCCGTCTCCTCGCCCCTTCCCTCCACCGTTATTATGTCTGGTTTTTTTCACCGATCCCTGAGTCCGCCCTCCTATTTCCACCTCAATTAGAGGCGTTCCAACCATTTTTAGAGCCTATAATCATCCGGAAACTGCGATCATTGTTCTAATTTTTGCCTTTCGGATCACGATTTTTATTCTCCTAATAGCACTCTTAATTTTAATTACCGGCTTTGGTTTATCTGAATTCCTCTATAGAGAAATTAGCTATTGAGGTTATACTTATGAAAAATGTCCATCGATTCTACCAAGTAGATGACGAAACATTTTGTGTGTGTGCGTGTGCGTGTTATCGATTTTTGTTTGATCGTTACCATCCACGATATATAAACCTTTCATGCAAAACTAAAAAACAAATTCTTTAATAGCTGAAATTAGGCCTGTTCAAAACTATTTATACATTCTTTCGTACGAGTTATTCGTACATTCTTGTTTTCTGCCTTAGTAAACCACCACTTCTAGTCATAGGATTTTCATTTAGAAATATTATTATTATTATTTATTGACGTCTACTTTTTGCAACTAAGCCTAATGGGGACGAGTTATCTACAGGTTACCACCCTTTTCTAGCCAGGGTGGGACTAAGGGTTTTATTTAATGAATTCCGTCACTAAATATATCCCTTTGCCCAGGCGGGAATTGAACTCGCCACCCTTGATTAATGTGTGAGATTAAAGTCAACGCTCTTGACTCTCACATGGCTAATCTGAGCCCCTTCAGTTAGTAATATAGTACAACAGCACGTGTGGAATCTGCTTAGTTTAGGAGCTCCTGCCTGATGGACGTTTTTTAGTTTTCTCCCTTCAGGGAAACCCTACTCCTACTCATCTTATATTAACAATAATCTATTATATCATGAGCCACTTCAATACCATATATTCATGCCACCATATATATTTAAGCTTAAAAGCCACATATTGTTTTCTTTGAAGTTTTTTCTGCTGCGATGTGTACCTACACAAACATTATCAGTCTGTCGTCATCGTTTAAGATTTTACGTTCTAAACATCATGATTTTTATTCGGTCAATACTACACACGATATTTCACCGTTCCATGGAAACTAACTAAACCTAAGGATCATAACTAAGATTTTTTATAGTAATGAGTGGCATCGGTATTGAGAGGGGGGTCAGAAGGGGGGGATAATTGAAAATTCGAAATATCTAGGGGATCGAAAAAGTTTATATAACCGGTGTTGTTGGAACTTTATTTTGCTATCATTTTTGTTAAATTCATTTCTTTCTTATCTCGATTATTATGAGAGTTTTATGTTTTCAGCCTCAGTAGTCCCCACTTATAATTGTTCGATTTATACTATAGATAACAGTAAATTTGAAATTCTTTTCTACATAGGCTTGTTACTACGTGAGAAATAGGAAAAAAATGGTGAGATGACCAGCGTGCCATACCAGCACTTGTGAAATCTGTTTAGTTTACGCAGGCCCAGCGTGACAGACTTAAGTTTTGGTTGCCACATAAGATGATATCCATCGAAGTGATGTGTTCATTTACGTTGAATGGCTCTGGTCTCTGAAGATGACATCAATATCTGTTGAAAATCATTCAAGTTAACATAAATGTAGGGCGTTTATATTATCTTCTACACAGTGACGTAGCAGTTATACATTTACCATCAGTTTATCGTATTTAAATATTTATTTAAGGGTCCTCATTTCTGCATATAGTATATTTTAGTTTTAAGTAGTGAAATACGCTGTCTATGTACTGGTCTTGAAGTAATTCAATCAAAGTGTTTGGTCTATGTGAGTCCTTAGGTGTCAGTGAATATTTGCATTTGTATTCTGCATTGGTCGGCAGGAGTGAGCTGTGTGGTACTTTCCGAAGAGAGCTCTGGCGGCTGTTTTCGTAACTATTCGTCCCTCGTGTATAAGTTTAGTGATCCCTTACTACTTACTACACTTGTTATTGGGCAGATTTCTCTATTGTAAAACTTCACGTGGGAAATCTGCTTAGTTTACGCAGCCCCTGCGTGACGGACTTTTTATTGTAAGTCTATAGTTACAGTGTTGACAGTAGAGGTCCTCTTCTCTAGTAAGTGTGAGCCAATCATGAATAGCCATTTATTAACCTTGTTAAGCCTATTTCTTCTCTTTTATATAGCTTTTTTGAGGAAGGCCATGCACGAAGTGTATGTTTAAGTTCTCGATTTTGAAGTATTTATAGTAAGAAAGGCTATGCAGTTATTTAATCTGGCGTCTATGTATGCGTCGTAAATACCTGTCCATAAATTGAGTCGTCTCAATAGTTGTCCTTAGCGGATTGAGGTTATCGTCGTATATTCACTTCACTTGAGTTTCTTGGTTTTTTTTTTTTTTTTTAATCCCCTTTTTCCCTGTCTAGATACACGAAAAACATAATAACCTGAAATTCTGCATGCCTGAAGCTGATGTTTAGCAACTTAACGACTGATTGTTTATAACTAAAGATTCCGTGGCTATTAAAATGTAAATTTCATAAATAGCGCCTTGATAGCTAGAGTAATTGCTAGTTTAGCTCAGCTGTTCTTCATCTATCATGTAAAACTAGTCATTCCTTTGACAAAAAAGGAAACAGATGGGCAAAATTAAATGCAAAAAAAAAGAAGATTAACCTTCACGGTTCTAAGTGAGCCATAAAAGTTTGTAAAAGCAGTTTTGAATTCATGAATTCTAATAAAGACACACCTATATGAGGATAGAAGAGTGCAATAAACCCTTTCTAGGAACAAAATCACATTCACTCTCCCCAAAAAAGCCTGCTTTTAAATTTTGTAGGCTTAGGTTAGCCATGTGAGTTAAGGCGTTGGTCTTAATCTCATATGGTAAACCTAGAGTGGCGAGTTCGATTCCCGTATGGGCAATAGGAATTTATTTAGTGGCTAACTCATTAAATAAAATTCTTAGTCCCCCTCTAGCTAGAAAAGTAACCTGTAGATAACACTTCCCAATTAGCCATAGTAGCATATAGTGGTCGTAAATTAAATAACAAAAAATGCCAACACTTGTATTTATGAGGAAACTCAAATTCTAAAAATTAATTTGATTAAAATATCAATGTTATTTTAATTTTTGATAAATTAAGCCCATTATAAAATTATGTAGAGTATCATTTCACTACCGAATTCTTTTATCATCAGAATTACGTTGACTCCGGTAACCATTTCCTTAAAAAGTACTTTGTTGTCCTTTCTCTCGGAACTTAAGATGAGTGAATTTTGGTATTCCTTTTGAAAATTAATAAAATAAATGTTTGTTGAGCAAATTGGGCCTTATCAATTTGGGGTTGTATAAAAATCAAAACACAAATGGTAGTTTTGGATCATCGAATAGAAAAAAATCTCACTAACACCCTTTATTGCTTTAGAGTAGTTTTAGATTTGCTATTGTACCAAAAATAACTGCATTCGTTGAAGCTTATATCTTGAGTTTTTATTCCTATTAATTCTTTCAGGGTTTTTTATTGTCTCGAGAGAATCATTTTCATCTTAGCATTGTAATTGTCCAGGTGGGCGAAACGTTGCTCTAAAACAATAAAGAGTGTCTGAGAGACCTGGAGATCTTTTATCGACTGTCTTAAAATACTTTTAATGTTTTCAGCAAGGAGAAGAATGTTCTCATTCTTTTTTCATTTTAAGCTAGTTATTATAAAGAATGGTCCGGCAATTTTGTATGATTATGGCAATCCGTTAATTGAATGATGTCATCGATTGATTAAGCCATAGCAGCACCTCTCTGGATGGGACTTGTTTCTTATATCCCAAACTCCTGCCTTGAGATGGTCAATATGGTTATATTCCTATAAGTGTGGGGACAGTATACTCACCAGTTAATAGGATTGGCTTTAAACCCTTCTCTCCCCACACTTCCAGTATTGACGTCTTGAGAATAGGGACTTTTAAACGGTCAATAGTCGATATTAGTTAACGGCCTTAGTATTTTAGTTTATTTCTCTTATTGGAAATCAAGTAGGTTGACCTAATGATCCAACGGTTTTATTGCCCCTCCTATCCAACTTTATAGATGAGAAATATGTGCTCCGTTCAAAATTTCTGTGTGTGTGTGTCTGTGTTTTAGTTTATGGCGACCGCGCAATTTTTTTTTTATCGCGTATATAGAAGTTGATCGATATTTAGTCGTTTCATAGGAAGCTAAACCCAAAATCTGAAAAAAAAAATTAAGGTAATGGTGAATAAATATTATCTGGATTGTAAAATAATGTATATTTCAAATCATTTTGATCAATCTTTATTTATAAATTAGATTGGAACATGAAAATTGCCGATTCTTAGTGTTCCACAAGTGAATGAAATAATAAAAACTTTTTAGGATATTATTTTTATATAGAATAACTTCCATTAGATTTAACACATATCTTCCGAGGCCCAAACGAGGTTTATTTCATGTTCAGAGTTACCCTTCGGCTTTGATTTAAAAATTAAAAAAAGAAGGATATTGTGTAAGTATTTTAAAAAAGTGACTGACAAACATCGGCCGGGTATTACACTAGTTGACCCCTCCCACACATTTATTTTTTCTAACTGAGGGGAAATTTAGTAGGAGTGCATATTGGTAATTCTAGTCATACGAAAGTACAAATTAAAGATAAAAATCACTTCGTTGTATGAATCATGGCTTAAAAGAGTTGAGGTACACCAACGTGAAGGGACGAAAATATTTAATCTCGGATTAATTTAAAACAGGGAAGGGGAAAAAAAGATTAGGAAGTGCAATAACAAACAGAGACAAAAAGTGGGAGCCTATTAATATTGGAATTGAGGTCTGATATAGATCATTTCCTGGCTATAGGAGGCACTGCTAAACCATGTTCCCTAGGTTATGTCACGTAACCAGCGCTCTATATTGAGTTAGTAATTATACGATGGTTTGTAGAACAGAAATAGAGATTTATTCTAGAAATTGTTTACTGTCTGTGTCTACTGATAATATTATACCGGAAAGGGAGTGATACTATCGAGGTCACATGGATTATATTGTTTGTTCTCTTATCACACTTCACCAATATTCAAATGGAGGTTGCCCAGATGAATGAACGTATTGTAAAATTAATGGCTACTATTTCACACACTGTGTGTCTGTCCTTGACGGCTTAGTCGAAATATGATTTCCAGCGACAAAAAATAATGCACGCTACACTGCAAAGGGCAATAGGTCATTAAAAAAAAACTATAATATATTTCATATTTATTTACTGCGCTCTTCATACTTCCCATAAACGTCCATTTCTTCTAATTCACTAAAGATAAAAAGTCGTTCTCACAGGGACTGTGTAGTAATATGAGCAGATTTCCCAAGTGCTCGCATAACGCACCATTAATCTCATCTCATCATATATTCTCCATAAGTTAAGTCCATATTTGATAAGCAGAGTGGGGTTTAATAAAGGCTGAAAACACGGACGTACGAATAACTCGCTTCAAATATTAGTTAAAATGTATAAAACCACAATTGTTGAGCGTCAATAATTTAACGATATTGGTTCTATAGTATTTTTTTGATCCGAATTATAACGCCGCCGATATCTGATTTTCGGTTTCCCACTCCCTCTCCCCCCCCCTTATTTATCGTCCGATTTCACTCACTGACGATTATGATATTTAGTGTTAGATATTGAGTATGGTATAGATAAAACAAACGTTTCTGGGTCAAGGCTGTTAAATCTTTAATTGATGACGCCGTCACATATATACCTCACACTTAAAGAATATTTGGTATTTAAATGAAATAAGACTTTTCATGATATATTGATTTATTGTTAACGCGTGACAACTAAATGTGCGGGTTTACTAAAGATTGAAAACTGGAAAATGGAAATATCTGGGTTTGTATTTAAGTTCCCTCATATTGAAAATCGCCCCTCCAATTTTTGACAATTCAGAAGATAAATCTTTTCCTTGTATTGGTGGAGTAATTACCGCCGTGGAAAATTGTCTCTCTAGTATTGACTGCGCTCGATAATACTTCAGGTCGCCGAGTATTGGTGTAGTAATTACCGGAAAATCGGAGTCATTACCAACACTTAAAATTAACCCTCTAATACTACTGGACAACGCTTGAGAAAGATTCTGGTTGCCGAGTATTGGTGGAGTAATTACCGGTGGGCGAAATTCTCCCTTTAATATTGACTGCGCTTGATAATACTTCTGGTTGCCGAGTATTGGTGGAGTAATTACCGTCATGGAAACACGTCTATTGGCAGGTCTGGAGTTATGTTAACATGTTTGTTAAAATTATTCATGTATCATTTTCATTTTAATTTATAAGTTTCGTAAAGGTAACAAATATTTTCTAATCCAAATTAAGAAATTTCCAAATCAAATTCCAAAATATCAAAACCTAATTATTTCTTTCTTTACCCAACAGTTTTAGGCCATTCCTCTATCCTGACGCTTCTTTGGTATTTTAAATATATTTTGGGCGTAAATATGAATAGTTCTTGTCGGACAAGAACTTATTTTTTTTTTCTTGGTATATTTTCGGCATAGCTGTCAATTGTGCTGGGAAAATAAAAAGGAGAGCATACTTTGAGGGAATTAGATAGATACCATGACGAACCCGGGGCTTGAAGGTAGCAATCCCCATAATTGAGGATGTTCCTATAAGAAAGATGCCGCCCTCCTAGTGTGGACCAGCTAGCTGGGTGGTCTGCTCTCGTCCTATGCTGTATCCCTCTCCTCTAGTCTCGGCTTGAATCTCTGCCTTCCATCTTGTTTCCAGGTACTTGTTTCATTTTCCCCACACACACGGGGCATGGCTCTTTGTAATGTCGGATTTTCAATGCCGTTGTATTCCCTTCCTTTGTGCTTGTCAAATACGAATTATGATCTCTCGTTCTCTGAATTGTGTGAAGTGGCTCATTTAACTCTTGATTTCAAAAGGACATTTATTAGATTAATGAATCAGTTTTAACTCCCTTTGTCCGTTTTAATATTACAAATCCACATGTTTACTGTTATGCCTAAGCTATACTACTAATCAAATATTCCTTTTATTGTCTCTTACCACGAAACGCATGCGCTGAACATAACAATAGAAGTAGAACTCTGTTTGAACGATTGTTCCAAAGTAATTAGTTTAAGCTTAAAATTTGTCATTATATTAGATAAGGCAACTAAAAACAGGAGTTATTGGTTAGCACGCCTTTCTCTTACGTATTTGTCTTAAAATCGTTTCTATAATGATTTCGGTCATGGAACTTCAGTTTCTCATTTTAATTGAATATATGCGAAACAACTCCGTTTGTTTGAATCATCTGTTTTTATAACATGGATACTCTGGACCCCGATGCCCCCCTCAACATTGTAAATAAATAAATACTGACCTTTGGTCTTTAATGCCACTACTTTGCGGAAGGGAATACGTCAAGCTATTTCTGGCCTTTCATCCAAATTTCCATTTTCATACTATGCGTAGCTTTTCCTTTTCGAGGTTAAATTAAGCATGATCATCAAATTTATGTTGCTGCGAGAAAGACCTTCAAGAGATTTATTGTTTTGATAAATATGGTCTGTGCATATTTTTTTATGTTACAAAAGGAATCTTGAAATCCACCTGCGTTAACGCACGTTTTTGATTCTCATAGAGACAGTGGGAATTAACATAGGAATGGATTGGGTAATGAAAAAGGTTGTGACCTGTTGATGACCTTCCCTGATCACCACAGCTTTAGTTAGTATCATAAAGTGGACGTTAAAACTCTTGAAATTTACTTTCTTTATTTTATATTGATAGTCCAAATAAGTTAGTTTGTAGATAGCCTTTCCCGATAATTCTTAGTTGCACACAGCTATTATAAGATAGTTGAGTCGATTGCGATTAAAATGGAAAATACACTACGGTTAGGGACTAACGTATGACATATATCTTGTGGAGTCGATCGCTTTGAAGTCATATATGGACGTCCAAATCAGATTTTAACAAATTTTCCATAAGAGAAATCAGCTATTGAGGTTGTACTCATGACACGATTTTCGAAACATTTCTTCAATGGGCCATCGATCTTACCTTGGAGACGAGGTCCGCTCAAAATTTATATATATATATATATATATATATATATCTGTTACTGCTCTGGCGGTCTCGATTATTACTTTATCTTTACCAAACTCGTTATATAAGCGTTTCATTTAAAACTAAAGATTAAGTTCGTTAACAGCTAAAATCGGAGCAGGGAGAGTGGGGTTTAGAGGGGAAGAATTTTGAAAATACGAAGTTTCTCCGTTATTATACGTCGGATCGAAAAAGTGTATAGAACTAATCTTATTGTAATGTAATTGTCTATAAATGTTGTTATATAAATATTTTGTCAAAGTTAATATTAACCGAAATATTTAGAGTTTTTAGTTTTCGGCCTACAGCAAAACCCCACTTGCTTGTCTCGATAATGCTTATTTGATCTATACCATACTCGATATTTAACTGTTTCAGCCAACACTAAATATCATATCTGTTATTGCCATAAATCGCACTTGGAATGGTGGGGGTTGAGTGAGGATGGGCCTCGAAAATTCAAAGTACTGTCATTATTAAGAGTCGGGTCGTAAAATGTTATAGAACCAATCTTGTTAAAATATTGATGCTCTACAATTGCTGTTCTATATATTTTTTTCGTAACTCAAATACTAAGCGAGTAATTCGTTCTTTCTGGTCTTCAGTCAGAATATCTGGTGAAATATCATTAGTGTCTCATACCAGCCGGTGGCAAATATGCTTAGTTTACTCAGCTCCGGTGTGACGGACGTTTTTCCTGATATTGCAGAATGCATTCGTACTAATACTGCAAGAATGAGTCGCCAGGCAAATGTGAATGTATGCTTCTTATCCTATTAAGTGCTCTTTTATCCATGTAAAGCTTCTAATGTGAGTCAAAAGTTTAAATTTGACTAGAATGTTTTAAAATTACATTATAATTAACGACCTCGAGACACAACATCTGATGTCGCTTAGGACCTACAGTTTCTCTACATTGTGGAAGCGTGATACTAGGATGATAAGGATAATCCCTTTCTTGATGAGATATGGTTTACAGTATATTGGGAGAGTGGTAATGCTGGGATTTGGGCTGGCTCCCGGAAGTCTGAGCCGAGGACTGATCATTACTAGGTGTTGGAACCCACGCGACCCTCGTCCTACGTAAACCTTGTTGAGGCGCCATCGTGTCTCCTTCTATTGCATAAGCTCCACAATTCACGGGCAACGCCTTTGTCTCCCTTTGTCATTGTCCTCTTGTTGCGTCATTAAATTATCTGGGGTTTTTTTTTCAGGGGGGGAGGTTCATTTTTATGAACGGGAAACTCAATGATGGCGTGATAAAATAATGAATGGCTCTCATTATTGCCCCTCCCCTTAGGAAAACGTTGCCTACTAACTATTCTCTTGTGCCCGAATGTTATTTCAAACTCTTTCTGCAGGAATTTACATTTCCTCGTGGATTATTTGAGGTTTTCCGCATAGTTAAAAGCCCTTGTACTCCAAACCGTATTAAAAAAATGTGTTTTAATTAATGTGACTAGTTGTATTCTCATTCTCTTTCAATATATAGAGTAAATATAAATTATTTAAGTTTTGTATGATTGCTAAACTTTAATTCACTTATTAGTTTAATAATCAATATTAGAGGATTTTAGCAGATTTTCCTTCGGGGAAATCAGCTATTGAGGTCGTATTCATGACGCGAGTTTCGAAAAATTTCTTCAAATGTCCATCGATCCTACCCAGGAGATGACGAAAATGAGGTCCGTTCAAAATTATATATATATATATATATATATATATATATATATATATATACTAGCTCAGATACCCGGCTTCGCCCGGGAATTGATTTGAGGCTGAATGGTAATGGTATTTTTTTGGCAAGGCTTTAATTTGCGCAATATTTTGACATTTACCCGTCCCAGTGTTTAGGGTTATACCCGTTGTTGGCATTCGTTAATAATAAAATTAATTTTTTATGTATGTCTTCACTGCCCTCCAAATTGTCATATTTCCCGTCTCCTGTGCATTATGCATAGATTTCAGTTATTAAGGACAAAATATTAACAAAGATTTGAATTAATTTTTCCAGGTGAGGTACCTCATAGTTCAAATTGGAATGAATTGTTGAGCATATCAGTATGTCTACGCAAATTACTTGTTCCACACATTTTTCCTGGAGAAATGTATAAAAAAAAAAAAAAAAAAAAAAAAAAAAAAAAAAAAAAAAAAAAGTTAATCTAAATAACAAAGTAAACAACTTTTGTTATGTGCATGTTTGTCGAAAAACATATAGACAATGAAATATCGCAAATTTTTATTTCAGGCCTCCCTTATAACCCCCACTCCCGTTCTAACCCAAAAATTTTAATATAGCCTATAATCATGGAAGAATTAATGCTAATTGACATACCGAGTTTTATTAGTTCGGTTTAATCGTTAGCGCCCAAAGAAATAGTTGACTCCCGCTTTAGTTTATAGTGTATATCTCGTTTACACTTTGTTAAAAGATAAAAATGAATATGACAAAAGTTACTCTAAATAACAAAATAAACAACTTTTGTTATGTTCATATTTGCCGAAAAACGAATAGAAAACGAAATACCACTATTTTTAAATTCATGCCTCCCTTACAACCCCCACTCCTGCCCGTCCCTAGACATGTTAGTATGACTTATTATAAGGAAGGCGTTAGTACTAATTCACATACCGAGTTTGGTGTAGTTCGGTTGAGTCTTTTGTGCCTAATAAATTGTTGACTCCCGCTATAGTTTTTAGCGTATAACTCATTTATACTTCCTTATTCTGCAAAAGTTCATATGAAAAAAGTTACTATAAATTACAAAATAAACAACTTGGGAATATTTGCTGAAAAAGCAATAGGAAACGAAATATCGCTATTTTTAATTTCAGGCCTCCCTTATAACCCCCACTCCTGCCCGTCCCTAGACATGTTAGTATGACTTATTATAAGGAAGGCGTTAGTACTAATTCACATACCGAGTTTGGTGTAGTTCGGTTGAGTCTTTTGTGCCTAATAAATTGTTGACTCCCGCTATAGTTTTTAGCGTATAACTCATTTATACTTCCGTATACGGCAAAAGTGCATATGACAAAAGTTACTCTAAATTACAAAATAAACAACTTTTGTCATGGGCATATTTGCTGAAAAAGCAATAGGAAACGAAATATCGCTATTTTTAATTTCAGGCCTCCCTTATAACCCCCACTCCTGCCCGTCCCTAGACATGTTAGTATGACTTATTATAAGGAAGGCGTTAGTACTAATTAACATACCGAATTTGGTTTAGTTCGGTTGAGTCATTTGTGCCTAATAAATTGTTGACTCCCGCTATAGTAGTTAGCGTATAACCCATTTATACTTCCGTATACGGCAAAAGTGCATATGACAAAAGTTACTCTAAATTACAAAATAAAAAACTTTTGTTATAGGCATATTTGCTGAAAAAGCAATAGGAAACGAAATATCGCTATTTTTAATTTCAGGCCTCCCTTATAACCCCCACTCCTGCCCGTTCCTAGAAATGTTAGTATGGTTTATTATAATGAAGGCGTTAGTACTAATTCACATATCGAGTTTGGTGTAGTTCGGTTGAGTCTTTTGTGCCTAATAAATTGTGGACTCCCGCTATAGTTTTTAGCGTATAACTCATTTATACTTCCGTATACGGCAAAAATGTATATAACAAAAGTTACTCTAAACTTCAAAATAAACAACATTTGATATGTGCATATTTGCTGAAAAAGCAATAGGAAACGACATATCGCTATTTTTAATTTCAGGCCTCCCTTATAACCCCCACTCCTGTTTGTCTTAGAGAAAATTAATATAGCCTAAAGTCTAAGTTGGGTTAGTAGTAATATACATACCAAGTTTCATAAAATTCGGTTCAGCCGTTTATGCGTGAAAAGGTAACAAACAAACAAACTAACAAACAAACAAACAAACAAACATACACGAAAGAAACAAAATGCAGTTATAGTGTCTATGACATGTGAAACGAAAAGGTATCGTGAAATTTCGCGAAAAAAATCAATGTACAGACAGAGGTTACAATTTTATATATATATATATATATATTTGACTGTTAACGCTCTAGCGGTCACAATTTTTGTTTGATCGTTACCAAACTCGGAATTTAATCGTTTTATGTATAAAGGAAGATCAAGTTCGTTAATGGCTGAAATCGGTAATAAGGGGGGGGGGTTGAAAATACAAAATATCTCCGTTATTATGCGCGAATCGAAAAATTGTATAGAATGAATCTTATTGCAAATTACATTTACTGTAAATATTGTTCTATACATTTATTCTGTATCTTGAATATTAACCGAGATATTTGCATTTGTATTCTGTGCGTGGTCGGCAGGAGTCGGCTATGTTCAGACTTTCCGCCGAGTGCTCTGGCGGCCGTTTCCGTAACTATTCGTCCCTCCTGAATAGGTTTATAGGTTTCTTACTACTACAGTTGTTATTAGGCAGATTTCTCTAAAACTTCACGGGAGAAATTTGCATAGTTTACGCAGCCCCTGCGTGACGGACTTTTTATTTTACATAGTTGCTTCTTAGCTTTGGCATTTGGTCACTTAACGTAGTAATTCTAATGGGCTTAGAGGATAAAAATAGAGATGATTATTGATTTGGATGTGGAAAATAAAATAAAGATATCAGAGGAATGGACTGCTGTGGTGCTGTCTGCTGGCCAGCCACACACACTACACTAGTCTCCAAGTATATTTATTATTTGTTTTTGTGCGGTAAATAAAAATTGTTACTGCAAGTGATTATTTATCACTATGATTTCATTGTAAAACGCAAAATGGCGTTTCTGTGTGCTACAGCTTAATTTTACACTGGGCCGATATTTTTGCAGGTATCTGCCTCGTTCTGCGACAGTGTAGTCCATTGTTCTGCTTTGGAAGTCTTGTCTTGTGTATATGTCTATAAGAGTTCATATCTAATGAATGGACTTCCCCGGCAATTAATTTAACGCTTTGCACTCCCAGGGCTGCCGAGCCATTATCATAAGCTGCAATTGCAATTAGAACACCTGATCCATCATACACTACGGTATTTGGTTGTAGGACATATAGTTATGAGATTACACTCCCTTTATGTTTAGAGTTGCAATCATATCTGAAGTTCTCTACTTTATTTATGTTGCTCCGCAGTTGTCTGTTTGGACTGCTTAGCCATCAGTAAGCGGATAGACGATCGGCAAAGAACTCCGTCAATCGTTATGCGTCACTTCACAAGCAAAAATAACCACTATCATTCAAAGCGACCATTAATATTATGTTGGTTAATAGTAATTAAATCATAACAACTCCTTTAAATTATAAATACTGTTTAATCTTGATTACAAACATTATTCATTTTTCCACGCCTATTTAGGTCATTTCAGCTAGTGAGTTTTATATCGTCGATTGTAAACCATTATAATTCTAAAGTTCCTTTAGTGCTGATATCGGACCAAGAGTAGAGAGTTGAGTTTTAGACGAAATGAAAACAAAAATCAAAAATGTTTTTGTTTTTATATTTACTGAAGTATTTTATATACTTCTGACAATGTTATATCAGCAACGCCATTTAATTTCCTATAATTGTTGTCCCATACTTTTCTTCAAGTTTTGTAAAATTAATTTATCAAGATAGTTTCTCTTCTTAATTTTCATTCTTCTATATGGGTATATATAGAAGTACGAGTGTACTTCTACTAATCTTTTCACTTTGAGCGCCAGGCCACTGAACATCACATTTCCGGCTTAAATTTGTCCTGTTTTCATTGGCTATTACATGAAAGTGGCCTGCATGGTGGACTTTTGTTGACCCTTTAGGGGCGAGGTTAAAGACCACCGGTTATTAAGGGTCTCCTTGCCTTAGACACTTTGTAACCTTAATGCTGCCTGAGACGCCCACGCTGGTCTTGTTACTGAACCTCCTTCCCTGTTTCATCTTAGTCTATCTAATAACTTGCCGGATCTTCTCCCAGTAGGTGGGTGTCACTGCAATGTCTTTAATTGTATCTACACAGATTGTCATAAGGCATAAAGAGAAGATAGAAATCTGCTATTAGGGTGGAACTCATGGCACATTTTATTTCATTATTCTTGATTAATTTATTTAAAGTAACTGTATCACTAAAAATTTCACGTCCAGCTTAAATATCTAGTCTGGTTTATATAGGTATCTTTTATTAAGAGAGAAATAGTTAATACTATGACATTAATGTCATGATTTCATTAACGTGCTACATTTCCTTGATTTCATTAACGTGTTATTCCAGAACTTGGAAAATCTGCTTAGATTGCTTATGAGACGCACTTTTCAAACATTTACTTAAAGGCGAAGATAAGGCCTGTGTTCGAACGTCTGTGCAAAAACGGTCCTGTTACTCTTCCAGTACCTTTTCCACCTCTCCATCAGAAGCCATTACCAAAAATAGCATCTTATAGTCAGCGGAAAAAAGCGGTATGCTTCTTTCATTTTCATATTTTATCGATTTGACTTTTTTATGAAAAGGCACTAACCATAGTTCTACGTTCCGTAAACATTTCTTCCTTTAGCCTAATTATTCCATATCAACTGGCTAATCTAATCCAAGATTTTATACATAGCAAATTTTAGTACCATGTGGCCCATGGGACTTATTAACAGCAATCTCTCATTGAGGTGGCACAGCTTCCTCAATGTCGATTGTTAATGTATTGGATATTCAGTGTCCCTTACACGTCATCCGTCTAGTTTGTACATTTGATATTGTCTTTATAAATATAAAGAATATATCTTCATTTGAAACTTCCGGGAAGAAGTGTCATGATGCGAATTGTCTTTATATATTTTAAATACGGATAAAACGTAGCACTGCAAATAGAGAATGGTAAATTGTAATATTGATTTACTACTATTAGTAGATTCCACGAATCTAAAATTATAAGTTTGTAATTAATTTTATAAATTATTAATATAGGAGGTCACCTATGTATTAATGTGGTTATTCTATTGTCATTATTAACTAGGGCATTGCACAATTTCAATTATATGTTCTGATTAGCTAGAAATGGAGCATTGTAGTCCAATATATACACGTGTCAATATGAAATGATTAAATTAGATCTGTTAGTAGAATCGTTCTTTTCTGTTGCCTTCTGTGTAACAAAGCTAGTAATGGATTGGTTTGTTGTCTGTTTGACGGCACTATCGTGTTATATGTGGTAAATGAAGAGTTTGTTAAATGAAGTCATAAGCATTTTAAATTTTATCATTAGGTGAAAATGTAATCCTTCAAAGTAATGAAGAAAAAATAAAATATAATACGCAAGCATTAAGAAAACTCCGTTTAAATATTTCACCTTTTTAAATTAAATTATTTATTAACGCCAACTTGTTGCAACTAAGGCTAATTGGGACGGGTTATCTAAAGGTTACCAACATTTTCTAGCCAGGGTGGGACTACGGATTTTATTTAGTCAATTCCGTCACTAAATAAATTCCTATTGCCCAAGGCGGGAATCGAACTTGCCACTCTAAGTTTTCCATGTGAAATTAAGGTAGACGCTTTTACTCAAATGGCTAACCCTAGCCCCTATATATTACCTTTGATACACAAAATTTAAGGCTCTCAACAATGAACGGTTAAATGAGAAAAGAATCTAATAATTACGTCTCATAGCTATTCCAATTTCCTTGCATCAACGCATTTAATAATGAATTTAGAAGGAAGGAGACCCGAAAATTCGTATATCTCAATTATGATGAATAATAAAAAAATAAAAAACCCAGAAAACAAATTGTGTATAAGCAATCTTACTCAAATTTTGTTTCCTATAAATTTGCCTAAAACCCAATTCATACTGATGCGATTTTCACATTGAGCAACTGACTCACTGTACATCTAACATCCTGCTAGTATTTTGATTCCTGTTTACAATGTCTTCTTATTATAAATAGAGAATATTCCCAGTGAACACGCTGCCCTATACCACTTATATTTCGTTCGGGAAATCTGTTTAGTTTACGCAGTCCCTGCGTGGCGGGTGTTTCTATCAATTCTCACTGATGGTTCTTTTTCGTACCGATTGCTGTAAAAATAATTACTATTATAACGTCATAGCACATTTTTGTGTTTTTGGAAATTTCAGTTTAGTAATTTAATCTTGAAATTTTAAAATTATATTTTTTCATTGTTACTGAATTGTTTTTGAGTTAAATCTGTAGCATTAATGTTCAATTTCCCCTTAGTGCGAAAACTGGCATAATTACCTTAAGGGTGCCGGTTATTGTACTTTTTATTTTTTTTTTTTATGGATCACCAATTTACCTTCTCAACCCCACTGTTTTTAGCCTATGCTTGGAGCTGATGGCGAAATAGTAGAAACACCTTAGTAATACAAGGATTAGCAACATTCATGGTTTGGTTCATGAGAGTTGCCGTCAACTACATGCAGAGTATGCATCGGCTGTCCATAAGTGCTTTCTAATATTTTGGAAAAGTTGCACATTAAAAAAAAAAAAAGAAACGGTATGTAGCAATTTGCAGAAATACACATAACTTGGTCCTTTATAGTTTATTGAATGTCATTTCACAATTACTCTTTTCCCTTTCAAGTTTACCCACGTCCCCAATTCATGAAGCAAGGGAATAATTATAATAACCCTTTTTTAATGTGTTATCAAAAAGAAGCATTCTGGTAACATAGAAATACATGGAATGATATTTAAAAATAATGTTATCAATAAATAAAGGGCATGCTCATTTTGTGAAATTTTCTTTTTATTTACTATGAAAATCATTCTCTCTTGGAGAGAAAAACGCGAAGTTGACAGAAACTTTAGAAATGGGATTTATGTATGTTTTGTTGGGGATGGTTGTATATAGATTTTTTGTTATTTATTTAGTAAGTTCTGTACTGATAAGACCACTGACAACTCCCAAGTTTTTGGCAGATTGAGTTATTACAGATAGGATCTCGTTTGTTATTATAAAATGCAAATATGAAACTAATCCAAGCAAATCCTTTTAATCTTGCATATGCCAGTTGTGATTGGGGCCAGTACCTCTGTTGTATGTTCTAAATCCTCTTATCATATCCTATATGTTTTACGTCAGGGATCAAGTATCAGAACAATTCATGCACACATATTTCAGTCTTTTAACTTGTTTCTCTTATACCTTCGTCTGTGGCATTGTCGGAGAACAATAACAATGAGGAGAGTTGAAACAGCTGTTAGAGTAATTGAAAGATGATTGTCGGAGGCGGATATGATGCCTTTGATGATAGTGCAACGAGCCATTGTGTACATAGAGAATTAGCGGCGAGCAGTGTTCTCGTTGAATAGCTGCGGTATCCACGCCTGACACCTGGTCGGCAGGTGGTATCGGACTCGACCGCAGAACTGTCATCCGACAATAAATGCCCTTGATTGTTGTACCACTTTTATGAGTCTCTCGACTTCCCTTGCCTTTCTCCTCTATTGAGTCGCTCGGCTTGTGCAACGTAAAAAGCATCTTTATCTGCATGTGCTGTTTAGAATGACAATGAGTACTCTTAGCAACTGTGTCCTATGACGTCCAGGACTCAAAGTCCTTTCAAAGCGGTCTCATTCTATTAACAAAAAAGCATTTATGACAAGATGTGAAAACGACATTAGTCCGAGATCTCTTGTGTTAAAAGGTGTAAATTCTTGAGTGACTTTAGGAAGTAATGAGAATTCCTCAAGGCTATGATAGGACTTCCTGTGTATATTGTAAATAGGTTCTTATTTCTTTTTACGTTCCAGAACCCCTTATATTTAATAGTATTATCCCTATTGGGATCTATTGTTATAAAGACATTTCAGGTTTATATAAATAATCAAAAAAGAAGGTTTAAAGGTTTCGACCACATTTCCACTGTTATACGAAGGCTTTAGAGCATAGGGGATCCAACTACACTAATGAATCACGTATATATCATTAAAGCTATGCAAATATATTATATTCGAATCATACTTGATATAATTTATTGTACATAATTTCTACCTTCCAAGTAAGCTTTACTTTTGCCGGACTCAGTTGCTATCGTCAGTGACTTTGTTCACTACTACAGAGTTGCAATGCCGCGCAGAAAAAGAAAAATATATTCTCAAAACCGCATAACCTACTTGAGTATGAATTAACCCTAGTATTACCGACCTCTCCCAGGTCGCATGGATTACCAAGGGGGGGGGGGCTCCTCGAGCCCACAACCTTAAAAACCTTTTATTTTGGTTCTATAATTTTTTTAAAAATTTTATTTCTATTGGATTATGTTTAATGAACGTTTCTTATGACACCTGTGGAAAAAAAAAAATTAAATACAAAAATAAAAATAAATTAAAAAAAAAAGTTCGGATGGGGAAAAAAGGATGACTTTAAATTAAATGTAATTTTATTCTACTGGAGAAACATATCTAAACATTGTTAGAATAAAAAGTTATCTATATCTAAGTTATTATAACATTATAATAGAATAATAATTTAAGAAAATATAATTATCAGATTCGTAATGCAATTATCGGTGCTTTTGCACAATAATTTTTTTTCCGAGTGTTTATCCAGGATGCAGCATGGACTAACTGTTCCCCTAGTTGGGAACAACCTAGAAAATCTTCTCTTTTCTAAAAAAGTACCTATCAGGAGCAATAATTATAACCATCTCAGTAATATATTTTTATATGAAAAAAAATTATATGGGGAGAATATATATATATTTTTTTTTTGAGAAAAAAAAACTTGAGAAGGTTTGTGTATGTTAAAATTACATCAAAGTAATTATTATTTGAACAATATAATTAATAACACTTGAATTACTAGTTAAAAGTAGTATTAAATATCAGTGGGCTCGAGGAGCCCCCCCCCCCTTGGTACTTAAGTGTATAACTACCCCTTGCATTACCAAGGGGGGGGGCTCCTCGAGCCCATACGTCAAAAAAAAAATTTTTTCTCAACATAGAAAATTTTTTATTTAATTTTATTGTTATGTTGTTAGGATGTTTTTCTGAGGAATACATAAAATATCAAAAATATCCCATTAAAATTGGGTGATAGGGAACAAAAACAAAAAGTTGTGGGCTCGAGGAGGGGCCCCCCCCCCCCCCTTGGTAGTTCTAGGGTTAATAGAAATTCCAAAAGCTCGAAGTGAGAGAAATAGACATCAACAACGAATAAAAGCAGAGCTTCATAACGATATCAAAACAAAGTCAAAATTAAATTAACATCAAAGCCAACAACACTGTTGACCTTCTTTGGTTCTTCCTTTCAGTGGTTTGAGTTGTCATTTTTTCGCTAATTATATATTCTTTTGAAAACTTAAAATTTCACGTCGTTCCTTTAATTTTAATTATGAAAGTTAAAGTTCCTTTAATTTTAAATCGTAATCCTTTGAAGAGACGAGTTGTTGTGAGCTACTGGTATCTTCTAAAAAGGCGGTGTATAGCCCCTAGAGTGGATACCTCCCACCCTCCCCGGCTCTACATAATAGCGCCCTCTCAGCTCTGAAAGGTCCCGGATCAAAGATGTCGTCGGCTTAACACCTCCTTGCGGCTGAATCCTCCCTCCCTTTTGCGCCAGTCCACTTCCTTCGCCTTAACTCCCTTCCTATCCTCTCTGGCAATTTAATGGCTGGTTTTTAAGGCTGGCGTCGGATAACTTCTCTAGCTATTTCAAGACAGAATAATATCCCCAGTTCCTTATTTAAATGTTTATTGGGAAAGACGACTTTTCACTCTTAGCGGAGTCTTACGTAGTCCCATCTCAAATTCGTGAATAAATATTTTATCCCTCCTGCGTATTTCTTACTGCATTTACTACTTTTAATATTTCAATATTTTAAGGAAGTTTGCACGTAGAAATATAATCAATTTCAAATGTAAGATTTAATTTGAACTCTGTGTATTAACTTTTGAATGGGTTGTCAAATATTTGCTGTTATCCGGCTGTATATCTTTCAGCAGCGGTAGATCCCTCGAATGTAGATAGCCGAGAGGTTTAATACACCGGTTCACTGGTTAATCACTCTAGTGATTAAATCAAACTAACAGCCCGACGGCATGATTATCCTAGATGACGTCGACTAGTTACTCGCCGTCGATATGACCACTGACCGCCCCACCGGCTATAATGGAGGCCCGTCAGTCTACTGGAGACAACACATTCCAGGTCCTCCTTGGTTAACGGGTGTTTTGTACGTCGATTTGATCACTCACCACGTAAAACTGTGATCGTGGATCCTACCAGTCCAGCTCGAGGGGTGGCTAAATCTTAAGGTCTATCATGTCAACCACAAAAAAAAAAAACCCTTCGTTTAAAGGCTCGTGTAATTTTCCTTCATCTTCAGACTGGAGAAATCGAGAAGAAAGCGCTGATGGCACTAGTTATTCTGTGGTCGGTTTCAGTAACCGTGTCGTTTATAGACTGTAGCTTCGAGGTAGTTGAAGCTTACTAAGAATGTGTCTTTTATGCTCAAGCTCCTTTCGAGATGTAAGTTCCGGCTTACTGTTATGTACATCACCGGCAAAATTACTTGTTTTCCGTTGTTTTGAAAAATGTGTGCACTTCCCTGGGCTGATCTTATACGGGTATATATATATATATATATATATATATATATATATAATATAAGATGAATAAAGTATAAGAAGAAAAGAAAATGCTTTAGTATATTGCGTGACTGCTGAATTCCGTGTTCTGCTAAGTGTATGTTTTACAATACTAAGTAAAATCTAAATCTGCTATTTGGGCATTTATAAATTAATATTTCAACAGACATTTCTAGTATTGTAATCGCAACAATTGTATGTTTTCAGTTTTCCTTTTTTTACCTCCCCCCCCCCTCTGCACCAATTTTGAATAGTTTCTTTGTGGCGTGTGTACGTATCTCTGCAAGCCTTAGAATTTTTTAATTTATACTTAGGATTTTTAAAAAAAATGTCCAAGTATTTCGGGAGAAATGTCCTCAAGCTTATTTCTTAAAGTGCGGAGCCAATAACTTAGTCCTTTGTCAGTTGAGTCCTTTCAATCTGATGAGTTTTAGGGGATATGGGGGCGACCCTTTTTATGAGGGTTCCATTTAGATGTTTTCATTCTCGTACAAAACAGATAGCCTAGAACTCCAAGTTTACGACATAAGAAAAGTTAGGCCATTGTTGATGAAAATCATTCCAAATCAGTACTAGATGCCAACTATCGGGTAACGTATAGCGCTCACAAATCTTGCCAAACTCCTGCTTCAACGTATATGGATTCTACATTACCCACTGAAGCTAAATTTTATAAAAGTTAAGCACAATTTGGTTTTGCGATGTTCTTCAGAAAACCAAACAATAAATAGTGAAATCTAATAAGTATATATGCAGTTTACGACACTATTTTGGAAGCGAATTTTGGAGCCAATAATCAGCTCCGTTAACACGTTCGTGTCAAAATATGACGTCCGTTTAAGTTCGCAAAAAGAGAGAATAATTTTTTTTTTTTGCTTGATTGTTTATGGTGGTTCCAACATTGAATTCACGATACTTACGACGATTATGGTTCGTCTTGCATTTGATGGTTTTTTTTTTTCCTATTGGTAATATTATATTGCATTGTGGCATTTAATCCAATTATATCATTTCAATTTTAAATACCCATTTTTTAGCTTTTGGATAACATTCACTTATATCTTTTTAGAAGGAGGAAAAGGAGTTATATCTATTATATTGTTTCATTCCTTCCTTCTTGACAATAAGGTATTCCCTGTTTGTATATTCTAGCCATTCGGAACCTTGCTCCTAAATCACAAATTTATCTGAACTTCGACTTCCACTTTTCAGTCCATTGAAACTCCGATCCTTTTAAAATGTTAGTGTTAAGGTGGTATCTATGGCTGTTAGAACTTTCAACTTCTATAGGGACTAGTAGAAGGTTACTTTACGGCATAACTAATTATCATATAGCCTTCGTTGGGGCGCCCTGCCTTGCAGCGCACTCTTGGAGAGCTCTCTGAAATTTTGATTCTCTGTTAAAAGCTTTCTACACCGAGCGAGTTTGAACTTGTTAATTAGAAAAGTTCCGCCATCTTGACCCTTAATATACACTGCAAATAATTAATGAACTCCTCCAGGGAAGTAGCCCAGACTCCTTTACTTTCTTATCATTCCCCTTCCACAACTTCCTCTATTTCCTTCCAGGTTATATATTTAGAATATGGCTCACTTCCTTGGAAATATTCCATTGAAGTGAGCCGTAGAAGTTTCTCATGTTCTTATTTTTATGTTAAAATGGGTAAAAAAATAAAGGCTGTGTCGACGGTAAGGTGTTTGGAGTCTCAGATTATATTTTAATTTTTGATCTTAAGAGGTTCCAGACGTCGGGGATCCATTATCTCGCCACCGGGAAGAGGTTATATTTTTTTATATTTATTTTTTTTAATATCTGCTATGTATCCACCGTTTTACGTCAAAATGAATAAGTTAATCAAATTATTGTGATTCTCAGCCTCTATGGGGAGAACCAAAATTGGATCTCCAGTTGTTAAAAATAGCAAACCTAACTTTTAAGCGGTTATTGACATCACAAATTTAGGGCCCTTGTTCTACAGCTGTAGTTAAATCCTTACAGTTTTACCATTGGTGTTCTCAGTTTTCTTGGTTGTTGCATCACTTTATGAGATTAATGCTAATTCTGATTGCAATTGGGGTGGAAAAAATCATGGAATTGATTAACTGTATAAGGTAACATTCAATTTCCCGCCTGTGAAAATAGGAATTTATTTATTGACGAACTCATTAAATATATTCCTTAGTCCCACTCTGGTTAGAAAGGGTGGTAACCTGTAGATAGCCCGTTCCAATGAGCCATTGTAGCAAAAAGTGGTCGTAAATAAATAATGTACTAATTTATGAGATTATTTTTTAGAGTTTTACTGGAACTACATGTGGGTATCAATTAAAAATAAAAACAAAGCTGATTAATGTTCAGAGGTTTTTTTTTTTTTCACAAACTATTTTCTTACAAGACTAATCCTTTAGGCCCTGCGAAGGACTTTGTTTAGTTAATCCCTGGAAATAGATGAGGGCAGGCACGAGGCCCTATGAGATAGATGATCTCCATGGAGGTAAATATAGGGATCAGATTTCCATACAATACGTGCTGCCAATCAGGAGTGATCTATTCCACTCTAGCTCGCACTTCCTTCGATAGGACAGGATTAACACCATCCTACACCTATAATAGCTTATGGTGTGCTGCTCTTTCACTCTGGAGGCTCTGAAATATATAACTGTACTAGTCACATCCCAGTTAGGTCCCATGAATAACATCTTACAGACATTGTCTCAAGTCTAGATAGGATTTCAGTTTGGGAGGTCTATGGCTCTGAACTGAAAAATGTCAAACATTAAAGCTTTAAACAGTGGATTTATATTGCCATTAAACAATAATTTACGTCAATTTTGCTGAAAAATAATCTATTGTTGAATTGCCCGGAATATTTTGAAGTTTTAGTAGATCATTCGACTGGGGAGGCCACAGTCTTCTATTGAAAAATGTCGTGTATTGTATAGAACTGTTCCATATTATTTTTTGAGAGTTCAAATATTGCACAAAACCAGATCATCGATGAATTGTCTATTCCAATACCCTTAAGTAATGATAACAGTGGTAATGAAGTTTGATGTGTTCATAACTAGAAAGCTAACACTTATTAAAAATATGGCTGAACCAGTATCATGTATTTTGCATGTAGCTAGCTGGTCTCTTATGCTATGTTTCAGAGTATACAGACGGAGTTATCTTCAGAACTGCTAGCTGTTTATTCCTGTGCTATTATACTTAATGCAGTATTATAGTTCTTGTGGAATGAAGCTCTCTGCACTTACAGGAGACCGTAGTTAAATTTATCAATTTAGTATTCTCCGACATCTTTCTTCTAATGGCTCTTGCTCTTTCGCATTAGTAGTACTACCGCCCTGAAAACATTTAATCTCTATCTATCTGAAGAAGTATTCCAGACAACACTCAAAAATTGATAACTTTGATAGTTTTCCACTAGAGCAGAGAACCTGACTTCTGTGAGAAGGATCAAACGATTTCAAACTTAAATCAACTTTTTCTACTATAGCTA
This sequence comes from Riptortus pedestris, assembly GCA_019009955.1. Taxonomy (NCBI): domain Eukaryota; kingdom Metazoa; phylum Arthropoda; class Insecta; order Hemiptera; family Alydidae; genus Riptortus; species Riptortus pedestris. Next base: position 29,450,903 of record CM032229.1, on the reverse strand, counting down.
ATTGGGACTGATTATCTGCAGGTTACCACCCATTACTAGCCAGGGTGGAACTGTTTATTTAGTATATATTGCTGGAGAAGATTGCTGGAATTTCTGAATTTAGCTCTGCCCAGATACTTAGTAAATAAATCTGATATGGACACCAAATAATTTCCAATTGCTCCAATTAAATAATATAAACAAAATGTTTTTTATTATAATTACACAATTTAAAATGATTTCATTTGAAAATATTGTACTATTTCTACAATACATCGGATCGAATTATGTCATATAACATAGTTTATAGACCTTTTCATGATATCAAAAAAAGTTACTAATTATTTTGTATCTCTTTCATTTGCAACTTTTTATTTCCGCCGTGCTAAACACTTCTCTCCTCCTCCCTTAGCCTTAATCAATTTTGATCAAACGGGAAATACAGTCCCAAGTAAGAAATTTCAACATTCTAAGGCTAGTCGCTTTGGAGTTATGTGAGAGATATAATTTAAAGACGTCCGAAAACGGGTGGAGTATTTTGTTTATTTACTAATTGCAAGGAAGTAAACATTTTTCTAATAAATCGTTTTTTATTTGTAAAATCGGATATCACAAGCTCTGATCTTGTTACATTATTGTCTTTTTTTTTTTTTCATTTTACAGTTTTTCATTACTTTTATTGAAATTATCCATTTTCATTTCTTTTGGTGAGATAGGGAAAACCGCTGTTTCTAAGAAGAAACTGCTAATTAGTAATAGTAAACATTATTCCATGATATATGGTCGCGTGTCTGTAGTTGTTAATCTTCTATTCTCCAAGGTGCATGGGTTAATCCTATTCACTCATATTAGGAAAAATACTATATTATCTAAACTGATAATGGAGTTAAATAATTAATTCGAACCTATTCACCATTATATTGCAACGAATAATAATTTATTCAGAGATATTTGTAGGAAGGTGCAGACAGTTGCATAATGGGTGTAATTTTATCAATGAAGTCATTGAATACCTGAGTTCGAACCGCGCCCTCTCTTCACTTCGAAACCTGTTTAACCCTTGTAGAATATTAAAAGTTCCTTAAGTTCTGAATATAATGCCAATTAACAATCCAAGAATTGTTTCAATTTTTTTTTTCTGAAGTGTCAACTATTGAGTCATTAACGCCAAGAAGTTGTTGAAAATGAAGTCCCGTGGATGGTTTAGAATAAACATTCGATTTATTTTCCATTTAAAAGGTTATTTATATAAGAATATCTTTAGTTATTATCGTTGTCATAATCAAATTACTATTATGTAGACTGACAGGAATATACACAAACGATCGACTTTGAATTGAGAACACAATTTTTGGCAGGAAACCTGTTACGGCCACAAACAAAGTATCTACGGAAACTAAGAATATTTCTCAATTAGGGGAAGATGCCATCTGTTGTCTTAGCCAGCAATGATAATGCCATATGTACATTCTAGTCTCTATTTGTAGACTTTCTCTAAACTAGGCATAAGTTATCTCAAGTAAAAAAACGAAGGCCTCGTTCCTTGCACCAACGATAGAAAAGAAACTTTTCCATGAGTAATAAATGAAATGTTTACGTTTTACCCCTTCTGTAAATTGCCATCCTTCATGAAATAATTTTGGCCTTACTTAAACCGTTTTAATAGAGACTTTTTAAAAAAAAAAAAAATCACTTCATTAGTACAAGCTGAGTGGCTGATTTTCCTCAAGGGAAAGATAATGAAGATATTCACTATCAATAGAGTTATTTTTTTTTTTTAAATTAAGAAGAGAGAAGCTGGATGAAATTCCATCATAGAGCCCAACTCTCAAGGCAGGCCGAACTTGCACAATACAGCCATCTTCCTTACCTTGCTTTCATTATCTTTATTAATTAATGACAGTTTCCTTCATTAGCAAATAATATTCAATGTAATCATATTTTTTACATTTTATATTCGTATTTAATTATGTATTTTTATTTGTTTAAAAAAAACGTGCTCCCCTTTATGGCCGAAGACTGTTAAATAGAATTAGTAATATTGTATAATTAAATCTCAAATATTGTTATAAAATATGCAATTTCAGTTTTTGAGAGGAAACTCATGTCTGAAAGACTTGAATGAATATAAGTCCATTTTACTGTGCTCTTATTCTTGTTCCTGGAAACATTGTTGTGGAACGGTTCATTGTAAATAAGGATTTACGTCATTATGAGAGGTGTACAATGGGTGATGAATATGACTCCTGTGTTCATAGTAATTGTTTAATAGAAGTTCCTTTTCTGCATGATACAGAGAGACCGGGTGGTGATTCATATTACTAGTTATTATTTTATTATTTTTATTTATACTTTTTTTTAAATCGTGTTTTATTTATGTTAATCGGTTTTTTATGTTTTCAGGTTAGTGAAAGTTCTTCCTGGATACAACTGTATAGGTATAACTGTAAGTAGTTGTACAAGATTTGTTATTTAATAAACGGAAATTGGAGGAATAAGTAAATTAAAACCATGATTTAATAGGAACATCCAATTATTAACAGCATTTTGTCCTGTGGGGATTATTATGAATGACTTCTGGCAACAAGGGAAGACAATAAATTCGCCATTCCCAACATATAATTACTAAATGGGCTATCCATAGGAAACAGGACTTAGTACATTGCCACCCTTTCGTTGCAGTTTAGTTAGCTAATTCTAATGATAATTAAAATTTATTTATATGTATATTGTAAATATTCATTGTGATGTTTTTTTCTCCTATCCTGTTCCGCGACCTTCACCTTACAGCACCTAAAGTTTCATAAATATTAAGTTTTTAATTTGTCCGACTGGCCCCAATATAAGTAAAAAAAAAACATTTATAGTTTCACTGTATTATTCTGGCATACCAATAAGGCGGTCTTTTGGTTTCTTTATGTAAGTGTAATTGAGATACTTAAAGGGGCTTTATCGTAGTTAGAAAATAACTGTATTTACATTCTGGAAAACTAAAAAGAATATTGGAGTTTTGAAGTGAAATTTGATAATGATAGGTTTATTCAAGCAGCTACTGACAGCCGAAATAGTACTCGCAGACTTGAACTCGGCACCTCTAGCACGGAGTTGAAGTCCGTAATACACCACCTCCCCCCCGTGCAGTTCATACCCTTAAGTGTATTAAACACAAATATTAGTCTCACTTCTACTAGATAGATGTGAAGCCAAAAATAAGTGGCTAAAGTACATGGCTGTATGAATGAAAAAGTCAGGTGCAAGGCTAGACGTGACGTTGCTGAATAATAGATGAGCTCACCTCGAGATAGCTTAGATCGATACATCTCGATTCTGTTCTGGGTACACCCACTCTGTGACATTAAGCGCTATTTTTATGTCGGTGCACTTCGCAGAAAATTTATCCAGATTATAAGGTTATACTCATTCACCCATGCAACTGGTGAAATAATAATCCACTTTCAGTAAAATTTACCTTTCCTGTTAAAAGCTTTTCCTAGAATTAGTCCTGCAGGGATGTTTGTTTAGAATGAATTCATTTTACTCTAAGCTTTGCAAGATTTACAGAGAGAGCCAATTATCAAATTTCCCCAGAGGAAAACCAGCTATAATATTGTACTCATGATTCAAATTTTGAAAGTATTCTACAAATATCAACATTCCCAACTTAGAATGTATATAACATAAGTAAAGTCCGTTCAAGTTTATGTAAGCATAAATAACGTTAACATGTACATAGATAAAGTATATACTGGAATTAAATACTGATTCATCCACAAAAATGTGTATTGGGTATTACTTCCGTTCCTTTCTGACACATAATCAGCACAGAGAGTGTGCTGAGTCCGTATCTTGAGCACTGCTCATTTTCGTGCGTTACCATTTCATTTAGGCTCGTTGGGATAAATGTTATCACCGTAGTCTCAACAAATTAGAATTAGGTAATAGATGAAGCCATCTGTTTGGATGCCTCGTAATTCTCTAGTCACCGCAATTTTAGTTTAACCGCTTCCAAAAATGGATTTTTATGATATTTATCAGCTTTATTTTTAAATTGCTATCAAAGATAAAGTTCCGCAGAAATAATTTTAAATCGCCCCTATTTTAATATTGCACATATCTCTGCTATTATGTGTCTTTATTATCGTAAAATATTAACATAACAAAACTTGGTAAAACGGTAATGTCCTAGAGCTGTTGATTTGTGCACTTTTCTCTGGGTCAAATATTAACGGAGTTAATTTTAATTAGGCACTTTCCAACTTACGTGACCTCCACTTCTACTAATGCTTTTTTAGCTAGTTGAAATTATTACAGAAGCTATTGTGTTACTAAACAGTTCCGTGCCCAGCCTAAGATTTAAGTCTTGGTTTTATATCGCTCTTAAAGAGGAAGAAATAAAGTCTTGTATATGCAAATACCGTCGTTTCTGATATGTCTCGCGGACGTTTATCATGCATGTGATAAGTATAGCACCTGAGTAATGGACTTTGATATTTAAGAAGTGTTTATTATTTATGACAACACGGTTAGTACTTAAAACTTGATCGATTATTATTGACAAGGTCCGTGAAAGTACTTGTGAGTACTTATTCTACTCTCTCCATAGCCATCTTTACTAGGCCGTACTAGTATTCTCTGCAAAGATCATTTTAATCCTTGTTAAAGTCTGTAGTTACGTCCAAGTTTTTGCTTGCATTCTCACATTATGTAGTGACTGTCATTAAACAGTATTTGCATACTTGGAATCCTCCGTACATTCCTGATTCTTCCCTTATTGGTGTTCCTGAAGATCGGGGCCCTTCATCATTATGGCATTGCATAACTTCCAATGAAAAATTACTATGTATATTAATTTGTTTGAAATACAATAAATAAATTGTGTAGGAATAAATAGTATTTTTATTCCATTCTTGTTTTCTATAAAAAAATTTTTTTAAAAAATGTTGATACTTGCGTTCCCAAGAGAAGTGCATCTTAAGTTCGAAGGAATAAAGACATTTGTATTTTTTTCTTTTTTCTGTTTGTATAATATTGATATGGCACCTCGATACGTATTGTGACGTTGCTGAATAATAGATGAGCTCACCTCGAGATAGCTTAGATCGATACATCTCGATTCTGTTCTGGGTACACCCACTCTGTGACTTTAAATGCTATTTTTATGTTGTTGAACTCCGAAGAAACTTTGCCCCGCTTTTAAAGTTATACTCATTCACCCATGCAACTTGTGAAATAATAATCCACTTACAGATTTTCTCCATGCTGGAAAGATCCGTTGGTCATCTCATCTCATCCTTTATTCTATGTTATTCCTTTTGTAAACAGGGATTATTAATCCGAACACCAGATGTCCAGTAGCTCAGTTTACTCAATGTGAAAATCGGATGAGTGAGAGGGGAGGGGTGTTACTGATGCCAGAAAAAAATCATATAACTCCCTGAATGTTCGAGTGAGAGAAAATGTCTAAAGTCAAGATGGCTTTGTGATAAGATGTAGAAAATTAAATTTGTTACAGGGTTGGTAATATAGCATGTTTCGATCCAATTCATTATAAATGATATATATATATATATATATATATATATATATATATATAGGATTATTAACTTAGAAATAGTATCTTATAAATTATTGGATAACTTTAAGACTGTCAAATAATTTGGAAATAAAATATAATTGTAAAGAAAACTTTAGCGCAGTGAACCCTTTTTTTTGTTTATATTGTTACTTTTGTATAAGGTCCATTTAATCGGAGTTGTTTTCTATTCCTACATACAAATGGAAATGTCTTCCATTCTAGTCTTTGTTTACTTGAAAATGTGTTTGAACGTGTCACTTTCTAGGAGACTTCAGGCTGGACATTTTGCTTTTGAGTCAGTCGGGCACCTTTTCTCTTTGATCTCTCCTGTCCCTCACATTTACTAGTCTTTATTTGCATAACCAAAAGTTGAACATATAAGTAGTGTTGATAATACATACACTTTTTCTTTTAAAATAAATGTTTATCATTCTATCTCATAATTGATGTTTATATTTTCTCTGTATGTCGATGACCACATTGTGGATTGGCCATGTTTAAACGTGTGAGATTTAACATGTAAATTGAAGTGTCAATATTAATATACTTGGTAAACCTAGAGTATTGTCTTAGATTCCTACATGAGCAATGGGATTATATTTGCTGACAAACTCGCTAAATAAAATCCTTGTGTTTCAGAATGGTTAGGATTAAGTGTTTGATGACCTGCACATGCCGGATAGGTTAGCAATCTGTAGGAAATAATGGTACATGATATGAGCATTAATAAATTTTGCTAATCTTGGGAGTCATTCTGTTTATAATTTCTATTTCCAATTTACCTTTGTATTACGTACCTTTATAAAATATTTAGTCTCGAAGATTGTGTAGAAATATATTGTCAATCTTCTCACACAAGGGTCCTGTGACTAATCATCTGATCCCGTGAGGCCGAGATTGCCTCAGGTTTTGGCTAACAAACGTAAGCCCCTGAGGTTTTCAGAATATTACGGCGGGGGGGGGGGGGCTCACAGCCCCTCGTAAGCCACCTCACCCGCGGCAATCACCCTTTGTTGCTGCCTCCATCTGCTGGAATGCTGGGGAATTAAACCACACCATTAGCTATTTCCCTCACCACATTCATTTCTCATTCGCCATCTTTTCTCTCTCTCTCTCTCTCTCTCTCTCTCTCTCTCTCTCTCTCTCTCTCTCTCTCTCTCTCTCTCTCTCTCTCTCTCTCTCTCTCTCTCTCTCTCTCTCTCTCTCTCTCTCGTCTCCCCTTGTCTTTTGTGTAGAGTGAAACCGTTTATGTTCACTATAGGCGATATAATCTGTGGTTAATTCATAGAAGAACGTCCCGTTTAATATTCCTTCTGAAACGAACAGATTTTTAAGTTTTGGGAAATAGAAAACCGTGTTTAGGAACTCGCATAAAATCAGTTAGGAGAAACGTGGGTTTGATGGGAATCATACAATTTGTAGATTTCTTCTTTGCTATTGGAGGTTCCATTTTTATCCATCATAAAAATATTAAAAAATTCTATAACATTTTTCACTCTTAATAACGATGATAAATACAACTTTGTTTATTTCTCTTTTCATCTCTCTAAGTTTCGCATGGTCATAATTCATACTTAACTATCTTTTCTTCCCCGTTACATCTATTTAGTTCTCTTACCACTTTTGTGTTAAATCATCCTTAACTGTTAAAATATATTTCTTCTTGATAATAACTTATCTTATTATTTAGAAATTAATAGTCTGTAAAAAAAATGTCCTTTATTAATAAGTCTTTAGGTCGTCAAAAATTAATGAAATAATTCTGTAGGGAATTTTCTAGTATTTTTTGAGCCTCCGTTGATTGGTACATGCATAATATAAACCCAGGAGCTTCAAAGGTCATTTGCCTCAAAACCGCGTGCGAGGTAGAGGGATAAACGGGTATTAGTAACTCGTGACGTCATCCCTGGTTTAAGTTTATTAAGTCTCATGTTCATTCATTATTGACTTACCTCGCTGGGAGGGGGTATGTTATTTTGAATGATTCATTAAGTCGTGGCGAGACAGAAGCCATAGAATAATTTATAAAATACACCCGGCCACCGGCAAAATTCAACTCTCGTACTCGTTAATTATTCATCAGTAATTATCTATACGCTTTGCAAACAAAATAGCAATTCTTTCAGCGCTGACCTTTGCGCTTTATTTCTGTGTTTAAACTTTCACAAAGTTCATTCATCGTTTGCATTATTACAATTCTACAAATATTGATGAGTTTTACTCTAATTTCAAAATCTAATCGTCATTTAAGAAACTAAACTATATTTCATCAAACGTTTTCTATTTTAACACGTTAAAACAGTTTTCTGACAAAGCTAATTCTAAGTTAACCTAGCAAATTGTGGTGTGGTCTTATTGTTACTTCTTTTGAAACTTATGCCACTTAATAGTAAAATTGAACCCAGTTTCAATGTTCAGTATCTGAACACGGTTCTGATTCATTGTATCTATTTCGATCTATCGATAGTGTAGGGAATAAGCTGAACTAATTGAAACTCTGCTATTCTGCGTATTGTTAAGAAAAAGTACTATTCTCACAGACTTGGAGAAAAAAAAACTTTAGTTTAATCAAATGCGCATGAGTTGGCTATTGCTCATTTTCGGGTGACAGTAGATTCAGTATAAAAAACTGTCTTGTAAGATGAATGAAAAGTAACATTGGATTTTTTATAGACAAACTATTTCAAGTGCGATTTCAAACAAAGAATTATTATTTTATTTTATTTAGAAATCACTTATATCGTTTTTATCCAATTTGTGCTCTTGGTATACAGGTTATGTCTTCTGTTGTGTTTTATATAAGCAATCATTTTATGCAGAATTATACTTAGTGGGTTTTAACGTAAACTAAGCAAATTTTCAACTTGTTTGGGTTACACGCTACTGATCTCATCTGTTTATTTAAAAAAAAAATTCAATGAATGAAGTGGTCTATAAAATGGATAACATCACACTAACTATCTCACATAATAAAGCACATTTGAAAACAATATTTGTTGTTTATTCTTGGAATAAGACGTTTCACGGTATATTTGGTTATTTTTAAAGTGCGATGACTGACAGTGGGGGTTTACCGAAGACTAAAAAATAATCAATGCCAATATCTTGGTTAGTATTGAAAATAGAGAAAACATGAATACAACAAAATTTATAGAAAATTAAATTTGCAATAATTTTGGTTCTAGACGATTTTCCATAAAACTTATAATTCGGATTCGGATCATTTTGAAGAGGCCTCCATATTCGTCGGATCGATGCACATTTGTGGAAAAATTCCGAAAATCGCTTCATTAGTACAATCTGAGTAGCAGATTTCCCTGAAGGAAATTTGTTAAACAAATTTAAATGTGAGAGCAAATCTTATAAAACTGTTGTAGGATATCACTTTACGGTCGGTTGTGTAGCATTTTTCGATTTTGTATAACGACGGAGATAGTTATGATATAGCCCTTTTTCTATGCGTTACTGCTGTTGGTTCTATCTCAGATATTAACGTAACTTGAGCTTTACATTTGCAACCTATAGGGAGCGTTTAACATCTGAAATCGTTCGCTTACGTCATATGAAAATCTATTCTTTATAGCTCCTTTAGTGGCAACTGGAAATTTAACCAGCGAATGTTATTATAGCTTGGACGAGTAGGTTTGCTGACGGCTGACAGTGCAAAAATACGGATTCCTCTCTCTGTTAATTAATGTCAGCTTAATTAATTTCGGACTTGACAAGCTAACAAGATACAAGGCAATTGCTTGCGTCATAGAGATGAGCGGCGAACACATTACTCAACGAGCTCTCTCAAGGACTAAAGTGACAGTCATTGAAAAACTTGAAGATGAACCTCCAACTTAAATGTTCTAGCCGGTAATAAATTATTCATTTGATGAAGGCTTGTTGAATTTCAAAAGGTTAACTTTAGACTCCGACCTCCAGGAGACATGTGAATGTAGACTTTCTGAAGCCAATATTTACATTAACTGAACCTTCTTAAGTTCAATTGCACTTGTAAGTCAAAAAGCGTCATTTTGCCATTGAGGTGGGCAGTTAAAATACTTTATTGTCTCTGGAATAAGTTAATTAATTATGACAAACTCTGTTAGTTCAATACTTTTTGATATTATTTTTACCCCCTGACCTCAAAACATACATGGCACAACAGGTTATCCAGAGAAGTAGAAACTAGTCCAAAAAAAAGGCCTTCGAAATAATTAAAAGTCCTAAACTTTGTTTTACTTTTTACAATTATTTATCTCAAATACTGTCAATGACGAATTAGTTTTGTTATTAAAGGCCCCTGTAGTGTCCCCTCGTTTGACAGGTTCAAAAATATGCTCCAAATGAAAATAGACTTTGAGTCACAGAACGAGCAATTAACTCAATTCAAACCATTGAACGAAAAAATATTTAAAAAAATAATAATAATAAATAAATGAATGGAAAATAAAATAAATTAATGAATTAATTTCTCCTCTACTCCCAATAATCATAATTTTCTGAAACGAGTTATCGAAGGTATTAGATTAAATAATAATATTCTTGAAATATCAAGAATCGAGGAATATCAAACATACTATTATTCAAGTGTATCACAGCTAATATGTGTTAGCAGATTTCCTTTAAGGGCCGCATCATCTGCTATTGGGTTGTGCTTATGACGTGATTATCACAAAATTTCCATGAACCTCATCTTAGCATCAAACCACCATGTGTGGCAGACCGTGATCTGCCCAAGTATTGTTGTATTCTTTGGATCTGTTTGTGAATCATTCTCTCTAACCCATTATTTATATGAATGGTCTAGTGAATCCAATTTAATTATCCCGGAATCCTACTGACAGACATTTTCCACATTAACTTTCTTGATTGAATAAAGCCTAGAAGAGTTCCACTGATCCGATTAAATCCAAAATAATTAGATCCCGGGGGTATTGGCTCGGGAAATGTATGATGAATCGTCCGATGCTCGATCATTAATAATTTCCTGGTTTTGAGGAACGTTCTCCTCGCAAGATGAAGATGAATGACTGTCATTCTTGCCATATCCTCATCATTCAGCATGCTGTCTTAACTACAGCTCCAATTCTTATACTTTCTTCTGTTAAAGATACTCTTCAGAAGAATCGCATCCATAATAGTTAAAAGCATATCTCATTTCTGTTTAGCCGAGTTGCTTGAAAAAAAAAATTAAGAAATTGTTCTTTGTTTGAATTAGTATAATACTGATGAGTAAAACATGGATTTGTTTTTATCCGAAATTTCATAATTAAATTCTGTATTTTTTATAAAAGAAGTCAAGTATAAAGGACTTTAATGACTTTCAGGTATTTGATAATAATGTAATATTTGATAATAATCAATAATAAAGATAATGAAGAGGTAATTTTCGTTTATATTTAATTTGCTTTTGGTGTTTAGAGAAGACGTTTAGGTACATGGCAGTTAATATATAAATTCTTGAATATTACAGTTGCCTTTTCTTTGGATATTTGTGACTAATAAACTAGGTTAAAAATTAAAAAAAAATATTAATTAGTAAATAGCATTTTATTTAAATAATTTTTTTCTCTGACCAACCTCATAAACATGAAAAATATGTATCACTTAAAAAACTGTTGAAATCTAATCAAAATCTGTTTTTTTTTTTTTCACATTTTGAAGAAATTGTATACATTAATGATATGCAATGTAAAGTTCAGTTATAATTTAAATTAATTATAAAATGTAGAAAATTCATTATGCCAAGTTATCTTAATGTTTTAGTTCTTATTTCCAAAGACTCCATTTACTGCCTCTAACGAGGGCCACACCGATCTAGAAAGCCCATCCCACGCCACCCTTGAAATACACAATATTGTTTAACGGGAATAAACAACTCCAGGAGGGTAAACAAATACCACATCCATCATCAAGAACTCCCAGTGAGCGTTATTGGGCCGTTGTTTATAAAACATTCTCCAAGACTTACAATAATAAACAAATCAAACCAAATCCCATAACTTGATGATGCCATACGAATTTAATATAAATATTTGTTTAGACGATATTTTAATTAAGTAAAAACATGTACGGAAGAAGTTGTGCAAATAAATTATTTAAAAAAAGAAAACGAAGAAGTTCCTTGTCATCCCTTTTATTTGATATCAGTTACATCCAACCTGCAAGATGACATTATACTCAAATTCAAACAAATTTTCTGTTTGGTTTTCTTTACCGTTGTTAAATCCTAAACGAAAACATTTTTCATAACAAGTGCCATATGTACGATCATAATAGTGTATTTCCTGGAAGAAAACCTATAAGTTCACTATCACAACATACATTTTATATAACACAAATACTAACTGGATACGGAAATACAAACTCTTACTTATACAGACTAAAACTTACTGACTCAAATACTTGCAAATGCGACCGTTACACTGAACAGACATTCACCCACCTTATTTATGAATGTAGACTGACTCATGACAAAGACAGATAAAGACTAATATTCCCTCATGGCCTATCAGTCCCGATATTTTATTTTCAAAGCACCTAAATTTATTAAAAGCAATAGCCTATGATTTTCTTAAGCCGGGAGGAAAAGAAAATATAATATTAATACTATGTAATTTTTTTATTGGTTATTTAATTGTATTCCTTATTAGTTCTTATTTAATGTTTTTTTGTCAAGTTTAATTTTCATGTTCTTATTTACATTTTAATTTGAATATATATTATTATATAAAAATTGTCAAATGTTTTGACAAAATGCACATATAATGCAAATATGCCTGGGATGTGCTGAAAATAAAATCCCTCCACATAGGGTTACTGTGTAGAGGAAATACAAAAAAAAAAAAAAATAAGTTTTTTTTTAAAATTTAATTGGGAACAATATTAATGAATGAAGAGGCAAAATGAAATTTTTTATTTACTGTATTTTAAAAAAATCATTTACGAAAATAGATTTATTATGATTTTCCCTTTGTTGTTTTATTTATTTGTTTTGAGTGTCCGTTTTATCCCCCTTATCCTAACTTTGGGAAAATGTTCATTTTGGATGGCTAATTGAGAGAAATGGGAAGATCCTTTGTCTTTGATTTACGAGGAAATCTCTCGTTCCCATTAAACGCTCAGCTTGATGTTATAGCATTAAGTCTTGTATTAATGGACATTTTATTTATATAAAGTAACTCGAGGAAAAGTTTGCCTCAGGGCCTTCTTCAATGGGCCAGTAATGTTGTTGCCTCTCCGAGCTTAAGCAACTTCCTTGCTTCTTTCTAGTATTTTATTAAAACGTTAAAACAACATTTCATGAAGGCCTGAAAGCAACGCCATCGCCTTGTTTTTCTTTTCTCTCTTTCTCTCTTTTAATCCTTCTTTACTCCGCTAAGAGGCAGCCATTATACAAGAGGTTCTTTCTATTTTCTTTTATGAATTTTGTATCCCGGAAATTTATATGTTTTGTTGTGATTGCTTCTTTTTGTTTGCAAAGCAACCAGTGGGGCTCAGGTTAGCCATGTGAGTTAAGCCATTGCACCGTGGAGTATTTGTATCAGAAATCTGGCCAAAAAAGGACAACTTCTTAAAATATAAAATATTATATCTACAGATAGCTGATAAACTGGCCTGTCCAGCGTTATCTACTTTAGAGCAGTTAACCACATCAGGTGACTGGAATCCGCCGTTGACTATAAAGTAACGTTGCTCCACGAATGAGATGTGCGTTAACGAACCATCTTGTTTCTGAATATGTTTGTACTCTACGTTTTCTATCTTATTGGATTTCCCCATTGACTTCAATTACTATCCAGTTGTTATTTAAGGTAAGTACTTTCGATATACATATAGTTTATAACTATTTATACCAAAACACATGTCATATTTTAATACAAAAATAATATAGAAAATTTTTGAAATTTTATATGAGTTTGTTGCAGTTTAATGACTATCTTAGAAGAAAAATATTGCGCCTTTTTGTGCTATTTTTTAAAACTAATTAATATAACTAAAAATCCAAACCACAACATCTATTATGGTCGCTACTTTATTTGTTGCCTCGTAAATGCTGATTCATGTACATTTAGTAAATAATTTCGAAATGACATTCTGATAGCTCTAATTTTACTTTTATTTGACGTTTTTCCTACATTTTACTCGTTGGCAACTCATTCAGGAAATATTTAAACAAATAAAAATGTCACCATGATATGTAGCTTTGATAACTAAATAATTATTTGGAAAAAAAGGTTTAATAGCAGTTAAGTGGCTATCAGAGGGTTACTTTTGAACGTCATTAGAAAGAAAGTGATGCAAATTGCAGTAAACTGTTATGATTTATATCACTCAAAAGCATACTTGACATCCTTATTTAGTCCATTGAGGTGTGCTATTATGTTAATTGGCAACCTGGTTAATAATGCAGGTACTTTTGTTATAATAGGCTAGCCCGCATGACTTCTCTGTCTGCCCGGTCTGGTTCTTCAAATTACAATATTCTCCACGGCCTATTCGGTTCAAGGATTTTTTTTAGCTGCTTTTTTATTGTAATGGTGTATCAATTCAAGATAAACAAAATATAAATAAATGCAAATAATGATAATAAAAGTTGAAAACAGTGTTTAAAATCAGCTGATTTATCGAGGAAATATTTACTTACTCCGAAACGAGGCGATGTCGCACAGTATTGTTTATTTTCATTCAGAAACAAGGGAACAATCATAAAGTTTACAAGAGCTAAAGTTTCACATTTTTAGCTTTTTAAATGTTACTTCTACTTTAAGAAGTTACTGGTTGTTGGTGTACTTTTAGAAAATACTAAATAGATTGGTTTATTTAAAATCTTAGGCTCAATGGCTGGTGAATGTCAAAGTTAGATGGAAAGTCAAGTGGTCAGCTTGTTGTAACATTACGGACCAACCAGCACTCACTGCTTATTTATCCAAGTCGCTACTCTGTCACCTCACAATCCAAATTCGGTTTCTCATAGGAATTCCTTGTGGATATAAATGTGTACTCAAATATATTCCTTTGTTCGATAGGTGTTCGTGCAAACGCACATATATACAAGCGCAAACATTTATGTATGTGTGTGTGTGTGTGTGTGTGTGTGTGTGTAAGTTCTGTTCCATTTGTGCTTCCACGTGTACCATCATACTTTTTATATTTTGAAAATATGAACTATCCTCAACTCCTTATCTGACTGTATAATTTTCTTCCTCGTTAACTTATGGTTCAGTAACACTAGTCTTAAGGAAAAGTTACAAACAATGAATTTCTTAATCAGTCAGTGTAGAAACCAAATTCCTTTTTAATATAAATCCAGGACTTGGAGCTTAATGTGTAATGAAATCATGATGATGCGGTTATGAATTTAAAGTATTAGAGGTCGTGCTGTGTTCAAGTTGTAAACACGGCTTGCGCAAATTGTGTGCTGATGTCCATTCCTAGTAGATTCCGCGATCCGGGTAAGTGTATTAATGAATTCAAACATCCTACATTTCAATCAAAATCGTTGGAAGTCGTGTCAAACTATTTGATATTAATTAATGTTAGAGGTCAAATGTATTTCTATACATCGCTCGGCAAATCATCTTAGATGTGTTACCCATAAATCAATATCCATCGCTCATCCTGTAGAACAATATCGTAAGTACGAACTTTTAGTGTTTTTACAACAAAGTCGTTACTGTTTGAAAGACTAGTTAATCAAAAGTAATTACTCCTTACTATTAGTTTACCTCTCAGGAACCTTAATCAAACTTTCTTAAAAATGTTAGCGCCGCTCCTAAAATATTTTAGAATTTACAGTTTAGTTGTTGTTCCGCCGAATAGTGGATATAAAGATCCAGGAATAAGAATGAGAAAGCCTTATTTACGATATATAATATAACGATTTCGGAGAAATTTCTCTCATACATTCGTAGTGGTGCAACCGACTTTATATTCTATGGCCTTGCTATTTTCCGAGAATTTTTCATTACCAATTTCTTAGAGGTCACAATTAAATTTTGCCTTCTTCAAACATTACAGCTATGTAACTTTAGATAAATATTTATAGAACGAAGTATTTTTTTGAATTCGTTATACATATTCGAGCAGAGTAAGCATTGTGTAACTTTTATAATGGCCCTTCTAAAGTTCTTCACTTCTTGATAAGTTTGACTTCAGGATCTGAAAAGGAAGTATCAGGTGTTAAATTATTTAAGTTTGTAAAATAATCTAAATGTTTAGTAATATATACTTGTGCAATTTGTGCTATTACTTCTGTACCCTGGTAAAATAAATAACTTCTAAATTCTTTGGGGATACATTCATTGCCTGACAGCATCAATGCCCTTTAGGACATATTATAGCAAAGAAATGATTTAAAAATGAATTTAAGTAGGCGCTTTTGTTGGAGTAAATGAGCAAAATAAGTGTAATTAACTAGGTACAGTTGACAAATAATGGCATCTTAAAATTCTTTTCAAAGATTCAAAAGAAATGCTACTTAAGCTTTAATGGTATAAAAAAAAAACTCGATTCTTATATTATTATTACACAAGAAGTAATAATAGTAAAACTCGTCGCTTCAATTGCGAGTCACCACATTAATAGTTTTTTTTTTTTTTACTTTCGTCTCTGGATATTTTCACTGGCATGGAAAGGCGTAATCATAGCTTTGATGGTTTACCTCCGCCTTAGTGGTTGTTCTTCCTCTGCCTTGAACAGGTAATTTCCGATTTGCACGAAAAAATCAACAGGGGGGAAGAAAAATGGGACTACGTAACAATAAATTCTGCAGGAAGGGAAAGAATTCCACTTCTTTGGAATTGCATGCTAGCGCTCTCTATGATGAAAGTTGTGAACCATTAATCCCTTCTGCAGAACGCCTTGCCAAGTACTCCAGATGATCCAGTAATGAGTCTGTCAGACATGGAGGAGGTTTCTCGAATGAAGCAAGAAAAGCGTAACCTAGAGTGAGTATCTGCTTGGATAGCTAACAGACCTTAGACCTGTACCCCAGAACTGACGTTTGCTGCTCCAGTATAGATGAAGTACCTTATGCCCTACTGAAAGTCCTATGCAATAGAAGTGAGTGCTATTTTATATATTCCAAGTTTCCTTCAAATAACTGTCTGACAACTCTACACATTGCAGAATTTAAGTCTGATCTGGCTACTGTTTTAGCCTTAGCTACTTATCATTCTTTGTCTGGGCTGATTAAAATCTCTTTCATGTTTAATGTTTCTGCGTAATAAGTCCTTTACAGGTCAATTGTACCTAAGGCCGGAGGAAAATGTTAAGCGTTCCTACGTCCTTGGAAGCTGTATTCGAGGACTGAAATTTCCAATTTGCGGAGCTGTTCTAATTGTGTGGGTGATAGTTGGGCATGTAAGGTGCGGGGGTGGCACAGTACCTCGGGAAGGGGTGATATTGAAGGATGTGTGGAGCCTGAGGCTACATCGATTGGGGGAGCTGGAGTGCCCTTCTCGATGGTAGGTCTGCCTTCTCGCCCCTCCCACCCCCCTACACCATCTCTCTCTCTCTCTCTCTCTCTCTCTCTCTCTCTCTCTCTTCTCTCTCTTCTCTCTCTTCTCTCTCTCTCTCTCTCTCTCTCTCACCCTCTCTCTCTCTCTCACCCTCCCTCTCTCTCTCTCTCTCTCTCTCTCTCTCCCCCCCTCCCCCCCCCCTTCCCTCCCTCCCTCCCCCCCCCAGAATAACTTTTCCCAGAATCTTTTTTAAAACCAAAATGACTGTTGTAAAAGTCTGATAACACTAATTTGACGATGTTAATGTTAATGTTGAATAGGTGTAAGAATGTGACAGTTGCGTTCATTCAACACTGAATAGTGTTGTGTAATAAATGAATGTACCAAACTTCGCCTATGGCTAAAATTAATCTCACAAGAAGACAAATGACTAACTTTTTACTCCAATACAATATGTCGCGAATACCTTTATTATTTTCCTTTTAACCTTTTCCAAGATTTCGGACCACTTAACAAAGGAAATGGCATCTCTTTATACGAGAAAGAGCATCTCGTATATGCCGGAAACTCAATTGAAGTCTTACAAAAGCTATTTGAGAACTTTGTTTTACTTATAATGTCATGGTACGAGCGCCTATGGTGATTTCTTAGACATTTGGGATCAATTATGAAATTAAAATTCTCTTTCTTATCTAGAAAGCGGCGAATATCTTTAACGCTGGGATCGATGGTTGGAACAGTTTTTGTAACCTTTTATCAGTGTTCAACCGTTTTGCCATTAAATGGAAGTGGGTTTTATTAACTCAATTTGTATAATAGTATCATGTTATTTCACACCTTATTGAGGAAATCCTGATTCCTTAGTGAATTAAATGGAATGGGATTTTCTTCGAGGAAAGTGTTGCCGATACTCTCGTACTGTTTCCTTCCTATTGGCATCTATAAACTCGTAAACGTGAAGCACTTTGCCGTATTCGTTATAGGCATTCTCTAAGGTCTTTCGTGGTATTGTTCTCACCAAGGCAATCAAAACAAAAGTGGCTGAAATAAAAAAATCACTAGATAAATAAGTTTTCTGAAAACGTTTCCTTCTAAGAAGTGCAAGAGGCAGTCTTAACGGCAGTTACAACGGTTAGGTATGGAGCTAGCGATCAACGAAATCTCATATACTTGTATTTTAGTACACTTAATATTACCGAGAGAGATTTGATATAAAGTAATATTTGGCGAAAGGACAATGCTTTGCTTTGAATAGATGAACTTTACTCTTTAGGTGTGTATACTGAAAAAGAATCTATTCTATCAGCTTCATGAAGAGTTACAGTTATGGACACTAATCAGCTGCTCGTTAATAAATAATTTTAGCCGATTTCCCTAAAGGGATCCTACCGATTCTTCAGGGGCCACAATTATAACACACCAGGCCTCAACCTTTTGTTAATACAATTGTTGATTTTAAGGGGGGGGGGGCACGGGAACTTGGGACACCCTGTAAATTTGTCTATCTGTTAAAGCTCTAACGGTCGCAATTTTTGTTTGATCGTTACCTAACTCTATATTTAAACGTTTTAAGTAAAACAAAGATCAAGTTCATTAATGGCTGGAATCCGACCAGTGAGAGGGGAAGAATTTCGAAAATTCTTAATATCTCCGTTATTGTGCGTCGGAACGAACAATTGTATAGAACCAATCTTGTTGCAAATGTAATGTTCTATAACTGTTGTTATGTACGTAATTTCACTATTTTGATTATTAACCGAGGTATTTGCATTTTATAGTTTTCGGCCTTCAGTAGCCCTTCACGCCCCCCCCCCTCCCTACTCATGCTATATAACAATAAGCTGTTAAATTATGAAGTACATATATTTGAAGCATAAATACCAAATATTGTTCTCATTGAACATATACTTTTTGAGGTAAATGCAAATAAATGGCACACGTGGTAAATATGCTTAGTTTATGGAGCTCATGCGTGACGGCCCCTTTATCTTTCATTTAGTTTGGTAGATTTCATTTAAGATCCAAAAAAAAAAAATGGGAAGATCGTAGTAAAAATCCTTAATTCTTCACAACGATTTATTCTTTGGACGGAACACTTTCAGTGACTCCACACGGCGCTGAAGATGAAGAATGTGCTCTGAAAGTGCTCCGCCCAAAGAATATATCGTTGTGAAGAATTAAGGGGTTTTACTACGATCCTCATCCGTATCCTTGACCATTCAGCATTAGAGATTGATTCAAAAAGAGTGTTATCTGTACCCAAAAATAACTTTCATACTGTATATAAGTACTTTTCTTATATTCTTAAGTGGATTTAGAAAAACAAAATTGTATATGATTGGCATTCTGTTATATCATTTGATATGTTATGATATGTAATTTAATTCGGTCATCTATTTCAGAAAATAACAAGTTTTGTTTCTTTAAACCATGAAAATGATTTACACGAAGTGAGCATAATCTTCAAAATGATCTGGAATCTGACATTTTTCAAGATAATCGTTTTTAGTGTATACATTTTTTTAACACATGTAATGTAAAGTTGTAAATTTGAACGGACTTTCTACTGTTATCTGCTTTGTATGAACAATGTACATTTTAAGATATATTTTTTTTTAAATCACGCTCAGAATTCAACATTAATAGATCATTTTTCTTTACGGAAATCGTCTAAATAAAACGGATTTACTTCTATGTTTTAATAATCCCGTAAGAACGAGCCTGTGGACTAGTGCTCCTTGATGTTATAGCAAATCCAGGGGGAAATTCGCTTTTATTTCGCAAGTTATTAATTTGCTTGCGTACCTGTTTTGTCTTATTACTCAAATTCTAAATAGTTAATCCAGTATTAAAAGTTTTTTTTTTAAATTTTGTTTCTTCAGTAAACCCAAATTCCTACTCAATCTCACATTTGTAAATATATCATGAGACGCCTTATTCCAAGGTAAAATGAAACATATTGAGTTCATTGGGCCTTGAGTGTGACATTTTGGTTGTGACGTACTCAATAAAATTCTAGAGCCCTTCATTTTCACTTTATCGATAACATGCTCAATATTATTTAACCAATTCATATAAAATTAATAAAATCTTTTAATGGGCAAAATTAGATCTGGAAGAGTTCCGTGCTTATATTTCTAGTCATTTACACATATGCTTCGTACAATAGATGGTTAAATGACGTCTTCTACATGTCATTGTAGCGAGTGGGAAATCTGCTTAGATTACGTTATACCCTCGTAACAACCTCCTTTTTTTTTTTTAGATTTCGTGAATGAAATTTATCGTGAAAATGGCACGTGTTTTTCTTAAAAGAGTTGAAGCTCTCAAAAGGAAAAGAGATCAAATTTAATTAAATCGAGATTGCATCTCGAGATGTCTCCCCCTACCCCTGAAAGTAATTTCTTCGGTTTTATTCATCTCCGGTTCATATAACGATAAATGTACTTTCCTCTGAAAACATTCTAAGACGACTCAGATCTACCAATCAACGTTTTCAATTTCTTTTTTTAAAAAAGAGAAAGTGTCGGGTAGGAGTGAGAGAGAAATTTATCCAGTGAGCTATTTCCATGTAAATTGGAGGGGTCGGTGAAACGATTCGTCTTATTTAATAACTTTTAATTTTTTTCAATCTCCTGCGAAAGTAACCCGAGTACTTCATTCTTTAGCGTCGCTCAATTCATGGTGGCTCAAATTCATTGGAAAACGTTTTGTTATTCAAAAGTTTTTAGTTACAATTCCTCCTTGACATTTTGGTTTCATTCATTCCTTCAAATGGAGTTGTATCATGTGCTCCGCTTGAACTAGTTATTCAAATATTAAAAATTTTAGTTTTCCAAACTCTTACTGAAAACTAAATATTCATTAAATCCATTATGTTTTCTGGTCTGTAACAGACGTTAATTCTTTATTTAACTGGAACACTTCACATTATTTTTTTGTACTTCAGCAGGTAAAGGTTTTAATCGGACTGCCGTGCATTAGTAAATTTAACTTTATATTTTAGACATTAAATTCTTTCGGTGTAATGGAATCTTGTGAGGTGTCAAGTTGTTAGTTTTGGGAGATGGATGAATAAGGGTGCGTTGCTTTTTGTTAAGCCCCTAGTTTTCGGATATGGACGAGTATGGGAGCGATGTAAGATGTTAAGCCTTAAGAATAGAGACCATTGCATATTGTTAAGACCCCTCGTTTTGGGATATAGATGAGTATGGCTGCGTTGCATGGTGTTAAGCCCCCCACATTTAGGATATGGTTGAGTATGGGAACGATGTAAGGTGATGCCTTTAGTTTTGGGAGATGGCTGAGTATGGGAGCATCCTATGGTGTTGTCCCTAGTTGAAGGAAACAGATGATTATGGGTCCATTGCATGGTGTTATGCCCCTAGTTTTAGAATATAGATAAGTATGGGTGCGTTGAGTTTTGTCAAGCCCCTGTTTTTGGAGTGTGGTTGAGTATGGGATCGATGTAAGGTGTAAGCCTTTAGTTTTGGGATAAGGGTGAGTATGGAAGCGTGGCGTTGACTTAAGCCCCTAGTTTTGGGATATGGGTGAGTATGGGAGCGTAGCGTTGTGTTAAGCTCCTAGTTTTGGGATATGGGTGAGTATGGGAGCGTGGCGTTGTGTTAAGCCCCTAGTTTAGTTTTGGGATATGGGTGAGTATGGGAGCGTGGCGTTGTGTTAAGCTCCTAGTTTTGGGATATGGGTGAGTATGGGAGCGTGGCGTTGTGTTAAGACCCTAGTTTGGGGACATGGATGAGTGTGGGTGCGTTGCGTTGTGTTAAGCCCCTAGTTTTGGGATATGGATGAGTGTGGGAGCGTTGCGGTGTAGTAAGCCCCTAGTTTTGGGATATGGACGAGTATGGGAGCGTGGCGAGAAGGTCGGGAGGATGGGCCCATTAAGAGGCAGCCCCCGCTTCCTGCCAGGCTTCTAGCTAGAGGCAATTTGTGGTGTCGGAGTCATACTCCCTTCCAGGGACTCCTAACCCTTCCAAATATACTTACTCTCAATAATCAATTATCCCTAAACGAATTTTTCGTCAATGCGGGGATGTCACTAGACATACCTTCATAACTGATATACCTTCAAGAAAGCCCGTTATAATAAATACTTGTCAGAGAAAGATTAACTTAACATGTTTCATTTCTTCACGTATATTTTTTCTATGCGGCAGACAGCTTTCAGGGCATTCGCCTCATCATGAGTGATCTGCGCCATCCAATAACTCAAAAATGGATTTCAAGCTTTCTTCATCGGCAGTCCTAGAATGTCACAACCAATCCTATCTTAGATCAACTACAATTGATAACTGACAAATGCAGTGCTATTTTGTTGCTATTTTTGGGCATGAAGTAAAAAAGAAAAAAAAAATATTTTGACTAATGGGGACATTAACCACCTTAAGGCTCTCTCGATCATCTGAAAATGTCATTAGTCTAGTTCTAAGAGTCGTCAAGTCAACATCCAGAACGGTTGGGCACTGATGATGCACCGCATCGAAAGCGCTCAGTCATTTTAGTAAATTGTTACAATGGAAGTAGAGCCATTTCTTTCATCTACCTACATTAGAAGTCACTTCCACCTTCCAGAATACCAACTCTGAAAATCCTGTCATGATTTGTTTGTGTCAGAGTGCTTACGGCGAACAAATTCCACCCTTATAGAAATGTAGGTTCTTGTATTGTGTACTTATCATGTCATAATAATACAAAACAAACAATTAACTGGACTAGATAATTATTCGCTATGAAGAAAAGTTATAAATTTAATAAGAAATCTCTGGAATAAAATTTCTTTCTCAATAAGATTCACTACTTCTTTTTGACTCTCCAGGTTGTAGATAATGAATTTTGTGTGAATCTCAAGAATAGATGGATTACCTATTATATTATAAAGATGTAATAAATGTTACCAATGGAAAGATGAGAATGGGGGAGGGATTATATGAGGGTCCCTGTGGGAGCGAGCCTTGTTCACATTGTACGCTACAGTCCTGGTCATCATATCACATAATCAATCTATGGTTTCCTCAAAATATGATATTGCTGCTTTGTCTATGCCTGCCTCATTTCCTTCCTCCTTCTGGTTCAACATACAACTTTTGCAGTGCTTGTCTTAATCATATGGACACCTACATGGCTTTTTGTTCTCCTTTAATTAAATAAACTAAAGGATTTGCTGCACCTCGTTTCAAATTATTTCATTGCCATACGATATTTCCCAATAAATCGTATGAAATAATGTTAAGATATTTTTATGATTAACAAAATAGGTACTATACAATTGTACTGTATCTCTAACAGTTACAGAACAAATTTAAAAAAAAAAAATGTTTTGCCCCCTATAACAACTCCTGAATCGACTTCGATCAAAAAGGAAGTGCACAACTAGGTGTTTCTAATATGAAATATAAATATGAATTTGAGACTGCACTCCGAATCTAATGATAGTTGTTTCAGGAAGAGTCAAAAGGGCTAGTACCTTCGAAATTTAAAGACCGACATATTTCGCGATTATAATCTTCTTTACTTTGTAGTTCAATGTAAAAAGTTTCACAAGTTTTCTTATAAACGGTCTGCTTGAATTCAATGACTTGTAAATAACTCTTGATGTAGTTTAAAAGTCCGATGTTAAGTGCTGAATGAATGGATTCATTTGTAATGTTTATTATGATTTAGCGGAACTGATGACAGTTGGGTAAATATTCTGCGCTGGTTGGAATTATTTATTTGTTTTCCTCTCCACTTCTACTAACACCATTAGAGAGAGGGGAACATAAAGATTTGGTGTTTGAGGATTACGTGATGTTACTTTACATTCAATAAAATTGTAGTTATGAGAGACCGCTGGCCGAGTAAGAGAGGAGTGGGTGGCCTAGCAGATGTGTTGAGTTTTTGTCGACCGAGTTTAACTAACGTGTTCTATTTCCTGATCTGGGGGCGGTCTGCGTCATATTGCCACGTCAGCGTCTGTCTCCTCTTCCGGCATGTTTGTTTTTGATTCGTTTATTATTTTTATTTTGTATGTCTCGTTCCTCTATATCCTTGAACTTCTTGCTGCTTTCATCACTCTTATTTAAACTGACTCAATGTCGATTTGTAAGCTGAATAAGTAACTGTACATAGGACAATGTAATTTTAGGGATTCAGGTGAAAACCGCGAGGAAAAACAACTGGATTTAGTAGCTATTTAATATAATATAAATATTTTAAAACTGCTCACTGTCCTTTGGATAGCCAGACAATGCTGGTACTTTATTTTAGTAGATTTTCTGCTTTTGAGGTTGTACCCAAGACGAAATGTTTGAAAAGAAATTCCTCAAATTTCCAACGATCCTACCTACGAAAATGATCGTTCAAAATTATATACTTGTCTGTTGCCACTCTATCGGTCGTAATTTTTGACTTACCGTTACCAAACTTGATATATAAGCATTTTATATAAAACTGAAGATCAAGATCGTTAACGGCTGAAGTCTGACCGATGAGAGGGGTGATTTAATATCTTCTTTATGGTGCAAAATGTTTCAGAAGCAATATTGTTAAACTGCTATTTATGCTCAACAATTTTTGTCCTATACATTTTTCAAAATATCATTTCGAACTTCTGGTTTTCAACTTTCAGTAACCCATCACTTATACTCATCAGATTTTCACTTAGCAATATGAAATATATTATGAGATGAGATGAATTGTTTCACACTCACCCTTGGGAAATCTACCTGGTTTACGCATCCCCTTACGCCACGGACGATTTTTTTTCTCTCTTTCTTTTTTAAGAATTAATGTAATTTCTGGAAAATTTAATGTGTTTAGGAAATTGATGCTGGGCCCTTCCACAAAAAAGTTTTGGAAATTGAAAGTACTTTCGTTCTATTTGACGGTACATCATCAGTGCCGAAACAGTATTAAGTTCACCAGATAGTTCTACTGGAACCTTTGAGAACTCGAAACTGTCCAGGACTGAAGTTGTCCCTTTAAAAACTTAAATACTTTCATTATATTTTTGGAAAAAACACACTATTTCATTTGCACTTTTGAATAAAAAAATTATGATCGATTCGTACTTTCGCTATGTGACAGCATCGCTTAAGGTCACATTTTGTTTAATTTTATATTCTACTTTAAATATTTGACTTTAATTGTTTTAAACGTATTAAAATGTCATGTAATAGAACCATTTTTTGTTTAGAAATTGTACAGCATTAATAGAGTATTTTCAGTGAAAATAGAACATTCAATTTACTTTCCAAATTGACGTCGAATTCCGACAATGTGATAGGAAGAATTATTTTGTCTGTGTGCTTTAGTGTTTAATGCACGATTAACAAAATAAAGAGCTTACATATTGAACTTTATTTTTTAGTGGAATGCTGAAGATGCATGTTCATAATCTTTATCTTATTTCAAGAGTTCAATTTATTCAAGTGTTGTCCTTAATTTCACATGATAAACCTAGAGTGGCAATCTTTCCTTTTGCCTACGAGTTATTTTGATACGTACTTAATTTTTTGACAAGATCAGTCTTCTTCGCCTTCGAATCATTTGCCTATTTATATTTTCCTAAACCAACTCTTCAGGGGCTGAAATCTTCACACTAGAGAAGTGCTGTTCCAACTTCCGGAGAGACCATCCTGCGATTGGCCGGTCACATACTTTACTTTTTGGTTGGCATGTGTTTTAGTCGCGTCATACTTACATCACTTTAGGCTACTCGTAATTGTTTTCCACTATAATTTCTAATATAACTCCCCCCGCCTTCGAATGGAAATCGTAGCCGGAAGGCACCTCTGGAGATCTTGCCGTGCCCTGACTATCAGTTTAAGCCTGTGAGAGGAGGTTCGGCTTGAGTTGAATCGAGCGTGCCGAAAACCGTCAAGCTGGCGTGGAAACGTGATAGGATTAAACTTGATCTAAGACCACTTTGAGCCAGTTCTCAGGTCTCCATAGAAACTTGGTAATTGGTTCTTGTTTGCTGCGAGTTTCCCATTCCCCCCTCCCCCTGAAAGAGAATACGCTTATGAAAGATTCTGTTGAACTGAAATTGGCCACCTGTAAAGGACTTTCCTTAAAACTTTTCAGGTTTTGCGCGAGAAAAATAACCCTATAGCACATTCATGGCTAAATTTCAAACTACAGTCGTCAAAGTGCTCTAACTAAGGAGTTTAGGGGTTCACTGTGCTCGATGAAATTCCTCTTATGAGCTGATGAAAACTTAGACCGAAAATTAAACGCCAATAATTAGAATAGAATATATATATTTTTTAAAATAAATTAACTCCACTTAATGCTAATACGGCTAATAAGTCGGGTTATATATAGTTTAACACTATTTAAGCCAGGGTGGAACTATGGATTATAATTAATAACTAAAGAAATTGTCCATGCGGATATCGAACACACGACTCCAGTTATCTACGCATCCACATCACTCTTCGGGTCCCAGTGAAATATCTAGGTAGGTAATCTGTGTCCTTGATCGATACTACACATAATGATGACAAAAGAAGAGATCTTCTTTGTGAAGATTTTATATGAATAAATAATCTTTGATACTTTTAGATTGATTTCACTTCTGAGTATCGATTTAAACACATAACACCTTATAGACTAATCAACATCTCTGAGGCCACCAACTTGTATCTGTGTCATTCATAGTAACCTTTCCCTCACAGGAAATCAGCTATTGAGGTTGTAATCATGACTCGATTTTCAACAAATGTCTTTAACTGTCTACCGATCCTACCAAATATATGACTGAAGATGAATATATATACATTCATACATTTGTCTGTTACTGACATATCGGTTGCAACATTTTTTTTTTTATTATTACCAAATTCATATTTATATAATACTTCCATGAAAAACTAAAGATCAAGTTCTCTAACGAAATTGGACTCGGGTGGTGGGGGTAGAGGGAAAGGAAATTAAAAATTCATATCATTTCCCACGAAATAAATCATTTTCCACATATGTTGTTCTATAAACTTTTTCTCTATCTTCAATATTAACCGAAATGTTTGCATTTTTTAAACTTTGACTCTAGCAAACGCCCATTTTAGCAGATTTCCCTTAAGGCCTTATTGAGGTTGTACTCATGGCGCGATTTTCGAAAATTTTCTTCAAATGTCCATCGATCCTACCCAGGAGATGACAAAAATGAGGTCCGTTCAAAATTATATATATATGTATATATATATATATATATATATATATATTTATATATATTTGTCTGTTAACGCTCTAGCGATCGCAATTTTTATTTGATCGTTACCAAACTCGATATTTAAACGTTTTATGCAAAAAGACAGATCAAGTTCGTTAATGGCTGAAATCGGACCAGTGGGAGGGGGGATTTTCGAAAATTCGAAATATTTCCGTTGCCATACGTCGGATCACAAAAGTGTATAGAACCAATCTTATTGTGAATTAAATTTACTATAAATATTGTTCTATTCATTTATTCTCTATCTTCAATATTAACCGAGATATTGGCATTTTTATTAAATTTGGGCCGATAACATATGACGGAATTTTCCTCCAAAAGCTAGTTCGGCCCTTTGCCGTATCTGTTCGTCTCTCGTAAGGAGATTTCTCTATTGTATAACTTCACGTGGGAAATCTGCTTAGTTTACGCAGCCCCTGCGTGACGGACTTTTACTCATCACACTAACAATAAGCGAATAAACCTTGAAACGTCTTATTCAACAAATACTGGTGCATATGCAAATACGTTGTGTAATGCCGTCATCAATTAAGAATATATGGTGAGATGAGATCTGCAGTGTGTTTTGCCAGCAAGTGGGAAATATGCTTAGTTTACGCAGCACCTGCGTGACTAAATTTATTTGTTAAGTACCAAATCTTCTGCTATCCTTGCTAGCAATCTATCTTCCTCCCTATCTACTACAGCAGACTTCCCTGTCGTCAGGGCATATTATTCTTTATTTAGTTCGATGTTTCAACAACTTGTGTCAGAAGAATCGGATTAAAGAAGATAATAGCTGCGGAAGATAACTGTATCATTTGTACCAATATTGTTTCTAAAAAAGGAAAAAGTTTCTAATCATAAATTTGTGTTTGTTTCAGCACCCTTGTATCTTGGAAGGTGTTTCGACAAGTCCTTAATGAAGTGCATCCAATTAGTTCGGGGCTGGAAGCTATGGCCCTCAAGTCCACAATAGACCTCACTTGCAACGACTACATCTCCAATTTCGAATTCGATGTTTTTACCAGGTAACTAGTACTTTATTACTATTTTTTAAAAACTTTTTTTGAGTATGTTTACATTATTCAACACTTTGTATATTTTATTACCACATCCATTTATTAGTAGTACTAGTGGTAACGTTTTGGACGTTTTGGAGAGAAAAAGTATGAAGTTCACTAATGTTTAAATAATAATTGTTGTTTAACTGTTCCTGATTGATTATGGATACCGTTCTTGAAAAAACAGTATGTAAATCGGGCAAAATCAGTGGCATATGAATAGTTCTTTGTTTTAGCAGATTTCCCCTAAGAGAAATCAGCTATTGAGGTTGTACTCATGACGCTGTTTTCGAAAATTGTCTTCGGATTCCATCGATCCTACCTATATATACATATATATATATATATATATATATATATATATATATATATAAATATATATATATATATAGAGAGAGAGAGAGAGAGGGAGGGGGAGGGGGTGGAGAGGGGGAGGGAGAGAGAGATATGTCTTATCAATCTATATATTTGTCTGTTGCAGCACTAGCTGTACCAATTTTTGTCCGATCGTTACCAAACTCGATATATAATTATTTTATGTAAAAAGAAAGATCAAGTTCGTTAACAGCTAATATTGAACCAGTTGGAGGAGGGGGGGGGGGGTTAGAAGAGGGAAATTTCGAAAATTCTAAATATCTACATTACGATACGTCGTATCGAAAACTTTTATAGAAGCAATATTATTGTAAATCTAATTGCCTATACATGTTGATATATACATGTTTTGTCTAATATGCATATTTACCGAGATATTTGGAATTTTTTAGTTTTCCTCCTTCAGTAAACCCCACTCCTGCTCATGCAATAAGCTGTTATATCATGAGCCACTTTGTTATAAGCTTAAATACCAAATGTTGTTTCCAAGAGACCTTTATTATGCGAGATACTTGCAAATTCGTTCTTTGATGACATCGTCAATTAATATTGTAGGTTTTAATTTCGAAAATGTGTATTTTATTAATACCATAGTCGGTTATTAGCCATGTAGCAAGTTATTCGTGCTTTCTTGTTTTCAGCCTTCAATAACCTCTCTCCCCACTCCTTCTACTGTTCGTTTTAGCAGATTTCCCTTAAGGGAAATCTGCTATTGAGGTCGTACTCATGACGCGAGTTTCGAAAAATTTCTTCAAATGTCCATCGATCCTACCCAGGAGATGACGAAAATGAGGTCCGTTCAAAATTATATATATGTATATATATATATATATATATATATATGTGTGTGTGTGTGTGTGTGTGTGTGTCTGTTAACGCTCTAGCGGTCGCAATTTTCGTTTGATCGTTACCAAACTCGATATTTAAACGTTTTATGCAAAAATAAAGATCAAGTTCGTTAATGGCTGAAATCGGACCAGTGGGAGGGGGGGGGTTTAGAGAGGAGGATTTTCGAAAATTCAAAATATCTCCGTTACTATACGTCGGATCGAAAAATTATATAGAACCAATCTTATTGCAAATTAAATTTACTATAAATAATGTTATATACATTTATTATGTATCTTGAATATTAACTGAAATATTTGCATTTTTCTGTTTTCTGCTTCTGAGATGAGATTGGCTAACTTCGGGTCTAGTCGTGAGTTTCCGTCAAGAGCTAGTTCGGGCCGTTCCCATAACTGTTCGACTCTGTATTCTGAAATTTCTTTATTGTATAACTTCACGTGGGAAATCTGCTTAGTTTACGCAGCCCCTGCGTGACGGGCTTTTATTTTTTATCACAAAGAAATAGAGAAACGTCCGTCACGCAGGGGCTGCGTAAACTAGGCAGATTTCCCACGTAAAGTTATACAATAGAGAAATCTCCATACGAGTGCCGAACTAGCTTTCGGCTGGAACGAATAGAAGTATGGTCGCTCGTCCGTTACAATTATTAAAAATGCAAATATCTCGGTTAATATTCGAGATAGAGAATAAAAGTATATGTCAATATTTATAGTAATTTTAATTTGCAATAATATTGGTTCTATACAATTTTTCGATCCAATGTATAGTAACGGAGATATTTCGAATTTTCGAAAATCCCCCTCCCACTGGTCCGATTTCAGCCGTTAACGAACTTGATCTTTCTTTTTACATAAAACAATTAAATACCGAGTTTGGTGACGATTAAACAAAAATTGCGACCACTAGAGCGGTAACAGACAAATATATAGATAGAACGCTTTCAGTAATTCAAAGTTATATTTATAGCTCAGTTCGTTGTAGACTAATTGTGATTTCATGACACTGGGGCGCTCCGGACCTTCCCTATATAGATAGTTAGATTATATATATATATATACACATAGTTTTGAACGGACCTCATTTTAGCAGATTTCCCTTAAGGTAAATCAGCTATTGAGGTCGTACTCGTGATGCGAGTTTCGAAAAATTTCTTCAAATGTCCATCGACATGAGAAAACGAATGTCCATGTCGGAGATGACGAAAATGAGGTCCGGTCAAAACTATATATATATATATATATATATATATATATATATATATATATATATATATATTTGTCTGTTAACGCTCTAGCGGTCACAATTTTTGTTTTCTCCTTACCGAACTTGAAATTTAATCGTTTTATGTAAAAAGGAAGATCAAGTTCGTTAATGGCTGAAATCGGACCAGTGGGAGGGGGGGATTTTTGAAAATTCAAAATATCTCCGTTATTATGCGTTGGATCGAAAAATTGTTTAGAATAAATCTTATTGCAAATTAAATTTACTATAAATATTGTTCTATACATTTATTCTGTATCTTGAATATTAACCGAGATATTTGCATTTGTATTCTGCGTGTGGTCACCAGTAGGCAATGTTCGGACTTTCCGCCGAGAGCTCTGGTGGCTGTTTCCATAACTATTCGTCCCTCGTGAATAGGTTTAGAGGTTAGTTAACTGTTTTTTGGGGCTAGAAACTACTGGGTTATTACGCCCTAAATAATGTTTTAGGTTTTGAGGTTTCTTACTACTACAGTTGTTATTAGGCAGATTTCTCTATTGTAAAACTTCACGTGGGAAATCTGCTTAGTTTACGCAGCCCCTGCGTGACGGACTTTTTTTGCATCTCCTAGGTAGGATCGATGGACATCTGAAGAAAAATTTCAAAATCGCGTCATGAGTACGGCCTCAATAGCTGATTTCCCTTAAGAGAAATCTACTTATATGTGATGAGACGAGGACACAAATCTCTTATACCATTACATGGGAAATCTGCTTAGTTAACGCAGCCCCTGCGTGACGATCGTATTTATTAGTGCATCAAATTACCCAAAGACGAATTTATGCTGTTCAATTTTCGAAGCGAGCCGAGTAACCATCATGATATTGATAAAGATCTATTCAATATTTGTCAATGTGAGCCCACCTGAACCTCATCCAATTTCCTCAATCCCATCCTATGCCTCAACCCTTCTTATCTTCACATAGAGCCTGATCCACCTGTTGGAGTGTTCCTTTATCACTCCCCAATATCTTACTTTCAAAGGTAGACCTCGCCCACATTTATTACCGCTGTGTCCATTCCTACTTAAATCTTATCAAATTACCAATAGATATGAACCTATTTAATATGGTGAATTGTATCTCCTAGTGAATCTTTTAGCAGATTTCATTTCACTTAAGGAAAATCAGCTATTCGGGTCGTGCTCATGACGCGATTTTCGAAATTTTTCTTCAAATGTCCATCGATCCTACCTAGGAGATGACGAAAATGAGGTCCGTTCAAACCTGTTTATATATATATATATATATAAAATTGTAACATCTGTCTGTACATTGATTTTTTTCACGAAATTTCACGATAACTTTTCGTTTCACATGTCATAGACACCGTAACTTCATTTTGTTTCTTTCGTGTCTGTTTGTTTGTTTGTTTGTTACCTTTTCACGCATAAACGGCTGAACCGAATTTTATGAAACTTGGTATGTATATTACTACTAACCCAACTTAGACTTTAGGTTATATTAATATCCTCTGAGTCGAACAGGAGTGGGGGTTATAAGGGAAGCAAGAAATTAAAAATAGCGATATTTCGTTTCCTATTGGTTTCTCGGCAAATATGAACATAACAAAAGTTGTTTATTTTGTTATTTAGAGTAACTTTTGTTATATACACTTTTTTCGTATACCGAATTCTAAACGAGATATACGCTAAAACCTATAGCGAAAGTGAACAATTTTCTTTTGGACAAAAGACCCAACCGAAATAAATAAAACTCGGTATATGTATTAGCACTAACGCTTTCATTATAACAAGCCATACCAACATTTCTAGGGACGGGCAGGAGTGGGGGTTATAAGGAAAGCCAGAAATTAAAAATAGCGATATTTCGTTTTCTATTGTTTTTTCGGCAAATATAAACATAACAAAAGTTGTTTATTTTGTTATTTAGAGTAACTTTTGTCATATTCATTTTTGTCTTTTAACAAAGTATAAACGAGATATACTCTATAAACTAAAGCAGGAGTCAACTATTTCATTGGGCGCTAACGATTAAACCGAACTTAAAAAAACTCGGTCTGTCAATTAGCATTAATTCTTCCAGGATTATAAGCTATTGTATATTACAATTTTTAGGTTAGAACGGGAGTGGGGGTTATAAAGGAGGCCTGAAATAAAAATTCGCGATATTTCATTGTCTATTTGTTTTTCGACAAACATGCACATAACAAAATTTGTTTACTTTGTTATTTAGATTAACTTTTGTTTTATACATTTCTCCAGGAACAATGTGTGGAGCAAGTAATTTGCGTAGAAATATTGATATACTCAACAATTCATTCCAATTTGAACTATGAGGTACCTCACCTGGAAAAATTAACTCAAATCTATGTAAATATTTTGTCCTTGTAACTGAAATCTATGCATAATGCACAGGAGATGGGAAATATGTCAATTTGGAGGACAGTGAAGACTTACATAAAAAATTAATTTTATTATTAAGAAATGCCAACAACGGGTATTAACCCTAAACACTGGCACTTTTCAAGTTCTTTGAGGGCTGAAATCAGACCAGGGGGAGTGGGAGGGGGGGGGGTTAGAGGGGACAATTTTTAAAATTCGAAATATTTCGGTTACTATTAGTCCGATTAAAAAAGTGTATAGAACAAATTTTATTGCACATTAAATGTACTATAAATATTGTTATATACATTTTATCTCTATCATTAATATTAACCCAGATATTTACATTTTTCATTTTTCCACCTTCAGTAAACCCCTACTTCTACTCGTGTTACATAAACAATACTCTGTTATATTATAAACCACTTTATTACTAGGTTAAATACCAAATATTGTTTTCAGCAATCCCTTATTATACGAGATAAATGCCAATACGTTCTGTTGACCCCTGCCCCTTCTTTTGTTCTTGGATTACTAAAATCTGAGTTATTGAGATTAAAATTATTCTGATACACTACAAATTACTGCACTAGCTTTAATAAATAGTTTTCAATAAAATTAATATGTTACATTCAGATATATTTCATTAATTCTTCTTCTTTCCGGCTAGAATAATTCCGTCTATTCAGCACTGCAAAGTTGAATGCCCTGCTTGTTTACAATTCAGACGCTTTCCGTTGTAGATATTATTAACTTGTAAATTGATTGAAAGATTTCTTATTACCGTTTGTATTTATTCGCTTAACATTCACGGTGGTGTTACCAGTATGTAGATTTATCTGTTGTAAACCTTCCCGTGGGAAATCTGCTTAGTTTACGCGGCCCTGAATGACGGACTATATATATATATATATATATATATATATATATATATATAATATAATATAATATAATATAATATAATATATGTTGTTGTTGTTTTTTTGGAGGTTTGGTCAAAGTTGGTAAAAGAAACTTCTTAGTATATGCCGATATTTTGAGAATTTTATTTTCTCTTCTTCAGGGCTGTAAAAATGCAGTTGCTACTTTATAATATTGAACAACACCATATATACATATAAAAACAACACCATATATATGTGTGTGTGTGTGTATTTATTTATTTAGTTAACCACTCTAGCTGTCACAATTTTGGTACCAAATTTGAAATTTAAACGTTTTATGTAAAACTGGAGATCAGATTCGTTAAAGGTTGAAATCGGGCCTGTGCTGTGGGAAGGGAGGGGAGTTTAGAGGAGGAATTTCGAAAATTCAAAATATGTCCGTTATTATGTGTCGTATCGAGAAATTGTATGGGACCAATATTATAGCAAATTTGATGTTCTATAAGTGTTGTAAATATTAACCAAAATGTTGACCTTCACTAAACCCTCTCTTTTATTCATCGTACAAATAATATATCATAAAACATCTATTCCAAGCACAATTACCAAATATTGTTTTTCAACACTTTTTATTATGTGAGATACGTGCAAATAGTTATTATTATTATTTATTAACATCAACTTTTTGCTCCTAAGGCTAATTGGGACGGGTTATCTACAGGTTGCCACCCTTTTCTAGCCAGTGTGAGACTAAGGAATTTATTTCATGAGTTTGTCTCTAAATAAATTCCTATTGCCCTGGTGGGAATCGAAAGCTCCACTCTAGGTTCCAAATAGTGTGATGACATCAGTAATTAAGATATTATTGACCACCACTTCTACTCATCGGATTTTTTTTTTAAATGGACAATATATGCTGAAATTAGATCAGTAGTGTCGTTCCAACATGTGGAAAATCTGCTTAGGCTTTTTCTTGTTGTGGTATATTCTTTTAGATTTTATACCCTTTTCAGGGGATTGTTAGGGGATGTTTTTCCCTTTTATTTTTTTTTAAGTGAAGCCTCATTCTCATTCTCACACATTCATCATCAAACCATTGGTTCTTTGAGAAAATATGTGTTCAGTGATTATAAGATTGTGAGTGGACAGTGCTATACACATGATAATATTTTTCAATTCCATATGTTATGCATTATTCATCCAAGGAAAGAACAAAATATAAGGTATTTTGATAGATTCTCTTACATCCGGAGATGTGTACTTGTGTTTACTTGACTTTTTTATATTAATTTTTCTATTAACTATTTTATGGGTCATTTATCTAAAGGTTCCTTGCTAATTTACTACAATTGCTCCCTGACTGTAAAAACTCTTTCACTAATATATATTTATGCGCTTAATTGACAATATCCTAACTACATGACATATTATTATTCAATCAATATCCATATTAGAAAGGGAGATTGAGAAATTCTCCTTCCTTTTGGGACTAAATTAGATCTTCGACTTCACTTAACAATTCTAAAAAACTTTAAAACTCTTTCAAGGTATCTTTGGTTTTCCAAAATTAATTTATCCTTCAAATTTTAAATTAAAGTCATGCCATCTTCCCAGGTAAATTTACTTTTAATATATCAGTTAACCATAATTATTTGTTTTAGGTTATTTCAGCCTTGGAGTTCTCTTTTGAGAAACTGGCAGATCCTTGCTGTGACACACCCAGGCTATGTAGCGTTCCTAACATATGATGAAGTGAAAGCTAGACTTCATAAGTATATTAATAAACCTGGCAGGTGAGAACAACTAACACTTAAATGTTTGTTGTTTTTTTTTATTGACTGTTTTGCACAATTTTTGCATGCAATGATAAGAAGGGAAGAAACCAAAATATTTCACTATTAATGTTGACGTTTATTTTAACCATCTGTTTGTCCCATTTAAAGTACATATGAGATATAGTTTAAATGCTCCCAGTGAAATTTTTCATGTTATTGTTTAAATTAACTAAACTTCGTGGCTCAGTCTTAAATAAATTTCGGGCGACATTGGCAGGCGCTCATTTACCATTGCTAGCAGGAAATATAGATCTCGTCTCCTACTTAGTTCCCTACTGTGTAGATACATACTTAACCAAAGTTCCTGTCATTCTGTCGATCTGAGAACATTTACTTTATATGTTTAGGTACTAATCTTTTGTATGAACAAAGTTTTGCTTGCTCAAGCATGATCTCTCTCAGTACTGTAGATGAATGAAGTCTTCTTAACTCAATCCCAATCAGTGCATGCAATGTTGTGAAAAAAAACCAACATCTGTACTACATTTAGCTTTGTCATAAAGAGATTTTTTTTTCCCCCGTCCATGGATGTATACGTCGACCCACACCATTCAGGAGTCTCAAGTTGTTTGATCGTTACTTAACTCCATATTTAAACGTTTTAAGTAAAACAAAGATCAAGTTCATTAATGGCTGGAATCTGACTAGTGAGAGGGGAGGAATTTGAACGTTCTGTTCATCTGCCCCCCCCCCTCCTTCTTTAGTTCTTGGACTACTAAAATTTGAGTTATTAAAATATAAATTATTCTTACAATTCAAAAGCCGTTTTAGTTGGGGTTTTATTTTAATTAACTGAAATATTTCTCATTACCGTTTGTATTTAATCACGGTGGTGTTGTGTTACCAGTATACAGCTTTCTCTATTGTAAAACTTCACATGGGAAATCTGCTTAGTTTACGCAGCCCCTGCGTGACGGACTTTTTTTACAAGCATGGATTTATACATCAACCTCCACCAGGAGCTTCAAGTTGCCAATCAGTACACCCCTTGTTGCATTAAAATATAAAGCTTCTAAAGGATAGTATACAAACTGAGAAATGTCTTCTTTTTTTTTTTTTTTTTAACGATGAACCAAATCTGTTGAAGATTTGACAATAAAATAAATCTCTGCTTAATGCCATAATTTATAATTTGTCAATGAAGGCTTTTGGCTGAGTCTTCTGGATTATTTGTGAAGATTTTTACTTGCATGAGTGTCATTTTTTCTTCTAATGTTTTAAAAATTAATTCTTGTTTTATTTCGCAGCTATGTTTTTCGGTTAAGCTGTACACGACTTGGCCAATGGGCAATTGGATATGTAACAGGTGATGGTGACATTTTACAGACTATACCTCAAAACAAGTCCCTCTGCCAAGCTCTTCTGGATGGTTATCGGGAAGGATTGTAAGTATATGTATTCAACAAAATTTGAACAAATGCCAAAATTTCAATTCCCTAAATGTCTGTAATTCTTTATAATAATTTTTAAAACTCTATGAGGTATTGAGTAGGTATTTGTATAAAATAGTGCTAGTCTTAGGTCTCTAACGCTACTAAAATATGGTAGTGTGTACCAAATTGACAGTTAAGCCAAAACAAAAAGAAATGCATACATATACGTTACTGCTATAATTACTACTGTATAAGTGTGAAAGTCACTGAAATTATGTGTTAACAAAGCTATACTTAAGAATGTATAGACACAATTGAAGCTTACATAATAAACAAGTTGATGTAAATTGAAAAGACTTTCTGATCAGACTGTGAAATTTTATATTGGAAATTAGTTGCTGTGTTATTTACATTCCTTACAATAATGGTAATTAGAAAGCAGCATGGGTCAAAACTTATTGGACCCTTAAACTGAAAATATTCTGTATGTTGTAAATAGTTCTCAACTGATAAAAAAACTAATGTCCTTGAAAGTGCATTACTGACATCATATGATAAGGAAAGTTTGTGCAAGGTTTATAATGTGAGCGATTTATCATTTCATCCATCGGAGAGTCTATTGATATACATATATAATTTTTGTATATTTAAATTAAAGAGCTATAACTCTAAATTAAAAAATAAAAATTAACTCCAAATTAAAAACATCTATACTTTCATTTTTAATGACTAAATTTCTTATGAAGGCATTTGGTACCCTATCAACCATTCTCCGTCTAATCTACTGTAGTCATTATAGTTGGCTTATATTGCTTTATTGTGGTAGCATAATATCTGCTCACTCTTGGAAAAATGTGCTCCACGGAAAAAAAAAAAGAAAAAAAAAACTTTATCCTTTTTTCTATTTGTGCACTGATTTGTGGTTCATTGGGACCCCATTCTCCATCCAGGGTTCAAATAATTCTCTCCAGTCTATATTTTTAATCTTCGCCATTCATAGTTTCTTACATAATGATTTGAGGCCCTCTTTTATCAGACCTAGGACTGGTAGCTAATCTGGTTCCACTAGTAATACTAGGTGAAGTCGCATCATATCCCTGAGTGAAACCGAGACATTAGTAGTCACTTTTATAGCATTCAAACCCTTCCATCCCCTGTCCAATGGTGCAAGTTCCCTAATAAATCTCCCTCCTACATTTTACTTGTTGAGGACCAGAGCTTGACCCCCCGCTCATTACATTGCCTCTGTTAACTGGCTAATTGTAGTTTTATAACTAAGGCTTATTTCTTTCTGGAAGAGGCTCCTATATTATAAAACTGTTTCCAGGGATAGAGGCATCTGCTTCCTATATCATTTTTGTATTAATAACCAGTTTATACACAAAACAACTCCACTCACATATTTTTATGATGTGCAGCCAGAAATTCCCAAATGACAGGATATCCAGTCATCTCATTCTAAAAATGTATATTTCCTGTATTTATTCTGAGCCCTCTATGCTACATCCCTCACTTGAATTCATCACCCACCTACACTAGCTAATACTGTAATGCAAAGAACCCTACACTGCTTCAAACATTTTTCTCTAATATAAAATATTAAAGATTACATTAAAGAAAAAGTTATTGGTTCATTAATGATTTGCATCTACTCATGTTAAAGATATAAAAGTGTTACGGGCAGAAACAATAGTAACAGCATAAAGAGACAAGTCAGAAACAGCAGACCCCAAAAATAACAGTGTTTTAATTAACCTCATAGAATGAAAATATTATCATTACCTGAATTTGAATTTATTACAAATAAATATTAAATTGATATGTTTATGCAATATTTCAATAAAATTGACTTACTTTTATTAGTGATAAAAACATATATGTCAGTTTTTTCTGTCTAAGAACCATGATTGGTCGTAGAAGCACCTCTATAAATGCTGTTGTAGTATATTTTCCTTATATATAATAATTAAATTATTTTTATAATATAAATATAAATGACGTTTACCAAACAGTTTAAATTACTATTGTGATCTTTAAAAGGTATGCCAAAAATATAAAATGAGTAATAATGCTGGAAAATTTGTCGATAAAGTTATGTTTTGTTACAGTTATCTATTTCCTGATGGCCGTAATGTTAATCCAGACCTTTCTTGGGCTGTGCAGCCTACACCTGAGGATCATATAAAAGTTACTCAGGAGCAATATGAACTGTATTGTGAAATGGGGTCTACATTCCAGTTGTGTAAAATTTGTGCGGAGAATGATAAAGATGTGAGGATAGAGCCCTGTGGGCACCTCCTCTGTACTCCCTGCCTGACTTCATGGCAGGTATGGAATTTTGCATTTTCGACCTTTTAGATGTATTACCGAATCACAAAAACTCCATCACGCATGTGCTGCATAAACTTAAGCAGATTTACCACGCACTAGTATATGATACACTCATGGTCTCATCTTACCATCAATTCTCTATTTCCCATGTAGTTAGAAAACTAACTCCATTAATATTCAAGTCAGAGAACACATGTATAAAACAATAATTGTAGAAAATTAAATTTCTGGTAACATTGGTTATATAAAATTTTTCAATCTGACTCCATAGTAACTGCAATATTTTTAATTTTATATATATATTTGTGATATTTTCCTGGGTAGGAATGATGGGCAATTAAAGAATTATTTTGAAAAGCATGTCATAAGTACAACCTCATT
Source organism: Riptortus pedestris (assembly GCA_019009955.1). Lineage (NCBI taxonomy): Eukaryota > Metazoa > Arthropoda > Insecta > Hemiptera > Alydidae > Riptortus > Riptortus pedestris. Next base: position 29,410,990 of record CM032229.1, on the reverse strand, counting down.
GGTTGATTTCTCTTTAAAGCAAATCTGTTAAAAACAGATAAAGAAAAAATATTTAAAATTTTGTGGGTTCCTTCCTCAGTTCTTGAAAGAAGTTATTTATAGTCCCCTCTCTCCCAACCTTCTGTAAATTCCCAATTTTCTGACTTTGGGTAACAGAGTTGTTAAACATCTCATGTCTAGTTTACATTTCAATTTCTCTTTGCAAATGCTTTGTACTATGAAAGAAATAGAGAATAGATGGTGAGATGAAATTAGATAGCAAGTGTCATTACAGCTCACGTGAAATCTGTTATGTTCATGCAAATCTGCAATGACAGACTTCTAGATGTTCTTTAGTCCTTTTATGTAAAATGTGTTATTAGTAGGTGTAGACCAATGCCCATGTTATGTAAACTAAACTGTTGTATAATTTGATCATTAGAGAGTGGATCTTTGAGTTTAGTACAAGTGATTTGAGTCGGTTTTTGGTTTTATTTAGCCAATTATTTTTGTATTATATCTAATCAAATTGTCATTACATCTTATTTCATATCCATAATCATTTTTCTATTCAACATCTAATTATACACAATTAGCTAGTTATACTTCCATCCAATTCAAGCGATAAGGTGGTATTGTTTTAATGGAGTGATACCTATTCCTTCTAATATTTGTGTTCTCCTCTTTTTTACATCTAGTTAATAACCATTTCTAAATATTTTTTATTTAATTTAGTCATTTCACTTTTCTTTTGATTTATTACAGGATTCAGAAGGTCAGGGCTGCCCTTTCTGTCGAGCTGAGATAAAAGGAACTGAGCAAATTGTTGTCGATCCGTTTGACCCAAAAAGACAACATAAAGCAAGTTCGTTTCCAGTTTATGATGAAGAGGATGAAGAGGTATCATCAATATCACCGAACCCTATCTTCTGCTAGATTCCTACTCACCTAATGCCCAATGCACTACACCTCTCCTACATCACTTCCACATACTTGCAACAACTAACATAATTTTCTAGTGATGCCATTTTTTTTTTTTTTTTCTCGTTTGGTGTGTGCAATATGAGCAACAATTTGGAAACTATACAAGCAACATTCTTGAAATATTCAAACTAGTCAAAGTGCATATCACAAGCTTATATTTTAACTTCAATTGTAATGCAATACATGTAATCATATTTTATCTAATGGTTAAAATTAATATTAGAGACAACTTGTGTCAGATTTTGTATTGGTTAACATTCTGTGGATATTTTACTTAAAAATTTCATCTTAATCTCTCGAATAAAAACAACTTCTTTATCTCATATTCATCAGTCCAAAATTCTAATTAATTTTATTTTTCTTTAATACATTTGCTTTATTTCTTAAGTAATGCTTGTAGTGATATTTGAGCATGTCTTTTTCTTTTCTTTTTTAATGTAATGTTTTCTTAGGCAACTCTTTGTTCGTGTGCACCTCATCTTTTTATCGCTCGTATGTTACTCGTTTATATTGAGGAGATGATACAATTATTCCCATCCATAAATCAATGATGGGCCCATTGAAAATATTGTCATGTTTGAAAGAAATCAATTTTCAACCCATTTTTAATACACATATTCTATTAAATAAATCCTGAGAGTAAAGAAAATACTTTACTTTATATGAACATCGGCCATTTGGGCTGATTAGACCTCCTAATGTTAACTCTCCAAAAGAAAAGGGATATTTTAGGATTCTGAAACCATAGATATTAGTAATGAAAGTTAAAAAATTAAATCGCATCAACAATACATAAACAAAACCAAAATTTAATAATAACCTCGTATCCTATCATTGTTGTTCTCTATATATCTAACGTTAATATGAATGTGTTCAACCATCAGTAAACTCCTCCTCCTCTTCATGTGATTTCATATTTAGCTATTATATTGCTAAATATCTCATGGTCAGCTTCATCTTGTTTATGTGGGTTTCTTAAGTAAGAAATAGAAAATACAACGTGCAGGTGACATCATTGGTGATGGGATTGAAATCTCCATAGTATATTCACAGATAGTTCCAATTTCTCCTGTGTGATGGACCTTTCAAATTTTGAAAATGGTTTAGTTTTGATCAGCTAGCCTGATGTGATACTTTTTAACAGACAGACCGTGGGTATAAACCTTACTTAATAACTTAATTGTAGGGATTTTTCTCCATTTTTTGGGAGTTGATCCAGCCACTAGATCAAGTAACTATTTATATTGAATATTCATTTTTTAGTGAGTCTTTAATTTAGCATGCGTCCTTCTCTCCTGATGAACAGGTCACTTTGTGGTGATTTGCAGATTTTGATTTTGAAACGAGTAACAATCTTCACCTGATTAAAAAAAAAAAAAAAAAGAATTATCTGACAGGAATCATGAATGATCCTGGCTTGAACTTGTCTACTAGCTGTTTAGTTAAATGGTAGTAGTTGATCAAGAGATCAGTATGGAGCTAGGCATATTATTGTGTAGATCAACTGCTAGAAACCTTTAGTCAATGAAATAATAATAGTCTGTTTGTTTTAAGATAATAATTCCATTTATATAGTTATTAAACTCATTCTTAATTAAACATTTTATGTACAATTAATATGAATACTAGGCTTTCAAATAAAAACAAAGCGCTTAACTAATCAATGGTGAGGGTCACACCAATTGACCTTCTACCATCGATTGGTCAAGTGTATTTAAATAGGTCTTATTTGCACAATAAAACCAAACAGTACATCTGTTGCAATAATTGTCTGTTTATTACTTTCTAAAAACACCCTAATGTTTTACAAAAAGAATTAAAATAACAGATTGGCATGTTGTTTATTGAGTAGATGTTATTGCATTGTTATGTTTATTGTATTTAATTAAAGGTTTCTTACACAATTAGTTAGTTAATATAATTTGAAATGCTGTTTGCTTTTTGATCAATGTTTAACGGCTAGGTATTCTTGTCATTATTTATCACTCTGACGTAACAGCCGTGAGGACCAGAGCCTGCTTCACATGGTTTTGGCAAGGCAATATTGGATATCAAATTTTCTCTTAGTTATTTGATATTTGATCACATTCTAAAACAAATACGCTACTACTTTCTCCAAGAGACTCATACAACTTTGAGTGGACACTGGAAGGCCCAACAAGAAAGCTTATTAATCATGCAGATAAAGATAATCTACTTTACTAATTTAAAGATCAAATTCATTCATAAGTATTTCATAATCATAATTTCCATTATGAAATCAACTTTCCTATTTGTTTTGTAATGGTTGTATTTATCTTTTAATATAAGACACAACATTGTGATATATGTTCAAGTAAAAGATAAATTATCTTTTGCTTTCATTTTAAAATGAACCTTTCAAGAAATAATTCTCTTTTGTTTCACATAAATAAGTACTTTTTCGAAGTATTATCCAATTCGTTAATATTAAACTTGTATTTTTTGAAGCTATTAACTCGTGCGAGACTTCATGTAGTTATTAATTTATTATTATTCGCATTTTATTTTTATTGTCTTTGGATTCATAACAGTCGAAAGCCCATGGAAGAATAATTCGAGTATCATGAAAATGATTTAGGATAAATATAAATTTGATTTTGTTACTAATCAGAGGCTACAGAGAGGTTTTGATTACCTGTCTATATTACCATTTAGCAGGCTCTTGGTTCATAAAATTTCGACTCTGAATATAGTCATTAAGTCAAGAACTGTTATTGTCATGGATAGTAACCAAGTAATAGGGTCCGATATACTTTCAACTTAGGTGCAATGACAAATAAATTTTCCGAAATATTAAAGAAATTTTACATTGATTTAGTCTTTTCACTGGAATTTCAATTCACATTAGTTTATTATGGTTTTAATTCAAACTATTCTGAAGCCATCTTTAGATTATTTTCAATGGGTTTTTCATATTTAAATAACCAATATCTGAACACATTAAAAGATATGTTTAGAAACTTCAAAAATGCCTACTCTTGCAATGTGAACATACATTTTTATTTCTATGTATTTTCTACATGTTTTTTTTTTTTTAAATTTCATTCATTATTTTATTAAATATTTATAATTTTCTATAAAACTTCTTCGAAAAGCCCTCTGTTTATTCCACTTTCATTAACATATATATTCATTATAGAACTGTCTCATCATTTGTTATAACTGTACAGTTACCAATTATTCTTCTGTATTTTGGTTTTGGTTTTATGGTTTCTGTTATATCTTTTTATTTTATTTAGTAAACTTCTCTTCATATTATTCTGCTCAATAAGAGTTTATATCATTAGTAAACTTCCAAAACTGAAACAAGACAGTTTATAACTGGTTCATTTTTTTTTGTTCATATCCGATGTAGGGAGGTGAGAACGAAAAAAGGCCTGGGCCCCGAATGGATCCAAATTTACCTAGGGGGACATCTCTTTGCTGGCGATCCCCATTCAAATGCTAGGGCATCCTTAAGAAGAAACCATTTACTATAAATGTTATTTTATTTATCATTATCTATTAATTCTGAGTATAATTACAATGGCTGTGATACTTCACAAATGTATTGTAATTTCCTTTTAAGTCTCGTGAATTTAATGCACTATTTAATCTTCTTTTTTTTTATTTGGACAATTTTATTAATTATCTTATTCTTTGAGTAACGTGATTTATTATTTATTACTATTTTCTAATGTGATCATTTGCTCTATTGTATTGAGTATATTTCATTCGACAAGTATGAAATTAGGTTGAGTTTATTCATTTCAAAATAATTTTAAGTTCATCTGTTAGGTACTAGTTGTTTTCCTTAATTTTTCTTTTTTCATTTAAATTTTTGTTTATTGAAATATTCTCTAATTTGCCATTTAAGAGTGATAACAGTTTATAAATACTTACTGCTCACAGTTTTTATGTTTGTAAATAAGTGTAGAAATTTCTTTGTTATATAATTAATTGCCCCTTTATTTTTATGGATTTTGTTTGTTCTTTGAAAGCAGTTGCCTGGTAAAGAAAAACAATAAAATAATTAATTTAAAATGTACATAATAAAATGAATATATTTTTGTTTAAGGGTAAAATTAAGCTTCTCAGTAATAGGGTTTCTAATAAATATTTGTAAATAAAAAAATAACAAAAAAAAAAGCTGATGGGAAAAATTAACAATGCATTCACTTCTCACTTAGGTCTTTCATTTTCTGTACATAATCAATCAATTATATTATTTTTTTATGAAACTAGAAATATTATTTCAGTAAATTTATTCAAAAAAATATTCTTTTTATTCAATTTCAGCACAGAGAAAATCAGTTCTTTTAATCTGAAATATTGCAAAATATAAATAATTGGTCTCTTCACTAAAGCAAACTGTTCTTTTTGATATTTCATTATTGCGTTGAAGTACCTTCTAGATCATATTTTATCATTTTTATTACCTTAATACTTCATTTAACTACTCTGTAATATTAAAAAGCCACTCTAGCCCTCAACACTTCCATATTTCGTCTTTGCTTCTTATTCGTTATTAATTTGAATTTGTTTTTAATGTACATTGAATTATAACCCTTTCACGTCTGCTAGCCACTGTCTTGATATTACTCTGCTTTGAGTCTGATGGGCCATTTTTGTGACAAAGTCATTTTTCCACTTTGAGACAGAATTCTAATGGGAAGGAATTGAATTAGAGATTACACAAATATACGCTAGGCATCATTCCTACTCTCATCAAAGTGTCTATCAGTCTCACAGCGGAAAAATGACCACAAAAGGAGATAATACTTATTTTGTTTACATTTGGTTAGAATTTGAGCATTAATTTCCATTTTATGGAATGAGTTTTTATTTCTGTATATAAATCTAACCAGGATTATATTCATTAACTGAAGTCAGTGTATCAACTTTATGTGGATAGAATGGGTAAATCTAAAAATAAATGAACAAATGAATCAATAAATATTTGTGATGTCAAAATTAGAACCTAATGTTTTTATTAAAAAAGAAGTCCATGACACAATTTTTTCTGGAAATTTTATAAAATAATACCTTAATAAATAATGAATTGGCTGGAAAGAGTGTATCTTAAATAAAAATCTACTTCCTCACAAGATATTTGGTAGTGCATTGCTCTTTTAGAAAGACTCTTAACTGCCTTTAGACATAATTATGTATCATTGTTTGAGAACTCAATTAGTTATTAACAGTAAGAGTTATTAGGTATTAACAGTAAATGTTTCAATAATTGCTGATAAAGGCTCCTATATCTAGAAACAGAACCAAGGAGATCATGTGTATGGACTTTTTTTATTTTGTAACAGTTTCCTGGAGTCATTGGCTACTATTAGGGCTTATCCGATTGATTTTTGCTTTACATGTGTTTTCATACTGCTGCGGATTATTTTATATCTAGCCTTACAGTTGTTTCTTGATGATGAATAAAATCTAATATCAAACAGCATAATGCCAAGAAACATTATAAAAATGTTCTTTTGAAAGATCATAAGAAGAAAATAGGAAAAAAAAAATTACAGCAATAATTGAAATGATTATTCAGATATAGTGAAATATGGTTTTGAAATTAGTATGAAGAGACTCTTGTATGAGGACAGTAATATGCTAATCCCAAACTGATTTAGAATTTTGAGTAATTTTAGAATGAAATTTAATTTGACATTTCCCTTTTTTTAACATTTTAGTATTAATATTAGTATAATCAAATTATTATTATTTTATTACCACCATAAGTAGTCCAAACAATTCATTCCAAAAGATGTTCCATGCAGTGTATATTGTATGAAGATCAATTATTTTATATATATATTTCCAGTTAGCGACAAACTATTATAATATGTCAAAAGGTACATTATTTTTCATCTTTGCCATAAATATCGATATTTTCAGATTAGTGATAAATTCTGTAAACAGAAATGATCAATCAGTTATAGTAAATTTATTTTTGAAATATATGAAATGGCTTGACCTCTTTTACTTGTATTTCTTAAAGGCTTTTAAGGAATGAAATACTGACTAAAATTTGAAGTCATAAATTTAAATTGGGAAAATTTGATAAAACTACATTATTTTCAAACGCACTCTATGCTTTGGTTTTGTGTGTAATATCGACATGAGTTTCATTAGTACATTTTTTTAAATTAATATTTATCAGTGTTGATTGTTTTTTAAACTTTTTATATGATTTTTTTCAAAAATATATCTATATTAATCGACTCAGTATAATAGTGATAATGTCATTTTTGTCATCTATTTCATAAACGTAGGTAGCTAACTTAAAACACCTAAATTTTGTTCGCATGCATGTAATCTGGAAGAATGTTAGTCATTTTGTGACACCCAATTTTATTTTGCATGGTTCCATGTGCCATTAATAGAATTTTGATTTTCTTTGTTGATTTGAAGCCTGTTGCTTTAATTTTTTTCTTTGCTTTATTATTGGTAGTTTATCTTTTAAGTGATTGCAGTTGTCATTAATTTTGTTTAGGTTTTTTTTTTTTTTTTTTTTGTATTATTTAACTTTTTCTTTTTTTTAAATTCAGTAAGGGATCATTAGCAATATTTGTTATTAGTTTAGAAACTTTTGGAGACTCCCTTTTCTGTTTTTTTATTTTATTTATTCTTTTACGAGTGAAAATATAATTTAATTGTAAAATGATAATATATAATACATTATCATTTTAATTTATAAGTGAATTTAGTTTGTACAAGAATCATATTCATTTTTAGTTAACATTATGTTGTATATAATACCAGTGTGAAATTGTACAAATAACACTGTATATATTGTTTATAATACGTTTAAGTTTTAGTTTTTTTTGCCCAAAGTTCAGAGTCAGCATCAAAAGTATTTTTTCATCAAAGATATTTCAAAACATGAATATTTATACGTAACCTGGATGACTAAGAAAAACATTTTTTTTTTCTTTTTTTAATGAGTTATTAATAAAGATTAAAATTTTGATTACAGCACTGAATATTTTAGCTTTATAGGAATATATATTATTTTTGAAAAATATACAAGGATTTATTATTTATGTGTTGAATTTAATTATTTCGAAAGTAGTTAAGTAATCAAGAGCTTCTTAAGTGGATTATTCTCCCAATTCATATTATTTAAAGTATTTCAGTTTTAATTAAAAAAAATACTAGTTTAATTATTAGTTCAAATATATATATCGTGGAAATAGTTAGTTTAAAACTTCGGATATTAGCATGTTAAAGAAAATTAAATAAGAAAAATTAATCAGCTAAGCATGTAGGTGTGCTCACGAGCCAATACCCAAAAACACTGTGTCCTTACATTGGCCAGAAAAGTATAGCTATTGCTGAAAAAACAACAACAGCATGGTCAAGATGGTTCACACAATGAGCTGATTTACACCTGAAAATTTGATTCCATTTTTTGCTTCCTTGTATGAAATAAAGAAAGCATTTTATTAGGGGGGAAAATTCAGATTTCAGCAGAATTATCTGTTTTCTTACTGGACTCCCCCTGATTCCATTTTTACTAGTGTCAGTATGACGTATGTTCATATTTTGTAATACTCAAAATGACTAACCCTAGAATCTTGATATTCCATACCTAAGTAAGTACTCTTGTTTCATCTAGTTGCATAGCCCTACTTTTGATAAAAATCAACTAAGGTGGATGAGGGTGGAGGAGCGATTAAAACAGAGGAAAATAAAACCTTTCAAATGAAATAATTCTAAATGAAGCATAGCAAAACATTTTGTATTTTTAATTTAATAGGGGTACAAGATCATGTGGAGTCCACATCAGATCTATATATTTTATATTAATTGTAGCCTAAAGATTTTAAGTTGGTTCTTGTTATTGAAGTATTCCTTTGCATCCGAATAAATACTTTTTTTGTTGACTGTATATATCTGTATATTTTTTATTGGCCTTATTGTTACTGTTAATTTTAAGTTGAAAGTTTATTCATTAATTTTATTTTATTATTATTTTTGTTTGGCAGCTTTCTGTTTGGCAATATTAAGCATGTATGCTGTAGTTATTTCCCTAATTCCATTGTGCAATCGACTAAGAGTTATAAATGCTGATCTTAGTTTAAGGCAAATTTGTTGGATGATGTTTTGTGTGAAAACACATTTATGTTTTGTTTTTTTTAAAGACTTATAAAGTTCATTGCTAGATATAATTTATTACAAAGCATGACTGACTCTGTGATAACATATTTGAATTAGGTATGGATTTTTTTTAATCACATCTTTGTTTTAATAACTATGCATGTTTCAAGCATAATAAGTAGTAAATAAATAATTTCATAAGCACATTTGTCTTTTATTTTTATTATTAATGTTGTTACTGTTGAAGTAAACAGTTACCCCTAACATTCACATAGTAATTTATCATATAAATAATGTGTAAAATTGTCGTGATTGTAATTTTTACATTCCTGGAAGTTAATAAATAAGTACTTGAGTTAATTACATTTTAAATGGTGTACAATCTGGGAAGGAAGGCAGGGCTCTTCGGAATTTTGTTTATGCCTAGATTAGTATTTTGCCTCTTCACATATATAAAACTGTTTAAATTTCTTGTTAAATATGCACATAATAACCCATTTCTTGTTGCATTATCTGGTGCATATTAAAGGGGGAATAATATAGGCATTCACACAAACTGTGCTCTATGTGTCATCGCACTACGTAGCTACCAGAATTTGATTAAGGTATTTTATAAGGTGCACTACTGTGTTCTTGTGCAATCTGATTATTAAATTAGCAACAGCTCAGATTGTTGTTTTAGCCATTTGAAAATTTACTTAAGTCCGTCATGCAGGAGCTGCATAAATTAAGCAGATTTCCAACAAGCTGGTATATGATGCAATGATGATCATAACTCACCATCTATTCTCTATCTCTCCTGCAATAAGAAGCCTATGTAAACAGGAATCAAAATACTAGCTAGATATAAGATGTTTAGTTAGTCAGTTACTCAAACCGAAAATCAGATGAGTAGGAGAGAGGGTTTACCTTGACTGATTACTAAAAAATGAAAATATCTCAGTTAAAGTTCAAGTTCTAGAACAACATTTATATTAATTATATTTGCAATAAGATTGGATATATACATTTTTCTTATTTAATTCATAATACCTGAAACATCACAAATTTTTGGTTTTCCTCCCCTCTAATCCCCCCTCCAAAGCTGATGTATATATATATATATATATATATATATATATATATATATATATATATATATATATATATATATCATGAATAGTTCTGAAAATTTTCGTCATCTTCTGGGTCGAATCGATAAACGCACACTGCAATGTATATAAAATATGCCTAGAGGGTTTTATATTTGATTGTTTCATTAGTCTGAATGAAGTGTTTACTCTTGCTTGTCTTGTAAATAGGTCCCAAACTTCTCCCTGACTAAATATTAAGGTAATAAATTGAAAACAACGATTAATAATAACTAATGAGTGTCTTGTATCATAATGGGTAATAAACCAGAAAGGAAGAACAACCAGCTAAAATGCCTTGAATAAAATTATTTTGGAATTAAAAATGACCTTGTCTGGTGAAAAAAAAGTATAATTATATTTGTATAAAAATATATACACACCCGCACAAGATATAGAATTATTGTAATATGGTGAAAAAATATTCAAAAATGCAATTTGGACTCCACTTGACTTTCATGTACTCCTATTAAATTCAGTAAACAAAATGTTTTGATGTACTTCATTTATAATTATTTCGTTTGAAAGTGATATATTATCTCCCCATTCTAATGCATTTGATCAAAAAATGCAATAGACTAAATTGACTTTTGTCTGCTAAACGAAAAAGACCCTGATTTTTAAAAATTCAATATATGTAATAATAGATATTTTTTTTGCATCATTTTATTAGTCTTTAGAACTATATTTTGATCTAAATTTCCAAAAGTCTTGCATATAAAAATACTTCCTTTAAGTGTAATTGAATAAATTTTTATGGATTTGAATTATTTTAAAATTACAGTATAGTTAATGCATACACGCTACATGTTTTTTCAAAGCTGAATGATCTGTCTTCACTCCTCCCATCTCTTATTACAACTTTACTCGAAATTCAACATCCCTAGTTAAATAAGTGCTTGATATCTCCATTTAAATTACTTAGAACTCTTGAGTAATATTTTTTTTTTGTTTTTTAATTTTATTAAATGTGTTTTATTATTTATTAAGGTTTACTTTATGCTATTACGGCTAATTAAGTTAGGGGAAAAAAGTTAGTCTCTAGCCAGGTTAGGACTAAGGATTTTACTTAACAAATTTAACTCTAAATTTCATATGCCTACCATTGCACCCAATGACTAACATGAGCCCCTTATTAAATATTATACTGTTGGTATTGGTAAATAAACCATTATTTTTGAAAATTTGTTTTACTGATGTGATAATGGGGTCTCTTCTTAAATTTTCATATGCTTTTCTCTCATAGAAAATAAATGAAGAAAATTTGACCAAGTAGAACTGTATTTATAAAATAATAAAATAAAATTTTGGGTTTCCCTAATATTCTGTCTTATAGTGTCACTAATCAAAAATAGATTTGAGTTTTTTCTTGAGAGATTAGCCTCTTTTGAAACGGGATGGAATCTGTAAGTAGTTTGCCTTCTACTCAGAGAGGGGAAATAAAAACTCAAAATAACTCCCAGATTATAGGTCTTATCAAACAATGTTATATGACCACTGTTGTTGCAAATTTAATTCTCTATAATTGTTGTTCTGTACATTGTTTTCATGTCTCAAATTTTAGCTAGTTATTTGTATTTTTTGTTTTCAGGCTTGAGTAAACCCTGTCTTTTAATTATCACTCGTTGCAACAATATGCAAATATATCATTAAATATTGAATATTCTTTTCAATGGGCTTTTACTATGTGAGATATATGCAAATACATTGTATGGCATCATCAAATAAGATTTTAGGTTCTTGACCAGAAAATGTTTATTTGATCTAAGCTGTTTTATTGAACACTAAAGGTCATATTCATTATTATCTAAAAATTCCACTCCTAAGGTGGTAGTAAAGAAAAAATAGCACATATTATCAATATTTATTCCCTTAATACAAATACAAAACATTTCTCAATTTTATTGGGACATTTTTTGGAATTGGAAGAAAGTCTGGCTCCTGATTGTCAGAAGACAAAATTCAAAAATGTAAATAACATTTCAGGACTGCAATCGTTATTTAAAAAAAACAAAACTGTTCTTTACATTTTCTCAGTAAAACTAATATTAATGAAGAAATTAACAAATAGGTGTTTTGATATCAAAGAAACCCCTCCCATCAAGTTTGAAAATTCAAATTCTTGTATAGCGTATGTTGTACCAATATATGTCCATCTTCTGAGAGGATTTTCAATGTCGCTGCCATTGTTCTTAGAATTGTCTGAAACATGAAAAAAAAATGATCACCAATTTTAAATAGAAAATTAGACAAATCCTAGAGTTTTAATTACATAGGTACCCAAACTGAGCCTATGGATACTGCCAATATGACCTTTCAATCTAAATCACTAATCTAGATGCACCTTCCCCCAAAGGAACATTCATGGTCCCAGGGATCTCACCTCTGGATTCTCCCAACTATCTTTAACTCAGCCACTGTTACTCTCACAAAATGAAATATACTCCCATGAAATCTAAGTAGCTGAAGCAAATAAAATGTAGCTGTCTTAACAGAAAGAAATTCATTTGAAGAATTACATATCCTGCAGAAGGAAATTTATTTTTAAGTTGAGATTATGCAGGTAAGTGAAATGTATTTTTCCAACATAGAACAAAGAAGTTTTTGTCTTGAAAAGTGTTACATTTTAAATAGAAAAAAGGTTGCGAGTCACTCTGGGGGTGACTAAATAAGCATCCCTTCTCTTCCATTCTGTTTAAGGCTTATAGGGTGATGTAATAATGAATGATGGTTGTTGTAATGAACAACAACCAGTTTCACTAGCATTAGAATTATAACTAGAATCGAAGTTATTGTACATCAATTTTAAAAATTAAAAAAGAAACACTTTGTTTTATTCCTTTACATTATTGATTTATTTTGCTAAACAGATAATGTTTTCAATGAAGTCTATATTCTGATTTTGCATACCTCCTTCAAAGACATAGATGCATATACATAGCTTGTCCATGTATTTTGATGATTTATGACAGTGGGTAATTTACTATCTCTATAATCAAGCTACAGTTTTTTTTTAATTTAATTTTTTTTTTAATATTTTATTAAAATAATATTTGATTCAATTTTTTTTTTCATATATTATATTATATCACTAGTGTATAATTGTTAATGATATAATGGATGGTTAATGATGTTTATACTTCATTTTAATTTTAACGATGAAATACACCATCTGTAAATAAATAGATAATAATTAAATTATCAGTTATGTGGTTGTTGAGAAAGTCATGACACATTTTTTCCAATTACAAAAATTGTATTTTTTATACGAAGAATGATGATCGATCAATTATAAATAGTCCATTTCGCTAGATGACCATTTGGACTCTTTCAGAAAGTTTTTTCATTCCATATTAGATTTGAATTTTGTAACCTTCTAAGAGTTTTGGAGGCCGTAATTTGTGCAGCCTGATGGGGCAAGGTCTGGTAAGTATGCTGGCATTGCCACACGTACACCAATATATTATAATGGGTGATCAAAGTCATTTGTGGCCTCACTTTATCATGGTGGAACATATTTCTGCTTAATTGGCTTCTTCAAACTGTTCCAATTGGTGACATGAAACATTCATAGTTTGTCTCAAAGGTAAAAGCTTGAAATACTCACCGAATTCCCAGCAGATTTAGAACATAATTTCACCACCAGTTACCAATTGCTTCATAATAATTTCTCATTTGATAAGCATGTTGCATATCTGTCGCAGAACACCATTAGAGTTCATAATGGATCTAAACGTCTAGCTTACTCATGTACATCATTTCTGCTGGAGGTGTTCATGGATGGTTGAATGTCGGCTGTTCAAGGTCTCCATTTTTTGTGTTGTGTAACACAGGTTAGACTTGCTTAATTCCTTTATTTGATCATTATCAACCTGTAAGGCCTGCCTGGCCGAGGAGTGTCTGAGATCAAAATCACCCTGTTGAAATTTTCTGAACCACTAAACTTCTTGTTACTTTTCTCTTTGTGAAAGTAAAACAATAAAATATGACAGAAATACAATGTTTGGTTTAGCATGTTCAAACTTTCATCGAATAATTAAAAAGTCCGTCCCCAAGGTTCTTCATAAACTAGGCAGATCCCAAAAATTCAACCACAAGAGCAGTAACAAGCACATATATATTTTAATGGGCCTAAAACTATTGTCTTCTAAGTAGGATTGATGAACATTTGAAGAAATGTTTTAAAAATTGTGTCATGAGCACAATTTCAACTGATTTTCCTCAAGGAAAATCTGCTCTATAAAAATATGAAGCAGAAAGAAACCACTGTACTTCCAAATGAAAATGAAGCAATCACCTACTAAATGGCACAATACGAATTGCAAATCGAATGGCTCAAGTAATTACACTGTGAATCATCACCATCTATTAAGAAAATGTGACATTACTTTCCAGACAACCTGATATTTATTGTTTGGGTATTCCATTGTTAAAATCATGTAAATACTTAAATTATCCCCTCCTTAAAAATAATAAAGTACAGTGTTTACATTTGTAGTTTATCCTATTTTCAGCTGTTAATTGGTAATTATTATCCCACTTCAAAGGATTCAAATATATGTGCATTTTAATGTTTTATTAACTTAGAGAAGGAATGAAAAAGAAAATTTACTATCCTGGGCAGCAAAAATTGATTTTATATATATTTTGTGTGAGTGTGTGTGCGTGCGGGTGTGTGTGTGTGCGCGGGTGTGTGTGTGTGTATATAAATATAGGGTATTGTATATAATAACAATCTTTGGAAAACTTTTGATTAAAGAATTGAGTCTCTACACTTAGCATTGGAGTTCATAAGCCATAAGTTATTGAGTGAAAAGAAATTATTATATAGACATTATTCGTGACATCTTGCCCATTTGCTTTCATTTAAAAGGTTGAGCCTACCAAAAAATGTCACTTCTTTTGTTAAATAGTTTTCCCTGGAAATTTGTATTGTCTAAATGTCTGGCCTAGTAAAAAGTTTGCACATAATTCAAGGAATATAAAGAATAAATAGGATTTTAATGTCATCACTTGGCATTTTCTTGTATATACATTCATCTGTGGTTATTCAGGTAAGTATCAAAATGTTAAGATGTTACGTTAACATGTACTCAAATCTTGGACATTTTTTTAAATCTTAAAAGTTAATAATTGTTTTTGTGAATTAAAATAAACTGCAACAAGATGCCCAAAGGGGTTTGAATATAAAAAACAGATATGTGGCAATCAGAATAATCTGTTACTTGTTTTAGCCCTTTGGATCAAGCTCATTATTCACTTTATTAGTCAATATATAAGTATATATTAATATAAAACAATAAATAAGTTTTATTTGAATACATGATCAGAAAACAAATGAAGGTGATGATATTGTAATGTTAATACACGAGTACAATCATTTGAGGGAAAAACCATCAGTAAAATTTTGAGTGTTATACTGTGAATCATAGTTGAATTTTAATATTAGTGAAAATTGTGTATTGATTATTATATATTTTCTGCTAACAACGGTTAGGCACCCCTTTTGAATAGAAAGAAATATAAATAGCTTTAGATTTTGAGTAGCTAAAATTAAGTATTTTTGAGGAAATAGAGAAAAAAAAATGAAAAAATATAATAAGGTGAATACTTTTCTTTGTAGAATCCAGAAAGAATGGTAAAAGGAAAGGGATTTCTAATAAAACATAATAATACATATTGTGGTAAATGAAGGATTGCAAATAGTTATGTATAATGTTTGAAAATTAATAATTAAAATACAATGCAAGGGCTGGGTTGCACGCCACTCTCTAATGGAAGTAATGATATAAAATGCTTAAATGAATAGGCTTCTTCTTTGGTGGTTGAAATTTTTAAAAAAAAAAATTCAGGTTTTCTTGGGAGCTATAGTTTTCTTCAAAATTTATAGCTACCAAGAAAACAATAGCCTGCCTCATAAAAAATTGTGGGAAAATACTTTAGAAAAGGTACTCCAGTGTAAAAAAAGGGACAGGGAGTAAACTGGGGGGAGGGAGGAACAAGAATCATCAAACAGCTTTTTTACCTTGAGCTCTGGCCTAGAAAAAAGTTACAACCAAGGAGCAGGTAAGATAACTGAAGAACCAGTTGAGGAGTCAGTCAAGTTCTCCAGGGTAACAGTAGTAGAAGCTGGTATTACCTTAAAAGGTTAAGCAACTAGACTCACTTAACCTCAAACCAACAGGATAAAAACTTGTACTTAACTGTATAGGAATA
Organism: Riptortus pedestris; assembly: GCA_019009955.1. Lineage (NCBI taxonomy): Eukaryota > Metazoa > Arthropoda > Insecta > Hemiptera > Alydidae > Riptortus > Riptortus pedestris. The sequence goes on along the minus strand of CM032229.1, from coordinate 29,394,575 downwards.
TGAGAGCTAGACCGCAATAGAAATATGTTGATACCTTTTAGTCTAGGTTTAGTCGTATTAAAACATTGAGTACGGAAGAAGCTATAGGCATTTTGCTTGTAGATTTCCACTTTATTTATGTGTGTCTGGACAATTTAGAACACTCGTTTATCATTGTAGGTGCTTATGGCTTCAGCTCCAGGGCTGACTGACCGAGATGAAATAAGCTCTAACGATGTTGCTATGGGGCTTAGAAAATAATTTAATTTATATTGTAAAAGCGAGGTGAAGGAAAGAGATTGTAGCAACCACCCCCCCTTCACAACCTCAAATCATATTGAGTTTAAACGTATGTTGTCATTTGTTATAATGATGTTACCCAGTAACATTTAATAGTTATGGATAGTACATAGTCATTTCAATATTGATAACATGTCAGAGGAAATAAGATAATATATACCATAATTCAAGAGTATGATTCCCCACAATTTCCGCTATTACACGTGCAAATTCAGCATGGCATTGTTGAAATAATACAACTAATTATTGATTGATTTATTAATTTGTATATTTTATACAAATTAAATTATTGAAATGTCCTTATAGTTTAAATTTCTGTTATTTTTTAGTTAAAATAAGTAACAAATGTGGAGGGTAGGGGTGGAGATTTATAACTTCCCTAATCCGAATCACACTTAGAACTATCATATAAGTCTAAAAATATAACATCATTTGTCATAATATGTCTTTATTAAAAACACTTTAATGAGTACTAATAAAATTGTTGACTCCCTCTGTAGTTTTTATTATATAACTTGTTTATACTTCGTTATACGACAAAAGTTACTCTAAATAACAAAATAAACACCTTCTGTTATTTACATGTTTGAAAAAAAAACAATACGAAATTAAATAATACAATTTTTCATTATAGATTTCCTTATTACCCCCACTCCTTCTCACCCCTAGAAAAGTTAATATAGGCTTTGATGGAGGATTTGATGCTAATTCACATGCTGAGTTTTGTTCAGTTCAGTTAAGTCTTTTGTGCCCAAACAAATTGTAGACATGTGAAATGAAAGAGTATTGTGAAATTTTCAGAGGTATGAATGTGGTGCCAGATTTATAAATAAATTAAATCAAGTGATTACTATTCCTTTACCTGCGAGAATGGATCCTAAGAGTTTTAATTATTTTTAATTTTTCAGGACCTTAACAACTGGAGTCACAGTCTAAGTAATCTCCAAGCACTCACTCTTTCCCCTGGATTTGACACATCAGATAGGGTAATATATTTTTACTTATTTATCATCCTTATAAAACTCAAATATTTTTTTGTATACACATTTGTTTTAGCTGAAAAAAGTTAACTTTCCCATACAGACTTTGGGCTACTATTGAAAATTTTGATCAATCTTTATGAAAATAACATTGCCCTAAAGTTTTAGTGGCAAATGAAATGTGACAACAATCTATTTATTACTTAATGATGTTATATCCATTCAATATTGAATTCTCATTTCGTCCTATGAAAAAAACCTGTTTATTTATTTTGATTTCAGGGTGGAAGGAGTCCAATGATATCCCCTCGAGGATCACCTCTTTCTGGGAGAAGGTTTCATCACCCAGCTCCTCCAGTTCCTCCACGGAAGTCTTCTCCAACTCTTTCTGTTCCGAAAGAAGATGCTCCACCTCCTCCTGACACCTCTGAAGGTATATAGCTAATTATTAGTGAAATATAATGACTCAATGATTGGAGTCCTAAGAATCCTTTATTTAATCGTATGGCTTCTGTAGGACATAATTAGGGGTATTACAGAATGTATTCTGTAAAACATAATTAGGGAAATAAGAAGAAAGTAATCTAGAGTTATTGATTATCCCTTTCACTTTGTCATGGATAAAAATTTTCAGAGAGCTGTAAATGTCCCAAAGACTTTATTTTTAACTTCCTTGGGCAAATTGGCCCAATCCCTCCCTGTTTCAGTGGCCCTGCCACTCCCACTCCACCTTTCCTTTACACAATTAAATTATGCATTAATTTGTCATCCTGTGATATGAAAATTTCAACATTTGCTTCTTTGAAGCATGTAATTCAAATTCCTTTATTTAAGTGCATAAATAAGAATATTTATTTAATAAGATAGGATTCAGGGTATGTATAAATGACCAGAAATATTTAGAGGGGATAGAAGACCTCTTGGGCAACAACAAAATGAAAAGGAGTTTTGCTTTTTTAGCAGATTTCCCTTAAGGGAAATCAGCTATTGAGGTCGTACTCATGACGCGAGTTTCGAAAAATTTCTTCAAATGTCCATCGATCCTACCCAGGAGATGACGAAAATGAGGTCCGTTCAAAATTTTATATATATATTTGTCTGCTAACGCTCTAGCGGTCGCAATTTTTATTTGATCGTTACCAAATTCGGAATTTAATCGTTTTATGTAAAAGGGAAGATCAAGTTCGTTAATGGCTGAAATCGGACCAGTGGGAGGGGGGGGTTTAGAGGGGGGATTTTCCGAAAATTTGAAATATCTCCGTTATTATGCGTCGGATCGAAACATTGTATAGAACCAATCTTATTGCAAATTAAATTTACTATAAATATTGTTCGATACATTTATTCTGTATCTTGAATATTAACCGAGATATTTGCATTTGTATTCTGCATTGGTCGGCAGGAGTGAGCTGTTTGGTACTTTCCGAAGAGAGCTCTGGCGGCCGTTTTCGTAACTATTCCATCCTCGTGTATAAGTTTAGTGATCCCTTAATACTTACTACACTTGTTATTGGGCAGATTTCTCTATTGCAAAACTTCACGTGGGAAATCTGCTTAGTTTACGCAGCCCCTGCGTGACAGACTTTTGTTTATTATTATTTACTTCCACTTTATGCTACTATGGCTAATCGGGACGGATTATCTACTGGTTACCACCCATTTCTAGCCAGGGTGGGCCCAAGGAGTTTATTTAATGATTCCGTCACTAAATAAATTTCTACTGCCCAGGGCGGGAATTGAACCTGCCACTCTAGGTCTAATACGTGAGATAGACTAACGTCTTAACTCCCAGAACCAACCTGAGCCTCCGGAGTTCTTCATAGTATAATGGCAAGTATAACCAATAAAAGCACATTTCTTTCCCCACACATTGCCCTACATGTTTCATGGTGTAACTTCCATCTCTTCGGGGGTATTCCTTTTCAAAAAATAATTACGTTTTTTTTTTTTTTTTTTTTAAACCCAATGATCATTCATTGCTACATACCAAATTAATAAATGCGAACTAAAATAATATATTTATTAAATTTAATTACACATTGCTTACTCACAGTTCTGAAGTGGGAATGAGCACTTCAAATTTTAATAATCTAACTGAGTGGCTCCTATCTCCCAACATTAGGATTAGTTGAATGCTCACTCTTTATAGGAATTGCACTCTCTAGAGAGATTTTTTATTTTTCATTTCAATCAAAGTAATCATAATAAAAAATACTCTGTGTCCAAAGATTTTTTTACTGAGTAACTAAAATCATTTATTCATAAAATAAAGTAGTTAAAATGACACCCATTAAAAACAAATAAAATATTTATTTACTGCTGTTTTGTATGGAATTGAACATGGACCATATGAACGTTTTTTGTTACTCACGAGGTTTACTCTCAGCTCAGTCATATTTATTAAACAACATTAAATCTAATGATTAAAACTTTATTTCAGACAACCGATATAACATGGTAGATGGAAGGATAAGTGGCGATGTAAGAGTTCACTCTTGCCCTTCTCTTGCTACTACTTCAGGTCTTCCTCTCCCTGCCAAGTCTCAAACCACGCCTCAGCTCTGCGATTCTGAACCATGCCATGCATTTGTTCATTATGCTGAGCTAGCAAACATCTCTGAAGAGCCAAGTTATGAAAATACAATCATTCTCCCAGGCAAGTAACACCTTAGAGCTTATAACCTTTCAGAGGTATTTCTTATCCGTTGTTTATAATATCTATTCTGTTACCTGCGAGAAGGCTTGTTGAGGCTAACCATTTAATTGGACCATGTAAAGGTTGCAGTATAGAAATTCTATGAATAGTTTATTTGGAATCACCAAATTTCTCTGGCTTCTCAAAACTTTTAATAATTATTATTAGAAGAACTAACGTAATACTATCTGAATACATTAAAACTTCCTTTTATTCTAAAAATCATATTTATATTTTGTTCTATAGGCAACATCACAATGGTGAAACCTGTTTATTGTGCAACACCATCACAAGAATTACCAACTGTCTCTACAGTTGCTCACCTTGTTAAATCTCCAGCACCTGAGGCCAGCACAAGGTTTGTAATATGCATTTAATTTTTCTCTTGCAGTTTCTACTGATATTAATTTAAGTTGTAGCTTAGGTTTATGAGATGCTATTAACTAGCCAAACAACTTAAAAATTTAGTTTAGTCTTGGGGAGAATACCCTTTAATAGGAGAATACTTGTTTTTTCTCCTTGTATCGGGAAGTTTGTATATTGGCTTATTTTTCCTTAATTGGTATAAGTGATATCAATGCTTATGTCAAAAACCTTTTTACAAAAATGTGTCATAACGGTTTGAGTAATTTTTAAGTAAATCATTCTGTGTTACCCTTGTAATATATGGTAAAATGAAAATAAGAAATAAGACAAAGGGGGCAGATTGAAATAATTTTTTACACTCTAAACGATAAATACAAATGATAAGAAAATGTCTTACCCTACAATCTGTCATTGCAGGAAAATCACCTGAAAGGAAAAAAGTTTTTAGGAACAGAAGGAATAGGAAAAAAGGCCAATCAAGCAGGACTTGAAGATGAGGTGAGGCATTGCTAATGTCTTATTTTCCACGAAATCTGGAAGAGACAGAAAGTTAAAAATTTCAGCCAAGAGCAGAGACTGAGGTACTTATTATGGCAAAGATCATTCTGCTGAAGAAGATAGGATTGCTCAATAACAAGAGTGGAGTAGAAGAGCCATGCCAATGCTGAAGAGAAGAATTGCTCTAGCACCTGCACATTAGAGAAATTCCAATCATTGTGAAAACACACCACACATTCAAATTATATGTGACACATTTTACTTAAAAGTCTTGAGTCCTCACGAAATGTTCTCAAAGTGCACAGCTTAATTATAACTTCCTATATATATTTTATATTATTTATTTACATCCATTTTATGCAACTATGGCTAATTAGGACTAGCTTTTTTAATGTGATTGGAAACATTAAATAGCTGTTCAGTATGAAAAAATATATTTGTAATAAATAGTTGGGTTACCTGTCATGGACAGCTTGAAATAAAGATCAAAATAAACCACACCAAGTAGTTAGAAAATCAAATTCTCATATAAGCTTGGGGAAGACAACAAACATGAATCCAGCTCATTGAAATCCTTTTTACCCAATTTTAATTTATTGAGTAATATATAGGTAGGAATACATAAGATGTTGCTGGTGTTCTTCCAATGAACTAAAAAGAGAAAAAAAAAGTATTTAATTTATTTATTTAAATGAAATTTTTACTGTGGCTAATCAAGATGGGTTATCTGTCTTCAGGTTACCTCCCATTTCTAGCCAAGGTGGAACTATGGACTTTATTTGATAAGTTGGTCATTAAATAATTTCTTCTTTGCCCTCACGGAAATCAAACGACTCATAAGATCACCAAGAGCATTTCAACCTAAGCCTTAATACATGTGGCTTTCCAGTTCCCAATTATTTATATTAAGCTTTGACCTAAATAGCTCTTTTTGCCTTTCTTTTGGTTTAAAATATTATGGTACTTGCTATGTACCTCTCATTAGTGGGTTGATATAACAATTGTTTGTTATAATTGCAAAGATTCCATTGATTTATATGCTGCATATTTGTGTCATTTTCATCGCATAATACAATTAACCTGTAACATGTACAGTAACTGGCATTTGCTCGATACACCTGTGAAACAAAAAGTGGTTATTGGATGATAATTGATGAAGTTGTGTTTAGAATAACTGTTACTTTTCAATGGTGGATTGAAATAAAAATGATTTCCCACCAAGATATAAAGATTGCATTAACTTAAGCACTTAGTAATCCATCATTATATCATTACATGATATTGTTTTACACTTTTAGCATGGTATGGGTATGGGACGACTATTGATACATTCATTGTTGTTCATTAAAATATTGCTCCCTTAAAAATATAATGATTCCATATTTTTTTTTGAATTGTAAAAATTCCATTAAGACAATCTAATGTAATAACTGGGAAGTATAGGGTGTTGACTAGAATTCAATAGTAATAAGCTAACTATTTTACTCATTCTTGACAAGTAGGGAAAAAACTGATTTCCCATGAATATAAAAGATTGGATTTACTTATGACCTAAATATAATCCCTCCCTTTTTATCTCATATCACAAATGTCCTTTACGTACAATCACTCTCTTGTTTGAAGTAAAAATGGTAACAACAAAATTGACAAATTTATGTTCAGAGTAGCTGATTCCCATCAGTAAGGGTTGAGAATAAAAACAGTTTTCCATTGATATATGAGCATTAGGTTAGCTTAACACTAATTAGTCCATTCTTTTAGCAGATTTCCCTTAAGGGAAATCAGCTATTGAGGTTGTACTCATGATGCGATTTTCGAAATTTTTCTTCAAATGTCCATCGATCCTACCCAGGAGATGACGAAAATGAGGTCCGTTCAAAACTGTATGTATGTATATATATATATATATATATATATATATATATATATATATATTTGTCTGTTACCGCTCTAGCGGTCGCAATTTTTGTTTGATCGTTACTAAAATTATTTAGTCGTTTTATGTAAAATGAAAGATCAAGTTCGTTAACGGCTGAAATCGGACCAGTGGGAGGGGGGGTTTAGAGGGGAGGATTTTCGAAAATTCAAAATATCTCCGTTAATATACGCCGGATCGAAAAAGTGTGCAGAATCAATCTTATTGCAAATTAAATTTACTATAAATATTGTTATATACATTTATTCCCTATCTTGATTATTAACCGAGATATTTGCATTTTTATGAAATTTGGGCCGATAACGGATTTTTGAATTTCCCGCGAAAAGCTAGTTCGGCCCTTTGCCGTCACCTTTTGGCTCTCCTATGGAGATTTCTCTACTGTATAACTTCACGTGGGAAATCTGCTTAGTTTACGCAGCCCCTGTGTGACGGACTTTTTATCAGTACTAGAAGTCTCTTTCTTCATAGATTCTCTTTGTATATGTAACATAAGAAGTGGCAATTGGAAGAATATAAATGAATTTATGTTTAAAATGACAGTTAATGGGTTACCATGAATATTTTTTCTTATATAATGATTACATTCGCTAAACATTGGTATAAAACATGTGATCAAATTTTGGTCTGGCAAACACTTGGAATATGGGAAAAGTAAAGGTAATTACTGAACATTGAAAGAAATAATTTGAATTTCATACAACAAAATAACTTTGAAGTCTAAAAACCATATTTTTAACACAATTTATTTTTTCTGACAAAACCAATATTGTCATCATCCATGTTTGTGGTTCGGTCTGTCAATCTGTAGTATATTTTCAACAATTTATAATAATGTGTTATGTACTGTTCAGTAGGAAAAAATGTTTCCTAATCATACTAGCTTTTATATAATTTCTGGCAGTGTTTTTAAATACTGGACCATTTTTTTGCAGCATTAGGCTGGGTGTTGATCCTACCGCTAGGAGTACTCCATCTAGAGGATCTTCAGTTGAATCAACTGGTTCAACAACTAGTTCCACATCAAGGGATCCAGTTCCCGAGATTAATAACTCAACATCTACCTATGAAAATTTAAATATGGATCATATTGCTAGGCTGACATCCGAAGGTATATCTTTAATTTTATGAAAAAACAAATCTCTCGTTCTGTACTCACATATGAACATAAATATTCTTAAGTCACACTGCAAATTTAATGATTTTCATAAATATAAAACTTTAAATAAATGAGTATTTAATAAATAAAAATAAGAATAATAATAGAGAATGGAAACTAGTATAAAATAAAAAAATAACTATTACATATCCTTTGAGAAAATTGTCATTAAAACAAATACAAAATTATAGGCTATGAAAAAAGTTCATGACAAATTTTCCTCTACAATTTAATCAAAATTTTGTGAAATGTTTATCTAACACTTGTTTGAACTATATGGATTTTCAAGCTGAAATGGTGAGTACTATGTATTTAAGATAGCTTATAGAATGTTTAATGAAAATAATACTGGTTGAAAGGTATAATAGTTTTCAAATCCCCCACCCCAAATGCAATCCAATATGCATTGTCTGCTATGATTAAAAAAAAAAAAAAAAATTCTTTGCTGTTAGTATAAATTTAATATTATGAAAGTACAGTTATTTAAATTAATATTATCTCTTAAGAACTTATTTCAGGAATAATTACCTGATTTTCAGCAAATTTCTCTTAAAGGAAATCAGCTACTGAGGTTCTACTCTTGACCTAATTTTCAATAAAATTCCTTAATATGTCGATCCATCGTTCCCAGAAGATGATGAAAATTTGGTTCATTCAAATTTGTGAATTATAAAAAAAATCAGACTGCTAAAGCGGGTAACTGACTGCATCCCAATAAAATAGATATATTTCTCTGTTAACATTCTAATAGTTGCAATTAGTGTTTGATTATTACCTACTCAATATTTAAATGTATTATGAAAAACTAAAGATCAACTTTGTTAATGGCTGAAGTCTGACTAGGGGAGGGGAGTTTAGTGGGGGGAATTTTGAATATTCAAAATATATCTATTATTATGAAATGAATCGCAAAATTGTATATGTCCATTCTTGTTGAAAATTTAATTTCATATTAATGTTGTTCTTTACATTTTTTTTGTATCTCAAATATTAACAGAAATATTTTCAATTATTAGTATTCGGTGTTCAATAAACCCGCACTTCTATTCATACAATTTTCAGTTTGAATAACTGAGCCAGGAAAAATAGAGAATAGATGTAAGTTGAGATCTTCATGGCTTCAGCTTAATGAAAATCTGCTTAGTTATACAGTCCCTGCGTGACCGACTTTTATCATTGCAGACAATGTTTATTCATTATTTTCAGTACAAATTCTTAAAAAATTAATATTTGTTATGCCTGTACTTCAAGAATTAGTGATCATAGGATTAAAACACTCTCAAAGTGTGAGACTCGGTTTTGACCATTTATTTTGGGCACAACATCTAATATTTAAGTCAATAATTTAAAGTTAATTACAAACTCTCTAATGAAAAATAAATATATTATCTAAAAGAACAAATTTTGAATATTTTATGATTCCCAATATTTCATTTCATGAAAAAATTACTATGAGATCAAATATTTGTTCACTGTATTATTTTTAAAATATTATGCTATTTATTTTTAATAAGCACATTTTTTTATTACAGGATACACCCAGGATGCTGTAATTAGGGCTTTGGGAATTACCAGGAATGATGTTGCAATGGCGTGGGATATCCTTAACGAATTTGGAACAAAGCAATCAACATCAAATTGGCCTAAATTATAATATACTAATTATGTATAATGTATATACTGTCGTTTATTTATATAAATAAATATATATATTGTATATTACTTGTACAGAGCTTTGCTGTATTTTGATAAGTAATTCTCATTGTTATATACTATCATTCCTCAGAATTTTATGAAATAAGACAATGATATTGATATCACTAGTGAATTTGCCATTTTTAAATTATTTTTCTGTTTCATATGTAGTACAAAATTTTAAGCTAAGATTATGCACAAACTAATCGAAGAACACCTTCTGTGTTTATTTATATGAACACAGTTTATACTTATATTTTGATGAATGCGATTTTGTCAATAGATATAGTTGAGAGTAAGTATAATGCATTCTTTCTAATAATTTATCTTGCAAGTAAATTTCACAATACATATCTAAAACTTAATAAATAAGAATGATTTTAAACATAATTGTAGGTTACTGAATGTTTTTATGAGGAAGTATTTGAGCACAAAAGAGGCCTTCAAATGTACAATCGGAATGGCTTGTGGGTGTCATAAAAATTTTGAGTTAAAGAGTACGTATCTCATTTTTATTGTTACTAAAGTACATTTTCATTTGTTACTTGACAGTATTTTTTCAAATCTATTTTCTGTTTAAATGTTGTGCATATTACATACTTTTGCAAGTTATATAGACAATATTTTCATAGCTTTTTAAAATAAATATAATAAAAAAAATATAAAAATTATGAATAAAAGATATTATAGGCAGTTTCTAAATATATTCACTGCATGTTCTCTTAATGAAAAAAGTATTTGTGCATAAGTAAATCAAGTTAAAAAAAAAAATTATGTTATACACTTCTTAGTCCTTATATCTTTGAGGTGGAGATAAATTTATTTCTCTTCTTTTTTAATGCTATTGACAGGGGATATTTGAATATATTTGTTTTCAGAGATTCTTTTGCCTTATAGAGACAACATAAACATAAACATTTGAGCCGTGGAACTACAATGCACATACACTTTTTTCCTCTTAGTCAAATGAAAAAAAAAGTTTTTTTTAACTCAGAACTTCGATTTTTAGTAGAAAAATTATCTTATATTGCATTTTTTAAAAATTAAAGTAGACCTATAAAACGATTTTATAATTAAAACTCTATTTCATAAATAAAATTTCTTCTTTGTAATATAAGTCGATTGGTAGGATGTGCGTGTTGGAGTGAGTGCGTTTTGGGACCCGACAAGCCTTTCCCTTTAGTTACCTACTTGTAATGGAAATATGTGATCAATAAAAATAAAGAGTTAGAATAATGAATGAAATATATATTTAATTAAATAAGTTATATATAAAATATATTTTTAATTTATACAAGTGTATAAAGTTGCTACTTTATTTTCCAGTTTGTGTATGTATGAGGGCTAAAAGCTATATAGGGTAATGCATTATTTCCTTTTAGGTATGTTGAACAAAAAAGTAATGTATAAATCATCATAGACATATTTATTATATTATAATGATTCTTGGGTATACTTCAACTGCCTATTTTTTATCAATCTTAGAATGTTTCATTTTGGAATGGAATCTATTTATATTTTGGGTGTCTTTCCCAGTGGCAGGAATATGATTTGAATGGATGAGAATATATATATATATAAAATGATTTGAAATTTTAAAATTTAATGACAACCAGTTATTTTAGTGCTGATATCTGCTGTCAACTGGCTTTGCTTCCCTGACTTGGAGCCTTTAGTCGAGATACTGCCACTAGAAAGGTTATATGTTCAGCTTATTACAATGCAGTAAAAACACACACATGCATGAAAACATAGGAAACATGCTATTGAGTTTAAAATTGCAATTGAATTTAATGTTGCTTTTTTATTACTATTAGATTTTACAATTAGGATTGCTAAAGGCTTAGGATATAAATCAAAATATTGGAAATATTTAATATCACTAAAATGTTCATAAACGTAATGTAGATTCATTTTCCAAACGAACAAGTAATGTACACTTTATAAACCACCAAAAGGCGAAATAGTAATATTATAATGACTTTTTTTTTGTTTCACCAAACAAAAACTAGCTAACTTTAAGGTTATAATTGAAATCCATGGCATTAATGACAAACTGTTAACATCACAGTTCTGCTAGCAATCAGTGACTATTTGGCTACTGAAATAACTGATTGGCATTAAACAATCTGAAAAATTTGTTTGCAGAGTTGTTATTTGTTTAAAAGTATACATTATTCATAAAATATTATGTATTATAAATTTTTAATATTTTTTTATCTGAGAGAAAATATTTTTGAATTTGCCCTATTTTTGGACTTGAGTCCTAGCTCAAACTGTTTGCTAACTATGCTACCAATTCGAGTGTCTGCTAATTCAATTGTCTCTTCTAACTTCTATAAAGTTCACATGATGCATGTTATCATGTACATAAATTAATTGTATGCATTTATAAGACTTACAATAAAATAATCCTACTAAGTAACTCTTTATTTCTATTAGTCCAGGTGCACCGCTTTTTTGGAATTTCACTTACAGCTGTAAGCTAAAGTATTTGAATTAGTAGGTTACTCAAATCTGCTGCATAGTTGCTAGAGTATTGGTGTACATAGCAAGGGGGCCTGTAATTGAGTTTCGACAAATTCAAAAAGTCCTAAGCAGATTTCTCACATGCTAGAATGTCTCACAGATGGTTTCATATATATTTTATTCTCTATATCCCCTTTAATAAGAACCCTATGTAAACAAGGCTAGACATGTCAGCTGAGGATAAGATTCTTACTGATAAAATAGCTTAAAGTGAAAATTTCGGGAGTGGGGGTTTACTGAAGGCTGAAATTCAAATAACTTAGTGTGTATTCGAGAAAAATGTATTTATCAACAATCAAAGTTTTACTTTATTAAAAAAAAATTGGATATGACCTTTTTGTGCTCCAAAGCAGAGTCATGGTAATATTGACAATTTTGCATTTCTCACATTCTCTATCTTCCCTCTACTCATTCTGGTCTGATTTCAGTCATTAACAAACGACCTTAATTTTTAAATATCGAGTTTTGTTACAATAAAGCAAATATTGTAGACATTAGACTATTTTAGCAATACAATACAAAACACACACATACATGTGTATTAATGTGAACCCACTCTTATCATCTACTAGTTAGGCTTGATGGGCATTTGAAGAAATATTTTGAAATCATGTTTTGATTACAAGCTTAATACTCTTAAAGGAAAATGTTTTCTCTCATATGAAAAAATAGTCCTAATTCATGTAACTACTAAAAGGGAATAATTTATATTATGATAGATATGAGAAAAATAATTCTCTTTTACAACATACACACCAGAATGTATCTGTATTATGTACAATTCTTGGCTAGTGCCTTTCAAAATCTCCTATTTATTGGTCTTAAATTATCCTGTTCCATTTGCTTGTTTTCTCCATACCTCATAAGGAATGAATTGACGAGGGTGGCCTGTTGATGATAGATTTTCTTTAGACATTGAAATTTGTAGCATATACCTGGGGTTAAAAACACTACAATTGTTCATCCTTAATTTGTAAGACTGAGCTCTTTAATAAGCAGACTCTCCATTAGATTTATGGAGATTATTGAATCTTCCTCCCTCATTAAGGAGGGATATTGATAATGCCTAATTTTGATCCAAGACTAATGTAAAAATTAAATTTTAGTTACTGTTGACTTATTTAAACATTCTGAAACATGAGAGGTTATTATTTGATAATGAATTAATATTATTTAGAAGAAAAAGTAGTATTAAATGTTTTAGTGATGAAGAGATATAAACTATTTGTGTTAGATGTAATGAAATAGCATTGCTTGAAGCATGAGTTCAAAAGAAAAGATGAAAAAAGCAACGTATTAAAATAAATAATGAAATGCTTCTTTAGTAATTTGATGGTTATACACCATCATCATCAATTTCGCAGCATATGAACTAATTTAATTATCATTGAAGAAAAAGGCGAAATAAATAATATTGACATAATTATTAAAATTTTGATGGCAGCCAGTGTGGTAGGTAAAAGTGTTAATCTGGTGTTTTAGAGCTAACAGGTTCAAGACTGAGCAGTGCACATTAAACTTTATTGAGCTGTACATTTACCGGACCTTTAGGTTAGGCTTTTATACATTTCTTAGGTGTCCACTCATTAATCTGAACTATTGAATAGACACTTGAATACAGAATTATCTATCTTGATCTGTTGAGCAAAAAATATAAAAATTTTGCAAAGCTATGGATGCCATTCCTTGTCGGCCATAAATGTGGTGATTGATTAATTCCTAATAAATCCAAGATAATAGATTCAGTTAGAGGTATCCAATCTTTATCACAAGCCTACTTATTTGATAAAGTTGTCATTCCAATGATTGTACCACTAGGGCCCAACCATAGATCCTGCAGTTTTCCAAACCATTCTTTAATTTTTATTTGGAAAAATCAAAAAAAAATTTAAAAATAATTTTTTTTTCCTCATTATTATTTATTAACACTCACTTTTTCCAACTATGGCTAATAGGGACGGATTTTCTACAGGTTACCACCCTTTTCTAACCATGCTGGGACTAAGGATTTTATTTAATGAGTCCGTCACTAAATAAATTCCTATTTGCCCAGGCGAGAATCGAACTTTTCTCAGTAAATTACAAGAAATTGGTTTCCATTATTATTTCATACGTTATTGTGGGATATATGATTAAAGCTCTCCCATCCTTAAATGAAGGCTCCTATTTATGAGATCTTATACATCCACATCTTACTTATACATCTATCTGCATACCTCGTTGATCTTCCTTTGACCAATCCCTTTCTACATAAACAAATCAGTAATGTAGTGCTCTACACTGCTATGACAATACATGATCAGAAGTATGCTGTGTAGACAGACACATTTTCTGTTGCTGTTTGGCCACTCACTTACATTTGTTGCAGAGGGAGGGGGGGGGGTCTAATAGCCATTGAATCCAAGAAAACTATAATATAATTGACATTGAACTTACGTGCATGTGTCCACCCAGAGAGGATATTTCTTATCAAAGAGGAATTTATTGATTTTTTGTTCATCTCAAAATGGTTATCAACAATCCCGTGCACATTTGAGATTTTCCCAATCTCAGAAAGCCTTTCTCCCTCAGTCTTATACAATTGTATTGATACTGATTGAGTCAATATCAATATTGAGCTTAGTAACTTAAGCAAAACCTACAGAGGTTAGAACAATAAAACAGATTCACACAGATGCACATGTGTGCACTCACTCACAACAATTGTAAAGCAACAAATTTTCAACATGATTGATTATGTAACATTTTTCATTCCTCCTCTGAATAACAGATAATTCAAATTTTTGACTTTAGCCCTTCACTCTACTCCACTCCATTTAGATATTGAGTATGGTAATTATTAAATAAACACTTTTCTTCTTATTCTGGGTCAAATGAAGCATTGAATTATCATTGGACTTTTAAAAATTATGTTATTATTTGTTGAAAAGGAAAGGCCTCTGAAGAGGTGATGTAGGGCAATTGTGAATAAAGTTTGCAGGGAAGGAAAGGTATTTTAGCAGATTTCCCCTTAGGGAAATCAGCTATTGAGGTCGTACTCATGACGCGATTTTTGAAAACTTTCTTCAAATGTCCATCGATCCTACCCAGGAGATGACGAAAATGAGGTCCGTTCAAAATTATATATATATTTGTCTGTTAACGCTCTAGCGGTCGCAATTTTTGTTTGATCGTTACCAAACTTCATATTTAAGCGTTTTACGTAAAAAGAGAGATCAAGTTCGTTAATGGCTGAAATCGGACCAGTGGGAGGGGGGGTTTAGAGGGGGATTTTTGAAAATTCAAAATATCTCCGTTGTTATGCGTCGGATCGAAAAATTGTATAGAATCAATCTTATTGTAAATTAAATTTACTATAAATATTGTTATATACATTTATTCTGTATCTTGAATATTAACCGAGATATTTGCATTTGTATTGTGTGTATGGTCGACGGAACCCCGCCATGTTCTGGACTCTCCGCCGAGAGCTCTGGTGGCCGTTTCCAGAACTATTCGTCCCTCGTGAATAGGTTTAGAGATCCCTTCCTACTACAGTTGTTATTAGGCGGATTTCTCTATTGTAAAACTTCACGAGGGAAATCTGCTTAGTTTACGCAGCCCCTGCGTGACGGACTTTTGTATTAGTGACCCTTGCTGCTACTAAGAAATTTTTCAAAAAATCATGTCATAAGTACAACATTAATAGCTGATTTCCCTGAAAGAAGATCTGAATATATCCATTTCTCTGTATGTTTGGAGAGCATAAAGCATAGGCGATATTGGTATCACAGGAAGTCCAAGAGTAGCTTTGATGCTCAAATATATGAGTATATGAATTAAGTCAAGAAACGTTCAGTTCTCCTTCATTAAAGGTGCAGTTTATCAAGTTAAAGATAGGAATATTCATTGGATGTAAATTTAAATTTTATGGCTACTTATGGAGAGAGCTACACTGATCGATCTGCTCATCGACAACCTACTCCATTGCAAAAGAGCAGTTAAATTACAGACACTAGTGTAATTTTCATTATAAAATATAATTTTTTTCTCCTGACACAGTCATATTTGCATCAACTTGGAATTCATCTAGCTAATGTCATAAATGATTAAGTCTTCATAAAACCTATAACTAGTTCAAGAAACTATTTCAGCAAAAAATGTTTAATTGGCAGGAGAAGGGATATAGGTCAGTACCTGTGCATGATAAATCCCATTTATCATTGACAAAGGTTTTATGACTCCTTCAGGTGTCTGTCCTTGAATGCATGCAGTACCTAATTAGATAAAATGTAGTAATAACAGGATGTAATGGGAATGCACCATTAAAAATCATTCTCTTAGTGCTTACTTCTTTATTGCCAGAGCTAGCAAAATAAAAATCTGAAATGAAAAGCTAGCCTTATCGATAACTCATCATTATTTCAAAAAGACGTCTAAGGATTGCCTGATTTGTATATTACAGAACTCTGGGAGAACAGTTGGAATTCAAAACATTAATTTGTTTTATCAGAAACTTATGATAAATAAAAAGTGTCTAGATTATATTTTTTAACAGTACAAAATTGTTCTGAAATATCTTATGACTTAAAAAAGTAAATTTCTAATATCAGGTTGACTCTTTTTCTTTCACTTGTATATTAGAGGAATGAGTAAACAGGATACAAAAAAAGGCAATATTTTCTTATAAAAAAGGCCCTAGGATTTACTAAGGCTGTATTGTACTTTATTACTACTAATAGGGCCAAGGCTTACATAGAAATAAAAACATCAGCCGGATTTAGAACATGCCTTGCATGCTATTTATAACTATCTTGAATGATGATGTTTTTGTTCTCATCATACATTATAACAAACCTTTCGACTACTGACTCCAGTTTAGATCTTTGAACTACTTTGAGTTGTAAAAGGAAGGTTTACTTTGAAGAAACATAAAAAACTTTGTTACCATTGTTTGTTTTTATTTAAATTGCTTGCTTCAATTTCAATTTCAGTTTTGAAAAGTATTTTGCATTATTAAATTAAAAATTTTGACTTGTGAGTTCCAGTTAAAATCTTTAATACACTATTATTAAATTAGAATCACCATTGAACACTACAATAAGATTATCAGTTTGAGCATAGACCCTTCTCTCTATATTTGGGGGGGGGGAGCAAATTTTTCGGTTCATTACTGTTGAAAATCTGAGTGTGATCATTTTAAAATTTATCAATAATGATAAAATGATTTAAAATGGATGATTATTTAAGAAATTAAAAAGCAATAATCTTAAAACAAAACGGGTATTTATTGTGCAGTTTAAATGTTTCAAACTTGAAATTAAAATATGTAATTATTAATATTATATATTTGCTAAGGTTTACAATGTTTGTAATAGAAATCCTATTATGAAGTTATTTTTATAATATTATATTTGAATACGGGTTCTCTTGCCACTATCGAATAGTTATATGTTAAACAAAAGGAATTGTGTCAAGTTGACAGATGCTTTTCAATTGCATTAATTCGATGTCAAGACATAATCCTAACTATTTCTTATTCTTCTATGCTAGTTCTTTGAATCAGAAATAAAAATATTTATCTCTACAGTTGAAAAAAAAAATCAAAATGATATTAATTATAAAATTATG
Organism: Riptortus pedestris; assembly: GCA_019009955.1. Classification (NCBI taxonomy): domain Eukaryota; kingdom Metazoa; phylum Arthropoda; class Insecta; order Hemiptera; family Alydidae; genus Riptortus; species Riptortus pedestris. The sequence continues at coordinate 29,376,828 of CM032229.1, read as the reverse complement.
CAAACTCTAACTAAACAATACAATAACAACAATACATTTTTATATTGCCAATAAACAAAACATTGAAATGATTAAACGCTGAGTGTCACAATAATTTAAGGTTTCTTTACATAAGTCAATATTAACCAAACATAAGCAATCAAACATTCGCTAGTTTTAAATATAATAATGTGATAAAAGTTAACTTTTTAATCTAGAGAAAGTCATGTTTTAGTGTTTATAATTAATGAACGAATGAGTAAGAGGATTTATCTCAATGGTGCTTTGATCAATATGTTAAGAATATTTCTTCATTATCTTTTTTCTGGGTTTCAAATTTTTTTTTTAGGAGTTAAAATAGACAAAAACGTCAAATAAAAATTATTTGGACCTCTTTACTCAAATACCTATGTACATTTAAAGACCGAAGCCAAGAATTGTACCCTGTAGTAATAAGGTTGCACTCACTGAACTAATTTGATTCTCCTTGTTATGAGTTATTTAGTTATTTTTCATTAGACAATGCCAGGTTTTAATGAAAACTTGAATTAAACTGGCTGGTGAATTACAATAATTTCCTCTCGCTATATGGAATCAATTGGGGTTTACTTAGAGGGTAAGTTTGAAAAATGTAAATCTCAGCTTGTGGCATTTCTTCATTCATAAACCACATACGGTGGTAGTCAGTATATTGGTTATTATAAATAGTTGGTGTGGGCTTTATTAAATATAGTCAAAGGGTGGTTCAATGAAATCAGAAATTTCAAGACGGGACTTGTAATGAAGTAGGAGGGAAGTTTATTACACACGCCAGTCTCACTCTCTCAATCTTGAAGTTTAATCTCCAAACAGCACTGGCTATGTGAAAAGTCTCTTTTTGCTTTATAATTGTTTTTTATGAATGGTAAGGTTTATATGTGTATCATATAGTCCTTTACCACCATTGTATGCTAAATTAAGTTTTTTCAAATCATTGGCAAATTGATGTTGAATCATCAACAAAAAGAAAGAGAAAGGGCTCTTTGAAAATAGTACTCAACCCACAGAACATTGGCTTTACTAAAATAACGTTCTGCTGGAATCTATGTGAGCTGAGAATTGGTTGACCATAGCACAAAAAAACAAAACAAATATATCAAATTTCCTTACAGTATTTTAGCATTTGGATAGGTTCAGGGATTCTGAAGAAGGGGATAATTAACCCTTAGCATTTAGGCAGTAAGAAGCAATTAATTAGCATAATATGTGACAGACAACAAAAAACATTAAAATACAGGGTAATTAAAAGATTACTTTTGTTATAAATTGTTTATTTAAGAAAAATAAATTCCAATGTTACCTCTTTGAAAAATGGTGATTTCACTGAACCACTCTTTGATAAAATATTATTGAAAAGGTGCTGGAGATACACATTTGTTGAATGAATACACAGTCAAAATGATCAAGCTTAATATTCTCCTGGCTATCTGCCCCGCCATTCGAGGTTTTCTTCCTCTTTTTGAAAGTTTTGAATGACCCTTTTGCCAACATCCTAGGGCAACTTCGTTACTTATAAGACTTTTAAGGGCGTTGCTTGTGAAACTAAGGTATGATACCTTTAAAACACTTAAACGTAATGAAGTTTACTGAGGATGAAAGCTGGAGAGCTGTTAAAAACTAGTTAAAAGACTAGCAAACTTAGAGCGCTGGAGAATATAACTGGGAGGAAAATGCTCTTTCCCAGGAAGCAATAATTTCGATTAGAGCCAAAATTATGCTCTTCTCACTAATCAAGATAGTTTTTTTTTTTTTTTCTTTTTTTTTTCATTCTCCACAATTTATATTTTCAGTATATTTATCTAAATAAAAAATGCCTCAGGAGTTCAACCATAAAATAAACAATCCAGAAAGACAAAACTTGAATTTAGCCATAAGGATGATGAACACTGACATCACCATACTCGTTAGCAATATGTGTATCTATAATTTCTATATTTTTAAATTAATATATATTAATTTCATTTACTATAGACTCTTCTTTCAAAAGATTTTTGGTGAAGTATGTTATATTTTTCTTTAATATACACAGTTTGGGCTTAGTAATATAGCAATAATTAATAATTTGAAAGGAAAGTATTTTTATTAATAAGTATGTTGGATATTAATATTTATATGCAAGTTAGCTTAAATGTAGCTCTTATTAAAGGTGTATTACATATTATGTCAACACATAGTATCTGTTTTATATGGCCAGTTGACTTTTCAACTTGAATGAATAATTACATATTTAATGATTACAAAAATAAGTAATAACTTTCAAACTAAAACTATAATTTCTCTTAGTTCAATTTAATTGTTTTAGCCTACTTTACTGTTTTATTAATGTCGGTAGCGTGTCTAAGCACTTCAGGGATTCTAAGTCAATTAATATTTTTGTTCATACTTGTCAAATAGTTATAGGTATCATTTTTCAATTTAAGATTCATAATGACACCCTCTCTTATCCAGAAACAAATAGCAATCCATGAGTATCAACTTGTTCTAAATATAAGATGAAAACTAACTTTTAAGAAGAATTTTAAAAACTGCTAATAGAAGCCTTGTTAAATCAACACGTGGTGTTTGAGGAGTTCTATATAAGGCTTCACAATAGACTGTAAAATAGAATTTTGAATATGGTATTTCTCGTCAATAGTGTCTCTTCATTATTGCATTAGTGTAATCATTAATATACATGAATCACATTATTAAAAGAGAAAAAAAAGGTAAGTTTCCTCTTAAAATTTTAAAAACCTTATTTGATTGTCAAAATTAAATTTTTTTTTCGAAGAGTGAAATATTTAAAACTGATAACAAAGGTGCTAAAACTTTCATGGCTGTACTTCCTCCATGGTTAGTTTGGGGGAGTGACAGAAATTGTTCTCTCATGTATTTATTTAATATTCAAATCTATATTATTTTTAGTAAAAAAATAAATCAGTAAAAATAAGTATTCAGCTCTATAGCATTCCTACATGAGGAAATTAGTTTCTAAGCAAGTCTTTTGAGCTCTGAAATGAGCCTCTAATAAAAGTGTCAGTATAATACTAAAAAGATCAAGTCAAAAATCCTATCTTTTCCTTTTCTGCAACCTCTCATTTCTTCAATTTCCATTAGAAAATAATATTGTAATAATTTTCAATTTCTTTTTTTTTAAATAATTGTTATAATATGATTGATATGATGTTGTTGTTTATTTATATGATTATTTATAGTTGTCATAACTATAGACTATATCTGGCAGCTATTCCCTTGAGCAGGAAGCCCTGAAAGATTTCCATGAAAAGAAACAAGGTTCCAAAGAACTGCAGTGACAGTTGTTGTAGATATTTCCTTATACATTAACAATAAAAGAAGAAAATTGACTGAGAGAAATTCTTACTTAGTAACCAATGAAGGTTTATAAAATGTAAATGATTACTTTTAAAATTACCAAGATACTGTTAAACCGAAAATTGACATAAAAAGACCTTGTTGGGTTATGAACTGGAGGGAAGTTTTCAAAAATAATGAGATTATACAATTGAAAATTAGCCCTTAAGCACTTCAAATAAACCAAACTTTATAGGCTCAGATCTTAGTAAGAAATAATTGTGCAAAGAATTTATTGAAAAAGAATCATCACATGAGCATAAAGTATATAATGCTTTCTGATCACTCAGAAAAAAAGATTTTACAGTGAATGATCTTTTATGTCTCTCAAGTTTGCTGAGATATGAAACTTAAAAGTGTCATTGATATTCCCTATGTTTGGGCAAGTTTTTATTTTTTATCAGGCATGTAAATTCATTGATTTTTGAATGTTTTAAATTTGTTCCAAAGTAAAATAATTAAAAGCCGTAGTCGCTTGTTCATTAATGCAATGCTAAAACATTTTTAACAGCTGAAGGAGTACTTAGTAAACATAATTTTAATGAACTTTTATTTGTTTTTATTATAATCTGCATGTTTGCCAATGAAGAATCGCCTGTTTAAAACCTTTTTAAGTGTTACGAGTATCTGTATGACACAAAAATATGTATTTTTTATTAAACCCAAGAAATGACATACATCAGCAATAAATTGAAAATTTTCAGTTTTTTTTATTAATGCTGTCAGGCATAAATGTTGCTGCATTAAAAAATATTATTTTTGTAAAACTCTTATTTTTTTAAATAATCAACACTATGAGGAATACAGTATATACACAAGTTTTATTTATTCAGTTATAACATTTCAATTTAGTTTTATATTTTGTTATTTAAAATCCAATTTTTTTTTTATGTAGAACCCAAAATGTTTTCAAAACCTTGTATGTACATAGATTGGCAATGATTGATTACCTTCCTGAACAATCAAATCTCATGGATTTTTTAAAACTTACTGTAGCTGAAACTTGTTATATAGGTACTGTTATTGAAAATCATTTTCAGCCTGGCCACTTCAATTGTTATATTTTTATTCTGTGTAAGAAAGGTTCCCAAAAGAACTGTAAAGTTGTACTTTGATAAGTAAAAGTTTTTGAAGTGACAGATTTACTTCCCCTTTTTATATACCTATGTCTTTTATTTTTATTCTTAATTTTGAGCATATTTAAGTTTTAGTAATTACTTTGTTTTTAATACAAGCAGATCATTTCACCAATACGTAGTAATAGAATGTTAATTACAGTGTGGTGACGAGTTAGGTTATATTTGACAAATGTAAAATGACAAAGCGTGCACAGACAAGTCAATGGCTCCTGCATTTTTTTTTAAATTTAATTGATGTGTTAATAAATATATTCCTGTTTGAAGAGATTTATGAAATAGAGTGGACTGTATTAGTTGATTATAAATGGTGGTGTATAAGAAATAATAATTGAATGAAACAAATTATGGTTTATCGAATCTATTTAAAGTGGAATCGGGCCAGAATGTCAAATTATGGGTATTGCTTAAAGTGAACAGATTATTAAAAAGGTGACATTACAAAATTTGATTGTTAGACTATTGACTAGTTGAGGGGAGTATCCCTGTCATTCGGTCATGCCTATATGGGCATTGTAAAGATCATCCATTTTTGCAGTAGTGTTTCAGTTTTACTAGTTATCTGGTTTAATAGATCTCTTCAAAGAAGACTTTTGGACCTACCCTACCCTTTTTAATATGTAGAAAGTCAATCTTAAACTAGCTATCTAGTCAAACTGAAATACAATTATATTTCCTTGTACAGGGCCTATATCGGTTTGTCTCACATCACCATTCATTCCTGGTAGTTTTTCCTTCTTAACTAAACATAAAAAAGAATTTTCCACTTATGCGCCATCAGTTGCATCTGCTTTAGTAAGTCTCAGGAGCTGTCCTATAAAAGAGTGGCCTAACATGTTTTTTTCCCTGTTGTACTTTTCTATGCCCAAAGAAGTAATGATTTAGTTTTGCAATAGCTTTCTGAGGTGCATATGATGGCATGGTTAAGCGAGATATCTTAATTTTTTTAAGGTATTTACCTTAAAAATATACTGTAAGGTGATATGTTGGGATGTGTTTTCAATGATTTACTTTTGCTGTAGGTGAAAAAAATCTGTAGCTCTTCTTTAAATACTATTTATCCAAAGGTTATTTTTATTTTCAATACTGGTGATAACATAAAATAGGTAATCCAAAGTGTTTGATCCTCACAATAGTTTTATTGAATGCCTAAATATTTTCAATCTTCAGGCCTAGAAAATTGAAATTTGATATCCTAATAAAGGTTGAATTAAATAAACTTTATTAAGCTAATCAATCTGTTACTGTTTATTCAAACATTGCTTATGAATTATATAAACATCTGACTCCTTCATTTGAATCTCTATGCAGCAAGCCCAAATTATATCCGACTAGCTCAGATACCCGGCTTCGCCTGGGAATTGATTTGAGGCTGAATGGTGATGGTATTTTTTTGGCAAGGCTTTACTTTGCACAATATTTTGACATTTACCCGTCCCAGTGTTTAGGGTCAATACCCGTTGTTGGCATTTGTTAATAACAAAATTAATTTTTTATATAAGTCTTCAGTGTCCTCCAAATTGCCATATTTCCCGACTCCTGTGTTTTATGCATAGATTTCAGTTATTAAGGACAAAATATTAACATAGATTTGAATTAATTTTTCCAGGTGAGGAAATGAAAGGTAGTTCAAATTGGAATGAATTGTTGAGCATATCAATATTTCTACGCAAATTACTTGCTCCACACATTATTCCTGGAGAAATGTATAAAATAAAAGTTAATCTAAATAACAAAGTAAACAACTTTTATTATGTGCATGTTTGTCGAAAAACAAATAGACAATGTAATATCGCGAATTTTTATTTCAGGTCTCCCTTATAACCCCCACTCCCGTTCTAACCTAAAAATTTCAATACAGCTTATAATCATGGAAGAATTAATGCTAATTTACATTCCGAGTTTTTTTAAGTTCGGTTTAATCGTTAGCGCCCAATGAAATAGTTGACTTCCGCTTTAGTTTATAGTGTATATCTCGTTTATACTTTGTTAAAAGACAAAAATGAATATCACAAAAGTTACTCTAAATAACAAAATAAACAACTTTTGTTATGTTCATATTTGCCGAAAAACGAAATACAGCTATTTTTAAATTCAGGCCTCCCTTACAACCCCCACTCCTGCCCGTCCCTAGAAATGTTGGTATGGCTTGTTATAATGATAGAGTTAGTGCTAATACACATACCGAGTTTTAATTATTTCGGTTAGGTCTTTTGTCCCAAACAAAATTGTTCACTTCCACTATAGGCTTTAGCGTATATCTCGTTTATAATTCGATATACGAAAAAAGTGTATATAACAAAAGTTACTCTAAATAACAAAATAAACAACTTTTGTTATGTTCATATTTGCCAAAAAACCAATAGGAAACGACATATCGCTATTTTTAATTTCTGGTTTTCCTTATAACCCACACTCCTTTTCGTTTAAGAGGATATTAATATAGCCTAAAGTCTGAGTTGGGTTAGTAGTAATATACATACCAAGTTTCATAAAATTCGGTTGAGCCGTTTATGCATGAAAAGGTAAAAAACAAACAAATAAACAAACAAACAGACACCAAAGAAACAAAATGCAGTTATGGTGTCTATGACATGTGAAACAAAAAGTTATCGTGAAATTTCGCGATAAAAATCAATGTACAGACAGAGGTTACAATTTTCTATATATATATATATATATATATATATATATATATATATGTATATATATATATATAGATTATTTCATACATCTTCCATTCCATTCATAATAAAAAAATAAATAAAAAAAAAACAGCCTTAGTTGCAAAAAGTGGACGTTAATAAATAATAATAAAAAAATAAATAACTTAAACTACCCCATGATAGAAGTCAATAATTAAATACATAGGATCAATAAATGGCAAACAACAGAATTATAAATGGTGGATGGATGTGTTGAATGCTTGCAGGTAGCTACTATTAAAACGTATTTCTTACATAATAAAAATGAAAAGATATTCTAAATAGCACCTAAATTTTTTTGAAACTATAAATATAGTATGTGCTACTATAACTTCATTGCCAACATTTTTATTGTCTCCAAATTAACACCTTGAGATGTAATACTACTAATGTCTAATTTATGCTACTATGGCTGACAGGTTAAAATCCTTTTCTACAAAGAGGGGGTATTATTTAATCAATTTGTCACTAAATAAATTCTTATTGCCAATGTGGAGATTGTACCCTTGACTCCGATGGTTTACCAAGTACATTAAGAAAAACGACTGAACTCACAGGGTCAAACTGAATCCATAAATTCTCATAGGGAACCCATGAGTAATCAGAAACTGATTTGAATATTTGTGGATTATTAGACGACATGATTTTCTGAATCTTGAATTTTACAGGGAGGATGTGGAGAACTATATATTAACTATTTATCAAGTTAACCAATATTAATCTTATGTATTGAAGTTTCAAGGTAAAATATTCATATTCTTTTTGATGTCGCAGTCGAAATTATTTAGTCACATGGTACATATGGATCTCCACAAAAATTAGGTAATTTCTCTTTTCACATTCTGTCATTTAACCTGCTCACCTCACTAAAGCTTACCTCGTGCCAATAACCTTTCCATTTTGAATCAGGTCATTGCTCAAAAAAGTTTCATTTAGGAGTAGTCTAGTATGTAAAAACTAACTGATTAAATACGGGCTATTTTTAATAAATTTTGTTTACTCTCTAAGAGGAAGGATATACACTCTATCCATGTTACATTAAGTTTTTCCAGAAGAGGCATCAAAAGAAGCAAACGTAAATAGTTTGAATAAGACAATTTGTTTATGGACTTATACTGCATCTATTTTCCAATAAATGTTATTGAGCCATTGACTTTAGAATGCAAACAAACTTTCCTAATTCTACCAGGCATAGCAACAATATCCTCTTTTAGTGAACCCACACGTGAGTCTTTATAGGCTTTAAGTACCCAAACTTGGAGGTAAGTCTTAAAATTTTCACTTATTACTTTTATACACTATAGTCCATGGAAGAACTCAACCTCTGTCATATCTTATAGCACTCAATGCAGTCCACTGCTAGGATCCTCCAATTTCAGACCACTAAGCTCTGTAAGTCCTTTAATCATCTAGCCCTCCCAGCCTGGCCCTTTTCCTGACCTCATCAGGTGTACTACACAACATCTTCCAGGGCAGTCAGTTAAACGTCCATTCTATAGATTTATCCCAATCGGCATAGTCTAAGCAACCTAGTTAATTCTCAATGTTGCTTCTATACGGTGTCCCAGCCTATTCAATGTCATAATTGTACTACATGCCCATCTTTCATTTCATAGAACTATCCTTGAATTGATCACAGGAGTGGGCCTGGAACCACTGAAAGGGCACTGCTTTTGACTTAAGATAGGTTACACTGGCTTGCTGGCCAGTAAACAACAGCTGCTAAAATAAAATCAATTGAACAAATGCAACTATGCACTTGATCAACTAATGTTTGATGTACATTTCGAATTAACTGAAGCCCCTTCAGAAAATCCAAACCTGTGCTCTGTGGGGCAGATTTTGCAAAGTGTCCATCATCCCTCATGCTAGTGGGTCAGTCCGGATCTGCTTAATCACTTTTTTCTAAAGAAGAATATACATTATGTGTAGAAATAGGATATGCGTTGAATATAACGTGTGTTTCTTGTATTATAGATACCTCAGGTTACAGTAAAACTTAGATAATATTGTTAAAATAATAACTATGCTATAATTGAATTTTGAAGTGTTGAAAAAACTATTTTTAACTTATATTAAACAAATTTCCCAGTTCACTTCAAAAACTACTATACTGGAGCTGCCTGAACCAAGCAGATTTTCCATGTGCTGGAATGATACAATACTGATCTCATTTCAACAAATATTCTCTATTTCTAATTAAACATTTGTTGAGAACCCAAACTCTACTACCCACTCCCTATTCCTTGTCCCGTTTCAGCCATTAAATTATATGCCTTTGAGTGTTAAATAAAATATCGAGTAAAAATCAAATAAACATTTTCCCATCGAGTACCACCGCCCATCATCTTGAGGCAACATCGATTGACATTAGAAGTAGGCAGCGTTTCAATAGGGCCCAAGTAGACGTGCTGAAATCATTTCGCTAGTTGAAATGTACCAAACGGTGTCTGGGTGGGCCACTGTATTTTTTACTACTGATAGGGGATACATAATTTGGTCCAGTTCCCAATGTCGTGACACAATGTTGGCCAGAAGAACCTATGGGCTACGAGCTTCCCTGTTGCATTAACCCCGAGAAATCCGTGCAGACGGGTAAATAGGACTTTTTTAACCCTTCTGTCTTATGGGCGTACATTCTGGGACGTATGGGCGTACATCCGCGGTAGTCATTTCACAGAGAAGCTCTGAGATATCGATGAGCTTGAGGTAAAGTTGGAGTTTTTCTTAAGGATCGTGATGGAGGACACTTCTTTTGAGAGTGCACTAGTGCTTCCTCCGTCATGTGTCTGCACTTCTTCCAGGTGAGAGAGGGCTTCGGCAACCATATTTTCATTGTCAGGCTGAAACGATGCGTTTTGAGAACTGACTTATAAAGTTCAGTTGGAGGATGTGCTCGGGACACGAATTGATGGGCTGCTGGTTGAAGGCATGGATAAGTGGCTTGTGTTCAGTAATAATGGGGAAATCAGTAACAGCTTGAATTATTTCGCAGTTTCGTACACGGTGAGGAACTTACTCTCTGTCATGAGGAAAGTAGTTCTTTTGTACTTGGATAAACCCCTTGAAAATAAAACTAAACATCTCCATGTGTCATATTTTAGCTTCTTTAGACCTGCACCAATGAGCTGCTGCTGCCAGGTTGTACATGGTTTTCAGGAATGCTTTCTTCAGTGTACAGGGCGATTGTCGTTTTCTTGCTATTATGTAACAAATGGTTCAAAGCCATCTAGACATTTGCGTTATGAGGGAAATATTTCTTATAAAAATTCACCATGCCGAGGAAACAGCAAAGCCTAGGCGAGTGGTAGTGTTGTGGGAAGTTAGCGATGGTCTGGACTTTGGAGAGTAAAGGAAAAATACCTTCGATGTTTGCTTGGCAGCATAGAAAATCGATTTCTGATTTGCTGAAAACACACTTAGCGATATTGATAGTCAATCCATTCACATCCGTTGTCTTGAAATCTTCTCTTGACGTTCATCCTCGTACTCGTCGGCTGACGCGATGAATTATTCGTCCAGGTAAGGGCATAAAAATTGGAGGTCGATGAATTGCTGAAATGTCTGTGCTACATTTCTTATGCCAAAGAACATCAAAAAGAATTCTATAAGCCAATAGGGGTTATCACAGCCGAGTCTTTTCTCATCTTCGGCCACAGGGATGCGGTTGAAGGCTCGGACAACGTCCAATAATGAAGAACTCTTCTTCCCTTCTAATTGCCTTGTGAAGTCCAAAAGATTAGATACAGGATACCTGTCCGGTACGGTTTCCTTGTTCAGCATCCTGTTATCTCCCCAGGGTCTGAGGGGTTTTTGGAGCCACATGCAGTGAGCAAGCCCATGGGCGCTTTGATGGTTTGCAGAGGTCCTCGTCCGTGAGTTACTGGACATTTCCTTTTCGGTTTTATATTTGTCTGAAGGAAGTTGTCTGGATTTGCTTTTTACCGAATTTACCTTTGTCTCGATATGATGCTGCATTACGTTTTTGAATGACCTTTAATCTACGACGGGAGAGTTAAATCGGGAAATTTTTGAGGACGTGGAAGTCTTTGCAGTCACCAGGACTACAGGAACCTCATACCATGAATCGGTACTACGTGTTGTCATACCTGTTGTGTCTTCGCGAAGCTCTTTATTCCTTAAGTCTTCTACTAGATCATGGTGGGAAAAGAAATCAGCAGAGGTGATTGGCTTCCCCTCATCTGTAAAAACAAAGTTCAACCAGAAGGATCGCAGTAGAGCGAGATCTAGAATCATGGTTACTTCTCCGTATGTCCGGATGCGGGTATCGTTTGCAGCAATGAGCCTCTGCGTTAACGATTGCAATGACAGTACATATACAATAACTATTGTAGAGACTTTATAGTTTAACAATATTGGTTCTATCACTTTTTCCTACCAAATCATAATAAAGGAGACATCTTGAATTTTCCAACTAAGTTCGAATGGATCTCATTTTCGTCATCTTCTAGGCAGCATCTATACACGTGTGGCGGAAGTGCGCCGGAACAATAATAATAACGGATGTCTTGAATAGGTAACCATAAGATAACCTGCCGGGAAGTGATGTAGGAAAACAGGAACTATTTACGCCGCCAGGGCAACATTTAACTCAGTTATGTAAAGGGCGGAGACCAATATAGATGTGTTGTAGCCCCAGTTGTGTGTGCTTTAATTAATTTTCATGTTACATGTTCCATTAACTATGTTACAACTTTCTAAAATAAAAGTGTTGTGTTTGAAACGTTTATTTAATTATTTAACGAAGAACGTTAAAGTGATTCCTTCGTTAAAGTGGTGACCCCGACGTGATAGTAATCATTACCAAGGATTACCGACGTGATAATAATCATTACCAAGGATTACCGAGTGATTACCAAAGAAACTTTATGTGAGTGTGCTATTATTGCATTCAGCATTTCATTATGGACGGAACTGGAGACAGCAAATCTGAGGCGGTATCAGCCTCCTCTACAGTCGACAAGATACCACCCTTTTGGAAGAAAGATCCCGAGCTCCGGTTTTGCCAGATTGAAGCCATTTTTAATAGAGCTAATATAAGTAATAGCCTTACAAAATTTTATACCATAATTCCTAAAATAGATTTTGACATACTCGCGCAAGCTTCGGACTTAGTTAAGAGGCCAAGTGACAAGCCATTTGAGGACATAAAGGCCAGATTAATCAGTATTTATGCGGACTCGGCATAATGCGGAAGTGCATCCAACAGCTGTTGGATGGGAAGCAACTAGGGGAAGAAAAACCTTCACAATTATTACGTCATATGAAACAGTTAGCAGGGGGAGCAGTTGCGGACGGCATTATCAAGACACTATGGCTCCGCGCACTGGCACAAAACATACAGGCTATTTTAGTCAGCACAGAACAAAATGATGTTAATAAATTAGCGGAAATCGTGGATGAAATTCAATATGTTATCCAACCAGGAGAACTTTGCTCATTGTCAACCAATCGTCCCGATTCCCGCTTGGACAAGAATGCAAACATAATAGCCAGCTTAGAGGACAAAATTGAAAAATTATCGCGTCAAGTATCAGAATTAGGTACATCCCGACAGCGAAGCACTTATCACGAGAATAATCATTGTCGAAGACGATCAAATAATCGCTCTAAAAGCAACCCAAAAAAACCGAATTGGATATGTTTTTATCATTTTAAATTTAAAAACAAGGCCCAGAAGTGTGAGCAACCATGCGCCTGGGACAGGAAGATGACGAAGCCGGAGGAAAACTAAAGAGCGGATCGGAAGTGGCTTTAACTGAATCCGCAGTAGCCCAACGCCGACTTTTCATCAAGGATCAGCGGACTGGACAGACTTTCCTCATAGACACCGGGGCTGCAGTATCTGTGATACCTCCAGAAGCTAAAAGAAGACCTTCTCCCATAGTCTTTACTCTGAATGCAGCCAACGGGACTAAAATAAAGACATACGGTAACAAGCAACTGAAGCTAGACTTGGGAATCAGAAGGGAACTGTCTTGGAATTGTATACAGGCAGATGTGCCTAAACCTGTAATCGGCGCTGACTTCATGTACCATTTTAACCTGATACTGGACCTGAAGGGTAAGCAGCTAATTGACAGGACAACTGGTCTGACCTCAAGAGGAAGAGTTGTAAAAGAATTGTCCTCAGCTATTTCATCTGTACCATGTGATCACCCTTTTGCCAGCCTACTTCAAAAGTACCCTGGAATCACCAGGCCTACTCCAACAAAGGAACCTCCACCACATAGTACAGAGCATATTATAGAAACAACTGGCCCTCCAGTATTTGCGAAGGCAAGAAGATTACCTCCCGAAAAATACAAGAAGGTAAAAGAAGAATTTCGGCTCATGGTAGAACAGGGAATTTGCAGAGCTTCGAAGAGCCAATGGGCCAGCGCTCTACACGTGGTAGACAAGCCAGGAGGAGGAATTTGTCCTTGCGGAGACTACAGGCAACTTAATTCTCAAACAGTTCCAGACCGCTACGGAGTACCCAATTTAATGGACTTCCGCAATAACCTCCATGGAAAAACCATATTTTCTCGGTTAGATCTGGTTCGAGCTTACTACCACATACCAATACGAAAGGAGGACATACCTAAAACAGCCGTTATCACACCATTTGGTTTATTATAATTCACCCGAATGTCTTTTGGTCTGCGATACGCTGCTCAAACATTTCAGAGATTCATGGATGAAATATTCCGCGACCTTGACATTGTTTGGATTCTGTTGGACGACATGCTGATCGCCTCATCAAGCCAGAAGGGGCATATTGAGCACCTTACTGAAGTATTTCAGCAGTCTTGCATGAGGAAAATGGTCTTACATTTGAACCCTGAGAAATGCGAATTCAGTTTACAAGAACTTCGGGTTTTAGGGTATCACGTCTCATCAGAAGGCATCGCACCTCAGAAGGAAAAGCTTCAAGCCATCACAGAGTACTCGAAACCTAAAGATGTAAAATTCCTTCGGAGATTTCTAGGGATGCTCAACTTTTATAGGCCTTGCCTACCCAAGGCAGCAGCTGTACAGAAGCCACTCAGTCTGTTCATGCTCGATTCCAAGAATAACGACAAGAGGATCATCACTTGGGACGAGAAAAGCGAACAGGCATTCGAGCAGTATAAATTTGTTCTACAAGAAGCAGCTCTACTCTCACATCCTAAACCTGACGCTGAACTTTCGCTAGCTTGTGATGCCTGAAATCACTGTGTAGGAGCCTTTCTTCAACATAGAGACAAAGGAAAATGGGTTCCTTTCGAATTTTTCTGGAAAACTTTATCAGAAGCACAGCAGAAGTACGCAGCGTACGATCGCGAATTGTTAGCAGTTTACTTGAGCGTAAGACATTTCAGACCTGTTGTAGAGGGAAGAGAATTTTCCATACTTACAGATCATAAACCCTTAATATATGCAATGCGCCAGAAAGCATCCTCCGCAACACCCATTAGGATAAGATGGTTAAATTATATTAGTCAGTTCACAACAAACATTAAACATGTAGAAGGCTCAGAAAATCAAGTTGCTGATGCACTCTCAAGGATCGAGGAGATCAGTTTCTTGAACGACCTGACAAAGTTGGCTGAACTACAGAGGGCTGATACCGAAATTAAGGCAATGAAAACTAACCCAAACTTAAGTCTACGCCTAATCACCCTTCCAGGAGCGACTAAACCTGTCCTGTGTAAGACCTCCACCTCCCAAGCATGGATCTACCTTCTTCCGGAGTGCAGGAAGCCCATCTTCAAGGCCACACATGAATTAAGCCACCCCGGAATACGAGCCACAAGGAAGCAGATCTCCAAGAAATATTTCTGGCCAAATATGCAGAAGGACATTACGGAATGGGCCCGCAGCTGTATAGGATGTCAGCGTGCGAAGGTTTACCGACACACCGTTTCTCCACCAGGACAATTCACAGAAGTTGGACGCTTGGAGCATGTGCATATGGACCTCATAGGGCCTCTCCCACCATCTGCTGGAATGAGGTACTGTGCAACCCTTATCGACAGGCACACAAGATGGCCTGAGGCAATTCCACTGGAAGACATAACGGCCGATACAGTGGCCGCTGCCTTTCACAACGATTGGGTCAGCAGATTTGGTGTCCCCAGCAAGATAAGAAGAGATCAGGGCAGGCAATTTGAGAGCGACCTATTCAGGAGCCTGGCAAAATACCTAGGCACAGAAAGGATCAGAACTACACCATATCACCCCCAGTCTAATGGAATGGTAGAAAGGTGGCACAGATCTCTGAAAAGTGCATTAATGTCTTATCTGGACTCGGAACACTGGACCAAGTACCTGTCGACGGTCATGCTTGGACTTCGTACAGCAATTAAGGACGGTACGAACTACAAGTCTGTCAGAACCCCTCTATGGCCAAACCCTCAGACTCCCTGGAGACTTCTTCTCCCCCGTAGCTCCAGCAAAGGACATAAGCACCCTCATCAAGGAAGTACAGGACGCGGTCAAGAGGATCCGCCCAGCCAAAGTTAGCACCAAAGGCAAAGGGACTTTTGTACATGAGGCCTTGGAAACGTGCTCTCACGTATTCCTTAGGGAAGATATGGTTGACCCAGATATGGTTGGTTGGTTCTTGAGAAGGCATTAACCCCACCATATTCAGGTCCTTTTCCTGTCGTCAGCTATACAGACAAGCTCTGTACTCTACAACTTCCCAACAGGGAAGTGACCGTCTCTTTGGATAGAGTGAAACCTGCCTTCCTGCTGGCAGAGGAGATCCCATCGAAACAGGCGAATGCCATCGCGCACCAAGCAAGGAAAACCACTGAAGATTCAGCTGAAACATCCCAAGCTTTGCCTACGCCAACACTACCCCTCACCAGTCGATATGGCCGACGGATTAGAAGAAACGTCAGTGATATAAATTATTCTCAAAAAAATAGTATTGTTATATTTTTTATTACTAAATCATATGTTCACTAACATCTGATCTTTGTTTACAATGTTCTATTGTGTTAATTAAAGCCTAACTTCAGGTATAACAAAGCTTTTTATTTCAATTTAATTAACACAATAACATAATGGATAAATTACTACGTCCAGAAAGATTAGCTATAGATCCTGAATCACAAACAGCTACAATCGAGTGGAATCATTGGTATCGAACTTTCCAGAACTTCATACTAACCTACCAAGTAAGTGATGCTGACAGGTTACGTATACTAATTAATCATGTATCCCCAGCGATTTATGAGTACATAATTGAATGTAAAACCTTTAATGATGCAATAAGTGTTTTAAAGAGCATTTTTCTAAAACCTGTTTAATGAAGTATTCTCCAGATACAAGCTTGCAAACAGAAAACAGCAAGCAGGGGAGACCATTACCAGATACCTAGAATCTCTTAAGCTCTTAAGCAAGGAGTGTGGTTTCAAAGCTGTCACAGCTGAACTAAATCGTGACGAATATATAAGGGATGCTTTCATAGCTGGATTGTTTGAGTCTACTATCCGGCAAAGACTCCTTGAAAGTTATAACCTCACTTTAAATGACGCATTCAGCCAGGCACGGTCTATGGAATCTGCACTAGAGCAATCCCAGCATTACCGTGGTTCTGCTGCTGTCAATGCTTTAAGCTGTAATCGACCTAACAAGTGTAAGTCTTCAGCTCCCTGTTCACATAGTAGTAAAGAAGTTGATGAGGACACTGACTCATCAGGGGAGATAGTCGCAGCTGCACAACGGAAATGCTACTTCTGTGGACTTAGTTATCACAAAAGAAGCAATTGTCCAGCGAAAGAAGCTACTTGCAGAGCCTGTTCCAAGGTTGGACATTATTCTAAGGTATGCAAGAGCTCTGGACGAGCTAAAGTTACTAAGCCATGTAAATGCAATACTATTGTCTCTGCTAACATTGCTCTACCGTCTGGCTTATCCAAGGCCACAACTGCCGTTCTTCTTAATGATTCTAAGGTACATGCACTGGTTGACACCGGCAGTTCAGCAAGTTTTATATCAGAAAGGTTGGCAAGGAAACTTAAGATACCAATAAAGACAGGTAAAGGGATGACTGTCACTATGGCGTCAACATCATTTAGTTCTGCGATAAAAGGAATTGTTAAGGTAGACTTGAAATTGAATGAACACGAATATTGCGACGTTGCACTCAACGTCCTTCCAGACCTATGTTCAGATGTCATACTGGGTCATGACATTCTAGGACGACATTCGGCAATAGAAATACAATTCGGTGGCTCAAAAGAAACCTCTAACCATTTGCAGTTTATCGTTAGCTAAGGTACCACCTGTCAGGCTATTTCGAAACTTATCTCCCAACCATACGCCTATAGCCACAAAGTCTCGACGGACATTCAGCGTCAGATGCTAAATTCATTGAACTTGAAATTGAGAAATTACTAAAAGATGACATTATCGAAGAAAGTTTTTCTCCGTGGCGAGCCCAAGTATTAGTTACCCAAACGGAAAATCACAAACGCCGAATGGTGATAGACTACTCACAAACGATAAATCGTTATACTGAACTTGATGCTTATCCTCTACCGCGGATACAGGATATTGTCAATAAAGTGGCAAATTATGAAGTTTTTAGCTCCATATATTTGCGAAGTGCCTAACACCAAGTGCCTATCAGCGATGAGGATAAGCAGTGCACAGCTTTTGAAGCGTGTGGTAAGTTATGGCAATTCAAACGCATACCATTTGGTGTTCGCAATGGAGTTGCTTGCTTTCAGAGAACGATCGACTACATTATTGCCACTGAGAAGTTTACAGGTGTATATGCATACTTAGACGATATTACTGTCTGTGGACGGAATCAAGAAGAACATGACAAAAACCTTCGGGAATTCATGGCAGCAGTAGATAAGTATGGACTGACAATTAATGAAGGTAAGAGTGTTTTTTTCATTGAGGTCGATTAAGTTGTTAGGCTATATTATAAGCGATAGGACGATACGCCCAGATCCGGAACGATTAAAAGCACTACGGGAGCTCCCTCTACCAACAGATGCTCATTCACTTCGAAGGGCAATATGCATGTTTTCACATTTTTCAAATTTCATACCTAAATTTTCACAGAAAATTAATGACCTTACGAGTAAAAAGTTTCCTTTACAGGACATGGCGAAAGAAACTTTTGAACAACTCAAAAATGATATAGAAAAGGCACTTGTTTCTGCTGTAGATGAGGAAGCAGTATTTACTGTCGAGACTGATGCCTCTGATCAAGCAATAGGAGCAACCTTATCCCAGCATGGACGACCAGTGGCATTCTTTTCAAGAACACTTACTCATTCTGAACAACGACATCATTCAGTGGAGAAGGAAGCATATGCAATCATTTGAGGCAGTAAAAAAGTGGAGGCACTATTTGATAGGAAGACACTTCCGCCTAGTTACAGACCAAAGGTCAGTTTCCTTTATGTTTGACAACAAACAACAAGGTAAAAATAAAAAAATGAGAAAATAATGCGCTGGAGACTAGAATTATCATGTTATGATTACGAAATTATTTTATAGACCGGGGAAACAAAATGGAGCCGCTGATGCATTATCACGCATATGTTCAGCGATTGACTGCGCCACAACAAAACTGAAGGCTCTCCATGATGCCCTCTGCCATCCTGGGGTAACCCGAATGAATCACTGGGTGAAATCCAAAAATTTGCCCTATTCCTTGGAGGAAATAAAAAAAATGACCTCTACTTGTAAAATATGTGCAGAGCTAAAACAAAATTCATGAAACGAGAAGGAACTCTTATTAAAGCAACACACCCGTTCGAGCGTCTGAATATCGATTTCAAAGGTCCGCTGCCTACGAACACACGGAATCGCTACTTACTTATTCTTGTCGACGAGTATTCACGTTTCCCATTTGCTATCCCTACGTCAGATATGACTTCTTCAACTGTCATTGCGAAATTTAAGAAATTGTTTTCTATATTTGGAGTGCCATCTTATATACATTCGGATAGAGGTGCCTCTTTCATGTCTCAGGAACTTAAAAACTATTTAACATCAGCCGGGGTAGCAACAAGCAGAACAACTCCGTATAATCCTCAAGGGACTGGGCCAGGCAGAAAAGTATGTTGGTATTGTTTGGAAGACTATAGAATTAGCCTAAGAACACGAGGTTTAGACAAAACCGGCACTGGGAAGAGGTTGTCGATGAAGCCCTCCATGCCATTCGTTCATTACTGTGTACAACAACAAATGAAACGCCTCATGAACGATTATTTAAACATCAGCGAAAATCTAGTTGCGGTCCCTCAACACCCTCGTGGTTAACTACTCCAGGACAGGTGTTGATGAGAAGACCGGTAAGACATTCCAAAATATGAACCATATGTCGATGAAGTCACGTTACTGGAAGTAAACCCGGAGTATGCTCACATAAGGCTGCCTGACGGCCGGGAGACTACGGTATCCACGAGAAACTTAGCGCCAACTGGAGAGGACTTTCATTGTAGGGAGGAGGACTGTTCAAAACAGGAAACCACACAGTCTGATTATCCGGTAGAATATCATCAAATTCAAGTAGAAGGTAATGGCAAAACATCAGCTGATCCATCTTCTCCGGAGACACCCTCGCCTGCAGTTTCTCCGAGCCCAACCCCTACATCACCTGGTGAACTACGCAGAAGCTCTCGGGTCCGACAACGACCTGCCTACCTACAAGATTACACTACCTAGGAGGGGATGAATGATATAAATTATTCTCAAAAAAATAGTATTGTTATATTTTTTATTACTAAATCATATGTTCACTAACATCTGATCTTTGTTTACAATGTTCTATTGTGTTAATTAAAGCCTAACTTCAGGTATAACAAAGCTTTTTATTTCAGTCAGATTCATCGACACCGTGATTAGGGGGGAGTACTGTGGCGGAAGTGCGCCGGAACAATAATAATAACGGATGTCTTGAATAGCTGTAGAGGTAACCATAAGATAACCTGCCGGAAAGTGATGTAGGGAAACAGGAACTGTATACGCCGCCAGGGCAACATTTAGGTCTGTTATGTACAGGGCGGAGACCAATATAGATGCGTTGTAGCCCCAGTTGTGTGTGCTTTAATTAATTTCATGTTACATGTTCCATTAACTATGTTACAACTTTCTAAAATAAAAGTGTTGTGTTTGAAACGTTTATTTAATTTTTTAACGAAGAACGTTAAAGTGATCCCTTCGTTAAACACGTTTAGGTAAATTTTTCGAAAATTTACATAAATATTGTATTTAAATTTTTCATCACGAGTCTTATCTCAGTAACTAACAATACAAACCTTAATGGTCATAATGTATGACTACGTTAACAATAAAATTGTTAGCAATGTTTTTGAATGTTATTCATAGCCTGCTTTGTTCGTTTTGAACAGTTCGTTTGCGAATAAACATTAAGCTACTGGAAGGTTATAATTTAGTTATATGTCACGTGAGTTCGATAAATACACTTTATTATGGGAAAGTATAAGAAATTGAAAGGAGGCTCTGTCAGTGGGCGCAATTTTTTTCCAAAGGGCAAGAAAAATGAATGCGAAACTAAGGAAATTAAGGAGTTATCATCGAAGTATGATTCGGTAAGTTCAAAAACAGGAGTT
This sequence comes from Riptortus pedestris, assembly GCA_019009955.1. Lineage (NCBI taxonomy): Eukaryota > Metazoa > Arthropoda > Insecta > Hemiptera > Alydidae > Riptortus > Riptortus pedestris. Next base: position 29,356,023 of record CM032229.1, on the reverse strand, counting down.
TGGAGTTTTTGATGTGCAATTGAATATACTTCTTTATGGCCAGCACTATTTATTTAATGACTTTAAAGGCAAATTATATACGTCTATAAATTAATTCTTAGAATTCATTCTTATTATATAATTACACATAAACATTATTATTAAAGATTACTATTTTTGAAGTATTTAAAGTGTTTTGCCCTTTTTTGTTCAAATAAATTAATAATTTTACTAGCAAGCTACAATGAGAACCTCAAAATCCTGGTAAAGACTGTAACTTTATACCAGGGCAGGGATTATTGGCTTTATTTATGCTGTGATCAAACTGCAGTTTTTTTTATCTCTTAGCTTCCCCATCTTTTTTCTACACATGGGGCTTAGGTTTTCCTTGTACCAATTCTGACACTGGTTTTGAAGCCTCTCCCTGTTATACAATTTCTCTTCCTCATGTCAGCCATTGTCCTGTATGTGTACACACACACATACACATGTATGTATATGCATACCAATGGGGCACTGGGAGCAGGTTAAGGCATAGCTACATCTACCATGATCCTCAGGAAGGTGAAGGTAAAAATAAGTAGATTCCCCGCCAAGGAAGAACTTCAGTTCACAAATTCGCTATAAGAGTGTGATACTGGCACAGCGCTTGTAGATTTGTGACAGTGTAGTGTGTATATACATCTGTTAGCCGTTTGGAATGACTAATGACATCGACCCTCTTAGATCCTGTCTACAGGTAAGCTGAGCACTGGTGAACTTACCACTGCCCCTCTGCATACTATGAGGCATGTCACTCTACTGGGACCACTCAATCTAGGCTCCTTGCTTAACAGGAGTTGTACATTGAGATGAGCATTCACTACGTAAAACTCTGTTTAGGACTCCCTCAAGTCTCACTTGGCGGTGGCTAATGATCTTTAAGCTCTATGATGCCAATGAAAAAAATATATATTTATATACTTTTGGATAGACTTCATTTTTATTGTCTGAAGTCAACATTAGGAGTTTTTTGAGAACCGCATCATGAGTACAATTTAAACATCTCATTTAAGGGAAATCTGGTAAAAAATAGTAATTTTACTGGAACCATAACTGCATATTGTGTTTTTTCTTTTACCTTCTTTTCTTTTATTTTCATTCTTTTTCATGCAACTTTTTATTTTTCCTTTTAAATTGAAATGCAATATAGGGTATTGTTTACTTAGGATGAGCTTCTGTATTTTAAAGATCTGATACTCTATATCTAACTTAAGAAAATTAGGTAAAATAGTTAATATTAAGTTAAACTTCAGTTTCTAATGTATTGTAGATTTCACCTTCCGATATCAACACATTCGAAGATATCCCTCTGTCTGCTAGAACCTTAAAGGGGTTGAATGAAAATAACTACACAGTCCCAACAGAAATTCAAAAGGAGAGCGTTATATTGGCTCTGAGAGGAAGGGACATACTTGGTGCTGCCAAAACAGGAAGTGGGAAAACTCTGGCCTTTTTAATTCCAGTATGTATTTTTTTTTTCATCATCTGATTTCCAAAATTCCCACCTAGTAGCTCTAGTTTACCTTTTTATGACTACTACCATAGCTTAGCTTAATTGGTGAAGTACTGGACCAGTTTTCTTGGATATCTCTATTTGACTCCTGGCAAGAGCAAACAATTTTTCTCTGAAATGAAAAATATTTATATTATTAATTATTTATTGTAGAATATAAAGTAAAGACTGCTAATAGACATCTGCTTGCACTTTAATTAGCACCAATTAGCTCTCTAAGCTTATATTAATTTAATGTGATATGATAACCATAGGCTGTTCAGATATTGCTAGGTGGACATTGCAGTCTTACAGAAACACCCTTTAGGGTAATCTTTCTTTATTATTTTATAACAGGATAGTGCAGCCAGAAGACGAGCATACATACAATTTTGTTATTATTATTTATTAACTTCCACTTTTTGCAACTCAGGCTAATTGGAAGGGGTTATCTACAGGTTACTAGCCAGGGTGGGATTTTAGGATGTTATTTAATGAATTTCGTCACTAAATAATTTCCTTTGCCCAGGCGAAAATCGAACTCGCCACTCTAGGTTTGCCATGTGGGATAAAGGTCAACGCTTTAACTTGAATGGCTAACCTGAGCCCCATACAATTTTGTGGATATCATTTAAATTTTTTTTTTTTAATGATATTTATTTTAATATCAATAATTGTTTATATGTGTTTGAATCACTGTCATTTTAAGCAAAATATGTATTAAAGGCATTAGTTAGTTTCATTTGTATCATAATATTCTAGTACTTTTCTTTTTGGTTCAAGGTTTTAGAAGTTCTCTACAGAAACAGATGGTCTAATTTAGATGGCGTCGGAGCAATTATTATAACTCCTACTAGAGAATTGGCCTTACAAATTTATGAAACGCTCATAAAGGTTGGAAAGTTTCATGAATTCTCTGCTGGCCTAATAATTGGTAAGGTATTTTTTTTTTTATCTAATAACTCTCATGGGGCTCAGGTTAGCCATGTGAGTTAAAGCGTTGACCTTTATCTCACATGGTAAACCTAGAGTGGCGAGTTCGATTCTTGCCTGGGCAAAGGAAATTATTTAGTGACGAAATTCATTAAATAACGTCCTAAAATCCCACCCTGGCTAGAAAAGGGTGGTAACCTGTAGATAACCCGTCCCGATTAGCCTAAGTTGCAAAAAGTGGACGTTAATAAATAATAATAAAAATAACTCTCAATATACACATATCAACTGTTCTATCAATCTTTTCCTTGATTTCCTTGTTTTATAGGCCAGAATTACCCACAAATGTTTTCTCATTTTTTTCTGCATATATTTTCTATTTGGGGACCAAGCAACATATAATACATTTTATTAACAAACTTATCACAGTAAGATGGTTGCTATACTTGCCAAAGGTTGTTTTTCCTATGACTATTTTAGATAATTCTGGCAATCATTCTTGTCTAAACATAATTTTTATTGACAATCAAATTAAATTTTTTTTTGTCCATTTCTGAAAATACAAAAGTAAATCTTAAATTTTTGATAAAAAAAACTTTTAAATCTAATATAAAAATGACATTGACATTACTTAAATTTTGTTTATAATTAGTTTCAAATTAGACACTTTTCAACTTCTTCATTGAAGTCTAAGCCATTGAGCTTTAATAATGAGTGTGCGTGAAAGTGCATGTGTTTGCGTGTGCGCTTGTGTCTTTTTTTTTTTGGGGGGGGGGGGAATGTTGAAGTTAACAAGAAAAAAGTATGTCACGTGAAATTTCAAATTATAATTATAGGTAATATTTCTTGGTTACTTTGAGTCCCTTAGAAAATATAGGGCACTCCAATCTTATTTGTGTAAAAACAAAATGTGTGAAAATGATTTAGTGATATTATAATCTATGCTTTAATATAATACTCTTGATTATTCTAAATATCCTTTCTACTTGAAATTTTAATTTTTGTTTCAGGAGGAAAGGATTTACAATTTGAAAGGAACCGAATGCATAACGTGAATATTCTCATTTGTACACCAGGCCGCTTGCTTCAGCATATGGATGAAAATCCACTCTTTGACTGCGTTAACATGAAGGTAGTTATTTTCTATATTTTTTTTTTGGGGGGGGGTGCTATGAATAAGTGAACTCTCTAAGCTGATTAGCTTCATATCTGGACATGCAGACCTTCATCTGTATATGGATCTGTAAAAATTGAAATCGATGATAAGTGCTACTATGTAAAGTAATGAGTTAAAATGATTCGATCATATTTATTTTATTTTATTGTAATTTTGACTGTCCAAAAGTTTTTTTACCAATAGGATTCCTCTGCGATTTATAGGTAGAATGATTTCCCCCCTCTTTATTCCATTGCTTTAAGAGGGTTCAGAACCCTCCCTTTCTCAAGCAATATTCTCAAGGTATGCTAAAACGTTTTATTAATACTAAAAATCATTAAACCTACATTTCAATAAAAAGTTTTAATTAAATTTGTCTTAATAATAAATGTAGGACATCTTTTATTTATTAAATTGTAACATCCAGAAATGCTTCTATAAATTCAATATTTTTCATTAGCTAATGGAGTGGTATAATTGAATCAATTTAAAAAAATTTAATATTTAAGTAGAATACATATGACGAGAGTATTTTGTCATTACATTTAAAAGATAGTGTGGTAGATTACTCTAAATATATTGGTATCTGTCACTGTTATAAGTCTGGTGTCTGTCTATGTTGCTTCTTGCTCTCAAATTGTCAACAGGCTGCAAACTAGTCTAGGATAAACAAAAAAAAAAAATACGTACAACTACATTATTAAAACTAGGAGTATGTAAACGTTATTTTCAGTATACTGTATTCTTTACTGTGTTATTTATTTATAGATTCTCGTTCTTGACGAAGCTGATCGTTGTTTGGATCTTGGATTTGAGAAAGCTATGAATGCAATTATTGACAATTTGCCATCAACACGTCAAACATTGCTATTTTCTGCCACTCAGACTAAGTAGGTTCCTTTTTATTTTATTTTTTTCAATATAAAATTTTAATTAACTTTTATTCTTTTAATAGATTTTCTACCCTACATTTCAAAGATTAATTATTAATTATTTTTATTTAAAAGTTAATAGCCTGATTTGGCCATGTGTAATTCTGCAGTAATGTACTATTATGTTTATAGGGTATGGGAGTTTGGTTTTCTAAATGTTTTGTATAAATCAGATTATTATTATTTATGCTAAGGTCATTATTCATATTTGGGTATTCCATCTACACCGTGAAGCAATCAATGCGCAATATACTTGAATAAAGAAGGGCCAAACTCTATTTTTAACTAATTAAGATTATATTTAGGGGGCACCCTTGGTAGAGCACCCGACTTTAGATTATCATGTATCAAACAGTAAGTGTAGCAATATCGAGCATGGTCAGTGCTTAAATGGGTGACCACAGAGTTAATTCACTGGTTTACTGATAATGAGTCCCTTCAGTCTATTGGAGACAACTCATAACGGGGGTTGTAGTACACAAACTCAGATCGTGACTCCCTCAAGTCCAGCTCAGGGCCAACTAAAGATCTTAAGCCAACCAAAAACCCATCATTGCCTCCTGGGATTCAACTAGATTGAATATTCCTGCCTTCCAGTTATAACTCCCAATAAGTTGAATTGAATCATGTAATCAATCTGATCTCTGTCATAATATCTTTTATATAAGTACTGCTTACAACTTTGGCTGTTCTTTAACAAATTATGTTTGACTAATTAAACTTTTCTTACAGAAATGTTAAAGATTTAGCCCGCCTGAGTTTGGTTGATCCAGAGTATGTAGCGGTTCATGAACATGAAAAATTTAAAACACCAGATGGTTTAACTCAAAGCTACATCGTTTGTGAACACCATGAAAAGATGGCTATTCTCTGGTCATTTATAAAAGCACATCCTCGGCAGAAAATAATGATTTTCTTATCCACCTGTAATCAGGTTTGTCATTCCATTTTTTTATTTGATTTATATTAACTATTAAAGAGCTAAATATACCCATATCTTATAGGCCCCTGCTGCTGGTATTGTTTAGTTGAATTCCTTACATATAGTATGAATATGGTATTTAAATCTGAATATTTTATTATGATTGTTCCTGAAGGGCCTGAACAGATCCCTGTTTCTTATTTTAATATTACTATTATTATATTCACGGAATTTATTTGAAAGTGCGACTTAGGAGTCGCTTAAGTACCACTCTTAGAAACCAAACTAACATTTATTATTTCAATGCCAATCACTTGAAAAGCCTTTTCATAAATAAAAGTATTTATTTGATTATAAATGAAGATTAAAAATTCCATTTTCATATGAAAAAGTTGTGTAAAAGGTATTTACCTGTTTTAATGCAAGTTGTACTGTATACAAGGCAAGTAGCTTTCTTAATGACAGATTGTTTATTTTATTTTTATATGCCAAAGGTTGTTTTTTTTTCTTCTGAGATAGCTCCCCCGGGATGACACACTGGCCAATGCCTGTTAAATTGTGGTAGAAAAATTAAATCCAGGGATGTTTCAATTAAGACTAATGACTAAAATATCAAAGATGTGCATACTTTTTTGAACAATAATGGCCATTACTCAAAAACAGGCTTAATTGAAATAATAATACATCATTTATGACTGGCAATATGTAAAGGATTAAGACATATATATATATATATATAAAATGGTCCAGTGACTAAAATTGAACTATTTCATAGAAATTGGTCCCTATTTAACCATTTGACTTTTCATTTTTTTTTCTTAATTGAAATATAAGATTCTTTTCTGATTTTATGCTAATTTAATTCTTTTTTACTTTATATTAGGTCAGATTTGTGTGTGAAATATTCAGAAAGCTAAGGCCCAAAAATCCATTATTTGCTCTTCAGGGAAAGATGCATCAATTGAAACGGATGGATATCTATCATGCATTTTGTCGAAAAGAGCATGCTGTTCTTTTTGCAACTGATGTAGCTGCCCGAGGTCTTGGTAAGAATAGAGTTTGTTAATATAATTTTTTATTAATTAGTAATGATTTTATTTAGTCAATTTTTAATATGGAAAAGCTATATATATATCTATTTGGGCAGATTTCCCTAATGTGGATTGGGTGGTACAGGCTGACTGCCCAGAAGATGTTGATGCATATGTTCATCGTGTTGGAAGAACTGCTAGATACACTCGAACTGGTGAAAGTCTTCTGATTATTTCGCAATCTGAATCGAATATTATTGAAAAACTTGACAATAATAGAATACCTATAACAGAAATCAAGTAAGATCCATTTATTTTACTTTAATGCTTACTGTTAGTTTATTTTTATTTCATGTTAAATCTCTGTAATAAATGTTCATACATTAGTGCGATATTCTTTTATTGTTTATGATTTTGCATGCTCAAGAATTAAATACACGGTTAGTTTATAATTAATGGTGTATTTTTACTTTTTGTTATGAAAGTACTTAATACTAGTTAAGTAATAATGTTTCCAATATTTTATATTTATTTAATAAATCTTGTTATAAAATCAAATTTTGGTTTATTTCAGAGTAAATCCTGATCAGATTAATTCACCTCAGGCGAAATTGGAGTTATTTGTTGCTAAAAGTGCTGACATGAAAGCTTGCGCACAGCGTGCTTTTGTATCATATTTCAAATCTGTATTTCTGATGAAAGATAAAACAGTTTTTAATGTTAAAAGCATTAATCCCTATCAATTTGCAAGGTCAGTATATTTTTCTATTAGTAAATTACTGAAGCTAATCTTTCCTTTGAAGCTCATAGCATTTTAGTTGTTTTAAGCTCTTCCTTATTCCTATTCTCTCATATTTTTTTTTGATATCTACTAAAATCATTTTATATTCTCTTGATTTTTCCAGTCCGTCCTTATGTCATGTACCATTTAGGTATAAATCCCTGCAATTCATAATAAATTTGTACTTAATGTGTTTGATCATCAGGCAATCCCCACCACCACTTCTTTATATAGATTAACGGAAGGATATAGAAGGTCACACACCTCCACTCTTAAAAATTCTTTTATTACAGGCAGAGTATTTTTGGGGCAACCTTCCCCCTCTTGTGCTCTGTAACATAACAAAACCACATGATTGAGTGAAAAATTAATACATAACAAAGTTCATATTACATAAAACTTTATACCTTCTGAAATTGAAATTGATAAGACCTGTGAAATTTAAAGATAGAGCTGAATATATTAACTAAACTAAAACTAAAAGGATCGTGCTCGTGCAAATCTATCTACATATACTGAGAAATAAATGAACATTAAAACATTATTAATAACAAGTAAGATATATATATATATATATATATATAAGCCTACAAAAGGGTATGGAAATTGAGAGGAAAAACTAATGTAGAGACGGTCTCTATTCATTCAAAATCCCGGCTAGACTGGGCAAGGGCACTTACATTAGAAGATGGAACAAGCCTCAGTGGGTGCTCCTTCAGCATGTCCATGCCGATCCAGATCTATAGTCATGGTAGGCTTTATGCTCTTAACATTAATTGTTTTAACATTTCATAGATTACTTCTTATGTTAGAACTTAGTATGTGTTATTTACTTTTTTAAAAAGTGGAAGTATTTGTAACAAATTTTTGAACCCCTAAGGTGATGTTCTGTATTGTGGTTTATAGCTCGTGTTTGGTGACATTAGTCATGATGTGAAACTCTCTATGTCCCTCCTCCCTCTTACTCCTATTTTTTTTTCTTTTCCGGTCCATTTTTTTTATTAGTATATAATACAATTTATATATTAGACAAACTACAATTGATTTTATTACATGATTATATTTATTTTTAGTTTTAATAAGGCAAATTATCAAATTAGCTGAACATGACAGCCTGTTTTCAGAATTTTAGTACTATTGACTATCTAGCTTTAAGTGAATTTAGATTCTATATTTCTCTTAACTGTAGTGTACTTCTTTCTTATTCAAGTTGAAACTCTATTGCCATATGAGAACTATAAATTTATGATGCAAAGACATCACCTTCAACATACATTGTCAATATTTGAAATGACAGAAGGCTAATTATTTATATACACTTGTGCTCGTTTATTATACTATTGATCTGCATGTTTCTCATCTCCTCCTTACAAATATATATCTAAATACAAAAATATTTTACTTCAACTTCGCCCAGATTATCTTTTCCCAGGGGTGGGAGATTACCCTAGTGGAAGGTAGTCTTTGCTATGTGAAGTGAATTAGTTCTGCATATTGATGTAAGCTCCTAAAGAGACCCTAGAAGAGGTGTGTAATGTGTACAACAACATTGTACATTGAGCACAAAGTGTGTATAAGTAATTTACCTTCTGCCCGATTTAATAGAGTGACTGTAAATCTAGTATTGGGTTGTTCCTTGGTGTAATTTTGAACACAATATAAGTAATGTACTAATCTGGGCTGGGTAGATTAACCAAGAATTTTGCATTGCCTTTTTACAATTATTATTTATTGGGTTGCAAACAGTTGTTAATTATTAATATTTCTTCTTCTTCTTATTATTTTTCATTAATACGTCTGTGAAATAAATAGATCGATGGGCCTCATAGCTGCTCCCAAAGTTCGTTTCATACAGAGAATGGAAAAAAGGTCTGGAAAAGCAGGACAAGACGATGTGAAAGACATTAAAGATAAAAAAACTACAATCATTGAAAGAGTTGAAGAAATTCAGACTGTCCCTAGGGAGAAGAAAGATTTTAATTTTATTGAAGGTATAAAGCATTTTGATTAGAAATCTAATTCCATAATGAACTAACTTTTATTTTCAAAACTACTCAAAAGGCTGTTTAAGGAATTCATTTTTTTTTTTTTTAAAACAAGTCTATTTCTGGAAATAATTCCTTGGCAGTTTTCCTTGATGACTGTTTAATTAATTTCGGGCGGCCTCACAGGTTTCCTTTGTTTGTATAAAATAAACAAAATTCTTTCCTGATTTGTATAAAAAATACAATAAATAAATGTTGCTTTCTTATTGATATAAGCATTCACATCCTTAAAATGAGCTCCTGTAATTTATAATCCATTGAAATTCTTACCCAAACTGCAGTAGAGCTGTGAGGTTCCCACGCTCGTTTAAGTAAATGTCAAACCAAGCCCACTCAAGATTTAATGAATTTTTAACCCATTAGTACTGGGTTTGATGTGTATATAGTTCTAATCTATTTTATACTTTCCTAGGCTGTACGATATTATTTAATGTTTCAGATGAAAGTTCAGACAGTGATACTGGTACATTTGCTGTGAAACGAAAAGACCATGACTTAACGCAACAAATGTTAGAAGAAAATAAATTTTCAGAAAGTAATGATACGGATAAAAAAAATAAAAACATTATTACAAAAGCCAAAATTGCAAAAAAGATTCTTAAGAGGAAAGTCCAACCTAACAAACAGATTTTCTTCAATGAGGATGGAGAGGTATGTTTAAACTAGCCGATATCTTATAATGACACTTATTTTGTTTACTTCTATTTTTTTTCTTATCAGATTTCTTCAAATGTCCATCAATCCTACCCAGGATATGATGAAAATGTGGTTCGTTGAAAACTTTATATTTATACCTATATAAATACAGGTTGTCCCAAGTTTGCGTGCCACCACTCTTAAAATCTGCAATTGTTTTAATGCAAGGCTGAGACTTGGTGTGCCATAATTGTGACAACAAACCCTTTTTTTTATCACAAATCTTTATTTATCTCAGAAACTTTACATTTTATTAAAAATTGCTGCAATACAAAAGTTCTAGCCAACAGAGTTATCTTTGAAACAAGACTAAGGAAAAAGAAATGGATTCTGAAATTATTAAAAAATAATAATATAATATAATATATATATATATATATATATATATATATATATATATATATATATACACTTAAATCAAAATAATACAAAAGTATTCTTGAATGAATAAAAAAAAAATGACTTCAAAAACATCAACATAACAAAAAACATTTCTTAGAATTAATTAATTTAAAACCAAATATATATTAATTATTTGTAATAGGAATACATTTTTCCACGTGCATAGATTCATGTAAATAAACAGAAACCAGTTTTTTTTTGCACTACAATACATGTAACTAGTATTTACAAATGTTCAAAAATACTACTTCTAATACGGTATCTGAAATACCTTTTGGCACTGTGTATTTCTGCTGCTGAAATTGATTTATGCCAATCTGATTTTATTTTTCATGTCTTCAATATTCTTCGACTTATTCTGGTAGGCGATGTCTTTGACCCTCCCTCTTAGAAAATAATCCATTACTCTCAGATCGGACATATTCATATTTTAAAAGCTAGTGGTTAAGGATTAGAGTCATTTGAATAGGCGGCATGAAGTCTCAATTTATTTTAGTATGATCAGACCTAATGAGTGTATTTACTTCGTTTTTATAAATTTTGAATAACTTTTACTTTTATTGTTTGTGAAGTAATTTTATTTTTATGATGGTTAACGATGTTTGTTTTTAATAAACATAAAAAAAGGAAATATTTACCTTGTGTACCATTTGGTGCCTTGGAATACGATCTGTGTGCTCTGGTGGTACAAGTGTTCACATACTGAGCAGGAGGACTTGGCTTCAAACATCAGTCTGAACTATTCTAAACTGATCATTAGAAAATTTCATTTTTTTTTTTTTTTGCAGGACTATCAGAATAAAATAGTTGTTAAATATTTAAAATACTTTTTCAACTCATATGGACAGTTATGCTTAACCTTGCTCTAAGGCAATGACAATGAATATGAATTACATAAAAATCTTTGGTTCAAGGCCTGCATTATTGCTTTGCTGGAAGGCTCAGATTGATGCCTTCCCTCCCATATGACATTAACGAGCCTTTAATCTTCTTCCACTAAGATGCAAATCTAAAAAAATTTATACAAATAGTATACTTATTATATATTTGACAAAATATTCAGTTGAATAAATGTAATATGTGTTTAATGCTAGTTATTGATTAACAACACATACTTATCAATTGACAAGGCATAAATATAAATTAGGTTAGTTTTTTTACCTCTTATTGGTAACCCAATGAATGGTGTATATATTTTTTAATGTATTGTGTGCCTTCGACTTGAAAATACATTGCTCTTAAAACTATCTATTGTATTTTGTTGCAATAGTTACATTCTGATACAACGTTTTGTTTTTCTTTTCTTTTTTCAGGCGGTACTTAACCAGATGACACAAAAAGTTACTGAAGTTGGCCGGGGCTTTGAAGTATCAGAAGATGTAGGAATAAGTGTCGATGAAGCAAAGAAAGTAAGCCCATAATTTCCAATAGTTTGTTTATGACTTAGTTCATTTAATCTCATTAAAATTCATTTTTAAGTAGCCTTTCAAAATATCCTGAAGAGTGTAATAGAAAATAGAGTTAAAACAAAAACAGATTTTCTTCACATTTGATATTTTGTTATGTATCAACAGTATGACAAAAACACTATACGAGGTGTGACAATTAAATAACGGGACTAATCTGAAAAAAAAACACTTTATTGAACACTTATTACAAATAACTATTAATCCCCTTCAACATACTCCCCATCCCTATCTATACACCGCTGCATACGAGTTTTCCACTGCTCAAAGCAGTGCTGCATGTCATTAAGTGTCAGCCTCTTCAGCAAGTCTGTCGTTTTTTGCTTGACATCTTCAACTGACTCAAAACGTGTTCCCTTCAATGAACTTTTTATTTTGGGAAAAAGGTAGAAGTCACAGGGAGCCAGATCTGGTGAATACGGCGGATGTTCAAGCACTGGAATTGACTTTTTCGCTAAAAACCGCTTCACCGAGAGCGCATTGTGAGCGGGCATGTTGTCCTGGTGCAAAATCCATGAATTGTTTTTCCACATGTCTGGTATTTTCTTCCTCACTCTTTCTCTTAGTTTCTCCAGGACCTCAATGTAATATTTTTGGTTTACAGTTTGACCCTCTGGCACCCATTCAACCAAAATGACACCCATCACATCGAAAAAAAACTATCAACATGGTCTTCTGTTTTGATTTGCTCATTCGAGCTTTTTTCATTCTTGGTGATGATTGAGTCTTCCAGTGCATGGACTGTCTCTTTGTTTCGGGATCGTATTGGAAAATCCACGTTTCGTCACATGTGACTACTTTTTCCAGCAGCCCTGGATCTGCTGCATGATGTCAATTCAGATGTTTTTTCGGTTCTCCTTTTGTTCAGGCATCAGGTTTTTTGGCTCCATTTTGGCACAAACTTTAGTCATTTTCAGATCTTCATGTAAAATTTTTCTTACCGTCTCTCTGTAAATGTTTGATAAATCTGAAATCATTCGAAGACTCAAACGCCTGTCTTTCCGCACAATTTCATTAACCTTCTTAACGTTTTCTTCAATTCTTGACGTCACACGTCGTCCAGTCCATTCGTCATCTTCAACTTCTTCCCGGCCTTCAGAAAATCGTTTGTGCCATTCAAAAACTCTAGTACATGACATGCAGTTGTCACCAAACACCTCTTTCAATAACTGAAAACATTCACTTGGAGGTTTTCTCAATTTCACAAGAAATTTCAAATTAATACACTGCTCGATTTTTAAACTGATCATTTTTCCGGCACGCCAATAACAACACGCCTTAATCAAACGAGATTTAAAACCAAATTAGACTAAATAGAGAGACTGGATCAAGTGGACTCTGTGCAGTAATAAACAGGATCAATCATGATCCATCCCCACTCCCCACACACAAACCTGACATCTGCCGTACGCACAGTCCCGTTACTTAATAGTCACACCTCGTATGTATCAATACTTGTAACTGGAATAGTCAACACCAATACTACGTAAATTATAACTTTACTTACTTTGGCCCATTTTAACATGGTCCAGTTTATTTATTTTTTAAAGTCTTTAGTTAAAATACTATTGCACATTCACTGGTTATTAGAAACAAAAAAAAAATGAGAAAATATAACATATGAAATCTTTGGGGCTAGGGTAGCGGAATTAATTTTATTCACCCTCTAAAAAAAAAATAAAATAAAAGATTTATACTGTATTTTAATTTTTTTTTAGACTCTTGGTTTCCTCAACCCTTGTTTGATAGGGATAATGAATTTATTGTGACACTTATAAAAGGTGATGATAATATCTTAAATAATTTAAACGTTTTAGACACTTCAAGAAGAGGACAAATATGACAGAAAGTTTTATGCTGAGCTTAGTAAAAGCCGAAGGAGGGAAAAGAAAATGAAAGAGAAAGGGAAGAAGGCAGAAGAGGCAGATGAAGGTGAAGAGAGTGATGGTAGCTCTGCTGGCACTGAACCTGATCTGTCCTGGCTCCCAGATCCTGACGCTGTTTATGCTAAAGATGACTCAGAAGATTCTGAAAGGTATTTCAATTTATTTACATAATGACTCCATTCTAGGTATTTATTTAATTTATTTAAATGAGTTCCACAATGCCAGCAATTCACTCATTAACCAGGTGTACTCAAAAAGGCAAACAGCAAAAAAAAATAAAAAATAATTTAACAAAATATGAATGAAATGAATAATAGAATACGGTGATTCCTGAAACATTTCAGTTTATATCTATGAAAACGTATAGCATATAAAAACTTCAGGGTAATGAAAGTAATATAAATAAAAATAAATAAAATAAAACCTTTATTTGTATTTACATAAATATTACAGATTGTGAAGATACAGTACATTTTTTCGTTTCAATACTTCTAGTACAAATTCAACTTATAGTAGAGATCTTTTGAGTTCATTATGATTTTTGTGTGCAAAGATATGCTACTTTATTTCAGGTTTAATCCTGGCCTAGTAGTGTGCTTCTCCAAGTCCCTTCCATTCTCTTCTTCGTTCAGCAACTCTCTGCCATGTTGCCCCGCCACATTAGTCATCATCTCCAAGTCCCATGAAGTATTTGGTCTTCCTCTCTTCCTCTTGTAGATCCGAGGATACCAGTTGATACGATTTTTAGACCATTTACCTTTATTCTCCTTCACCAGGTGTCCTGCTATGTCCATTTTCTCTTATTGAGGATTCACATTAGTGATGTGTTGTATGTAGCGCTCCATTCCCCTCACTAGGTCTCTAAGTTTTCTAATTATGGTTTTGTTTACTGGCCATGTTTCACACCCATAGGTCAACATTGGTAAGTCTGTGCTTTCCCATAACTATCTCTTTAGCTCCGTGACTGTATTTGATCTGCACAGCTGCTTGTATCTGAAAAGAGCTTTCCAAGCAGCTGAGCATCTCATGCTGATTTCCTAGTTATTGTCTTGAAGTGTAATCAGCTGACCAAGTTTTATGACACGACACACCTTCTCATATTGTTTTGCCATACATTTCCAAGTTACCATCAGTATTTAATGTCATGTATTTGCATTTGTTGAAGTTTAACTTTAGTCTGATTTTTTTCCCTTGTTGAATTAGCTCTCCCAGCATTTCCTGAACCTCTTCAATATTTTTGCCAATTAGAATCATGTTGTCTGCAAATTCCAAATGGTTAATATAAATAAAGAAGGGAGAAACAAACAAACAAAAGTATAAATAAATAATTAAAATAAAAATATAAACACCCTGCTAATGTACTAGAAAAATGAAGAGTAGTGTGTAGAAATTGTAGACTATCGTATGTCGTATATATTAATGTCTTTTAAAAGTGTTATGATTGTGTCTATATTATTCCTGTTATCGGTCAGAAGTTCCTTGAAGTCATGTGAAATGTCTAAATTTTCTCTTCATCGACAGTCAGTCAATATGTAATTTACTATCAAAGTTTCGTTGCAATGTATTTGTACCATTCTAGTTAGGTTAAAAAATTAAATAATTCTAGTTAAGTTAAATTTTGTGGATTTATAATTCCCTCAATGTCCCCCTCCTTGTCTAAATTTTCACTTACAACATGTAAGGAAGGCAAGATAGGAGGTTGCATTAAATTAATAGTCTGCGCATACTCATACTAGCTAATGTCTCACCATTTTTCAGTTTATGCATGCTACTGGCTACAGAAGGGTGGCTCTCTGACACCCATTATTTTAATAAGCAATGTTGTTAGTTACGGTCGTATAAAGGGATTTACATTATTCCCTGATGTCATTTAAAAAATGTTTGTATTAATGATAGAATTCAATGGTAATCTAACTTCATTTGTTTGACTTAATGTTTACTTTTCAGCGATGATCCTCCTGCTAAAAAGCAGAAAGTGCCTTCTGACTTGGAAAGTGATTCTGAAAATGAGCCTGACATTCCATTGGCTGATGCAGAAGATTTAGCCATTCGATTATTGCAGTAATGTAAATAAATAACTGAAATATGTGAATCTATTTTAAAATGTAAATAATTTGTATAATACATTTGTAAATATGAGTAAGAAAGATGTTTAATAAAGTAATATTTATTTATTTTTTAAATAATTTGTTGTTTTCAATTAATCCTTCCTGCCCCATACCACCTTATCATTATTGTACTTGTTTACTTTCACTAGAACAGTCTTTAAATAATGGAATTTGATAAAAAAAAAAAAAAAGAAAAAAAAAAAAAAAAAAATAAAATTACATCACCCTTTTAGCAAATTTCAAAATGTTCCCCTAAAGTGTCATTCCAGTTAGTGTCTTCATAAATAAAATTCCAAGGCTTATCTATAGTTTTATTTAAATTTGGTGAGAGTATACCTTTTCTCACTGATCACTGTAAGACTACTGGAACCAAAAATGAATTCATTAATGCCCTTAAGAAATTAATTAAACAATTTTAATGAATTTTCATTTATGCAATCAACTTTCCAAGATAAACTATAGAAAATATCTTTCAACCCCTGTGAAACTAAGTAGATTTCCTACATGGTGGAATATGGCTCATTGATGATCTCATCTCACCTAATCTATTCTCTATTTCTCCCATAGTAAAAAGCTTATGTAAACAGGAATAAAAATGTGTTGCTGGGCATGAAATGCTTAGTGACTGAGGTACTTTCAAAGTGAAAATCGGATGATTAGAAGTGGGGATGTTTACTGAAGGTTGAAATTTAAAAAAAATACAATTACCTGGTTTGAGGGAGAGAAAACATGTATACATAATGTATGAAATTTTTTTAACAATATTGATTATATAAAATATTTTGATTTGACTCATAATGGCAGAGATATTTAGAATTTTCATTTCTGTCCCCAACAAACTCAGGCAATACTGAATGCAATCTTTAATTCTGTATTATTTATGTAGTGTACATAGATACAGACTATAGATTACTACAAATAAAACACTCATTGAGCTGTCAGAAATTGGTGGTTAACTAAGGGGGCCATTGAGCTTGTTCGAAAATAATCCCCTCATTACTATTGAAAGGCCAGTGAATTTGCCTGGTTTAAATGTGTGGAGTGGTTTATCTCCTAGGCCATTGTGGAAGTACTTTTACTTGAGAAAAGTACATGACAGTCATAATGTCATGTTTTATTTCTAGCTCCTACCGCACTGTCATAGTGAAGTTTCAGGATGTAGCTGGTTAGTTGACACAAGGGATCAATAGATTTTCTAGCTCATACTCCAGACTTTTGTCACCTGATTTTTTTTTTATTTTTTACTTGGGGCAGTAAACGTTGAGCTGTTCAGATGTAAATTACCTAATCTGGACACACCTTGAGGATTCAACTCAAATAATATTAAGAGACAGAGTTACTGGCGGGACTAGCACTTGACTCTACCTATAAGCAACTGACCTCTTCAGCTGGTCTTATTTGCTACTCTGCCGAGAAACATTCTCCAAAGGTCCAAAAGTGATGCCAATAATATCAAGTCTGGCCTAAATTTACTTTGTGGTGTACAAACAAAACATTCACCCTCACGTGGTAAAACACTATCTCACAAACCATACAATTTCGTAGGGCAAAAAATGAGTAGTCTCAGCAAATGATCATGGCAAAGGCCATCGACTACAATGCATCAGAGTTAGTATTGTAAATAGCTATTTTTCTGCTGGCCATGGGAAGTACTCATGCTGGTTACATGAGCACCTTTAGCCTTGTTATACACTAAAAGCTGACACCTTATTACACACACGTCCTTACAATCATGCAAACAGATTATTCATATTATACAAACCCCCTACAACCAAGTTCATATCTTACTTCAAGTTTAGCTCCCTTTCTCACAAACTATGCCTAGTTCTCTCCAAACATATAGTCCTAATGAAAGGTATAATCCTAGCCATGGAATGGATACAATGACACCACTCCTACAAATGGAGTGAATCAGGTAGGCTATGCAACTATTTGCAAACTATATCCCTTAAACCTACATTCATTCCACGGAGCTCAGCCAGTCGGGTTATCCAAGAAACATAAAAACGAGGCAAAACAATAAAAAGTGTTCACCAGCTAAATTTTTTATTGCGGATTCAGAGGAGCTCTACCAATCTTAGGCAGGACGTCTGGCCAGTTAAACACAAAAGGCTCCATATGTTGATGGAAGATTAGAAGTCTTCAAGATAGACTTGCACACCATCTCAGACTTAGACACCAACTCCTGAGGACTTAAGTTCCAACTGCTGAATTTGGGTTCAGCAAACTCCAGCGCCATTTCCAACACCTTCAGACAAAAGGTGGGACATTCTTCAGAGGCGCTAGACAATAAAGATGAATAAATGATACCCTGACAGTACCCAACAAAAAGCAGGTGATGATGCACCAAGAACATAGTCATTTTGTCAATATAGATGTAATATACTTATTTACATCAATGGAAACCAAGAAGGGGAAAGTGTAGTTTGCGCATTTGTAATCTTTAGAAGAGAGGAGTTGATTACTATAAACAATTTGGTCTTAAATGTATTAATAACCAGGCTGCATAAAATGTGAGCATGCATTCATTCTAATCACGTATTACTGTTTTCGCTGACATTGAAACAATTAATTAGCATCAACAAATTAATTGTTCATTACATAACACTCAAATTTTCAAAACGTGGCATTGTTGACAAACTGAAACTTTTATTCTGGGCAATTTTGAACATTGAAATTTTTTTTTAATTTCGAACTAATTGATTTAAATTCGTAATAACACAATTTGCGTGATATCTTCCTACGTAAATTATCTAAACACTAAAACTATTGAATCTGGCTAGCACCTCTCATCAAATAAAGGTTCATCGTTTTTTTCCAGTGATTTATTTAAATCAATAACTTCATAATTTTAACAGATTAAATTTTGAAAACCTTCTATAAATCCTCCCGGCATGAATTTATTTTTTTTTTATTTATTAACAGGCGTGTAAACACATATAATTTGAATGCATCTCATTCTCGTTATTCACAAGGTTGTATTGGTGAAACTTTTGAAAATCGCAAAAATCTTCGAAAATTTTAGATAAATTCAATTGTCAATGTTTATATTGTGATAGATTACTAATTAATCAAATTTAAACCATATATGTATCATTTCATAAATTAGTATTTTCTTTTTATTATTTTATTCCGGCTGTGATCTAATTTTATTAAACTAGTAAAATATTTACATAGTTTCCGTTTCTTCAGCGTAACATTAGCTGTTTGACTAGGTTGGTTAGCAATGAAAGTCTGGGGGGGGGGGGGGTATGAATTTTCGTCCATTAATGTAGGCAATATTAATGAAGAACCAAGAAAGTTCAGTAAATGATTTTTCTTCCTTTCTTTTTAATTTGAGGAAGGTACTCATGTCTTAGGAAAGAAATAAAAAATTTACTTTATGAATCCTAGCAAATAAAAATAATTGTTAACACATTTAGAACCATGGCGTTCAAATATACGAGGTAGGAACATCTGTCTAGTTTTAATAAACTCCCCTTTCTTATTACAGTCACCTAAAGAATCAATTTCGTATTACCCCGTCAGCTGTTGTACCGTTTATGACGAAACCCAATATCTCCTGAAAAGGTTTGTTAGACCAGTAAATTTATTGTTCGGTCTTCGTTTCAGTATAAGTATTCTGTAATCTAATCTTATTTGGGAAAATTGAATTCGAAACTTTAATAAATTTCTCTAGTTGGTTGCAAACATTTTTTACTACTAGAGTTCAATCAGCGGGTTTGGTACATATACTAGAATTTACTTTATCATCTCTAGGCGAGCTATGGCTTATTAGCCATCTCAGGATCCAACAATATTTTTTATTAAATCGGACTGGAGGGCAGTGTAAGGCATTTTGTATCCTTTCAAATAAAAAATTTACCCCTCATGAAATATTTTATTATCGCATAGCTCTTTCAAGGCATAAACTTCAATTTCTACCTCTAAAAGGCCTCAGGCTACTCTGAAAATGAGGTATATTCCCTGAAAGCGATATGAGCTACTAAAATCTATTTTGAGGAGTGATTTTTATTTTAATAGAACCAACAATATTTATATTTGCTAAACTTTGGAACTATGGTATTTACGATTTAAAAATACCAATACCTTTGCTGCCCACAAATTTTGAAAATGTTGGCAGATTTGAGAATCGAATGCGCGCAAATCTCAGGATTGTTACATTGAAAATAAATTCTTGATTTTCACAGAAATGTGTAGTGGCATCCCTTAGTCATAGTTATAAGCTTCTAAAGTAGGACGAAGTCATCGTATGGTGAATAACGATTAGGATTGGAGAGAGTGTTTGACATATTGTTAGTGGGAATTTTGGCAATTCAGTTGTTAGAGAATAATTTAGGATTCGCTAAATTTATCTTTCTCGTGGCTGAATTTAAATCTTCCTTATGATTTAGTTGAATCCATGATTCCACTTATTAATCCTGTACCTATTCCTGATAGACCAATATTTTGTTTAACTCATAATTAAATATTCTATATACCAAAAGATCTAAGGTTTGTCTGATTTGTCATTTAAATTTGGCAGGGATCATTTTTTTTTTTTACGGTTTAGGCCATTCTAAGAAGAATGGGATCAATAATGAAATACGTGACTATCTGACTGTCCGCTCGT
The DNA here is from genome assembly GCA_019009955.1 of Riptortus pedestris. Taxonomy (NCBI): domain Eukaryota; kingdom Metazoa; phylum Arthropoda; class Insecta; order Hemiptera; family Alydidae; genus Riptortus; species Riptortus pedestris. Next base: position 29,335,540 of record CM032229.1, on the reverse strand, counting down.
TTATCACTCAAACCAGCTCAGAGGTTTTCGATGGACTTTAATATTTGTGATACAATCGACTATTCCAAGGTACAATATTGGCTGTATGTTTTATCTGTACATATTCGTAAACATCTTCCTTATTATTGGTTTTATAGAGACAATGTAAAGAACAAATTGTGTTTAAAATGACGATTATGAAATAAAATGAAATGTGTTTATTTCCATAAAATATATCTTAGCATGATATTTATTTATTTTATTTACGTCCAATTTATGTTACTATGGCTAATTGGGACTGGTGATCTAAAGGTCACCACCCTTTTCTATCCAGGGTGGAACTAAGGATTTTATTTAATGTGTTCGTCACTAAATAAATTCCTATTGTCCAAGCGGGAACTGGCCACTCTAGGTTTTTTTTTTGTTTTCTTTTTCTATAAACAATTTTCTAATGGTATGTCAATTATATTCTTTACCAATTATTGAATTGCATTTATACTTATATAATACATCCGTTAACAAATTAGGTCAAATTCTTGGAATACATAGTATAAAATTCATCAATTTAAATATTTATATACAATAAATTAGTTTCATTAACAATCTTAATACAATTCTAAATATGTACAATTGTTTTACAAATCTAAAACATACGTTTTTTTATTTGCTAACATTCAAATTTTTTAAAGGATGGACAAGCTTCATAATTGATGAGAAACTTGTCCCGCCTTAAAGAGACTATGTACCAGATCACAAATTATTTTAGACCGATATTTATGACAAATATTTAGTATTTTTCTTTAATAATTGAACATTTTGGATGAATTTCGAAATTTTAACTTCCGTGTACCAAATAGACATTTAACATAGTTACATTAGAGTGCCTTCATACAATTGTGAAAATCAGCTATTGAGGTTGACTTATGACGCTATTTTCAAAAAGTTTCCACAAATGTTCATCTATACTTCCTAGTAGATGACGAAAACATATCAGTTCTCAAACGGCCTTTTACAGTGGAAAACGTGCTGCTGCGTCAGCTCCCGCATCGCTCTCTATCCTATCTCACCCATCTCCTCAATTCCTGCCCCCGTCATTTGCATACCATGTGGAAACACTCCATAGTCGTTCACCTCCGCGAACCCAACAAGTCCGGTACCTCTCCCGACCACTACCGTCCCATCAGCCTCCTCCCTCAATATCCTCAGCAAGTATGGATGCCCCAGCCAACTCCTTGACATGCTTCGCTCCTTCCTACATGGCCGGTCTTTCTAAGTAAGGGTCAGCGACTCCTTATCCTCAACCTATCCTCTCAGAGTGGGAGTAGCTTAGGGTTCCCCCTCTCACCTCTCTGCATACACCGCACAGGTGGTAAGTCAACGATTTCACAACACTGAGGTAGTAGCATACGCAGATGACGTGGCGATCGGTAACACTTCCCTAAATCCCACCCGCGCCCTACTTCTGGCAGAATCAGCCTACTGAACCATTACCAACAACCTCAAATCCATCAACATCCTCGTGAATCCCAGGAAGACAAATGCCCTGGTTTCCTCGTGCTTTAAGCAAAAATCACACATGCCCCACTCCTTCCGCTCAACAAAACCTCCCTCAAAACCTCCCGTTCCATCTGCTACCTAGGAGTACACCTCGACAAGCACCTTACCTTCTCCACCCATATAGATCACAAAATTAAATCCGTTAGATCCAAGTTCCGGTCACTCAACTACCACCTCACTTCCCCTGTCCTCAGCCTCCACCTAAAACTCCTTATCCTCAAAGGCATCCTCCAACCTTCCCTCCTATATGGTTCCCCTATTCTCCGACACCTCACCAAATCCTCCCCATCCAAACTCCAATCCTTCCAAGATGGAATCGTCTGTAAGATGGCCCGGTACACTTCTTTCCAAAGAGCCCCTAACCAGATAATCCATCCCATCATCAACCTCGAATCCATTTCCCAGACCATCTCCCGCCGTCACATCAAATTCTTCGATTCCCTTCAACATATGTACAAAACCCTCTACTCCTCCCTCCAACCCCCTCTTCAGCCGGTATGTTGGTGAATGGCGGTCAGCGACGAGCCCCTAGTCGACATCACCGGCTGTTGAACCTGCTCAGCACTGCTCGGGAACGGGAGCACTGACAACAACCAAACATAATTTTCAGATAACAATTATTGCTCTTTAGGTTAGGCTAGATTAGTTAGGTTCTTAAAAATTATTTTATTTTAAGTTAGGTTTATTTAGTCTTAGATAAGTATTGAGCATCGCCTTCCTTCCCTCGCCCACAGCGACCGCTTTGGGCCTATTTGACTGACTTGCGGTGGACCTTTCTCAGGTTAGTTATCTTTTATCTTTAGTTTTAGATTTTCTTCTTTTCTTATCTCCTCTCCTACTATACCTATCCTGTCTTCTTTCTTTTTCTCCTATCCTCACAACCCACCGAATACTTCCAGTTTCCGGGTAACCCATAACCCCAGTTCTATTACACCCACACCAGCTCACAACACCCCCTTAAAATAGAACTTAGAGTGTTCAGTAGAAGGGGAACTGATGGGACAACCACAGCAGGTCACTCTGTCTCCCAACCGCCATTCAATTCTATTCTACTTAAATAATTTATAATACAATTTCAAATACTCCTATAATATAAGTAACATATAACAATACATATGCAATATACAGTAGTTCCGAAAAATACAAAACAATAATATACTCCAAATAAAGAAATGTGGGCCTATTTGACTATTTTAGATTTTCTTCTTTTCTTTCTTACCTCCTCTCCTACTATTCCTATCCTGTCTTCTTTCGCTTTCTCCTATCCTCACAACCCACCCAGTACTTCCAGTTTTCCGGGTAACCCACAACCCTAGGTATATTACACCCACACCAGCTCACAACACCCCCTTAAAATAGAACTTAGAGTGTTCCGTAGAAGGGGAACTGATGGGTTAACCACAGCAGGTCACTCTCTCTCCCAACCGCCATTCAATTCTATTCTACTTAAATAATTTATAATACAATTTCAAATACTCCTATAATATAAGTAACATATAACAATACATATGCAATATACAGTAGTTCCGAAAAAAACAAAACAATAATATACTCCAAATAAAGAAATGTGGGCCTATTTGACTATTTTAGATTTTCTTCTTTTCTTTCTTACCTCCTCTCCTACTATTCCTATCCTCTCCGGTCCCAGAAGCTTTAGAAATTAACAAGAGAACGAATACGATAAACGGCGTGGACGGTGTCACTCTCTCTGAGACGTGGAAAACCATATTAAATAAAAGTCCGTCACGCAGGGGCTGCGTAAACTAAGCAGATTTCCCACGTGAAGTTTTACAATAGAGAAATTTCAAGAGAGCCGAGCAATCAAGGAAACGACCAAACGAGCTTTTGGCGAGAAAGTCACTCTCGTCCGTTAGCCGTCGATTTAATAAAAATGCAAATATCGCGGTTAATATTCAAGATAAAAAAGAAATGTATCTAACAATATTTATAGTAAATGTAATTTGCAATAAGATTGATTCTGTACAATTTTTCGATCCGACGTATAGTAACGGAGATATTACAAATTTTCGTAAATCCTCCCCTCTAACCCCCCCCCCCCCCCTTGGTCTGATTCCAGCCGTTAACGAACTTGATCTTTCTCTTTACATAAAGATACTAAATATAGAGTTTGGTATCGATTAAACAAGAATTGCGACTGCTAGAACGTTAACAGACATATATATATATATATTTATATATATATATATATATCTATATATATATATATATATATATATATATATATACAGTTTTGAACGGGCCTCATTTTCGTCATCTACTAGGTAGGATCCATGGACACTTGAAGACAAATTTTGAAAATTCCGTCATGAGTACAACCTCAATTGCTGATGTCCATTAAGGGAACTCTGCTAATAAAATCCAAATCATATGATTGAAGTAGATATTCAAATTAAATTACAATTATTGCCTGATGAAGATGGACGCATTTCCATCGAAAATTTGCAGAACAACAAAAATTCCAACCGCTGGAGCAGACAGCCGAAGTTCTCACAATGATAATACTCCCCAACGATGCAGCCTCAAAAATAGAAAGAAATATATGTTATTTAGCTTTTTAATACTGTTAATATTTAGCATACATTCTAATGAATGTTCGTCCTAGTTTTAACTGTATATGATTGTAAATATTGCTGACAATTGTAGGGCAATGTAGCATTATATGCTTCAGACTATTATAAATGTATTTTTTACACCACTTACTTATTTCGTCTGATTTTATGGGATTTAACTGCATGGGTTATTTTGATGTATTTGCTGATATTCTTTTAATTATGATTTAATAATCGTCTTTAAATGGGTGGTCTCCCGATAATCGATAAGTACTGACATTAATGAAGCACGAGGGAAATGTACCTCTGCTTGACGGACTTTATATTTCAAACCGGTGACAAAGCTAGTCTTTTAATATGTGTGGCTATTAATATAAAGCGTTACTTCGTAATCAGTCGCCATCCATGTTAGGCTCTGCTGTATCCTTTTTTCGTCTGTCTTCTCTCGAGAATAACCCATTCATACTTCTGTTGTCAGTTGGATTATTCGCGAGAGAAGCGCGTGTGATATGGAGAGAATATGAGAGGAAGAGTGGCTGGAGCTGGAGGCGCAGGCCTGTATTGATCTTGGAGCAGACCAGCTGAGCGGTGAGACAGAGCGAGGCCAGGAGTGTAGCAGCATGTCACCGTGCAGGCTACACCCCGCCGCGATCCTCCTCGCCCTTCGCTAGCCATTCCTCGTACACTTGTCAACTCTTATAGCTGTCATGATCTTCTTACGTCGGGCTCACGCTGGAGCATGCCGTTTTTCCAGAGGCTTTTCAGAAGGAAAAACAGGACGGCCCTATGTGGGTATGTATAGAACACAACACTTTTTTTCTTTTATTTCTTATATAATAATATTTCTTAAATTTAATGCAACTCTGCACATATTATTGAGTAAGCACGACCTCCATTCCGATCGTTTCGACAAAGTTCTATTTCTGCACATAGCTTTCATTCATTTATTTGTGCACCACTAACACAAGCAATGCCTGACAATTTCACTGAATAAAACTATCAATTTTTCAAAACAAACTTAAAATGCTACAACCTACTTGTTATTAATAAATTATTCTCTACTAAATAACATAGATATGTTCAAGCTCAACAATATAAAAATAACAAATAATTATAAATGCGTTTCATTTTATGCATAATGCATAATTGATCTACATAGACACCAGATATCCCATGATTGTTCACTTTGCCATTATTTTACTAAATTTCACTATGTTGTAGCAGCGATATTTCCTTCCAAACTTCCTTTCAAATTTGATCTTTATTAAGATCATTCCTTTTTACTTCCTACCAAAGGGTTTTCCCAATAATCTTAGAAATGCTATTGAACGGAAATTTCAAATTTATATTCATTTAATAATTATGAGCCATAGATAGTAGCAGGGGCCTAAATATGATAATTGTTGTATAGATTTTAGTTAGTTGCGTAATCATTTAATTTGATAATTAAGAAAGTTCTCCTCCGGAGCTCGGTACCGTATTGCATAACGAGTTGGAGCTGTTGATCAATTTTAACCTCTAAGGACCTTAATAATTTCCCAAATTGTTCCCGTTTTATTTAATTTTCATTGTGCCTTAAATAAATTAAGACGCTTAATTAAGGAATGATTTTAGGCTGACCAAAAGTTTAAAACTGTTGCCAAATTCCCTCGAGGGAGACCAGCCATTGTGTTCGCCCGCATGATGAGATTTTCGAAAAAATCCATCCATTGTCCATCGATCCTACTTCGATGAACACAAGAATGTCTTCCGTAAATTTATATATATATATGAAGTGGAGGTTTGAAGAAGAGGTAAAATATTAAATTGTAAACATCTCGTTAGTATGCGTTGCATCGAGTAACGCTGTATGGTCTGTCTTTTCATTCTTTATTTATTAAAATTATGGTCTCATACATTTCCTGTGACTGTACTATTAAAGCCCAAAATTATTATTATTTTCAGCCTTTAGTATATCCCTATAAGTGTTAATGCGATTTATTTTCGTATTAAACTATCCCATTACTAGATTATCTCATGGGTAGCTGAACTTTCTGATCGTGTTTCCATAGGACTCTTTTTAAGAAGAAATATAAAACTGAATGAGTGAGATAACATTCTGCTTCGTATCGCCAAGCCCTGAGGTACTTCTTGCAAATGGTCAACACAGCAACCATGGGTGGGTATCATAACATTTCCTCCTAGAGCAAGACCAAAAAAAAAAAAAAAAGGTTCCATTACTCTAGAAATAATATTCACCATGACTCTGAAGATAGATGCGTCAAAACTCCCAAATTAGATAATGCTTAGCAATAATTGACGAATCATATTTTATTACTATTATTATTTATTAATATGCACATTAATACTGCTTCGGCTAGAAGGGAGAAATTGTCTACAGGTTACCAGATTTTTCTAGCCAAGGTGGGAATAGAGATTTAATTTAATTAGTTAGTCCCTAAGTAAATTCCTAATGCCTAAGTGGGGTTCGAACTCTAGGTTTGGCATATAAGACCAATATCTTAACACAAATTACTTACTTCAGCCTTTCTTCTTATACATAAAAAAAATAGTACATTCTTAATAATTTTTTTTATTTTATTTTAGGTGCCTTTCTTTTTTACTATTAATGATAATAGTTTTATGGATACAATCTGAGGAGAGTATTTTCTTATTTTAAAAAGAAGCAGCACTGACGTCATTGAATAAGTTACCACCCACAAGATAATTTCCGTTGCCCCACGCTTCTCAACACTCCATTAGTTTGGAAGCTCTTTTTCTGTCTCGGCGTGGGCGATGAACCTCTACTTCTTTCCTATGCATTTTTTATGTTTAACGAATAACAATTTCTTTTTTATATTGTTCTTCTGCTCTCTATTGTTAATGTGTTGTATACACTTTATTTTAAAAGTTGAAACTGCTACATTTACACCTGCTCATTTACCACGGCATTACTAAAAAATAATGAGTTTTCACAATATCCAATATTGAAGCTTCCATATTGTACAAAAACTATCAAATTGGCAACTTTAATATAGTAAAGTAGTACACTTTGCTTAAGTAAGCTGGTAATAAGTGACATTATTACATTGCCCTTGTGGTGACACCACAAAAAAAAATATTTTTGAATTCTAAAGCGGAAAATGAGCGATATCATTCACGTTCTATTTAAAACGGGAATTTTTTACTTTATTTTTTACCAGGCGCAAGGAAAATGAAATGAAATTTATTTCCATTCTATGTTAACATAACATTAAATAGGTTACGTCAAATACTTTTGCCGTCTATAAAAAATGTACTAATATTATGTCAATTAATTTCTTTACAAATTATTGAATAGCATTTATACTTATATATTACATTCGTTACAAAATTAGCTGTAATTCCATGTATACATTTGAAAAAAATCCATCAATTTAAAAATTATATATAATAAATTACTTTCGTTAACAATCTTAATACCACTCTAAATATGTAACATATATTTTTAATATATTTAAATGAACATTTATTAAAAGGTCACGAGCTTCATAAATGATAAGAGACTTGTCCACCCTAAAGAGACAATGTACATACATAATACCAAATCATTTTTTTGACGAATATTTTGTAGTTTTATTTTATAGAGTGACATTATTTTTGGTCTTGTGTTTAAAAACATCCTTCAGAAATGAAGTTGGTTAATTTATTTCTAAACAATGAATATTTTTTAATAGACATTCGGACAGAGCCTTAAAAGAGTTCTAACTCCTGAAATGATACCCTTTTCTTGAAATTGTGGTTTGGTGAATGAGACATATTCTTGCATCTTTTTTTTTTAATGATTATATGTTATACTATTTCTGTAAAACAAGTTCATGTTTTGTTTCAAAAACAACATTTTTTCGTACATACATACACACACACACACACACACACACACACACACACACACACACACACACACACACACACACACACACACACATACATATATATATATATATATATATATATATATATACGCACGCACGCACACACACACACACACACACACACACACACACACACACATACATATATATATATACACACACACGGAAAAGTCATTATTTTTGCCTTAAAGAGAGGCCGACAGAAGTCTCTCCAGTTTCTGTTGAATGTGGACCGTATTGTTCTCCTCTGCAATTTACATACTAATTGCTATAATATTCTACAAATTTTCATTAGACTGATCAAACTAAGTAACTTAGATAAAACTTATAAATCAATAATATTTGCTCAAGGAAATAAGTGAACGCCCACCGACTGCACTACATTCTAATTTATGTCAAGTTGTTAATTGAAGATTTTGAAAACAAAGTACTAAGACCTTCTGGGGATTTAGACCGACAAATTCCTAAAGGATAAACATATATAATTAATCATAAGGACAAAATGTCATCTAAGATATCATCCTGCAAAATCCTATGAGAGTAAATAGTGATATTGCGGGGGGCGGGCAGGCAGAAATTAATCTTAATTTCAATATTATGAAATGCCTGGTGTCGACAGAGTAAGGGTGTCGGGTATATTAAATATGTCTTTAAATACATTGTTTTACTGACTTTGGTGAGAAATATGTCCCTTTTAGCTAGTATCCTCGTAGAGAAAACCTTATTAGTTCAGCATCGTAAGATCTAAGCCTGGGACCTACAATTTTGAGCTGTTTATATCATTATCAATGAAAATTCAAATATAATTTTTTTGTTTTCGAAATTTGTAAATGTTTGCTCCTTAACCACCTCCTAGTGGGGTTTTGAGGAGCGGGGGGGGGGGGGGTTAAATTACTAAATATTTTACCGATCCTGTTAGCTTAGGAGGAATTATGTATAAAAATGTTATTTTTTTTTTTTTTTTTACTTGCACCGATTTACGATTTCTTCTTTGGCCTCGGAAAGATCCTATCTTCCATATCGTGTATTTTCTAGCAGCTTCGTTCATTGGTGAGTTCCGTCATGCAGAAGGCAAGGAGAATTCACTACACGTCGTAGTGAGCCTTTTCTCTGTTTTTCCGCAAATCTAGAGACTTTCCTAGTCACACCAACGGCCACAATAGCCCAGTCCTTAAGGTATTATCACCAGGTCTTAGGTAGACCTGAAGCCATAAATAGGAATTGCCCAAACTAGTTTCTTGAAGACTTCCTCAGCTTTCATGTGGCAAGATGATACGAAATATTCCCCGGAAGTGAGCTCAATGGAAACCTCATTCGGGAGGGCGAGCAAACCGCACACCTCACTCCAGTGAGGTAGGCCCATATTTCTCTCTCGTCAGGAAGAAATAAATCCCCCTCTAAACTGTCCATTCCAGTTCCTAATTTTCTTCCTACCGTTTTATAAGGTTTACTCTGCAGCTATTTATTTAGTTTTTTTTTTCTAAAACCGCAAATTTCTTATCAGCTTATCACACTGGAGCGAGTCTTTGATTTTCTCTTATATTTTCTAGAAGAGAAAACACTCGAATTCCAGTTGTCAGTGACATTGGATTTCCGTTTGCAAGTGACAAATTTTCTCAGGTATTTCGTGACGTTATTTCAGAAATAACTCTAGAAAAATATTTAAACTCACATACAACTATCTGACTTCCATTTGGACAATCTATCGTAGTTAACACTGAACATCAGTTAGTATCTCCTCAGCTAATAATAAAACTGCTCATTTAGTGCGCGTTATACCCAACAAAATTTCCAGAAAATCTATTTGATGTCTTTTCTTGCTATTTCCCTTAAAGGAAATCGGGTACTGTGGTTGTATTCATGACGCGATTTTCGAAAAATTTCTTCAAATGTCCATCGACCTAGGAGTTGACAAAAATGACGTCCTCTCAAAACACTACTTTCGTCTGTTAACACTCTAGCGTTCGCAATTTCGGTCCGATCGTTACTAAACTTAATATTTAATTGTTTTATGTTAAAACACAGATCATGTTCGTTAATGGCTGAAATCAGACCAGAAATAGGTGGGATTTAGAAGGTGGGGGGGGGGTGTTCGGAATTTTAAATTAACCCTTTATTATGATCGGAAAATGTTATAGAACCAATCTTGTTAAAATATTGATGATCTACAATTGTTGCTCTATACATTTATTCGTATCTCATATATTAAGGGAGTTATGAATATTTTATTGTTTTCAGTCTTCGATAGGCTAGTAGTGTGTGATACCCGCAAGTGGGAAATCTGCTTAGTTTACGAAGACCCTGCGTGACTGACTTTTACCCTGCAAGTTATCGGTATGACACACGATTTAGGAATTACTTTGGCCCAAAGCAGTCGCTGGGCCCTCCTTACACGTGTTCTCCATTGCTAATTCTCAAATTACATCTCCTCATGCGCTTTCTGTAGAAATTTAGCTTCCTAAAAATAAAGTGTATTTTAGCAGATTTCCATTAAGGGACATCATCTAGTGAGCTAGTACTCATGGACCCCCTAGTTCAGTGGAATGCTCCTAGAATTTAATTTTTAAGAAAAGTTAACAAATAAATATAAATGGAAATTATTATTACGTATAAATAAGAGAAGCTACCTTTAGATACGATCAGCACATGTTTTACTCAAGGCTCCAGTATAATGCAGTTATAATCTTTTTCTGTAATCGTTGAATAATGGTAACATTACTAAACTGAAATGAGTGAAGAAAGTGAAACATTTTGCAATAGAGTGAAGGAAGTAATCACTTTCTTCACTTGTGAATTGAATAATTGCCTTCTTAATTAGTAATAAGTATAAATTAAAGAAATAATTTGAAGTTGGAAATTAAATGCTTTTAAATGTTTCTTAACATTGTAAAAATTTATTTTAACAAAATAAATTGAAATGTGAATGAATTATTGGTGGAAATAATCAATATATTTTAAAATTTAAATATAATAATAATTACCTTCCTTGTTTATAACCTGCACTTGTTTATAACTGCACTACTTCACAATCATCACTAGTTGTTTTATAACTATGCTTATAACCTTTCACAACCATGCTTATAACCTACCAACAACATACCATAATCTTCACAACATCCTAATTTTGTCCATATTCTGGTTAGATCTGATCATGTATTACACGATTACAGAAAAAATGTAATATTACACTCGTGACAAAAGTAGAATTTACAACTCTCGTGAAATTACCACACCGGCTTCGCTCGTGTAGGTAAACGTTTCACTCGAGTTGTAAAATGATCTACTTTCGTCACTTGTATAATAAATAACTATTGCATTAATGAATTCTTACAGCTTGTTTTTATTAATTGAATGGACGGAATACATCGTTAGTAAATGTTGCTAGTTCACAAGTTCTGTTTAACGATTAAGAAACAAAACGATAAATAGGCCCGGCGAGTTTGTTTTAACATCTTATTTTTTTTTTAAATATATATTCGTTTATTTGCAGCAACATATTTAAATATTACAAGCAAATGATATGAGTGATAATAAGAATGGGTTGATTATTGACTGGAGGTGGGAAGTTGTCTATTAACAATACCCACATTGGAGGGAGCATTTGGTTGTATTATAAGGAGTTATAGTGTGCACTACACGAGAAGATCTCTTGGCCACTTAAGCTTCAGACGTCGTCTTGGGTTTTCTGGAATATGATTAGATGAATGTGATTAGACTAAAGGATTAGGATGTGTGGGAAGGAGAGAGTGGAATTTCTGATATCGGGATTTGGCGAGGGCATGGCCAAAAGGAATGTTGAGGTCGTTATGGAAAGTTAAATTTGATGCGTAAAATGGGGAATCTAACATCTTATTTAATTGTTAATAATGCAATTGAATGTAACCCCGATTCCGATGTGTAAAATTTATTCGAATGTATCTCTTTCGGATTCCAACGTAGTAGAAATTATGGTTTATATTATTATGAAATTTATAATATATTATAAGACCGAATTTATTGTATTGCATTGAAGGCGTAACTGTTGAGACTAATAGTATGTAAGAGCCCCCATATTGTAGTGCATGGTGTCGGGACATGAGCACTGCCTATTTGGTCCAATTTACTCCGAATCAGTTGGTGGCCAGTCGTTGTGTAGCTTCCACACCATTAGGTGCATCTCACTCGCCAGACTCCAGTCCGTCGACAGTCCGTTATGGTGAGTTGACACACATTTCAATCTTTTTTTTTTGTAATTATTAAATGTCCTTATATTTCATGAAATCAATGCATTGACGTATCAGTTACCCAATATCAGAAGGTACACTGTCGAAGGAAACACAACCACTCGCGAACAACAGTCAACAGTTTAATCATAGATAGATGGATTAAAGAATTTCCTGAATTTCAATTTGTTAATGAATTTTGTAACAAACCCTTTTCAAATCAAAGTAATTGAACTAATATATATGCCAATAAATACAGAGATACTGTCTCAAAATGTCTAACCTTAAACCATGATCTGGATTTGTAGGAATCATTGAACAACTTCTAACTTCATCACCTATTAGAACAAATATTTCAGCAACCATTACTACCAACCTATTAGAAAAATGTTTTCATTCCCGGAAGAATGTGGTTCTTATAAATTCATGTCCTTACTAAACTCCGTTTTGGTTTCTTTTGGCGTTATGACAATAAATAAAATCATTTAACAAATACACTATAATTATTATTTGCTCTTTCGAGCATGGTTATAATATTCCACATACTTTCATTTAATTCTTCAATATAAATGTCATTGCGGTAATAATTCAACCAAAACGTCAAAAATAAACATCTTGGACTTCTTACGGTAGGAAATTTAATGATCTTTGAAATATTATGCTAACTTGCCACATTTTTTGCGTTGTTTAGGGCGTAACCAATTTTATAAATCTCAAAGGACTTTGATTTCTAAAAGAATTTTCCAAAAAATATATATCTGTAATTGAAAGTATAAAGCGCAAAAATAAAACATTTAGTACTTTGTGCAGCCGGATATGCGACCTCAAAAACCGGGTTGTAAGTGTGATCAGAGAAAAGACGTTCCTACAATACATTTAATATTCAATTCATTTATATTCATAATACCAATGCTATTTTGAAATTAATCATATTTTCATGCATAATGCGAGTTAATGAAGATCATCAAAGTGATAATGATTTCAGGGTCTACAATTTTAAATTCAAATCTTATAATATTCTTTCCCTTGAAGTTCTCTCTAAGTCTCGACAGCTTGAAATTACAAGTGTAAGAGCCTTAAATTACAAGTCTGTTAGCAGTACTACAACTTTTCCTCCGTTGTAATTACAAGAATTATACTGAATATTGTCCTTTCTTTCTTCTTAGTAACACAATTTATTCTTCAATTACCCGAAGCAACTGTTGCCATGTCTGATTCGTATCTTTTGTAAAGCCTAACTCAATAATAAAAAGAAATAAAACAAATGTAGAAAAAAAAAACACAGTTAAATTGAAACTATAACCAGCCATTTGTCATTAGAACATTACGGGATTCAGTTTCTGACGATTGTGGTACGAAACATTCCTGATGAATAATTTATGATCTTCTATAACGTTTAATTTTTAATTATATAAGACGTATATTACAATTTCTGTCTGTTCTTAACCAAATCAAAACTTACGCCATTACTGCTTTGAGTAACAATTATTGATCATGCCAAAATGTTTACTAAAATGAATTCAAAGAACAATAAATAACTGAATTGAAATTAGATGTACAGTATGGACCCGATTAACCGAGGTTCGATTAACCGAGGTCCCGATTAACCGAGGTGCCAAACATTTAAAAAAAAAATAAAAAAAAAAAAAAAAAGTAGGTGCGGTAACCTTTGGAAGTGATTATGAACCTTTTTAAAAACCCTCAAAACCCTAGGCCGGATGCCAGGTGTTCAGCAGCGGTTTATTGAAAAGGAAGCTCTAAGACAGTCGTTAATTGCCTTCTGAGAAATGCATCTCTGGCACCATGTCCAACCCTCCTTCCCCTGTTCCGGGAATATTGTATTTACATCTCTACTTGTCACAACCCGGCTAAAAAGTAAAAGAGTGGTTATTTCGCTTGAAAAAAAAAATAGAAGCAATTTCATCGCTTGGACAAAGGCGAGTCTTTAAAAAAGTTGCTCAGGATTATGGTGTCGGTGAAAATACTGTCGGTGACTGGAGGAGGAAAACTCTGTTTATCAAAGTGCATCCAAGGGGGCTTCTAACTGCAGATCTACATTGAAGAAGTCATCGTGTGAGCTTTTAGAAGAAGCCCTTTTACTGTGGTTTTGCCAGGCAAGAGAGCAAGGATTCCCGGTAAGTGGTCCAATAATTCAAGAGAAAGCATTGTCTCTTAATTTAATATTAAATTCGCCTAGTAGAAATTTGAGGCTAGTAAAGGTTTGCTAAGTCGTTTTAAAAACAGACACGCGGCATAAGAGCACTCGCCATTTCCGTAGAAAAACGTTCAGCAGACACGGAATCTGCGACCAGATTTATTAGTAATAGTTTTTCTTTATTAGTAAAGTCCGATAATCTATGCGCGGACCAAATTTACAATGCTGATGAGACCGATTTGTGGTATAAAGTGTTGCCCCAAAAAACTCTAACGACGAATATGGAAAAATCTGTTAGTGGTTTCAAGGGTGTTAAAGATAGGGTCACTGTTTTGGCTTCCGCGAATGCAAGTGGAGAGGATAAACTAAAGTTAGTTTTAATCGGAAAATCAGCCAAACCTAGAGCCTTCAAACACGTCAATTTTAATAACCTGCCGGTTGTTTATAAACATCAAAAATCTGCGTGGATGAGTGCTGAAATTTTCGAGCATTGGTTCAAACATAATTTTTTTGTACCACACGTCAAAAATTTTCTTGACGATAAAAAACTGCCTCATAAAGCCCTGCTTCTCATTGATAATGCACCATCACATCCCGACGAGAGCGTCTTAAGCGTGGGCGAGATTAAGGCCATGTTTTTCCCACCAAATGTTACATCATTGATCCAACCCATGGATCAAGGAGTAATTTCGGCATTTACAAAAAGAAGCTCTTAACTACAATGTTATTAGATAACGATAAAGGGCTAATAGAACAACTAAAAAAGATTACAATTAAAGATGTCATTTACATGGCAGCTAATTCCTGGGATTCAGTACCCAACACACATTAAATAAAGCTGGAAAAACTTATGGCCTGAAGTTACCTATAGTAGTCAGCCAAACGAAGAGCCACCAACAAATCTGGAGTTGTGCTCTTTGTTAAAAGATCTTAACTCCCAAGATGTAATGGACTTCGAAGTTACGGATTGGGTCAATGAAGAATCATTAAAGAGATCAGCGGTCCTAACGGAAGATGAAATCATTAATGAAATAATGAAAACAACTAACGAAGAAGAGCTTGAAGGACACGAGGTATCTATCCTCACGAAAGTAAGCCATGAGGAGGGTTTCAACCTACTTGACAGGTCACTACTCTATTTAGAAGGCAGAGGTGATGTGCCTTCATATGAACTGATGATAGTTAAGGAAGTGAAGAGGCACTGCAGCTGCTGATAGAAACAGCTGTTTAAAAACAAACAACAATAAAAATGATTTTTTTAAATCAAAATAGTTTTCCGATTTTCCATTAATTTTTTTTTGTGTCCGATGTTATTTTATAATACATATGTATGTATGTACAGACATTCTACTTCTATTATTAATTTATGATTAAAAAATGTAAATATGAATATAATCATTAAACTCATAGGTAGGTACTAGTTTTTATTCTAAAAACCTTACATTTTCAGCTGGTATTAGTAGGTTCCGATTAACCGAGAATTTCGATTAACCGAGGTAACAGCGGTCCCGATCGACTCGGTTAATCGGGGAGTCCCTACTGTAATTAGTTATACTGCACTTTTTGGTATAGTTAATCTGAAGCTAGTACAGGATAATAAAAAGTTTACAGCCTTCAGGATTCATATTATGTGGTGTTTTCAACCTTTAAAACTCATTAAAGAAAAAACAGTAAATTTAAAACACTACTTTATTCAATTCCAGAATTTATTTATTTTTTAACGGGTTTAATCCCGTGAAATTTAGGTTAGGTTTATAAAATAATGCTAATTAATTTTATACTATTTCATAGACCTTTAACAATATTTGAATATAATAAGAACAACTATTTTGAGTATCACTCATTACAGATGAATATTATTCGCCTGGGGTGATTCACTCCAAAATTTCAATTGCATTTAAGGCCAATTTATGTTCATTCCACAAAACAGATTTTCTTAAATTGGTAAATGGACTAATTATATATGAGACAGTAGTTCGAGAAAAACTATACGTTTGCTATGTTTTTGGTATTAAATTCAGATTCATACTTTTTTTCTTTTAAATAACAGTAACACTCTAACAATGAATTTCAAGAACTTAACTCCATTGAGAGTTCAATTTAGTGGAGTAATATATTTTTCTCCAGAAAACTGTTTTTCCTGAATTTAAATAGCATTTCTGAAAATAAAGGAGTTGTATATTTCTGGTTGTAGAGCACGCAATACTGCTGGCTTAATTTTTGTTTGTTGCTCTTATCTGTTTTAATACGATGAGCGACATTGCTTCGCACTCAATGAATCACCAATTGCTAGGAAGGACAAATTCTCTAATGGATGTTTCATATCTCACTGTACATTCATTTTTGACAAAGAATTCTAATAGGAGTTATTCGTTCTATTATTGTAGTAATACGCCCATTTTACAGTTATTTTTTCTGTCTCGCATAGTACTAATTTATTTTTTATAATTTTTTCGGTCAAGAATTTTCAAATACTCCTTTGCCCAACTCTTGCTAGAAGTGAGCAACTTGAAAACAACCCTCCCCGATAACATTTTAATATAGCAAAAATTTCGTTGGAAATTGCTAAATTTGGATTCCTAGATTGGGGATTTTGATATATTTCGGATTCTATAAAGCATCAGAAATTACATCATTTCACCGTTTAGGCTATGCACAGAAAATCGGCATATGATCGAAGAAGGTTAATTGGGCCATTTATTTCGATGGTAATAGGCTGAAAAAAATATTTAAGCTGCTAATATTAGCAGAAAATAATCTTCCGAGGAGGAGGGAGGGGGTTAAAAATTATTTCAAGTTTAAATAGTTTATGTTTTAATAATGGCTTTCCGTTATTCCATTGCTAGGTTACTTAACGTCGTTCGAAGAATGTATAATTAAAAAAAAAGTATTGAATTATATTAGGTGAACGAAAATCAAGTAGAAACGTCCGTCACGCAGGGGCTGCGTAAACTAAGCAGATTTCACACGTGAAGTTTTACAATACAGAAATTTCACGAGAGCCGAGCAATCAGGAAACGGCCGAACTAGCTCTTGGCGGGAAGCTTTTGGCGGGAAAGTCACTCTCGTCCGTTAACCGGCCAGATTTAATAAAAATGCAAATATCTCGAAAATTCCGGCATGAGTACAACCTCAATAGCTGATTTCCCTCAAGGGAAATCTGCTAAAACAATAGGGACTCTTGAAATAAAATATTCATAAATCATTTTTCATGGCAAGAACATTATATGAATGTGCATATTTCCAAATATGTAATAATACAATATAATTTAAAAATATGTATTAAAAAAAAAATCGATTCTGGCGTGCCTTCATATTCATCAGAAACGTTTAAATAATACGGTTAGAACAGAAATTAATTTCAACGACACCTGTTCATCAACTTAAACATTTTTCAAAACACATAAAAATCAAAATTCTGTGAAACTATAATCGTTAGAAGGCTGAAGTTTCATTGAAAGCCGCAGCAATTAAGTTTGGTTTCTTAGTTGTTAATTCATTTAACCTCCCTAATATTCTTCGTTTCAATTAATTCATAAAGACTTAAATTTAAATTTCTAAATAACATCGAAATTGCGTGTGGATTGGTAGAGCTTTTAGAAGTTTGCGCATTTTTTTTTTTGGTTTTTCAAAATGAAAGCTCCCAGCATCAAATAATTCCAGGCAACCCTCAGAAAGGCTTACCCTTTCCAATAATAATGAATGAAATGACAATACGTTATCAAGTAACAATCGGAGAGAAACATTTTTGTTTCTCCTAGCATTTGTAATTTCGTTACAAACTAAGTGTTTTCATAAAATAAGAAAAATTCTAATTTTATGGTATCCATAACTTTTACTTAGTATATGATAGTAACTTTGCACTAAATTTCCAACTACGATCGTTTTCTATCCAGAGGAATGTTTAATAATGAATAATTGCTATTTCTGCATGAGGTGAGGATATCGAATCAGGATTTCAATAACACAATTCTGTGGTTCCTAAAAATATATTTTTTTAAACGTTTAGAGCTTTCAGCAATTTATATCGCCATCTTCAGAGATATAAACTATAAAAACTACATTAAATAAAGATTTGGTTCAAATTGTATTTTAGGTGAAGTCCTTATTTGTTGAAGTTTTTACTGTTTGTCCCTCTGAAGATGGGATCCACAATATTGTGTTCTTGATAGTATTATTATTTATTACCGTCCACTTTTTGCTTCTATGGCTTATTGGAACGGGTTATCTAAGGGTTACCACTTTTTTCCTTCAGTATGAACGTCTACAGACCCATTTTAATAGAAATTTTAAGAAACACTATAGTGTTATGTACCTTATGAACAGAAATTGGTATAAATTTGACTTTAGTGACCTTCAGAATTTACACCAAGAAGAAAACAGGCCAATAATCTAAAACCCGCAAAGCTAAAGCCTAAACAACCGATTACATAACAATTAACTTTAGCTAACAAGATGATTAGAAAAAAAAGAGAATGAAAATTAGAGCTTTATAGCAGATGGGAGAATTAAGATACTCGTTACGGAATAATTTCTTTCTACCTCTAAATGAAATGGACTAGTGAGCCTCCCTCTCTCTCTCACTCTCTCTCGTCTTTTTCTCTCTCTCACTTTACCTTCTTACTCCCTCGCTTGCCTTAATGAATTCTACTAAAAGTAACTGTAAACCATTTTATTAATTTATTTTTTGTGGAGCTTATACGTTTAAATATATTTTTTTTTCTTTTTATCTAATTTATTTTAATCTCTAATTACATAGGCTCAGTCATTAAACATCTAAAAGTCATTAATATATATATATACAACACACTATAATCTACAAGTTCTACACACTACTTTTCACTTATTTCCTACATTAGCAGGGTTTTGACACTTTAATTTTATTTATTATTATTATTTTTTTTTGGTTTTCCTTTCTCCTTTTTTTTATTTATTCATTTTTTGGGGTTTCTCTTTTCCTTATTTTATTACTATTTTTTTTTCTTCCTTTTTTTTTTTCTCCCGTCGATACTTAAATTTTCATTTATATTATTTTCACCACCCTGATGTTTCCATATACAATATTGTTTGTTTCATATAAAACTGGTATGCCAATGAACCGTGTCAAAAACCACCATAGTTCACTCCTATTCCGTTTCGTTCTATTCGCTTTTTTGTGCACAATTGAATTATGAGTAAATTGCCGGTGTTGTGGAACTAATTTAAATAAATAAAAAAAATTATTTTGATGTTTTAGATCATATTTTTTGAGGGGCTACTACTAGTTTGATTATAACTTTATTTTATGAGTTTATTTTTCTCTTAGAATTCGAGAGTCCTAAACCAAATAATTCAATAACATGGTAATTAACTTTTATGCTCTAATCAAAAGTGTAAAATTTTTTTTTTTTTACGACTATGTTTTGCCTTCATTTCCAGCAGCCAATCCTTTCGAAATTACCGCATTGTTTGCTGGAATCACAACTCACGCACTCTGTTTAGAATAACTTTCCCCCAGCGCTATTTTGCCATCCATGTTGTTTATTAGGGATTGTTATTGCTTATTAACGCCCAATTTATGCTACTAACTATAATATTTCAGGGGATTTTATGCATTACATATGACTCTATACTTATAATATTATTATTTATTAATAACGACGTTTTGCTTCTATGGCTAATGGGACAGATGGTCTACAGGTTACTATCCTTTTCTAGTCAGGGTGGGACTAAGAATTTTATTCAATGAATTCAGCACTAAACTACCTATTACCCAGGAGGGAATCACTCTAGATTATGGTCAAAGCTTTATTCACAAGGCTAGCACGAGCACAATTATATGATGCCAAGATGTGGCTTACATTTGTTCCACTCCTTGCACAACTTTAGCCAATAAATAGATTTTAGCTGAATATCAATCAGTCATAATCAAAATTTAGGGAAAATATAATCATGAGTAGTGCCTTAAAATGACAAAGTTGCCAATAATCAGATTGGCTTCCATTTTCTATAAGCCATGCAGAACATGTGTACTCAATACTGGATGCTTCCCTGAGGTATAACTACAGTATGGCAGTTCTTCTCGGGACTTCGTGAGGCTAATGATGATTGCGGGCTCTGAGGTCACGCGACCCCAGCAGGCTCTAAACTGCTTTGGATCTATTTTACTTATTCACAATTTTGTTCGGCATAGTAATGAAACCAGTTACTTGAAGGTTATTCCTTTTATCTGGGTACAATAAAAAATGCGTCGAGTGAGATGTGTGGTCCCGAGGAACAGTTATTCTGCTTTGAATTCTTATTGTACCTTCAGTTCTCTTGAAGAATTTAATGGTTTCGAATTCCAGTTTTGCTATTGGAAAAATACTTACACAATTTTCAGTGGATTTTTTCACTAGTTGACAGTCGAGAATACATTTTATACATTGTTATTAGCTTTGGAAAATAATGTTGTCCTGAGTTGGGTAAATCTCTCATCCATGTAAAATCACTTGACTATGAATTCACATACCTTAGAACCTATTGCGACATGGCTTTTAGCAGATTTACCTTCAGGGAAATCAGCTACTGACGTTGTACTCATGAAGCGATTTTCGACAAATTTCCTCAAATGTCCATCGATCCTATCTAGCAGATAACGAAAATTATGTTCCTTCAAAATTATATATATTTGTCAATCACCGCTTTAGCTGTACTCTTTCAAGTTCATCGTCTCAAGTTAACTGCTAAAATCCGACAGGGCCCCCGGGGGGGCTTTAGAGGAAGGAAATTCGAAAATGCAAAATATCTCCGTTAGTACACGTCGGATCGAAACATTTTATAGAACCAATCTTGTTATACATTTATTTGCCTATAAATGTTGTTATATGATTGTTGTCACTAATATGAATATTAACCGAGATATTTGAGTTTTCGTAGCTTTCAACTTTGAATGAAAACCAACTCCCACATATATCATAATAACAATAAGCTGTTATAACATAGACTTCTTCATCCTAAGCTTAAATATCAAATATTGTATTCATGAGACCTTTGTTTTTCGAGGTACTAGAAATCTCTCCGTTCTTATGAGTCAGAAAGAAAAATGTTATAGTATTAATATTGTCCTTGGTCTATAATTGTTGCTCTATGCATTTTTTCATAAATTAAAAATGTTTAGTGAGTAAAATTAAGTCAGAATATGTGGCGAGTTCGAGCGACTTGGCAAAGTTGCAAAAAGAGTGAGTTCAATGCTGACATAGGCATAGGGAGATCGGGCAATGTGGAGGGGAGTAATCAACTGAAATGGGAATATAGAAAACAATCATTAATCAAGAAAGAAGTGCTTGGGATTTGGAAACAACACTAAGAGGAGCTGCTGAATAATGGATTCACAAGACGGCGATGAACAACACTCAGGACCTGGGTGGAAATGTGGTTAAGGATCTCTTGGATGTGGAGATGTATTTAGGTAACGAATATGTAATATATTCCATTAATTGTTTGCCTGGTCAGCTGTTCAATGTAGGGACATTGCCTACATGATATGACAGATAGATAAATTTATGTTCAAGATCCGGTGGGAAAAACGGATTCTATACAAATGTAACACAAGCCCCATAAGTCCAATCCTGAATAAAAGCTCCACTAATGACTGTGATAATTACAGAATACGCCCTGGCTCAGTAGAGTATGAGATCATCGAGAATTCATTTAACACTAGAAAACAAGATCATTACCTACTAATCGTTCATTGTGATTGTCCATATTTGTAATTGACCGCATGACTGAAATTGAGTGAAATGTCCCCAATCGCCTAATGAAATTTTAATCATGGCGCCCAGCTGTGTCCATTACTTCTGGGCTGAACATTAGTATGTTGCTACTCTCCCTGTAGAATTTGGTGCCCTCCATCAACAGATTGCCAATTTTAGAATGGACATCTCAGGTTTCTCGTTTCATTGCTGCAAGTTTTATCAACCGCTCTACTATCAACTAAACGTTCGGTGCTATTTACTGAACGTATCTCCAATTATTAAAATCCGGTTTTCATTGTTTCTTTCGACTTTTACTTGATATATATATATATATATATATATATATATATATATATATATATAAATCCTCCAAAATCTTACTTTTTCATCGTTCTTGATGTTAACTTCAGCATTTCCATGTAGAGTGATACGAGGACAGAGTAAAAAGGTTTTTTCACGGCTCACTTTTGAATTCCCATTTTTTTGTCGTTATAACTGACGTATGAAAGATATAGTGATCACCTAAAATGAATCAATAACCTTTATGTAAAAATTAGTTTGCCCACAAAACGTTGCATATTTAAATGTAAAATATACGGCTATGAAATACTACCGAATTCTGAGCATGTCACTCACTCATAGAATGATAATAAAAAATATTATTTTTAACTAGTGCACTTATTTAGCTTATTTATAGTGCGACAAGACATGGTTGGACTAGCATCGTGGTACATTTAAAATACTGCACTCTAATTTAATTCCTTTGCTTTATTAGAGGTTAAAATTTTGGAGGAAAATATTATTATTCTTCGGGTAGATTTATTTATTAATTGCCAGAAATCCAAAGCAAAGCAAAATGATATGTTTAGGATACGAAAAGAGTTATTATACCTTTCTTATAATGGTTTTATTATTAACTCTATTCTTCTTATTTTAAGAGCAAGAAGTTTATTTTCTGTATTTTTTATTTTTAGTTACATAATTTCATTAACTTAAAACAGCCAAATGCTGTTTAAAACAATGAGAAGTATGCAACACGTTTATGCTGTAATTAGGAAAAACTATAACCTTGCATTATTATGGCAGTGATCTAGTCGTTCTTCAGGAGTAATTTTCTCTGACTATTCAGTCTCAGTGATACCTTACAGCTATCACCACTATGGCACCGATTCTCGAAAGGTTCTTGGGCTTATTTTGAAACGGTGTTACTCTAAATGTGTGGGCGACATTACAGGGCTTTATGATAATTGGAAGTTATTTTTCCCTCTTTGAGGTGAGTGCTTTGCTTCATGTATTTGTATGAACAATGTATTTGTTATAGTTAGTTCCATTTCAGCGAAGACAAATGTGGAGTAGTGGTGAAAATAGGCTTAGAATGTTATTTATTAACATCCAATTTATACTACTAATAAACGGGTCAGTTACAAATTAACAACTTCTTCCAGCGTAAGGATTTAATTTAATAAATTCGCCTCTAAATAAACTTCTATTGCCCTAACTTAATTCTCACCCTGGCTAGGAAAGGGTGGTAACCTGTAGATAACCCGACCCAAGTATCTATACCAGCAAAAATTGGACGTTAATTAATAATAATAGTAATAAGGAAAACGTTAAGAGCTTCAGGTTGGCTGATTGAGATTCGGTTCTACTCGTTGATTAGAAGCATTCACCATACTGAGGACGATCTAAAGTGAATAATATTTAAATTCAAAGGTTATAAGAACCTGAAAATGAATATTATAAGAAACTAATTTAGCCAAAATATTTGGAGTTGACTTCCACAGTCCAGCTAGTGTAAATTGAACTGAGTTATTCGATGAAGATGATTGTTAAAAAAAAAAAATAATAAGATTTAGAACACAAAAATTTAGGATATAAGATTCTTCTTCACTGTTCACTTTTTTGATCTAATACATATATCATTACATCTAGTAATAATATACTGTAATGATACCAGCCTGAAATTAATAATTTTCGCCTGCAATTTGTCCAAGGCTTCACTAAAGTCTCAAACATTTTGAAAGTATATTAATGTATTGGACTGTAAAATAGATTCGTAGACTTATTTACTAGTGATTTCAATAAAAACTTCAGATCCTTGTGACCCATTTTGATCTGTTACATGTTGCCATCTTTTAGGTAGTTTTTTAATTCCGTCCTCACAGAACTTCTCGGATTTTTGCGCAATGAACTCCTCTATGTGCGTTTTGTAGTCCTCGAGCAAATTAAATTGTTTCCCGTTAAGAGAGTTCTGAAGGGTCCGAAATAGGTAAAAATCTGTTGGGACAAGGTCTGATGAATAGGATGGGTGGGGATCATGTCCCAGCCAAACCGTTTGTGCAGCAGAATTTCCTTTTCGGAAATAAAAAATCATTAAATGACAAAAATGAATTTTTTTCTCTTCCATTTTGAGCAATCATACAACTTAAATATAAGGAATCTCGGTTGAAACTGGTGCACAAAAGCACCTTAGCTAATCCTTTTTTAGTATATGTAAACATTATTGACCAAGTAAACATGATTTTATAAACACACAGAGGATTAAATTGAAATATTGATAAACGCTACGAACGTACAACCTATTGTCTATTGAAATGGTTTTATGTGACTTAAATATTCCACATTAATTATAATAGCAATAATAATACTTTGACACTATATCTCATGAAGAGCCATTCGGCGTTTGTTGGAAGGACACTCCCTACAGTATTCGTGTCATTCTCTGACAGAGCTCACATATTCTTTATTCAAGTGCCTCCCCATGCGGAGTAGGTTTCTATATTAATAGAATATTTAACTAAAGGTTTTATGCCACCAAATAACTATATACACCTCGAATTTAGCACAACTGATACCTTTATCAATTAGAAGGAAATCTTCTAATATCATTGTTACACCTACAACTTTAGTCTTAAAAAACTAAAACTGTGTAATATTATCTTCAAAATTCTGTAATATTATTAAAATGTATTCAGTTTGTCGACCATTTACGACGCGGTGGAGGATAACTAAGAAAATTGTATATATCTTCAACCAGTGAATGAAATCCAATAGTAGTATACAATTTGAATTGTAGATTTCTGCGTCATAATGAACAAAAAAACTAAGAATATTTTCTATTTTTCTAGTAGGAATGGCCACATTTTTTACCATAGTCTGTTCTAAATCCTGATACCCATGTAAATGATTTACGGTAGGACTATGGTTATACAGGCCAATGCTCACACTTTTCTATCAAGCAGTAATTCAAATAACTCACGTTGTTTAGAGCTTAAACAAGAAACTAAAGTATGGAATAATGGAATCCTCAAGATTACATATCTCGAGCTGGGAGATTCCCTAGCATCTACATGCTACCATTTCGAAAGAAATGGTTGGAACTAATCAAAAAAATGTATTTAGGTCCTTCCCAATAGAAGTAACTGGGAGCTAATTAATAATAATCAGCATACAGAAACTACATTTTTGTAGGTTTTCGTTGCTTTGAGAGAATATTTGACTAGCATCGCTTTCCCAATTAGATTTTCCTTAAGGGAAATCAGCTATATATGTCATACTCATGGCGCGATATTCAAAAGATTTCGCTCTAGCGGTCTGAATTCTAATTTGATCGTAACCAAAGTCGAAATATAAGCTTTTCATGCAAAACTAAAAGTTGATTTCGTTAATGGTTGAAATCCAAATTTTTTAACCCCAGTAAAAATTTGTTTAACCATGTACAAAACTTCATTTCATATAAGCAATAAGCTTTTATACTATAATTCACTTTATTACAACCTTACATACCAAATATTGCTTTCATTCGACGTTTACTATGTGTGATACATGAAAATACGAAGCTCAATGTCGTCATCAATTAAGATTTTGAGGTCGTAAATTGAAAATATTTATTTCTTCTAGAACCGCACTCGATATTAACTGTTTCATTACACGCTAGAGATCGTAGCAGTTAATGGCTGAAATTAGGGGTGGCATAAGGGGGATGTAAAGAGAAGAATTTTGAAAATTCAAAATATTGTCGTTATTATGAGTCGTATCGCGAAATGTTATAGAACCAATCTTATTAAGGTATTGATGCTCTACAATTGTTGTTCTTTTTTATAACGCAAGTATTAAGAGATTTATTTGCACTTTCTTGTTTTCAGCCTTCAATGCCCCCCCCCCTCAAAAATAACCTTTTATTCGTTGGCTTCTTATATGGAAATAGAGAATGAGATCACAAGTGTTTTATATCAGAAAGTGGGAAATCTGCTTAACTTACTTAGCCCCTGCGTGACGGACTTCATTTTTTTTTAAAAGATTAATTCATACTTTATAAATGCCAGTCTTGGCGATGCCCGATATTGATGGATGTCTTATTTCAAATCTCACTTGAGACATCTTATGACCAGCTGAATCAATTGCTCTTCCAGGAACCTTTCCAAGCTTAATCCAAAGCGGGCAGGATTAATTCTGAAAAGGAATAGATCCAGCCGACAACTAATCTGATGGAAATATTAAGGCTTCCATAATGAGCCCCCTTTAGAAGGTAGCACAAGATCTCCTTCACTTGAAGTGCTTTAACTTTAATAATCAGCTCTTAGAACAATTTATCTTATCTCGTACCTTTTCTTCATTATAACACGCTTTTTATATTTAGTAAAATTAAATAATATTAAAAGAGGAACACACACACACAGCCGAGATGTGTAGGCGCATACCTTACAATGCTGATCAAGGACAGGCTAGGTACTTAAGTGCCTAAGAGAATCAGTACTGCCTATTCATCAGTTCGACCAACTTTCTCGAGTCCCACTCAACACAGTGATGCAATGGAGGACCTGAAGCAATCACTAAGTCTAGTTAAGGTTTTATTTATGTTGTCCATCATCATTATAATTAACAAAAAATAATTAACTTGAACGCTACTATGAAGCGCCCTCCAAATCTTGATATCTCTCAGAGATCGTCAAAAGATCTTTGCAGTCTGTTTCCTTTAACCGCTCATCGTCGAGTACCTTTTGCATTTTGTTGGCCTTTTATTATGGTGTGATCATTGCTCGTTTTATCCACCCATAAAAACCTACACTGCTAATTCAAGGCCACTCATCCAAGGTTATTTTAATTTAAATGTAATGATATTAGTCTGAACAAGCCGAGTAAAAATATCTAAAGAATAATCCTCTCCTATCTTACTTCAATGCATTAAAAAATTAGTCTTTGAATGGAGTTTGTCGACGTCTAAAAACTTATAGAAAAAAAACCGACTACGTATATAATATAAATTAACTCAAGTAGTGTCCTTAATACTTCTAAAATGTATTTAATTAAAAATGTTATCTATGTTCATAATATAAAATAGATAATATCTTATTTGATATTTAATTTATACAGTTCAGAAGAAACCACAATTACTTATATATTTATGTTGAATATTACAAATAAAAAAAGTGACAAGCAGAAAAAAAACTGATACTTATATTCCAAAATATGGTAGAATTCACGAATTATTGATGTGAGGTTTAATGTCAGATACTCAATGACCTATAGAAAAAAATATTGTATAATATTCTATATTATCTCTAATAGGGGAATGATAGTTATAGAAGACTGACGAATTCCAACTTTATTTGTATTAGACAAGCATCCTTACAGTTTCGGCATGGAGTCTGT
Organism: Riptortus pedestris; assembly: GCA_019009955.1. Classification (NCBI taxonomy): domain Eukaryota; kingdom Metazoa; phylum Arthropoda; class Insecta; order Hemiptera; family Alydidae; genus Riptortus; species Riptortus pedestris. The sequence goes on along the minus strand of CM032229.1, from coordinate 29,307,817 downwards.
CCGCTCATCTGTTACAGTCTTTATATCTCCGACCTAAATTCATGACAATTTCACAATTCTTATTTTCTTTGTTATCAATAGTCACTTCGGCCAAATTCGCCATAATCCTTGGAAAACCAAAAATTGGAGAAGCTTAGAAACTTGTACTCGAAGACTGCTATATTCAGTGACTCGATTGGCCTAGATGAGAACAGTACTTTTTTTAGTTTTTGAATTCTTAAATACCAAAATGGCTGATGTCTCCCGCCCTCTCCAATCAAGCATTATTAGATATGGGCTTATGTCACCTCAACCTTCTATGGCTCCCCAATCACACTGGCCCGCCATTAAACATATACTGTAGGGTCTTGTGTGAATTTTTGATTATGTTTCTTGTCTTTGATGTGACATTTCACATGATATACCTTTTTGGAGCGTTTTTATTCTATAAACTATTATTCAATATTTAAAAAAAAAAAAGAATTAATTACCACATTCAAAAGCAGTCCCATTTGCGGAGCCAAGATCACAATGTTTTTTTTTTACAGTTCTCTGCCTTCTAGCCGTTTTAATAATAAAGACAAAGCTTCACCATCAAAATAGAAAAAGAAGCCACACTTTCAGAAACATTTACCAAACCACCCGACAAAAAATGTAGTCCTTAGTGGTTTTTTGTTCTATATAAAGTATCACCATATACTTTATAACATATGAAACATTATATGTATACAACTACTTTTTCAGAGGAAGTACGGTTTAGGAAGTAGGACACAATAAATTATTTCCCATACAGAAAGAACCCGAAATCTAGAATTCTGTTAACTGAAGATCTCCTGGTGCTCGGGATACCCGGACCAGTTGAGAACTTCGGGACTTTTTTCTTAAATCGAAATTGGATCAAAGTAAAATGTTATATGGGGAAGTTTAATGGTGCCTACGCATAATATTGGCAGATGTCCAGCTCCTTTGAGTTCCGCATCGTGAAGTAGGTTAGGAGCTCCTTCAAAAGGAATAACTCAGATCACCAGGCACGATAAACAATAACGCGTAAAACAATAAAAATGATGCCTACAGAATCCATTTACGACACAAAGTACATTCATGTGCTTTTCTCTCAAATGTTTAGTTCGATAATAATTAATAACCCACTAAACGTTAAAACCGCATCTTCTGAGTTTGGAAAGTAGGTGAATTTAGGAATATGAATTCAGTGCTATAGCTACTTGATTTGTATAGTGTTCAGGCACCTGAGAAACATATAGAAGTCCAACTTTCAAACTCGCAATTTGTCAATGTCATTTCCCGAAATTCAAATGTGTAAGGGAGGAAAATACACTAGGAGGCTTACTGAAGGAAATTCTTGCTGGCAATGAAAAATCCATCTCAAGACTATTTAAATACTCAGGAAAATCAAATCTTGTCAAAAATGTTTAAGTAAAAACCTCCTAATAACCAGCATGATAAATCAGACAAATAAATACAAATATCTTTTTGTTTTCTTCCGTCAGTAACCCCCTCCCCTTTCTACTCATCAGTTTTTTAGATACAAATAGAGAATATGTGGTGAAATGAGATGACAAGTGTGCTATACGGACTTATATTTCAACTACTGAAATTGCCGATTTCTAAAAGGAACATCCTTGCTGATATGTAGTTGTTGCTCCCTAAGTGGCTTGCCTTAAGTTAGAAACCAGCAGTGACTATGGATTCTTGATTACCCCTTTGGCGTCGAGACTTCGACAACGACGGAATCAATAGTGGAATGTTAATAATTTACATTGTCGCGCGAACAGGCTGTCACGGAATAAATGGTCAAAAACAAATCAATAAATTGTACTTGAACTATCACTTATTTTATACTTTTTGTCCAAAATATTGTGCATTTATAATTGAAAGGTCTTAAATAAGGAACAGCATAGTTTGTAGATCGCTGTGTTTTTCAGTAATTTTAGCCTCCATTCCTTAGTTCTTAATATTGCTGCAATGTGTTCGGTTATTACTTGTCCTACTCCACCTCCCTAAAATAACCATAATTGCAAGGGCTCATTATTTCCAAATAAGAAGCTTTCCAAGTAACGGCACCTTTAATGTATCTTTTATCACGAAAACAGAGATTATATCGTGGTTACTTAGAGCAGTGACGTTCAAACGGCAATAGGAAACTTTATTAGAAAATAATGACAACCTGAGCAGTTTAGCTTTTTGCAGAATGTTCTTAAGGGGGATCAGCAGTTGAGGTTGATGACGGGACCTACGTAGGCCATGACGAAAATGATGTCCGCTCAAAACTACATATGTGTGTGTATATATATATATATATATACCTTATTGCAAACTAGCTCAGATACCCGGCTTCGCCCGGGAATTCATTTGAGGCTGAATGGCGATGGTTTATTTTTGGCAAGGCTTTGCACAATAATTTGACATTTACCCGTCCCAGTGTTTAGGGTTAACACCCGTCGATTCTGTGGATTTGTTAATAATAAAATTAATTTTTTATGTAAGACTTCACTGTCCTGCATATTGTCATATTTCCCGTTTCCTGTGCGTTATGCATAGATTTAAATTATTAAGGAGAAAATATTGACATACATATCTGGTAGTTCATATTGAAAAGAAGTGTTGAGCAAATTTCTCTAAATAACAAAATAAACAACTTTTGTTATGTGCATATTTGCCAAAACCCCAATAGGAAATCATTATTATTAATTTCAGGCCTCCCTTATAACCCCCACTCCTGCCCGTCCCTAGAAATGTTAATATGGCTTATTATAAGGAAGGCGTTAGTGCTAATGCACATACCGAGTTTTATTTATTTCGGTTGGGTCTTTTGTCCCAAATAAAATTGTTCACTTCCGCTATAGGTTTTAGCGTATATCTCGTTTATAATTCGGTATACGACAAAAGTGAATATGATAAAAGTTACTCCAAATAACAAAATAAACAACGTTTGTTATGGGCATATTTGCTGAATAAGTAATAGGAAACGAAATATCGCTATTTTTAATTTCAGGCCTCCCATATAACCCCCACTCCTGCCCGTCCCTAGAAATAATGGTAATGCTTATTATCATGAAGGAGTTAGTGATAATTCACATACGGAATTTTATTTAAATCGGTTGGGTCGTTTGTCCCAAATAAAATTGTTCACTTCCGCTAAAGGTTTTAGCGTATATCTCGTTTATAATTCGGTATACGAAAAAAAGGTATATAACAAAAGTTACTCTAAATAAAAAAATAAACAACTTTTTTTATGTGCGTAATTGCCGAAAAACCAATAGGAAATTAAATCTCGCTATTTTTAATTTTAGACCTCCCTTATAACCCCCACTCCTGTTCGTCTCAGAGGATATTAATATAGCCTAAAGTCTAAGTTGGATTAGTAGTAATATACATACCAAGTTTCATAAAATTCGGTTCAGCCGTCACTGCGTGAAAAGGACACAAACAAACAAACAGACACCAAAGCTACAAATTGCAGATATCTTGTCTATGGCATGTGAAACGAAAAGTTATCGTGAAGTTTCGTGTAAAAAATCAATGTACCGACAGAGTTTCCAATTTTATATATATAGAGATGTAATTCTATGAATGTTGTTATATACATGTTTTCTCTATATTGAACATTAACCGAGATATTTCCATATTTTAGCTATAGTAGTCGCAAATTTTGTGTTATCGTTTGCAAACTCGATGTATATGCCTTTCGTAATCGGTAATTCAACGTATCCCCTCGGTTATTATGAGTCGCATCGAAAACTTGTAATCAACCTGTATTATTAAAAAGTTAATATTCTATGAATGTAGTTTGATATATGGTTCGTCTATCTCGGATATTAACCGAGACATTTGCATTGTTTTAATTTTCAGCCTTTAGTAAACTTCCACTTTTAGTTATCGCAGGTTAATAACAACCCACCATGAAGCGGCTTATTTCAAGCGTAAATACTATATATTCTTTCCAATAAACGTTTACCATGTGAGAAACATGCACATCGAATCAAACAATTATGATTGTACGTTCTAGATTCGAAAATGGTAATTTGATCTATACCATAATCGGTATTTATCCATCTCATTCAAAACTAAAAATCATATTCGTTAAAGGATGAAATCGGATCATAAACAGGATGAGTTATTCGAAAATTCAAAATGTCTCTGTTATTTTGATTCTGTTCGAGCGAGAACCAATCCTGTTAAATATTTAATTTTCTACAATTGAAGGGTTTGCTGCAAAAAGGAGGTAGCTCCATCCCATAGCTGTTGGGAGTTGTAAACACCTTCTTTTGCCAAAAAAAACATCTTTTATTTGGTACAAAAAGGATGCAGCTTCAATCGTTATGATTAGGGCTAGGATTTTCATGTAATTAAAAATGCCAAATATGTAAATATATATGTATTGATTTTGATAAAAATATGTAAATAATTATGTAAAATTAGTGAAATATGTAAACAGTGAATAACCTTCTAAAACAGTTTGTACTTTCATTTTTTTATTACAATACAAAAACGGTTTTATTTTAAACATAAAAATACAAAAACCAAAACTTTTTAATCACTGTAAGGAAAACAGTTTGAGACTAAATGCATTTTCAAATTTTCAAACATAAAACTACCTCGATTGGGCCTTAGTATCGACTTGAATCTGCTGAATGAGCGTTCGACGTCAACTGATGTAACTGGAGCGTTTCGGAAAGCGGCTATTTCAGAAGGGTTCCATTCAACTGAACGCTTTGCTGTCACCTCCTTTCCACTTATGATGTCTGCAATCAGCAGCATATCTTTCCAGCCAGGATTTTTTTTAAGACATCTTGTAGTTTCGCGTGGATCCTATTTCCTATTTCTCCTGAGACGTCTTCCATTTTGCGAATCGCTTCATTGACAATTTCTATAGTTTTCAATAGAGGCACATTCTGGGATTCAAGTGGAAGGGATATGAGCACAATTGCAGAAAATAAATGCCAAATTATTTTTTAAATTCGGGTTTTCCAACAAATTCTGAGCTTGCGAAATGGCTGAGGCTGATTTGCCATCCAATTTTGATACGACGTCCTTATTTTGTCGAAATTGATGCAGTAGTACAGAGCAGCCTCTAGCCAAGTTCCCCATCTGGCCCCCCATTTGACAAGAGTGGCACGCACTTTACCACTCACAAATAAACACTAATTATGAAATAGGTTTGGGATGGAATCTCAGAATTGTTTTGTAGGGTTTGGTTCTAAGAAGCAATCAACAGTGGCAATAGAAGGGCCAATTCTTGTGAAAAAATTTTCTTCATGCACTCGTTATTCAGTTTTGTTGTAAAGAAATAGAAAAATTTAAAAATTAACAAATATGGAGTAAAATATGCAAAAATTCCCAAAGTATGTAAGAAATATGTAAATTTAGTCAAATATGTAATAATATGTAAAATTAAATTGGCTTAAATTGATCCCAATTGCGTTAAAACATATACTATGAGTTGATATAAGGTGATATCGAAGTCAGTAGCAAATATGTATTTACATAGGAATCCTAGCCCTAGTTATGATGTTATTTTCGTATTTTATGTTATTCGTTAAAATGATGTTATTTTCTGTTTGTAAAACCAATAATTTTCCTGTCCTTTATTTTCAGTTTTCTTTCAATAAAAAATACATAATAATAGTACATTCTATTTATTTTTACACTTTTTTCCAAGACATAACATATTCCTCCATTCCTCATATTCCATTCTTTTGGGCAAAAAAGAGGTAGCTCCAAGGATCATCCACATACCACCAACATTTGGATGATAGTTTTTGAATGAAAATACTGTTCTAATATGTAAACACCATAATTGAAAGTAGGCAACAACAATATTTTTACATAACATAAAATTTGAATTTTTTAAACGTTTATGTTTGGTTTCCCAAAACTGGAAAAATTGGAGCTACCTCCTTTTTGCAGCAAACCTTTCAATTGTTGTTATATAATTTATTTTCCACATCTCAGATATTTAGCGAGTTATTCTTACTTTCTGGTTTTCAGTATTCAGCAAACCTCACTTCTATCTAGAGGCTACGCCTTATAGTTGCTACGATTCTATCGGAAGCTTCGCTCTTCATATTACTATACTCACCGAAATCCGTTAGTTCTACTCATCCAATTTTTATTTAGAAATAGTGAATATATAAGTACATATTCAGGTGGCCATTAAAGGATATATTCAGAATTAATGTATATATTACGTTTTTGCATAAAATGACTTTTTCTTAACTCGAGTTGTGATAATTTATTCTTGGACGTGTATCATACTTTTAGGAGTTACAACCCGTATAATAATTGCATTTACTCTATACTACCATTTATATATAGGGGTCTCTTTGGAGATGCCGATCTACTTTATGGGATTTTTGTTTTAAGTGCTCATACTCCTAAAAAGGATATCAAACCCAACGACTCCTACCGACCTTTTAATAAAGTGGAGTAAAGGAAGATGCAGGTTTCATTTTATGATCTCCTGCCAGCGTCTATTCTATTAGTGAATAGATGAACTCTAAGATACTATGAAATGAAATGTCACGAATATCCAAGTCCTGGACGAAGGTCAAATGAATTCATCACTTCATTTGGTTTAAACCATTTGAAATGGTGAATTTAATTGGCTTTCATCAAGGACTTGGTGGAAAGCGAATTAGATCTTTGTTTAGAAGTCACAAATGATTTTTTCCATTTTATCATAAGAACGAAACACATTTCGAGTTTTTGCCAAACGCTATTACACCATTCACTCAAACCCGGATGTTAGTGGAAATTATAAGTTAAATTATGCCAGAGTAACTCAATGCCCCTCCTTCCAAAATGGTGGCAACCATTAAATAGCATATGTTAAATAATTATATATAGACCATTAAATAGCACTGTTGGCACAAAATAAAATAATTTAATATTTCAAATTCAACTATTTCCTTTCGTTATCTTTTTGCCCTTGACTCAGCTACTCTCAAATTTGGAAGGAGAAATGGCTGAAGGTCAATACATAGATGAAAAACACTTGAAATATTTCCACGGATTTATTGTCCTCTACATGTCCTCTGTAACACCTCTTCAGGAGTATCACACTAAAAAGATTTGAGCTTGTCTCCCCTCTATCTCTATTTTAGCAGATTTCCCATAATGGAAATCAGCTATTGAGGTCTTACTCTTGACGCGATTTTCGAAAAATCTTCAAATGTCCATCGATCGAACTCAGGAGATGACGAAAATTAGGTCCGTTCAAAATTTTATATATATATAGACATATATTTGTTAGTCTTGACGTGACCTCCGAGGTAGTAAGGTCGAATCTTTTTATAACAATGTATTGCTTCTGAAGAGGCATCATAGGGGACGCGAAACATGTAGAGGACAATAAATCAGTGGAGATATTTCACATGTTTTTCGTCAATTGACCGCCCATTTCTCCTACAGCGAAGATTGAATTGAGTCCCTCTATTCGATGATACTCAAATTTTGGTAACCTCCCCTGTGTCCACAGAGACGTGAATCGTCCAGTTGAGATAACTACTTTATTTCTAAAACTTCGCTACCTAATTCTTATTGCACCTAAATGTCTAGCTCATATTCTCTTGGATATACAGTATTAATTAAAAAGAAAACATTTTCTATACGAAATTAAATAAACAAAACGAAAAACGAGCTAATCGAAATAATTAAATTTTAAACGAATAATTATTAAAATTCTTTTTCTTGTTATGAATATTTCTGTAAGGATATAATCCCCAGTGAATCAATGGCAATTGATACAGCTGGAAGTGATAAGATGACAATCCCGTGCTGACCAAACAAGTGTTTGTTTCAATAAGATTTCCTTACAGCCTAAGAACAATCTATCAACTTGGAATTCACTCGAGTACAGGTGACAGGGAATACAAAATAATAACTAGGACTGTAAAACTATTTTAATCCACATTTAGTGGGGGGGGGGGGGTTATTAGTGGTCATAGATATCAAGGTATGTGGTATAATATTCAGTTCTGGGTCCTTCAAATACATTACAAGCAGAAATATCAACGTTTTAATTATAATTATTAAGCACTTCAGGATTAAGGAAATCAGCTATTGAGGTTGTACGCGATTATCGAAAAATTTCCTCAAATGTCAATCTATCCTACCTAGTAGAAGACGAAAATGAGGTTCGTTCAATATATATATAACTCAAGCGGTCGCAATTTTTTTGTTTATTCGTTGCCAAACTCGATTTATAAGCGTATTATGTTAAACAAGTTTTCAGTCTTCAGTAAACCCCCACTCCTATTTATGTCATATTGACAATAAGCTGTTATATCGTGAATCATATTATTCTAAGTGTAAATACTAAATATTGTTTTCATTGAAATTATATTGTGTGAGGTGCATGCAAATACGTTGTGTGATGACGTCATCGTCTAAGATTTTACGCTCTTAACACGTAAGCGCTTTATCTATACCATACTCAATAATTAGCCTTATCAGACCACGCTACATATCAAATTTGTTATTGGTTGAAATCGGACCTGGATTAGGAGTGGTTTAGAGGGGTGGGGGCTCAAAAATTTAAAATATCTCCGTTATAATGAGTCGCATCGTAAAATGTTACAGAACCATTCTTGTGAAACTATAAAGGTTCTACAAAAGTTGTTCTATGCAATTTTTTGTAACTCAAGTATTAAGCGAGCTATATCTTTATTTCATGCAGAGCTGGCAGTGATATGAGATCATTAGTTTGTTATACCAGCACGTAGGAAATCTGCTTAGGTTACGCAGGTCCTGCGTGAGGGACTTTTAATGTAGTTTGGGCTTGAACTCTATCAAACACTACACATCAACGACCAGGGCACACTGAACATGAATAACGAATATTGTCCGATCATAACACTGATGGCTATAGAATGACTGACAGACGAATTTCTATCATTCTAGAGACTGCAAGAATCCTTTATGTTCTTCAATTATTCCTTCAAATGTTGCCAACTATAATGTCTTTATCTTAGACATAAATCCAAGTATAGACTCTTCGTTTCTTTTTGAGTATGTTTGATGAAGATTTATGGCTTCAAATGAAGATGTGAAATTGCTTTATTTTTCTCAAAACCTTGAGAGTGATATCAGAATATTATTACATATTGGCAGTTCCTTATCTTATATAAACACTTGTAAATACAATTGTAATCACGGTCATAAGAACATAGGAACACTTGACGAGACCTAATATCTTCCTTGTGTTTCATAAAGAATACAAATATCTTTTCGAAATAATCTTATACGCTGTTTTTTTATTAACGCAATTGTACAATGTATAATAAAAGTTCATTTTACTATCTTGTTAGCTTAAAAAAATAAATCAAAAGTTTTATTCACTATAAATGCTTTTGCGGCCAAAAATAAAGTCCTTTACATTGAGCTGGAAGAAACAGAGATATCTTCCTAAACGTGCAATTGGAAATGCAGAGTTCTGCCAAGTTGGCTGTCTCTGCTCGTCGACAGTAGTGCCCCAAAGCCATAGTATTAAAGATCCGACGTAGGAACATTATTAAATAATAGGAATTTTAATTATTATCATTTATTATCGTCCACTTTTTGGTCCTAAGGCTAATTGGGGCGGGTTGTCTATAGGTTACCACCCTTTTCTCGCCAGGGTGAGACTAAGGATTTTATTTAATGAGTTCGTCACTAAATAATTTCCTATTGCCCAGGCAGGAATCGAACTCGCCACTCTAGGCTTACCATGTGAGATTACGCTTTAAACATGGCTAACCTGAGACCAGAATTTTAATAATACCATTCGGATATTTTTGATGTTCAAAATATATATGTATTTATATAGGTATTATCTGACGTTAACTATAATTAAATTAATTAAATTGTGCTTTATTAGTTTATATGGTTGTCAGTAATTTTGATATTTTTAAGCTTAGACAATTTGTAAGACTGATTTTAGTAATTTTAATTAGTTTAAAACATTTCAAATTAAGTTTTCTTCTTTTTTTTTTTTTTTTTGATAAATCACATGGCCTTCAACATTTTTCTTTTTTGTTTTGTTATTAGCACCTGATGATGACAAGTTAGTGCCTAAAGGCCTTCTGCTTTATTAAATAAATAGGTGGGAAAACTTCCAGTTATTAAGACCTGTTTCCCACATTCTGCAAAATACGAATTAAAATATGAAGTAGTCTGTATGATATCTCATAGCTTCAAACAACCATGTATATAAGTGGTTTAGTTCATTGATAGTGCATTTAGCCTACACACTAAACCGATTTCGATATTTGCTGTAACTGTGAGGTTGGCGTGCTCCTATCTTTCATCTTTCTTTGCCGAGTGCTTACTCAGCATCGAGTGGCAATTGAGGATCACCGCGAGTGAAGGAGTAGGGTAATTTGGCAACTCAGTGGAGATGGAATAATAAAACCAATAAAACATCTTGAGGCCTCACCAGTTATTATTTTGATTAAGTATGTTTCATCTTTCAGTATTGCCTTTCTTTCAATACTACAACACAAAAGTATTTTATTATTATTTATTACTGAAACATTACAGAAACAGGACAGGATTTTTCATATGTACAGATCGCTCGAAATATACAGACAGTGGCTCAGGTTGGCCATGTGTGATAGCGTTGAAATTAATCTCACATGGCAAACCTAGAGTGGCCAGTTCGATTCCTGGGCAAAAAGGAATTTATTTCGTGACGAACTCACTAAATAAAATCCGTGGTCGCACCCTGGATAGTAAAAAGGTGGTAACCAGTAGATAACCCGTCCCAATTTGCCATAATAGCAAAAAGTGGAACGTTAATAAATAATTAATAATAATATTCATTTGCTATATGTATATAAATGTTTAAAAAAAAAAGAAGAATAGGAAAAAAAAGCTCTGTGAATGTTTTTTCTGCGAATGTAATTTTTTTTTTTTTTTTTATGGTTTCGCCTTTATTTTTATGATTGTCTTTGTTTATCCAAGAAAGTATTTCTTTTTAATTTCGAAAAACTTGTTACTAATTACATTTAATCAATAATAGTATCATAAAATACCTAATAGAGATTAACACAATTAAATAGCTAAACTCCAACTGATTGGGAATAATAAGCAATTGTAAATAAAGATAAATAAAATATCATCTCATATTCTATTCTCTACTTTCCCCGTAGTATGTAAACAGGATATTAAGAAGTTTTTGTGGTGTTTTATGATGCAGTTGTTGAAATTATATGGGTATAAGTGATATCCAAACTCCCAACTTTTCACAGTTCAAATATCAGGTTTAGCAAAAATCAATCAAAAATTGCGGCGTTAACAAACATATATTTATAAATTTAACAGTCGGCATTGAATTTACAATATATGCATCTACTGTCAGTTTGAAGGAATTTTGTGAAAATCACGCTGTTGGATATGCCATTTAATTATATATTTTATTATATAACCTAATGTTTTTTCAGCCAGAATAAATGTAGTTGTTGTACCGTTTTTATTGTGGTTCTCAATATCTACGAAATCTAAACATCAGGAGGATAGTTTCAAGGAAGAAACACGAAATCAGGGAATATTTAAGTTCCGAATTGATGTCTTCGACCTGGAAACTGAGGAATGGAATTATTACTGCTGTTTAGTTGGGGAGGAGTATTGGATGTGATATTAAATCATATGTTTTCTTATATATTACCTAGTGTTTTTGAGCAAGAATAAATGTTGTACTGTTTACATTGTGGCTCACAATATCTAAAATGACCATAACCTCAATAGCAGACTTCCCTTAAAGGAAATCTGATTAAACTGAAGTACTATTACTATTATTATAAGTACAAAGAGGCAGCCAGAAGGGCCCAAGTAAGATGGAACTTGTGGGGAAATAGGCTTTCTCTCCTTCAGGCAAGGAAAAGAAACCCGATGACAATAAGATGCCGTCCTGACGTAAGGGGATCATGATCTCATTGACAAGGTAGGCATTGTTTTACTAGCTATTGATGATATTAGCTAAATGCCCCTGACAATGATACAAGAAGGTGAATCAGGCTTTCGTTATACCATCCTACGAAGGTCCTTTGTGCAACGATTGCCTCTCCGTCCACCTGTTGATTCTTTGTCACAATATCCATAATAACATTGATAAAAATGACTCATGTTATCTATATTCGCTAATGGCGTGAAAAATTTGTTCTTTGTTCTCTGTCCAAGAACATTATTAATTTATTATTTATTATTTGATTAATATTCCATGGGATTACTGCATCCATTTGAATTCATATTTTACTTCAAATATCCGTTCGGAAGTTCAGATAATTATTATACATTTTAAATTTATTTCATAATTTCGTCATAAAACACATAAATCCACAAATTACTAATGTTCTACAATTTGTTATTCATAATTAGGCTAAAATGAAATAAGTTAACTACTTTAACTTTATTTTGTTAAAATAAACATATTGTCGTTTTGCTGGAATTTGAACCGGATGTTCTATATAAAATGATTTTTGAAACACTGCATTCATCACAAGCTATTGTTGAGATTTTGTTACATATATATTTATTTATGTTCAAAATACGATTTATTATGTTAGGAATCTGAGGGATAAGAATTATATAACTACCGTAAACATACATCTTCACTAAAGAGTTTTTTTTTCTTGTTTTTTTTTCAATCAATTAGTTTTAAAGTTGAATTTAAATTCATAATTCAGTAGCTATTAGTCATGAGGCATTTTGTGCAACCCCAAACCACCATTATATTAGCACAACTGCTTTATACTTGAGGTAAACACCTTTATTTCCTTCTTGAACAAAATCCTTAAAGAGTACCAATTTTTGCATTAACTCTAAATATATAAATCTATTTACCTAAATATATAGGTACGTATGAATATATTTTTGGAATCCTCCCCCTTTGAAAGTATTGATAGATATTACAGGACATTTTACGTCTAAAGAAAAGGTATGAATAGCTGTCAATAACATTAGCTCTTAATAAAAGGGGTAAACCGTAGATGTAAATGATTCTGAACTCATTGCAGGCTCCTACCATACTAAACTGGTGATAATACTCATAGAGTTTTAATTCTTAAAATTTGAATAATTACGATTATGATGCTTTAAATAAAGCACTTTACAATGGCATATTTTTAGCAGAGAGTTTGCTATAATTTAGACCGAATCTTTATGTATATTATACGTTTTTTTTTCAATGAGTGTTATCTAATTATAAAAAACTGCCTAGGTAAGTGGTTAAAACCGAGGGTGGGGGTTTTCTTGTTCTAACTTTAGTATAAAACAAGAGTACATCACATTTTTAGGGCGATTGGTCAGATTGGCACTATCGGTATCTGGCTCATGAAAGACGCGAGGTTGCTCGTCCTCGCCATTGTAGATCTGACCAATCGCCCTAAAAATGTGATGTACTTACTCTTGTTTTATACTGAAGTTAGAACAAGAAAACCCCCTCCCTCGGTTTTAACCACCGATGGCGTATTTTGGAAATTTTAGTGTTACAAAATTTATCTCGCGTCGTTCATGAGCCAGATACCGATAGTGAGCCAGACGACTACTAAATTAAGTTTATTAATATATTTTCGTTTTCCGACACATAATTAGGACTGAATATTAATATTCAGCACTACACTAATGTAATATTACAGTATGGAGGGAATTGAAGTTAACCGGATAATAGCTCAGAATTACCACTGCCTAATTGGCTACCTATATTCCTGGATACTTTGTCTTTTAAATAAGATGCTACTTATTCTGTAACCCGATTTCTAGGACTGATGAAGGCTTCGTTAAAGAGACGAAAATCGACTCCTCTATACATCAATCCTTCAAAAGAAAAGACCACAGATATTCTATTGAAAAAATCATTTGCTTCTGAGCTGATAATGATGAGAAAAATAAAAAAATTCAAGATGTTGTGGTTGAACGGAAAATTTATCATTGTAATTGAGTAAGAGTATTGCAGTCTACGAACACACAACATCGACAAAAATAGATACGAATGCAATTAGATATTTACAGCGCTTCAAATATGAGCCGTTGTAAAATGATATTGCCCCGTCAAGCTATGCAGATGCACACGCCAATACTAGAAATATGGCAGACTAAAAATATGATATTTGAATGGGGTTTAATATATCTCCCGTTACCTTGACGAGAGTTCTCAATGTCTATGTTACAACGAGGGCAGGTGGCGGATTTGACAAGTTATATTAAGAATTTGATCTAGACGATAATTGTTGGAATAGAGGTCTTCAGTGCTTTTTCATGTTGTAAAAAATTAAGATACTGTACACCTTTGATTAATGCAAGGTGATTTAATATGGAAATTAAAGCTAAAAAAAAAATAATTAATTTATAACTCAGATTAGTTTATACTTAGCAAGGGCTGTGAGAACGAAGCAGTTATCCAATGTGCTGGAATGATACTGAGATGACGTCATCTACTTATCCAATCTTTATTTCAGCTTTAGTAAGAACCTCTGACTAAAAGGACTTTAAATAGGAGCTGGGCACTCAGATATTCAGTGATAATAGTGCTAACTAAAACGCGCATACCAATTTTTAGGAAGTAGTTAATTTTTGTGTTTTTGACACATACGTGTCCTGGCGCTGCTTATAATGCATTTGATAAGCCTAGTCGTGGGTTCCATTCCCGTGGCAATATGGATGTATTCTTACTACAACTCTGGCTATAGTAGATTCTGGAAAACCCTCTCGTTTGGCCGACATAAAATGAAGTAGACATCAATATGATATTACATGTTTGGAACATTTACGTTTTCTAATATGATGGGAGTGCTAGAGCGTATAACATAAATTGACCGGAAAAAATTAGATTTCAAAAATGACAGAGGATACATTTTTTCTCGCAATACTGACAAAACTACTTCAAAGTTGTAGTTTGATTATAAGCAGGCTACTGAGCAATATTATCCTCGAGTGCAGTTCTATACTCTTTTTCTGGTTATCTGAAATGTTCGTTAGGACCATGCAGCCGGCAACAAGAAACCACTCTGTCTTAGTCCCTTGAGGGGTGTTGTTTCTTGGTCATTTCCGTTCGAGGACTTCTTATAGCAATTCCAAACTTAGCCAGTAAATACAACACGGAACCCAAATTTAACAGCTGACGAGTTACATCCCCACAACGGATTAAGATTGTCTTGCTTCGTTATTCAATAGGTCCTTCATTTACAGACAAAAAAAAATGTTATCTTAGCATTAAGGTTGTTTTTTAGAGAATTTCTCTTTAATCCTAAGGACCGTTTATTTCCCATAGGGCTCGAAAACGACTTAGGCCCACATAAAGTGCCAAGAGGCCTATTCATTCAAATTCGTGTGTGTATGTATTTGTATTTGTAGATATTATATATACATATATATGTAGGCGCTCACGCACACACACACATTCATGTGAGTGTGCGTGTGTGTGCATTAATGCAACCACTTTTTAACGGAAATACAATTATTGAAATTTGTAGATCTACATTCCTTAATCAACAAAATCGTTTCGCGTGAGGGGTCTTCTGCTCATGGGAACGAAAATACAAAATTTCTCCGCATCTATTAGAAATAGGTTAGATTTATACATTATCAACATAAACAATATAAATTACGAAGTATGTTCTACAAGATATTTTCATTCTGCATCAACGATAATCCTGGTTTTGGGTTTGATATTTTTAAAACCTGCATATATTAATCTGCCTACCTAAAACCATAAATACTTCATTCACTTTATTTTAAAATTGAAGGTTTTACATTAATATTAGCGAATTTTCATAAAAATACTGATATGTTCAGAGGCAATTATGTTGTCAACACTTCGCGGAGAAAAGTGATATTCTCTTTGTAGTTAGCACGTTATTCCATTACGGAGAATTATACAGTTGTTTTTTTAATTTTGATTCGGGTTTTCCCCTCTTTAAATTTCCTATTAAATACTCATAATATAATATTATTAGTCAACTTAGATTATTTTGGTAGATGTTTTAAACTAAAAACCTATACTATAATTGGATCTCACTGCATTTCTTCAGCGTATACTAACATAGTACACACAAATAAATTCCTTCGCATTGAAGTATGGTACATCCTATCCTATTTATATTTATATTTCTTTTTATATTAGTTATATTTCTAGGATAACGTTTCCAGTTCCTCTGTAATTATTAATAATTGAACCTCAGTTCACAATAAATATGTAATGTATTCATTTTTCTTTAGGTAATTGACATATAATTAATTAATTTTATTCATTGTGCTCAAGAAAACATCCTTCAGACATGAAAAATATTTTCCGTTTAAAGTAGCTAATAGAAATTAAAATTGCAATCCATATAAGTGTTATTGATGGTAAAGTGGTTGACAGACTAAATTCCAATAATAAATAACAAAATCATTAAATGAATATTGATTAATCCAATTTCAGAAGTGAATTAAAAATGGAGCCAATCATGAGATTTAACTATCTACATTATTATTGAAAGAGTGGTCGAGAATTACAATTATTTTAATCTTCACTTACAAATATACAACTGAAGGATAAATATATTAAAACCTGACCACTCATATGCACACCTGTATAAACATAATTTAGAAATAAATATGAAATTAAGTAATTTTAAGATAAAGTGGCTGATGTAACATATTTTACATAACCAATGAATAAATAACTACTCACTGCAGGATGTATATTATCCTTTTAAATGAGACCAAATAAAATTATACTGTTAGATTATGATTTCGGATAATATAAATATTACAATATAAAACTTCGCTAACTGCAAAATATAGACGGCCTATATATGTGCTTATTTACTATCCTAAAACTTTTCTCACGGTCAGCACAAAAGTTCTGTGAGATATAGGCCTCCAGAAATCCTTTCTCATGACGTTCACTTAGTAGATAACTCATGATCCTAACTAACAGAAAACGAGTACATTTCTTTTATATTTATTGATATATATGTATATAAAAGTCCGTCACGCAGGGGCTTCGTTAACTAAGCAGATTTCCCACGTGAGTCACGTATTTGCATTTATCTCAAAACGTAAAAGTTCAATGAGAACAATATTTGGAATTTAGGCTTCAAATAATGTGCTTCATAATCAGTGGCGGCTCGTAGCTAAAATTAGCGGGGGTGCTGCTCCAGAAAATTTTCAGCCTTTGTTTGAAAATTGTGTAAAAGGAAACCCACATGTATAAAAAGGAAACTTTATTCAGAAACTTGATAAAATCCTAAAAGAACAAAATCAACATTTGTTACTTACTTTAACCTAAATTGTTACAGTTCAATCTTAATCTATTCAGCACGCCAGGGTCGGCACTGAAAATTATTGAAAACAAATATTTATTAATTCAAAGAATATTTAAATGATCTTTCGCATGCAGTATTTTCATTAACGTAGTCCAGTGGATTACATGCAATGTTTAATTACCTCAAACTATTCTACATTGACATACATTTATCAAATATAAACATATACTTTTAGTTATTAGATTTAACTTTTTTACTCAGCTATTAGTATTATTCTAAAGACTAGGAGGAAGCTTTAATTGCATTATTACAGAGAATAAATACATTGAATAGTGGAATCTATTTGGCGGGTATAAGAAGTTCGATGGAGTGCCACGTGAGTGCGGTGCAGGTGGCTTGAACAGCTGATTGTTCAGGCAGCACTGGCTGCTTGGCGTGAAACCAAGCTGTTACCCTCTTGTATGTTACTTCTATTCTTTAGTTATGTTTTAGTCGACTCCTCAGTTAACAGTGCGCTATATTCCTAGCTCATCTCAACCGCAGCCATCAGACATTGCAGAAATGGCTTCATAACTCCAATATCAGCCGCAATACCACACTGCATCTCACTGGAATAATAACCTATTTAGCTCTTTATCTCTCTCTACTCTCTTAACTTTTTTTTTTCTTTACTGTAAATTAAAACATTTAATTTGTGATAAATCTTTGAAAAGTATCTGTGTTATTAGTTGTACGTTAAGTGTACTGTAGTGCTTCTGTAATCAGAGGAAAGATATCGCGTATTACAAGTAATTTGGGTTGAGTGTTTTGGTTTTATCTACCATTGACAATAAAAGGGGATACCTTCAAGATAAAGATATCTTTCTGTCAATTGTACTTTGTATCGGTGTGGAGTTGTAATTCAGATGTCTCCAGAGTCATACTAGTGTGATACTGTGCTCCGAGCAGGGTAGGACCATGTCGACCACCAAACTGCCTACAAAACCCATCGCTAGAAGGGTCAGAAAAATAAGCAGGGTGAGTTTCCGGTAGTTTTATTACATTATGATTTTTTTCTTTTTATCTTTATTATTTTCGATTGCATATTGTAGTGTAATTGGAACTTCTGACTTTGAATTTTTTCATGCGCGAATATATATACTCATTTTTTTTTTAATTCATTATATTTACTATTAATTGATCATATATGCATATTTTCAGAAATTATTCATATAAACATTCCATTAAAAAAAAAATATGTGACTATATTGTCAAGTGATATACATAATTTACCTTTATCGAATAATGCTGATTCTGCTTTATCGTATCATTAGAATTCTGCAATTTTAATTACTAATCGTGTTTAATGAATGCAGCGAATTCCATCACTGCTATATTTGCCTTTTCCATTTATTTAAAGGCCAGCCTTAATTTGTCTTAGCCACGCTCGTAAAACATTAGTTTAAAATACAGTCGTGTCTTTCCATATGATTAACAAAGTAAATGTTAGTATTGCGTCCGACAAAAATATCTGTCAAAACTATTCCCACAGTTGCAAAATCACCGTGACCTCTTGATCGAGTTTCTTCACAAACCCATTGCAATTTCAACCCAGTCTTTCTTGCTGCTCCTATTAATTTATATCTCTTTTTTTGGGGACATCTATTGCTTACAATTCACATTTGTTGCATTATTTAATTAATTAAATTTTAGCGAGAGCAACTATAGTTGTATGGCTAACTGTTCATATTTTATCTATTTTTGTCAGTAGTTATTTTAGGTTTCATAGATATTTATTATCTATTTTGATTTTTACAATGATTAATATAGTTTTATGACTGCATAATTTTATTTGATAGGTTGATAAAGCCAAAATATTTTTCCCTCGAAAGATATCTCCTTTTCGAATACTGTTCTCTTTGTATATGGTTAAATAAAAATTAACTAGACGTTTATAATTGCACTTTATATATGTAATTTGATGATTCCATTTTAAAAATATTCTGAGTAAAAACTTCTAATTACTTTTATTTATATTTTTGCATCAGAAACTGCAAAAAATTATAAGAAACATCTTTTATTAATAAAATACGTATTTAATGATAATGTGTAAATGTCTTGTAGCTTTTTTCGCTAGCTGACTGTTCTAAGTGGCTGAAAGTATTGTCAAATAAAGATTTCTACCAATAATAAAATGAGGTTCATACTGACACTTCATTTTACCAAATGAGCTACATAGTTTAATAACTAACTCAATACGGAAGTCACTTTGCATTTATAATATTTTCTATTATAGTTTTGTTATTCTGACCCAATTATTGATTTCTACTTCAAATTCTTGGCGGCAGGGTTATAGTTTTTATTAAAAACTTCAGAGACCCTATTTTACCGCTTATGAAGTGCTCCATAGGCTTACTTTTTGAGTAGAAACACAATAAACTCATTAGGAATTTATATTATATATTTAAGTTTATATTGATAATGTTTAAATTCAAAAATCACATTGGAACTGCTGACACAAGAATAAAATGCGCCATGAAATAATTTTGGCTACATAACAGAGGGCGTTTCGGTGCTTTGGATTTATCATTTGGTCTTAATACGCTCGATAAACTGCAAATCCGTGGGTTCGATTCCCGCTTAGGTAATGGGAATTTATTCAATAGTGACTAGCACTCTAAATAAAATCCTTGGTTACATCTAGGCTATAATCGGGTACTATTAAACCCTTGCGCTTAGCATGCAACTACGTCTAAACGGACGTTCATTATAAAACTTAAATAAATAGTTACAAATAGTACATCACATGACGAGCATGTGGGAAGAACATTACTAGACATGCAATAGACCGAATTTTACCTGACTAGTTACACCCTGATTGGAGTAACGCAAGCACTGCACATGAATGAAACTCTAAATTAGCGAGGTGCTATTCATTTTCACGATATATATATATATAAATATTAGATTTAGAAGTCTCCATAACAAATATGACGAATATGGATAAACTGTAGTCCAACGCTTGGACGACAAGTAAATATTTGCTTACTGACTTTGGAATGTGACCATACACATTCCTACATATCTAAACTAAAAAAGAATTTGCGATGAGGAATGGTGATATATGTGTATATATATATATATATAAAATCACACACACTACTATCATGTGAATGGAAAAGAAAGGAAATACATAAAAGTTGTAGTTTGCATGTGTCCGTACTATAGTATAGGTCTTCTTTACTCAGCTTAAGCAGACGGAGCTCCTCAACAGTTTTACCTTCAACATTCTTCGACTCAACTGAAATTATTGTCGTGCAGTAGGCGACGGGAAGTCACTGCATGTATGCTGGACCCTTCTCCCTTCCCTTGTTCGAGTCCGTCAGTCTTCTTAGGACAACTCATACCCGTCCAACAGGGGTTGTGAATTGCCCTCTAGCAAATGCATAAATTGCGAGACCTTTATTGAAGACTAATGATCTTCGCGATCTGTAATGCCAGGTGTATATTTTTCTGAATTTAGACGGACTTCATTTTTATAATAATCTTAGTAAAATTGGTGGACATTTGAAGAGACTTTTTGAAATTGCTGATTTTCCTGAAAGAGAATCTTCGAATATGAAATATAAGAAAATATAATTAGTGGGTTAACCAAGAGAAATTAATTCTGGACCACTTAGAAATACATTATATTCAGTATTTATAACATGTAAAAAAAATGTTAACGACCACTTTTTAGAACTACAGATAATTGGGTCTGGTTATGTATAGGTCACCACCCTTTTCTAGTCATATTGGGACAATGGAATTTATTTAATGATTTTGTCACTAAATAAATTCCTATTGCCCAGGCAGGAATTGATGTCGCCACTATGGGTTTACCTTGTGAGATTAAGGCCAACGCTTTTATTCACAAGGCTAACCTGAGCCCTTTTTTTAACATTTGAGAATGTGATATTGTATCCAAAGTATTCTTAATTAAATATAAAATAAAATAATACTACAAACTGTAGTCGTTCCTGCAGGCTACGCCTCATTCTCACATCCATGAACAGCCTTTTTCCAGTGACTATCCGATAGTATAAACACCAGGGAAAGTTGACGGAATTTCATTCGGGGCCGAACTTTTTAGAGAGCCATCCCACTGTAGCCTTCATATACAGACTAATGTCAGACCTTGGCCTATTATGCAGACTACAACTAAAGTCACTTACTTGTTATCTTTTGTACTTGGTATGAGATTTATTTTACCCTGATGAATCACATATATGCACATAATACATAAATCAATAAATAAAACGTTTTATATTTGTCTGGTGGGCATTTTAACGGGACTGATGCTGCATGATTATGTGTAGATTAGTTTGCTCCTGAATCGATTAAATGGAACAGCTGATAAGGAGAATCGACATGGTCATTCCTGGTTTTTGTCAGCCCCTCCCCTCGTCCCTAAATGCAGGAGGTGTCACTGAACCCTCCCTGCTCCAAATATCTCTCTCCGACACTCTCGAACCAAACTAAAGCTCCATTAATTCCTAATGCTTGAACTATATCTCTACACAAAACTACCTTGGTCAAAAATAAACGTGGACGAATCTATTGTAAGTTCTATTTCGGGCTTTCTATGTTTAGTTTTCTATTTTATTTTTATATACATATATGAGTTCTCTAGACTTCAAGGATACGTCTTACAAAACCTTCCTAGAGGCAACTTATAATAAATACTGTAGTTAAAATTACTCAGGATTCTTTTCTTTTAAGTAAACATTTCTGATGTGGACACCTCATGCCTTCCTTTTTCCTACTTCCGTTAAAATAAATATATAAAATGTTTGCTATAGATTATTTAAAATTATTTCATTTTAAAGTGGCATACCACTCTCCGGTCCAATGCAACGGAATAAAAAATCATAGAACATAATTGATCTTTTTATGATATACAAAAAAAAAAATGTCCAATTGAAATCTGTATCACTAATAGATACGGAGGAGATAGCAATTTTTTTTTATTTTTCACCCCCTTCTAAACCAACCTCCCCTTTAGGCCCTATCGATCAAATGGGGCCGTGCAGAACTAGGCATTACAGCTGTCCTACTTATGAAATTTCACTATACCTTGGCTAATCGTATTAGTTAATGAGATAAGCCAAAGAAAGTATGTAATCAAAATGGGTTGCAATACTTCCTTTACTTCTTACATACAAGGAACTAAAACGTTTCCAATATAAGTAAAGGTGTACAAGATAGTTGAAACTTATATCGAGTAATAAATAAAAAAATAACGTACAATAAAGCTTATATATAGAGTTTGGTAACGATAAGACAAAAATTGTGACCGCTAAGACACTCACACATACACTCACTGAATATATATAATTTTAAACGGACCTCATTTTCGTCATCTCCTAAGTAGGGTGGACGGACCCTTGAGGAAGTTTTTCGAAAATCACGTCATGATTACAATCTCAATTGCTGATTTCCTGAAATCAGTTATTGAGCACATGGAATATAAACAGTATAACTATTTTTAATAGATATTATTATTCTTAATTATTTTTTTATATATTTTTTTTCATTATCATCTTAATTCATAATCCTTCAATTAAATTATATTAGCAGATTTCTCTTAGGAGAAATTAACTATTGAGTTTGTATTTATGATGGATTTTTCGAAATATCTCCGTTCTTATGCATCGAATCAATAAATTGTATAGAATCAATGTTATTGAAAATGTAATGTTCTGAAAACGTTGTTTTGTACATTTTTTTCTCTATGTTGAATAATAACCGAGGTATTTCCATATTTTAGTTTTCGGTCATTAGCCACCACTCCTACTCGTGTCATGTCAAGAATAAGCTGTTATATCATGAGCCACTTCATTTCAAGGTTAAATACCAGATATGGTTTTCATTTAACAATTACTTAGTGAGACATGCTAATACGTCGTGTGATGGCTTCATCAATTAAGATTTTCCGTTCTTTATTCGAAAATGATTGATGATGACTTGATATTTAGCCGCTTCGTTCAACACTAGAGATCATATTTGTTATTGATGAAAACGGACAGGGAATAGTGGTCATTTAGAGAGGAGGGGAATTCCAAAATTTCCGTTACTATGTGTGCCCCCCCCCTCCTCCTCATCGGTTTTTTTGCATATAATTAGAAAATACCTGGTGAAATGAGATTACAAGTATGTTATACCAGCACTTGGGAAATCTGCTTCGACTACGCAGCCCCTGCGTGTCGGGCTTTGTATGTTGATATCAACTATTGAATTTATGTTAATTTAAATTAATATGGATGTATTATTTATGTTTCTGGGCGAAGATTTCTTGTTTTCGTTTCATAGCTTTACTCCTGAGTGTTATTGATATATGAATTAATGCCGATGACGTCAGAACTGGATCAGGACGTGACTCCAGTGTAAAATGGTCTTATTTACCTGAGACGACCTCATACGACTCTTCAAATATGGTACTGTTTGCCAAGGGTTACCAGCTCCCTCTGGGTTTATGTCAACTCCATTAATATTCTATATCCATCCAATAGCTACACTTCCCACTTCCTTGCCAATCATGGCTGACTAAATAAGACTTGTGCTCGTCGAAAATTTTAGATTTAAAGAATGAATATTCCATATGTTCTGAAATTTTTTTGTGAATAATGAGAAAATATTCCAACTTCCAAATTTAATTCCAACTTAAAGTTAATACTTTTAGCAGATTTCGCTTAAGTGATATCAGCTATTGAGGTTGTATTCATTACTCCATTTTTGAATTATTTCATCAAATATCCATCGATAGCTCCTAGTGGATGACAAAAATGATGTGCGTTCAAATTTTATATATATTTACCGCTCTAACAAAACCCGATACTTAAACGTGTTGTGCAAATATCAAAATCATGTCATTAATGGCTGAAATAGGACCGTAGGGGTTGCGGGGTTTAGCGTGGGAATTGAACAAATTTGAAATATCTCCGTTACTATAAGTCGGATGGAAAAATGTCACATAACCAATCTTATTGAAAATTAAATTATCTATAGATAATTTACATAAATTTTTTCCTTATCATGAATATTAACGGAGATATTTGGATTTTTTAGTTTTCATCCTTCAGTAAAACCCAACTCCCACTCATGTCATTTTAACAGTATGCTGTTATATCATGAACCACTTTCCACCAGCTTATATACCAAATATTGTTTACAAGATCATTTATTATGTGAGATATATGCAAATTCGTTGTTTTGTGACGTCATCAAGTAAGATTTTATGTTCTAAAACAAATCTTTATTTAATATATAGCACACTCGAAATTCAACCATTTCTGTTAACACTAAAGATGTTATTTTTAGTGGCTGAAATCGCATTTGGAATAATGGTATTCTAGGGGGGGGGGATTCGAAAATTCAAAATATATCCGTTGTTACGAGTCGAATCGTAAAATGTTATAGAACCATTCTTGTTTAACTAAAGAAGCTTTACAATTATTATTTTATGCATTCACGGATAACACACGGACATCTCATTACTAGGACTGAACCATCTTTATGTGCACTGTGCAATACACAACTAACTATCAAACACCTACCTACAGACTGCAGACTAATAAAGGACAAGACCTTACCCACCAAACCTATCAGAAGAATCTACTACACGACAACAACAAATTCACTACAAAAACCATGAAACACTTCAAAGAAACACAACTTTACAACCAGATTTAACATTAAATAATTAAACATTAGACTTAATGAATTGAATTTTAATAATAAGAATAATATCCACTGGGGGTAAAATTAACCTTGCTTTTACTTACGACTGTGAATTTTTAATGTTTTTTTTTATTTTTATAAGGTGTCTTTACCTAAACTATTTTAGTTTTATAATAAGAAAAATTGTGAATCGCTTAAATTGCGACACATCTAAATGAATAACTAAAAATATATTATATGCATTTTCCGTAGCTCGAATACTAATATTTATACGGCCTTGTTTTCAGCCCTCAGTAACCCCCCTCTCCCTACCCCGCCTATCCATCGTTTTTTTAATATAGGAATAGAGATTATGTAGTATACAAGTTCAAGTGTGCTATACCGTCACGTGGGAAATCTGCTTAGTTTAAGCCGCCCTGTTTGATGGGCATCGTATTTATCTCGTATGGTGTCTTCCACATACATAATTAATTATTTTAAAGATGAAATATTTGTTTGTATACATTTTTTAAATAAAATAATGTTCGAACAAGCTAATGATATTTTAACTTTTTGTATACCAACTTAGGAAATTCGAGTGTCTTGGGATAGAGGAGGTTGAGAGTATTTGGTTGTTGGGGTTCTAGATTTCGACTCATTAACTTCTGATATGTTTGGTGAGGTAGGATCGTTGGAGCCTTGTATCAACTGCTTTGATTGGATTAGATGGAGCTTGGATGCTTTGTATCTTCCACTCAAGATGACTGCTGTCCATCCGACGGAAACTGGGCCATCTCTTCGATAAACTATGCCTTCTGTGTCTGTTGGCCTGTATAATATGAAATAAATACCTCGGCCATATCTTACGCATTATAGGTCTAAGGTTAGCCGTGGGAATTAAGGCGTTGTTTTAATAGCAGATTTCCCTTAAGGGAAATCAGCTATTGAGGTCGTACTCATGACGCGAACTTCGAAAAATTTCTTCAAATGTCCATCGATCCTACCCAGGAGATGACGAATATATATATATATATATATATATATATATATATATATATATAAATATATATATTTGTCTGTTAAGGCACTAACGTTCCCAATTTTACGTTGATCGTTACCAAACTCGATATTTAAACGTTTTATGGAAAAATAAAGATCAAGTTCGTTAATGGTTGAAATCGGACCAGTGGGAGGGGGGGGGGTTAGAGGGGAGGATTTTCGAAATATTTCCGTTACTATACGTCAAATCGAAAAATTATATAGGAATCAATCTTATTGCAAATTAAATGTACTATAAATAATGTTATATACATTTATTCTCTATCTTGAATATTGGCCGAGATATTTGCATTTTTCTGTTTTCAGCTTCTGAGATGAGATCGGCTAACTTCGGATCTAGTCGTGATTTTCCTTCAAGAGCTAGTTCGGGCCGTTCCCGTAACTGTTTGACTCTCTATTCTGAAATTTCTCTATTGTAAAACTTCACGTGGGAAATCTGCTTAGTTTACGCAGCCCCTGCGTGACGGACTTTTAAATATCGCTGTTGAAGCGAATAGTCGTTAGCTCGACTCATGAGCACGTATTTATCTAGTGACCAACTATATAAATAAATTCTTTAGTCTCCCCTTCGCCAGTAAATTGTGGTAGCCATTAGATAACTAATCTCAATTACCCATGGAGGCAAAAAGTAGACGACAAAAAATAACATTAAAAACTTTTATAAAAATGGTCTCACATCGCACGCATGCGTAGCATTGCGGGGCTTTAAATCCTATTATGGTTATTGCGTGTTAATTGAAGAGTAAACAGAAAATAAATTTTAAAATGTCCGCCACGCTGGAGCTGCGTATGCTAAGCAGGTTCCCTACGAACTGATATGAAACAATAGTAATGCCATCTTACCGTACGTTTAGAATAAATGAATAGAACAACAATTGTAGAGCATCGAGAGTTTACCAAGATTGTTTTACTGTAATAAATTTCGATCTTACTCATAGCAACGGAGACATTTTGAATGTTCAAATTCTACCTTGTCAAAGCCTTCCCTAGTCTAGCTCCGATTTCATCTACCAACTAATATATGATCTTTAGTTTAGTGTTGAATGAAATAGTTAAATATCGAGTATGGTATAGAACAAATAAATATTTAAGAACTTAAATTCTTGTAAGACATCATCTTCACACAACGTATTTCAGTGTACTCACACAGTAAAAGTTCAATAAAAACAATATTTTTTACATAAGCTTAGAACAAAGTGATTTATGATATAACGTGTTATTATTAATGTGAGGAGAGTAGGAATGGGGGTAGGTATATTTATTAATATACTGGTTATGCTACAATAAATCATTTTTTTTAAAAAATACTATTTATAAGAATCGGGTAGAAACCTTTTAGCCGAAATATTCTGAATATATGCCCAAAACAAAATGAAAAAATGGTACAAATAATCGTTGGCTTAAAAGAGCTCTTGAAGGACCTGCCCACTCAAAATCATCATTAAAAATTATATTTCAGTGTTTCGTTAATTACCAATTTTGCACATTATTTGCATATCAACGCTGTTGATATCTTAAATATTATTGCTTTTTCTTTATTCGTTTTGTATAGTGTTATTACTTTCGTAAAGAAATTAAAACCAATGATGTATCGCATTTAGAATATGATTTTAATTTTTTCCCCCAAAAGATACGTTTAAGTAAGTACAGTAATAATTTCAAACCTATTTACTTATGAGTTTGTATCATGTCTTTCCTTATTTCTCCGATAGAAATAAATATAATTAAGATTAATTATAAAGCTATTTGCTTAAAAAAATGAGGTATAAGGGGTGTGAATATTTAAAGGGGGAAAAATTCATGTATGAAGTTTGTTGGCGTTAACTGACAGATTGACAGACTGTTAAGGTTATACGGGTCCTTCAACAATTAAAATATTGAGTAATATTGAAAGAAGATTTTTGCGAACGTTGATTATAATCTGGATCGGGGTCACGCACAACCTATTGTCGTTCCCTGATGCTTTTTAAATCGGTCACAATTATACAAGGCATTTTCTGAGTCAGACCTAGTGTGATTAACAGTTTAGAGTATCTATCTCTCTCACTCTTACTTATTGTTTACTGTTTCCTATATCTATTCCCGTAATTCTAAAACAGACGCTGTGGCGTCAGCTCAAACTGACGTCACTTCAAACTTGTCATTTCTAATTGACTATTTATATAGATGTGTAAAAAGGTTTGTTTTGGACGACTCACTTGTGGAAGACGTTAAAATTAAATTTGTAAATAACCTGAATGTAAAGCAGGCCTGGTCAAAAATGAGTCAAACGTCTCTTTGACCCAACGAGAATGTGCATACACTTATATTTATTTCAAGGGCGTTTTATCTACCATTGACAAAATATTTCTCACAATATATGGGTTTCAGCTCGTCAAAACTAATATTAGCTGGGTTTTTGTTGGTACTTAATTTGCCCGCTGCAAGGTATTGTTTGTTAACTGATTCTAGTTTAAATATAAATTGGTATCATAATTAAACCTCCATTGAATCGTACTGATTTCTTTAAAAGATTTGAAAACGCAGTATTTAATTTGCCCTCTAAGTATATTAAGTCATATTAAATAACATTTCTGAGAAAGTGCTGCTCATTGGGACTATTTTTAAAAGTCGCAAATATATTTATTACGTATTCAATTACAGGAGTTAGTCGTACCTATTCTATACAATCCACACATCATCCCAGACATAACTTTTCATAGATTATTTAGTTCATAAAAGTATAATAGAATAATTATTAAATGATAACAAACATGAGGTAGATAAAATTAAAGCTTCGACGTTTGAAGTTCAAGAATTGATGATGCCACCTTCTTGAGTTCAGGATTAAATTCTAGTTAGAGTTGGGGATAGGTTTAAATCCCTTAGAAGGTATTACAGGATCCAAAGCAGTTAGAAGAACATATAAAGAGGCTAGCAACCTGTGGAGCTGTATTTATTTATTTTTGCTACTGGTTTCTGTAACTCCTTGGGTCACCATTCTTTGGAGCAGGCTTTGTGAGTCCACCAGGCATGGGAGTTCCCAGCTGCTATTTTGTGGTGCAATGGGGATGCCTAGTACTTCAAGCTCAAGGCTGGGGATTGCAAATTAAATTGATTTAGTTGTGTGGTTAGTTGGCTTTGATGTTGGGCTTCTAGCCGTGCCTCCATTTTTACCTTAGTCTACTGGACTTGGTCGTTGGGTTTTAGAAGAAGTCCTTCGAAAAATGCGTCATGAGTACAACCTCAATAGCTGATTACCTTGAGAGAAATATGCCAAAAGGCGCATAGTGTTTATGCCTTGTAAAGTCAGCTGATAGGATCGTTTACCCGAACCTAAAACCTTTTATCTGTTTAGTCTGAATAATAGGAAAGCTTATCACAATTAAATGTGATAAGAGATGTAAGGCTTGTCATACATTTAAATTACACTCACATCTTTCTTTCTATAATATAAGCTTTTATTTTGTTTAAATTGTTGCAGGTTTCCTTATAGTAGATCCATGTTTTGAGATAGTAATTTAGTATGTCTAGACGTGTTGCAATCGTGGTTTAACTTCTCAATTTACACCAAGCCCATTTCCAGGGGATTCATCATTGTTAGTAAGAGAACGGCCCATGAATTCAAAGTTTACTGGCCATAACTCAATCTGAGAAGGGTATTTGACGAAGCTCTTCGCTATCTCTTCCGCTTTTATCTGGCCTCTTTCAGTGATATCACTTTCTTGATAACGCCATATTGGAACTTCAGACTGATGGATCTATGAGCATAACCTAACTTAGCTCTTAGGCCTACCATTCCTGAATTTCCTACTTCAGTGCCACATAAAGCTTCTCTCTTTATCAACATTTTCACTCACTGTTTCAGCATTCCAATTTGTAGTCACTGAAAAATTATCTGGAATTATTTACTATTGTAATTTTTTACTTCCTTTCTGAAATTAAAAGAAGCGTGGCAATCGCAAAAATTTCCAGATTTCCTGGATCCTCCAGTTTAACTGAATCATCCACATTACCATTCCAGAGCCCATTTAGCCAGGTTAGTACCTTTCGTACTATACATATCGACGTTGAAGTTTCATAATTAGGATTTATGTTAATAACATCTAGCTTTGAACTTCCCCGTTGGTTCAAAATGGACTATGGATGGGGTATAAATTTTGACGAAGATAAAAATAAAAAAGTGAAAATGTGTGTGTACATGATAGACGTATGAACGATTTTTATAGTACCTTTTTTGTTTACTATAAATTATGTTCTATGATTTTTATTTTTTTGTTAAGCCCATTGGAACGCAGATATTATTCAAATGAAATAATTCTAAATGAGGTATAGCAAAGCGGATTGCTGTACTTAATTAAATATGAGTACAAGAAAGCCTTGGGATGTCCGCATTAGATTCTTTTAGCAGATTTAAATTCCCTTAAGGGAAATCAGCTATTGAGGTTGTACTCATGACGCGATTTTCGAAACGTTTCTTCAAATGTCCATCGATCCTACGTAGTAGATGATGACAATGAGGTCCGTTATTTGTCTGTTACCGCTCTAGTCTAATCTGGGATGAACCAAATGTTGTCTCACCAAAAGCTGTTTTAGGCAGACGCTGGTCCTGCATGGTCCGTATTCAGAAATCTTGATATATTTATGTTTACTGTATTTAACATTGAACTACTGCTCCACATAAAGCCGTAGTTATCCTCCAATACCTCTATAAAAACGTCCAGCACGCAGGGGTTGCGTTAACTAACGCTAATTTGCATTTATCTCAAAACGTAAACTTTCGGTAGGACAATGTTTTATATATAGACTTCAAATATTGTGCTTCATAATATAACAGCTTATTGTTAATATGACATGAGTAGGAGTGGGGGTTTACTGAAGGCCGAAAACTAAAAAAATTCCTGTGTCTCGGTTCATAATCAAGATACTGAAAAAACATATATAACAACATTTATAGAACATTACATTTGTGATAAGAGTGATTCTATAAAATTTTTCGACCCGGCACGTGATAACGGAAATATTAAGAATTTTCTATATTCCCCCCTCTAACCCCCCCTCCTACTGGTCAGATTTCTGCCATGTAACAGACTTGATCTTTAGTTTTACATGTAACATTTAAATATCAAGTTTAAACGGTCCTCATTTTCGTCATCTCCTGGGTAAGATCGATGGACATTTGAGGTAATTTTTCGAAAATCGTGCCAAGTATATATAGGTCAAGTGTATATGAGTACGACCTCAATAGCCGATTTCCCTTAAGGGAAATCGTCTAAAACGTATTATGTCCGTTTTTACATGGACGTAAATTTAGCATTATCTAATACTAATCGCTATTTATTTTATCATTGGCGCTCTTTTGAGATATGACCGTGGCATTATTGCCTTGGAGGATGTGTTACGATCAGACCTCCACGTAACGATAATTGATAAATGTCTGCCTATACACAACTATAAATGAATCAGTTGCCAATCATCAAGTGATCAACCGATATACCTCTTTGCCGCTATGCTATTGATCTCTCAGGTTAAACCTCTTATTTTTCTTAAAGATTTTTCTCATTAGATTATTGTCTACAATGTGTTTCGACCCCTATTTTCAAAACTATATATATATATATATATATATATATATATATATATATATATATATATATATGTATGTGTGTGTGTGTGAAGCAAAAAGCAAGTAAAGTTAATGTTTATTTCTTCTAATGGGACAATTATGAGCGTTTATTTTATTTAAAGCATGTTCGAAAATGGAAATAAAGAATCTTTTGTAGACAATGAAATTAGTGTAGCCCCGCCCCCTCCCAAAAAAAAGGTAAATCACCTATTGAGGTTGTACTCATGACGTGGTTGTGCAAAACATTCTTCAAATGTGTACTGGTACTAGATTGTTGATGGTATAAATTCCGTGTATTCAAATTTGTTAATTAAATATATTTGCATGTTGACTCTCTACATCTTTCGGTTTCCACTAACTTACTAACAAATAAATGTAATTTTATTCATTCACCCAAATGATTCTGCTTTCAGTTTTGGCAGATTTCCCTTAATGGAAATAAATAATTAAGGCCGTAGTCATGACGCTATTTTTGAAAACTTTCCTCAAATGTCCATCGATTTTACCTAGGAGATGACGAAAATGAGGTCCGTTCAAAACTATTTATTATATTATTTTTATATATATATATATATATATATATATATATATAGAGAGAGAGAGAGAGAGAGAGAGAGGGGGGGGTGAGAGAGAGAGGAGAGAGAGAGAGAGATTTGTCTATTAACGCTCTAGCGGTCGTAATTTTTGTTTGATCGTTACAAAACTTGATATTTAAAAGTTATATGCAAAAATGAAGATCCAATTCGTTAATGGCTGAAATCGGATTGGGGAGGAGAGTTTAGAGGGGGAATTTTGAAAATTCTTAACAACTCCGTTATTATTATTATTATTATTGCATCTAATCGAAAAATTGTATAGAAACAATCTTTTTGAAAATGTTAT
Source organism: Riptortus pedestris (assembly GCA_019009955.1). Taxonomy (NCBI): domain Eukaryota; kingdom Metazoa; phylum Arthropoda; class Insecta; order Hemiptera; family Alydidae; genus Riptortus; species Riptortus pedestris. The sequence continues at coordinate 29,275,369 of CM032229.1, read as the reverse complement.
GTTCTATAAATGTTGTTATGTACGCTATTTTACTATCTTTATATTAACCGATATATTTTGCATTTTTTCGGCCTTCAGTAAACCCCCACTCCAACTCATGCCATATTAACAATACGCTATTAGATTATGAAGTACTTTATTTGAATCGTAAATATCAAATATTGTTCTCATTGAACTTTTACTTTTTGAGATAAATGCAAATACGTGACTCACGAGGGAAATCTGCTTAGTTAACGCAGCCCCTGCGTGACGGCCTTTTTTTTTTTTTTCAATTTCACTGCCCCTATTTAGTCGACTATTACCTTTTCATCTAAATGGTCAGAATCCTGGAGGTCTACAATGATGTCTAAATTATCTCCTAGATGCGTTTTTTATCTCATCTAAAATATGGCTAGAAGTTTACGTGTAACTAGCTCAGATACCCGGCTTCGCCCGGGAATTCATTTGAGGCTGAATGGTGATGGTATTTTTTAGCAGGCTTTACATTGCACAATATTTTGACATTTACCCGTCCCAGTGTTTAGGATTGATACCCGTATTTCCCGTGGATTTGCTAATAATAGAATTATTTGTTCAATAGGACTTCACAGTCTTCGATATTTTTATATTTCCCGTCTCTTATACATGTAAATATGGTGAATTTTTATTTCAGGCCTCCCTTATAACCCCCCTCCCGTTCGAACCTAAAAATTTTAATATAAGTTATAATCATGGAAGAATTAATGCTAATTGACATACCGAGTTTTGTTAAGTTCGGTTCAGCCGTTAGTGCCCGCTAAAGTTTTAACGTATAACTCATTTATACTTAGGTATACGACAAAAGTGTATATAACAAAAGTTACTCCAAATAACAAAATAGACAACTTTTGTCATGTTTATATTTGGGGAAACCCAATAGGAAACGAAATATCGCTATTTTTAATTTCAGGCTTCCCTTATAACCCCCACTCCTGCCCGTCCATTGAAATGTTGGTATGGCTTATTATAATGAAAACCTCACTGCTAATACACATACCGATTTTTATTTAGTTCGGTTGAGTCTTTTTTGGCAAATCATATTGTTGACTCCCGCTATAATTTTTAGCGTATAACGCATTTAAACTTCGGTATACGACAAAAGTGTATATAACAAAAGTTACTCTAAATAACAAAATAAACAACTTTTATAATGTGCAAATTTGCCGAAAAACCAATAGAAAACGTAATATCGCTATTTTTAATTTCTGGCTTCCCTTATAACCCCCACTCCTGTTCGTCTCAGAGAAAATTAATATAGCCTAAAGTCTAAGTTGGGTTAGTAGTAATATACATACCAAGTTTCATAAAATTCGGTTCAGCCGTTTGTGCGTGAAAAGGTAACAAACAAACAAACAAACACAAACAAACAAACATACACGAAAGAAACAAAATGCAGATATGGTGTCTATGACATGTGAAACGAAAAGTTATCGTGAAATTTCGCGAAAAAAATCAATGTACAGACAGAGGTTACAATTTTATATATATATACTAGCTCAGATACCCGGCTTCGCCCGGGAATTCATTTGATGCTGAATGGTGATGGTATTTTTTTGGCAAGGCTTTACTTTGCAAACTATTTTGACATTTACCCATCCCAGTTTTAAGGGTTTATACCCGTTGTTGGCATTTTTTAATACTAAAATTAATTTTTTATGTAAGACTTCACTGTTCAAACCATAATTATGGGTAGCATTTATTCCAATTAAATATCATCTATAGTGAACATATTTCCTTTCAAAAGCCAATCCGAGCTCACATAGTATAGGCAAAGTTTTGACGTAAGATTATATTTGTAATAGTGAATCTCACTGGAAATCGCTTCCAGGAATGCCAGACGGGAAATAAGTTAACTCAATTAACTGGTCCCGTCATCTTCCGCTCCCGCATGAGACTTCTCAACATTCTTCTATTTATATTATTGGTGCAAAACATTATTTTATAATTTATCTACCGAATGGAATTAAATAATAGTGGTACCCTGAAAATATCATATCGAGTTTAAACGCATATTGTTTTTTGTCATAATGACATTACCATTAACGTTTAATTGTTATTATATTAGATATTTGTTTCAATAACTTCAAGGTACATTATAGAAATTAAATAATGGAAATGCTCTTATAGTTTATATTTCTATTGGAAATAAATAACGTTATATAAAGTTATTTTTTAGGAAAAATAAATAAATGAGGAGGGGATGACAAAGATTTATAACCTCACTAATCCGAATCATACTTTGAACTATCATATAAGACGAAAACATAACATCATTTGTCATAATATTCATTTATTAAAACCCCTTAAATAAGCACTAATATAATTACTGACTCCCGTTTAGCGTATATCCCGTGTTTACTTCATTTTTACGACAAAAGTGAATGCACACAAAAGTTACTCTAAATAACAAAGTAATCAACTTTTGTTATATGCACGTTTGCCGAAAAACAAATAGAAAATAAAAAAGCGAGTTATTCATTTCAGCCTCTCTTATAATCCCCACTCCCCTTTGAACCTAAAATTTTTAATATAGCTTATAATCATGGAAGAATTAATGCTAATTCACATACCGAGTCTTGTTAATTTCGGTTCAATTGTTAGTGCCCAACAAAATTGTTGGCTCCCGCTTTAGTATTTAGTGTAAATCTCGTTTATACTTTGTTATACGACAAAAGTGAATATAATAAATTTTACTTTAAATAACAAAATAAACAACTTTTGTCATGTGCATATTTGCAGAAAAACCAATAGAAAACGAAATACAGCTATTTTAATTTAAGGCCTCCTTTACAACCCCCACTCCTGCCCGTCCCTAGAATTGTTGGTATAGCTTATGATAATTAAGGCGTCAGTGCTAATACACATACCGAGATTTAATTAGTTCGGTTGAGTCTTTTGTGCCAAATAATATTGTTGACTCCCGCTATAATTTTTAGCGTATAACGCATTTAAACTTCGGTATACGACAAAAGTGTATATAACAAAAGTTACTCTAAATAACAAAATAAACAACTTTTGTTATGTGCATATTTGCCAAAAAACCAATAGAAAACGAAATATCGCGACTTTTAATATCAGGCCTCCCTTATAACCCCCACTCCTGTTCGTCTCAGAGAAAATTAATATAGCCTAAAGTCTAAGTTGGGTTAGTAGTAATATACATACCAAGTTTGATAAAATTCGGTTTAGCCGTTTATGCGTGAAAAGGTAACAAACAAACAAACAAATAAACAAACAAACAAACAAACAGACACCAAAGAAACAAAATGCAGTTATGGTGTCTATGACATGTGAAACGAAAAGTTATCGTGAAATTTCGGGGAAAAAATCAATGTACAGACAGAGGTTACAATTTTATATATATATAGATAGATTAGTGAAGAAATATGCTTAGTTCAAAGAGCCTTTCAAAAGCACTATTATAAAGGAAATGGAAAAAGCTTATGACCCGAAGGCCCGTTAAACTGTGAAAAGGACGGCAGGAAATTAACTTATAAAACTACTATCTGTGATTTAATCTCGACAGGAAAAGTTTGCCACCTGCAAGCCTTGTCGTCTATAAGCTTATGGTACTCAAGATTAGTTTATACAAACAAACTTTTTTAGTATTTTTGATTTTTACCTTGCCATTTAAAACTTGAAATAGTCTTTTCCGACCGTCGGACGTCATCAGCTAGGTTTATAACATAAAAAATATCTTGATTATTATTTAACGACCACCTGCTTCCTCAAGATCCTCTAACTCTTCGAACTTTTGTTGTCATATTTTTTAAGGGAAATCAGCTATTGAGTTTGGACTTATGTTGCAATAATCGAACAATTTATTCAAATGTCCATCTATCTTAACCAGGAGGTGACAAAAACGAGGTCCATTCAAACCTATATGTCAGAAAGCTCCCACTCTGTTCTAGCATGAACCACTTTATTCGTAGCTTAAATACCAAATATTGTTTTCATTGTACTTTTACTGTGTGAGTTATATACAAATATGTTGTGCGATGACTTCAACAATTTATATATTACTTTCTTAACTCTAAAATGTTTAATTGATCTATACCATACTTTATACAACACTGAAGTTCCAGAATCAACTATGTAGCATTTAGGCGCTACACCTGGTAATTGATTTGATTTTCAGCAAGGGAATAAGAGGATCACAAGGACTTGCAGTGGGTTTCCCGTTGCCTTCTCCATCAGACCATCCAGCAGTAAAGGCATCATGAGGAAAATTCCATTCACACCAGTAAAGGTGGCGCCATCCCTCCGTAGCGAGTATAAGCTGATGATAGGCTATTATCCAGTATGAATGTGCTAACTACAACATTAATTTACCCTCCAGTATTGTCCCACTGACATGTTGTAAGTAAGAATTTAGACATGGAGGAGAAATACTAAACACATTAATAGCTAAAATCGGGCTAGGAAAAGGGGGTGGGGTGGGGTTAAAGGGGTTTTCAAAATAACCCCATTATTTTGAGTCATATCAAAAAAAGTTAAAGACCTAACTTGTTAAACTACTGATACTTAACATTTATTGTTCTATACATTTTTTACGTAGCATTAATACTAAGCAGGTTATTCGTACTTCCTTGTTTTCAGCCTTCAGTAAACTCTCACTTCTTCGACTCTTTACTTAGAAATTGAAAATATATGATGAGAATGGTTCAATAGTGTGTTCTGCCTGCATGTGAGAAATCGGCTGTACGGAGCCCCTGCGTGTGGTTTTAGTCGAAATTATATATATACATACATACTATGTGTTTGTGTGTGTGTATATATATATGTGAGTATGAGGTGAGATGAAGTCACATGTATGCTATAACAGCACGTGGAAAATCTGCATAGTTTACGCAGCCCTTACGTGATTTTTTTTTTTTATTTAAACAGGCATTTCAGTATATTTCTGGGTGAAACATTACTTCTGAAATAAGGTACTATATAAGAAAATTCTGCTTGAAGCCTTGATGATTTCGATAATAAATTTAATTTCGTTGGCTCCTTACTTCCATCTATGATCGCTTATTATATATTAAAAGAAAATCTCAAGACTTGAGCCCTATAGCAATCAAATCTAGGAATATTAAAATAGGAAATATCTTGAATATAATCAGAGAAGTTGGTCTGCTCAACTTTTATCTTCTGCTCTTAATGCAAACGTTTAAAGTGGCTTCTGAGGAAATTGAATTTTATTAAATTCATTTTTGTCTGACGTCACCGAGAGAGAAGCACCTGTTGAGAGCCTTTGCGATGAGAGAGACTCCTTTATGCAAATGCTGCCATGAACTGGTTTTACCCGACTCCTTCACTCAGTTATAATATTAATTGCTCATCAGTCTTCACTTTGATTCAGACCATTGTTTGCTCCTAGATTCTGTAATATATTCTCTTAAAACTAATGGTCATTGTAAATTAATTAGATCAGTGTAAAAAATAGTAAAATGAAGTTAGAAATAAGGTTTGAAATCTTTGCCCGCATATTTTCACTCAGAAAAATAAATAGAGGCTATTAACAGATTTCCCTTAAGGTTATTGAGGTTGTTGTACTCACGATGCGATTTTCGAGGGACGTCTTCTAAAAAACCCAACGTCAGTGTCCCGTAGATGAAAGTAAAAATGGAGGCTCGGCTAGAAGGCCATTGTACATGGATCCTACCTTGGAGATGACGAAAATGAACACCTTTCAAAATTATATATATGTATGTGTGTGTGTGTTAACGCTCTAGCGGTCGCAATTTTTCTTTGATTCCTACCAAACTCCATACTTAAACGTTTTATGTAAAAAGAAAGATCAAGTTCGTTAATGGCTGACATCGGACCAGCAGGAGGGGGGGGGGGTTGGAATTCGGGAATAGTTGGGGTTTAGAAGGTGGGGTCCAAAACTCAAAACATATCCATTGTTATGAGTCGGATCGTATAATGTTACAGATTCAATCTTGTTAAACTATTGATGCTCTACTATTGTTGTTCTAAGCATTATTTCGTAACTAAAATATTAAGCGAGCTATTTGTAATTTCACCTTCTTGATGGTATACGATGATATTTTGTGTGATCATTTAATATTTTATGTTCGGATTTATGGCTTTCATTCAATACTAAAGTTCATCGTCGTTAAAGGCTGAAATCGGCCCATGAATGGGTGGATGTTAAAGAGGTGGGGGGTTCGTAAATTCATAATATCTCTGTTATTGTGAGTTGTATCGAAAAATATTATAGGACCAATCTTGTTAAACAATTAATGCTCTAGGGTTGTTGGTCTATACATTTTTTTGTAGCTCAGTAAGCAAGTTATTTGCACTTTTTCAGCCTTCAGTAAACCCCCACTTCTATTCATCGGTTTTTTACATAGCGATAGAGAATATGAGGTGAGATGAAGTCACAAGTATGCTATAGCACCACATGGGTAATATGCTTAGTTTACCCTGACTTTTTATTTCTAACATCGTTTTCCTGAATTTCGTTATTTAATTAAATTTCTTTGTATGGAAGGTCAGATATATAAATTTTGAAAATTGAATATGCATGAGTATAAAACCATTTCCTATGGCTTCAGTCTTTCAAAGTGTTTAGTGCTGTAATAAAGGTATTACAAAAGAGGCTGACATTAATAATCATCAGCTGTTGTATGCTGTTCTTGAGACCTAACAGCTTACAGGTGTTTATTATATAAGCAGCTGTAGTAATAACAATAATCTTTATTGCTTGAAAGATTGTCGAAGGGTGCTATCAGAAAAGAGTCTTTAACTCTTTTTGTTCAACCATCTCACCCAAAAAAAAAATAACTTTGCAATTTTCAACAAATAATAAAATATCACCTTTTTCACATACTTGGGTTTCATTTTAAAATAACTTTCTCCAAGCTGCAAAGGGTACATTCTGCAGACTACGGCGCGATTCATTTCTTTCAATATTGGAAGTGTAGCTTCTCTTAAAGTCATGAAGGTGCGCCTAAACTAAACAGATTTCCCACGCACTGGCGTATCATAGGTTAATGATCACATCTCACCTTCTATTTTAAAAATCCTATGTAAACAGGAGGTCAAATGTTAGTTCTACTTGAGACGTTTAGTGAAGAGGCTAGGTATTACCAAGGTCCAAAGCTAGGGAAAGCCATGATGCACATGTAGGCAGGTACTTCTCAATTTTTGCATCGTTTTTGTGTGGTAAACAACAGATTATTTTCTATCGCCCTACCTAATTTTGTTCATCAGGTCAGGGATCACCCCTGTCCCTCGCTGGTACGCCCATGGACTGTGGTACTTAAATTGAAAATCAGCTGAGTAGAAGTGGCGGTTTACAAAAGACTGAAGCAAAAATGAAGTCACTCCGTTAATATTTGAGTCAGGGAAAACATGTATAAAAAATAGCTAGTGAAAGTTAAATTTCCAACAATATTAGTTCAATTTTTTTTTTTTCGACCCGACTTTTTGTAACCGAGATATTTCGAATTTTCAATGATTCCCCACTCTCTTCACACATGCCGATTTGAACCTTTACCTAATATAATCTGAAGTTTTGCACGAAACGGTCAAATGTCGAGTGTGTTGTTGATGAAATAAATATCATTCAGGTTACAACGTAAAATCTTACATGTTGTTACACCGAATATGTTTGCAGATATCTCAAATGGCAAATGGTCAAAGAAAGCAATATATTATGTTTAAGCTTTGAATGAAGTGCGATATATATATATATATATATACATATATATATATATATATATATATATATATATATGCTTAGGACTACTAGTTACAATTGTATTGTATATTGTATTCTAACCAGTAGTCCTAAGTGCAATAGTTATGTGCAGTTGTTTTTAAGTACGTTTAGTCTTGCCCTGAAGAAGAGAAAATAAAGATTCTCGAAATATCGGCATATACTAAGATTTTTTCACCAACATTGACCAAAACTCTGAAAAGAATAACAACACCATATATATATATAAATATATATATATATATATATATATATATATATATATATATATATCAAACATATGTCACCTAATTGTGCAAATGTCTCTGTCAGCATGCAAGTTTGTGAAAATAATATAGTAATAACGTAGATATTTCAAATTCTCAAAATCCCCCTCCAAACCTCCTCCCCTCTCACTAGTTTGATTTCAGCTATTAACGAACATGATCATTACTTACATGTAAACCGTTGAAATCTCGAGTTTATTAACGATCAAACAAACATTGTGGCCTCTAGTATCAACACACACACACACATATATGTATTTAAAGAGAAATCTGCTAATCAATGTTGTTCCTGGCATAGTAGTACAGACTCTGGCTTCTTGTCGGCCTTGAACTCTAATTCACTAAACTTAAAAGGTTTTACGCTTATGTTAATACATTGATAAAGTTTATCGCTGGTCTATAAAATGGTTGGTTCGGTGCGGGGCAACTTTCCGTGAGTTAGGAGGTGGTTCCTCCATCGACCCAATTCATGAATGGATGGGCAGCCTTCCCATCTAGGGACGACCTATAGTCGATATTACTATTGTTATACACTCAACATTTCCCCAGCTGATGTTAACTATCGACTGGGAATATTGCATTTGCATAGAGCTACTTGATTTCCTATTATTCTCCAAGTCTCTGATAACAGTAAAACACCTTCCTTTAATAATTATTTAGTTGAATTGAAACTAATCATCTATCATATCTAATCCTGGAGCAGTTTCAAAAACCCTAATCTTTTAGGAATTTCTTTGCAAATACATTATTCATTCCGCATGTAGAGCAACATTTTTATATATGTATATACATACATAGATAGATACACCTACCAAACTTATCTAAATATATCATTGCAACCATTTTCCTTTGCTCGTTTCCTTGAAAACACGTATGGCTAAAATCCGACCAGTGGGGGCGGGAGTTTAGAGGGGGAACATTTCGAAAAATCTTAATATCTCCCTCCATTGTTATGCGTCAGATCGAAAAACTGTATAGTAACAATCTGGTTGCAAATGTTGTGTTCTATAAATGTTGCTATGTTTATTTTATTTATTGCTTACAAGGATTTTCCTTATAGCAGGGAGTTGGCCTTATATAATGAGGTTAGTTTTTCTATGTTAGTAGCTTATATATAAACATATTTTTACAAACTAGAATTGAGTATAACTGACAAGAATTTACTAATAGATAGGTACAACAGTACTAAATAAACAAAAAAACAATTAAGAGAAGAAGAGAAATTTAATAATGTTAACTCAGATAAGATTCGCGAAGTTTTAAACTATTTCTTAAATATTTAAAAATGTTAATAAATACTTCTCTAGTTGCATTATTTAGAACATTATGAAGTTGTGAATTATCTGCTGGCTGTTTGATGAATGTCAAATACTGTTCTCTGAAAGGGAAGTAAATAGGGCAATGAAGCATTATATGATAAATGTCCTCATTCATATTTAAGTTACACAATGTGCAAATTTCTTTTGGGTTATTATTATAGAATACATTTTTCATTGAAAACTTTATACAATAGCTGCTTAGCTGTGCAATGGTTTATACAATTTGGAATGGCAAACCTCTTGTAATTTAATGTAATGTAATGTGTGTAATAATTTGATGTTGCTATGTGCAATGTTCCACTATCTTGATTATTATCCGAGATACTTGTATTCTATAGTTTTCGGCCTTCAGTAACTCTCCCCCCCCCTCCTACTCATGCCATATTTACAATAAACTGTTACATTACGAAGCACGTTATTTGAAGCCTTAATACCAAATATTGTTCTCATTTGAACTTTTACTTTTTTAGGCAAATGCAAATAAGTGACGTATGAGGGGAAATCTGCTTAGTTAACGTAGTCCCTGCTTGACGGATTTTTTTATGTTTCACTCATTTTGGGTTAGATTGTCTAACAATGAAGGTTCCTTGTTTATCGCTGGTAAAGCGCAGCGTAAAAAGAATTAGTTGGTTTTTCGTAGGTCTTTCGGTGGGAATCTGATTACCTTTTTATCTTGAATTCCGAGTTGGAGATTATTAAAATTCTTGAGAGCTATTTCATTTGAAAACTAGGACATTTTTAGGAATATACACTTTAACGGTTAGGATATTCGGGGCTTCCATAGACGGGCTGGGTGGTTCCTGAACCATCGACCCATTTCATGAATGGGATGGCTGCCTCCCTACCTGGCTGTCACCCCTCCCTCCTACTTCCTCTACAATTCCCAGGGATAAAATCCCTCTCGGCTTCCCTCCCTAGCCATACATCCATTTGGGTAATTATACCCATCTGCTCCACTTCTCACTTTCCACTCTCATGTCGAGAGACATAATGCTCTCGTGGAGTACGGCTCGATTTCATTGTGCATACCAGCTTATATAGTCTGTATCAGCACTTAGTGCTCCCATCTTCGCGGGAAGCAGAGAGAAAGGTCCATTATGTCGACGGAGAGAATATAAAGGAAGTCCACCTTTATTCCAGACGACACGGCACAAAGGTCTTTGAAGTCCACTTTGAGCTCATAAGAGACATAAAGCTCTCTCTATTTAGTAGGTACATTGTAAGCTTTCTTACTTTATAAGCTATTGTTCTTGAGGATGCTTACGTATTTGGTCCTAAAAACTACGTTTGTGCCTGAACATTTCAATACTTACTTTCAATATTTACTTCAGACGACTTCTACCACGATCTTTGGTATTTCACGATATTAGGACATCTATCAATATATATTACATGGAGAACGTCAAAAGGAAGTCTTGGTTCTCAGTAAAATGGAATTCAAGACAACTACTTAATACGTCATATTCTAAATTACATTTGTACTTTCCTGTTGAAAAAAATGAATGATTGCTTGATAATAGATTTGTGGAATTCTTCAATTACCTTCTTTAATCACTTTCCATTCAGTTCTTGCTGGGAAGAATTCAGAAGCTACTACACTTAGATTGGTTCAGTGCGTGACCACATCTCATTGTGCTGTATATGTAGTTCAGCGAAATCCTCTTTTTGGCGACATTTTATTCTTTAAAGTGAACCGCCCGAAAATAATGTTTGCCAATAGGTATTTTGTTAGTTCCATAATATCCACTTTTTCAGAGAAAAACTCTTTTTAAAAAATTAAATAAAGGAAAATACAATTTATTGAGTCTTACTAGACAGCACTATCAAATTTTCTAGAAAATATTTATTTGAAGAGTTCCGCAACTTGGCGATGTCGCTCAGTACCATTTATTTGAATTCTCTAAATTAAAATTTTAAAATAAAGATAAAATGTTTTCAAAATTATTAAAACATAGTATAAAGTATATGGAAATAAAATTAAGAAAATCTTAAAATAATGCTATATGAAACTATAAACTTTGAGATAAATCCTGGCATGAGGGTGATGGAAGTCTAAGCCACTAGTTTAAAAATGTAAATGGTTTAAAGTTTGTTGTAAATGTCAGTTGTCTTGAATTGTTTTAATAGTGTATTTTGTTGGCTACCTTCTGTTAATAGTCCGTTCAAGTCGTTGGGTAAGTTCAAATGTTCACGTAGTCTGTAGTCGGTCAGGAGATGTTTAATGGTCAGTACTGTGTTACAGTGAGTGCATGTAGGTCGATCTTTTCGGTTTATGAGCTATGAATGTGTAAGTAGTGAATGTCCGATTCTAAGCCTAGTCAACACCACTTGATCTCGTCTGGTTAGATTTTCCAGAGATTTTCCTTTGTTTGGGTTGTCTAGTATTTCTCGGAGTTTGTTGTCAGTTTGTAGCCAGTCGGTTGTCCAGTCATTGAGTACTTGTGTTTTAATTATTTAAAATTAGTTAATCAAGTAGTGTTTTTTTATATTATTGCTTGGTTTACTAATTCATCTTAATTAATTTTTTTTTGCAACATAATTAGTGGGAGAGGTGCATTGTTGTATATGGGATACTTGTGTACCTGAGAATTATTACTAATTTCCTGTATTATATGAAGTTGAACAGCGGTTCATGTTTCACGACCTGTGTGAATTCCAGCTGTTCTTTATTTAACGTTGAAACTTGTGGAAATGTAGTCCAAGGCCTCCTAATGAGTGTTATCCTGGGCGAATAACGCATTAATGAGTAAATCCCTGCGCCAGCCATTGTGCAATAACAAGCTCCCGTAACGAACCTTGGAACCAGTTGGCTTGCATTATTATCCATCGTGAAAATGAGGAGTTGACCAGCCTGTTTTAGAGGGGCGCGAGGAAGGGCTGCAGTGTGCAATGTGCAATGGGCCGCATCTATTGTCCTATGCACCGTCGAATGCACCCGAAACATGTCAGCTGTCGCTCCATTCCCTAAACCGGTTCCTTTAATCTTTGCCTACATTTTCTATAATGGTGTCCAGACCTCAATTTATTCTTATTCATCTGCTTCAGCATTAGCAGTTGATTGATCCAACATCATTTGCCTATTACTTAAGCGCACTGTGGAGATTTCAACTGACTTCTGATGATTCCACATACCATCTCTGCAGTGCTTTATTGATTGTAACCTTTACTATCTTTTCCCTTAGTTTAGTTCTCAAAGACTCTCTTGTTCTTGATTGTAGAAGGTTTAGGGGAATAAAACTGCATAAACCATCCTTGCACAATTTCATATAAGCAGTCGGAAACGACCTTGTTGAGAGGGGAAGAAGAAATAGAGAAAAACATGGAGTTGGGGCAATAAATACACAAAATTCAATCATCCAGACAAATTGTCCAAGATGTTTGAAGTCATATGGTTATTGAAAAGTAAAGAAGGAGAAGGAGGTTAATGTGAAGAGATATCAGTGAGGTTTTATGAGTTGAATAACTCGTATGGAAGTATCTTGTTGTCAATAATGCCATAGTTCTTCTGGCAATATTTCTTACTATACCTATCCTTATTTCAACGAAGACGGAAGGAACATGTTTCTTGAAGATTCATTGATCGTTTCCAAGTCGTCATCTTCAATAAGAATGTGATTCAATAAAAATCCATAAAGAATATATTTATGTTAAGATTTCCTTTTTAATATCCACTCAGGATGCTATTTACACCCCTCAACCCCCCCCCCCCGTCGTCAAAATAAAGATCTAGATCTGCTTTTATGTGTTCTTGAGACTTTACGCCTTCAATCGTTAATAAATCCCCCCCCCTTACAGATACAAATTTTTATTATGGGGGTTGAGATAATAAATCAGACAATTTTATTCACATACTTCCTGCATGCGGCGATTATAAAAATTTGAAGAATATTTAAAGAAACATTTTATATATACTGATACCTAATACAACCGTCTTCCACGTTTGTTCGTGAAGAGGACAACGCATTGTAGAGGAAAACAGGCCTACTTTGTACATCCAGATATTATAGTTATTTAATTATCATATTATCTTGCTTTTAAAAGGCCGTTAATTATACTCACATCTAGATAATCAGCAGATAAAGTAATCCTGAATAAACTGAAAGTAAGTTCATTTCAGTTTTATTGATGGTGATAAAAGCATAATTTTGAAGGTTATTTTTATCTTCCCAGACTTTTACTACGACTGAGCCCCCTTTGCTTTTAGACTCCTGAGGACAGAGGAGTTTGTGAGTGTATTCATTAAGACAAGTTGCCCTCATTAGAATTAAAGCGCAATGCGAACGACACTCGTAAATCTGCCTTTAAGATGAAGTTGCGTCACTTAATGAGACACGTTCATTGATTATGTTCTGCCAGTGCCACTGCCAAGGTCTCCTGCCTCTTTGGAATTTTACTACACCGTACCTCTGTAATTCGTCGAGGGCTCCCATAGAATTCTTCGGGTGACATGAATTCTTTTCCTTTCTAATTTATTATTTAATTATCCACTCGTGGAATTCTCCGTCTTCTGTGATGAGATGACACACTTCTGAGTTTTTTTTTTTTCATATTGCGAAAAACAAGCTTGGTTCTTAGACATGAAAATGGAATGCTGGGCGTACAAAGTCATTAAAATTCAGTTTGAGCGGTTCTGGAATACTTAGTATGCGGCAGGTTTTATATATTTTATACACACTAAAATTAAAACAACTAATATTCTATTATTATGTTATTAACTTCCACTCTATGGCTAATTAGGATGGGTTATCTAAAGGCTACCACTCTTTTCTAGCCAGTGTGGCTATGGATTTCACTTAATCTGTTCGTCGCAAAATAAATTCCTTTTGTTCAGGCGGGTATCGAACCATCCGCTCTAGGTTTACCAAATGAGGTTAAGACTAACGCCTTAACTCACGTGACTAACCTGAGCCCCTGTGATATACGTAATTAGAACTGTGCAAATAATGGCTATAGATTTAATATGGCAATAGATAAGCATTTGATATGATAATATATTTGCATACCATATATTTTGATCTAATAATATTAAATAATAAAAAAAAAGTATACAAAATTCATTATTATGAGTAGGTACAATTAAAAACGAAATCAGATATAAAAATTATTTCTTTAAGGATGAATCAACTTCTTGTGCTATGGTCTGTCTACAGAAAGGAGGATTAGCATTTTAAAGATTTTAAGGTCACAATTTGAAATTCTAGATCTGGCTCAATAAAAGAAATATAAGATTCATACTATTTATATAAAATGTAAAATGCTCTCAGGCTCATAACAGATGGCCTGAGGTGTTGCTTTGGTAAAGTAAACAATTAATTTTTAAAAAGCCCGTCACGAAGGGGCTGCATAAATTAAGCAGATTTCCCACCTGTGGGTCTAACACACATCAATTCAAATCACACTTATATATTTTCTATTTCTGAGTAAAACTCCAATGAGTAGAAGTGGAGAATTAAAGTTGGATGGACACATGAAAATACGAATAACTCTCTCTCAATATAAGAGTTGCGAATAAATGTAAAGAGAAACAATTGTAGAGAATCAATATTTTAACAAGATTGATTTCATACAATTTTTCTGTCCGCCTTATAATAAATGAGATATTTTGAAATTTCGAACACCCACCCCCATCTTACCCCTCCCACTATTTCTGATGCGAATTCATCTATTAATGAATATGAACATTCATAGTTCATTCAGAGTTCAATTAAACGTTTCAATATTGAGTATGGTATGGACTAAATAAACATATTCTAGTCAAGACTGGAAAATTTTAATTGATGACGTCACCATACTCGTATTTGCTCACTCAGTAATCAAGAATGAAGAATATATTTAGTATTTAAGCGGCTCATGATATAACAGCTTATTAATTAATATGACATGAGTAGGATGGGGGGGGGGTGTGTTACTGAAGGATGAAAACTAGAAAATGCAAATATCTCGGTTAATAATCATAATAATAAAGATACTGGAAAAAAACAACATTCATAGAACATTAAACTTGCAATAGTATTTATTGGCTCTATATACTTTTTCCGTCTTATAATAACGGAGATATTTCGAATTTTCATCATATTAACGAACTTGGTCTTTATTTTTACATAAATATCGATTTTTGAACTTATCTCATTTTCGTCGTCTCCTGGGTAGTAGGATCGATGGACATTTGAGGAAGTGATTCCAAAATCGCCTCATACGTACAACCTCAATAGCTGTTGTCCCCTAAGTGAAATCTGCTAAAGTGGGTTGGTCTAATTGCTCCTTTAAACGTTGCTTCGATCTGTCGTTTGCTGACATCTATTTTACTTGAAGCTGTAAGTCAAATTACCGGCCATTAAATTATTATGCCCAATTACTTGTTTGTGATTGGAAATTTTTCTTCTTGAAAATTACAAATCTTTAGCTATTAAATGAAATTGGGGGGTTTTCCCCTAATTTTCTTGTTGTTCTATTAATTTCTTAGGAATTAGTTCATTTTTAAGTTGTTATTGACATCAATTAGTGACCGCTTTTATGATCTGTCAACCTTTTAGATTTGGAGGACTTAAAAACCTTTTTATGCTTGATCGTTCCTCATAGTTGCTAAGTAAGCTATTCCCTAGACAGCCCCTAAATTTAGGACGAATGGGAAGGTTTTGTTGATAAAAAATGGTAATATATCGTTGGAAAAGTTTTTTTTGATAACACCTTTGCTGAAATATATTGTTGGAACGGTTTTTTTGATAACATACTGCAATATATCAGAAAGGTTTTGTTGATAACACCTTTACTGTAAAATATCGTTGGAAAGGCCTCATTATGTGCGAATTCCAATTTTAAATTTTCATAATGGTGTATATTCAGAGCGGATGAAGTTGGCAACATTAAATCATAATCTCCAACAAATATATTTTCCCTATATACCCTGTACCTTTATTCAAAATTTTTGAGAAAGCCTTGTTGTTCCAGTACTTTTGGCATGTTTTATAGCTTCTATGCTAATTTGATAATAAAGGAATAATTCAAATGAGTTATTTTCTGCGCCAAGTTATTGTATTTTGGAAGAGCGATAGTATCTTAAATGAAATATGTTCCATTTTTTCGTAAAGAAGAAAGAAAAAAGATAATCATTCAGAAGAAGTAGAGGAAAATTCGTCTAAAGGGAAACGTGGCAACATGAAAAATAAAAATATTATGTACATGAACTCTAAGAATATAAAAACGCTATTGCATAAAGTTGAAACTCAACATATTGTATATATAAATAAAATATCTGGGATAGAAAAATAATAGAATTAAAATACATCACAGAAAAGAAATACCTCTGGTAACTCACCCACAGAAATATATGTGTTAAATACAGTGAAGTGGGGAAGGATTTGGAATTATATTTGAAGGCAGTTTTGGAGGCTATGATCGGGATTATGATTTTATTGAAGGACTTGCTGAAGGTTATCCGCGTAAATTCACATTCGAAACTGAAAAACAGGGTAAATGGAAACCGAAAGATAGTCGGAGAGTAGGCTAAAAGAAGAATGGATAGTCAAATAGTAGTATTTCTGTTTTCAAAAAGTATGAGTGTACAGTATTGTTCATTAGAAAGAGTGTGTAGATGATTGCTTAGTGTTTATTCTGTTCTATATTTGGTAGTTATTTCATCTTAAATAAAATCTCCGATTCTTCCTAACCTTGGTGCCCTCACTAGGGTACTTACTCTAGTTAAATAGATGTGGGCATTTCTTGTGGGGGGTTAACTTTTGTGTTCGAAAATTTTTCTTTTAGTTTTTATTTTATTGAGAATATTACAGCCTGCATTTAAATGCATTTGGTAATGTGCGATATGTACAATACAATAGTTCCTCCATCACTCTTGACAGTAGCCACACCCCTTCACCACAATGAGAGGAGCAGCCTCTCCCTGCCTGGCAAAGAAGTCAAGAGCTAAGGAGGAATGGCACTTGAGAAGAAATTAGCCACTGCTATCACTTCACTTTACACTTCTATAGGAGATCTCTGGGCCATTGTCTCTTGAGTGTTCGAAAATACCAATGATTTGATTAAAAAGAGCCACTGGAGTATATTTTTTGTTATGGCATCGTTATTTATTAATTTTAAATTTTGGCAATACTCCTATAGCGGTTAGGTCAGCAGATCATTCCTTCCTTGAGTGAACTTGCTCTCGAAATTTCATTTATAACTTTCTTCTCGGAATCTCTGGGAAATAAAACCTCAGCCAGTTAGATTTTAAGCTATCAGCATTAATTGGAGAAACCCAAATAAAATGTTATCGGTGGAAAGCTTTTGGCCCTGATAAAAATAGAATTGTTTGTCCATCTCCATCTTAGCTAACAACATTTATATGTTAATTTGTCTTAATCTGTTTAACTCCTAGTCGACTAACTAACAATGGAGATAAAACGGGCAAAGAGAGAAAACAGTCAAAAACCTTCCCTGTGCTTATTTACCACTCAGAGTAAATTCTGCTCCCAGTGATTCATCTCAGATTAACAGAATGGAATTCTTAAACGAAAACCTTATTTAGTCATGAGATAGAAATATTTTTGTTCTAGTGATAGTTTTACATATTTGAAGTTAGAAAATACACACACATTACTTCCGAGTGATGAGTAACTCAAGTTACTCATGGGCACGCCATGAGTTCGGCCTTTTGGACGGGAATATCTTGTTCTCCATGGAAACGATAAAGAAAGGGCATACATTTTTCCCCCCGAACTTTTTTAATTGAATTTTGTCAAATAAAAACGTTAACGGCGAGGTGGTTATAATTCCTAGAGATTCTCAAATTATGGCTTTAAGAGTTTTGGGCGCAGTGCTTAGATATGAAGATTAGCTAGTCAGTGTATGACATACAACAGTTCTAATGATAAAATAAATAACAATTAATAATTATGATTGTAAAAAAGTATTAGTCCTTTTTAATAATTAATTTCGCGCGGAGCATTTTAGAACTCTTTTCATACTGCTGGTAGACGTCCATAAACATGAAAATCATAATTAACTGTAAAAATATTTTCAGAACAATTAGAAATCATTCATTCAACAGCCTTTTATAAAAATTGTAGACTGGATTAACAAATAATTAAAAAGAGTCAATCATGGAGAACTTCGTAAACGAAGCAGATTTCCTACGTCCTGGAACGACACGCTGGTCATCTCATTGCTCCATCTATTCTGTATTTCTCGCTTAGTAGGAAGCCTTTACAAACAGAAATTGAAATGTTCTCTGGAAATGAGACTTTTAGTGACTTAGTGTTATCATAAAGTAAAAGCCAGGCGATTATAAGTGTGGATTCCCAAATAAATTATGCACACAATGATAAATACAATCCGAATAAATTCACAGCAAGACGTTTAATTTAACGTGTCACATCAGTTTTCATGCTTTGTTTTTTGTATATATTATAAAGTTAATTTCTATATTGCGGATTACGTGTCTCATGTTTTTGGGTTGTGTTTTTTCAGGAGCGCAAGATTAAAGCCTTTATATGTGATCTTGATCTTCATCCCTCCGTGAGTTTAAAATAATCCTGGAAACACCAAATAACCATACAATGCAAAGCTTGCTTTGCACCTAATAAAATCATTCATATTTTTAAATATCAATAGTTGTGAAAAAGAAATTATGTCGCCCCAATATTCGTGGATCACTTATCATGACTGCTCCTTCAGTTAGTAGTGCTATTTATTACACGATGTAATGTCATGTTCCTTATCGTAAATTTTCGAGTATACTTTAATTTGATGTAATTAATTGTTTTGTTGACAACTTTTTATTAGTCCACGTGTGCTCTATTTGTTTGGGCCAATTTGGGATTTTAAGGTCTCTAGAGTATACTCCTAATATCCATTCATTGAATTACAACCATACATTTGTAGCTCAGAAAATAGAAGTCAAATATATGAAAATAATACAAAAAATAAATAAATAAATAAAACAAATAAAAATTAAATTATCCAATAAAAAATAGAACCTCTGCTATTCGCAGAATAAATAGTTAGGCATAATTATGACCCAATTTTCAAAACCTTTGAAATATCCAATAAAAATTATTGAAATTATTCGTTCACGCCCACACATGTACAAAGTGTGTGTATATGTGGGTCTTAACCTACTATTTAAACGTTTTATGTAAAACTAACGATCGAATTCTTTCATGACCGAGTTCAGAACTTTGAGGATTTGGGTTTATGGAAAATTTATTATCATTTGGATCAATGAGTCTTATTGATAAAGTATGTCTTTCATTGTTGTTCTATATATATATGTTTTTCTTCCTATATATGTGCTTAGTTCGTACAGCCTGTTCGTGTCTATGTCTTAAAGTCTTCAAGTTAGCCGCTATATGTATTTCAAGTTTTGGTTTCTTTTGGAAACGATGTCTTTCAGTTTAAGTAGACGAATTCTTTCGTTATGAAGAATTAAATATGCATAACTTCGACTTGCTTTTAGCTGATTTCCCTAATGGGAAATCAGTTATTGAGGCCGTACTTGCGATTTTTGTAAAATTTCATCAAATGTCCTTCGATCCTACCTGTGAGACGACAAAAATGAGGTCCGTTCAACATTTTCTATGTGTGAGTGTGTATATATATATATATATATATATATATATATATATATACTTATTTATATATTTGCCTGTTAACTCACTAGCGGTCGTAATTTTTGCTTAATCGTAACCGAACTTGATATTGAAACATTTTATGCAAAAATAACGATCAAGCTCATTTATGGCTGAATTGAAGGAAGAGGGGTTTAGAGGAGGAGAATTTCGAAAATTCGAAATATCTCCGTTATTATATGTTGGATCAAAAAAGTGTATATAACTAATCTTATTGGAAATGTAATGGTCTATACTCGTAAATATTGTTATGTACGTTGTTTTTTTGTTTTTTTCACTGTCTTTAATATTAGCCGAGATATTTGCATTTTTTAGTTTTCGGCCTTCAGTAAACCCCCACTCCTTCTCCTGTCACATTAACAATAAGCTGTTATATTATGAAGCACTGTATTTGAATCATAAATACCAAATATAGTTCTCATCGAACTTTTACGTCTTGAGGTAAATGCATATACGTGACGCACGTGGGAAATCTGCATAGTTAACGCAGCCCCTGCGTGACGGACTTTTTTATTAAAACGTCCGTCTTTCCTATTTGAGAGAACGGCTTAACCCAATTACCAAGAGTCCTGGATAGTTTATAACCCATTGCCAGGACGAGGGGGAGAGTCTCGCTCCACAACTCACAAGTGGAGGTAACCACTGGCTCCCCTCCAACTACTGCGGCTATAAATATATATATATATCATCGTCCAGGCTTGCAAATACCCATTTCCCTACAGCTGCTCTTACGGCCCACTTTAGACTTATTCGAATGTTTATGTCTCAGGCGAGACACGGTAGAGCTAAACCGGCTAAATACTAGTACATATCTCTCTCTACAAATAAAATTTCATTGAGTGAACTACACACTCTGGAGAGAATTTCATTAAAAAACAAGGACTTTGTTCTCTTCATAAATACTACAGGACTTTCATGAGGTGAATTTCCAGGAAAGCTATTTCAGTTGATTTTTCGAAGGAAACATACATTTATAATGATTTACCCACTTGAGCTGATCACCTATTGAGGTTGTACTCATAACAAAAATTTTCTTCAAATTTTCTAGCAAGGAAACGACAAAAATTTGTTGACCCATTGAAGGATTTAACATATCTATTAACGCTCTAGCGGTCGCAATTATTTGAATGGCTTTTCTAAACATCTCCCTTATTATACGTAGATCAAAAATGTGTATACCCGCCTGGGCAATAGGAATATATTTAGCAACGAACTCATTAAATAAAATCCTTTGTCCCACTGTGGCTAAAAAAGGGTGGTAACCTGTAGGTAAGCTGTCCCAATTATTCATAATAGCAAAAAATGGAGGTTAATAAATAATAATAATATTTTTGACTTTACGTTATAACTAACATTTTAGACTTGAAAATCGTTATGCTTTGGTGGACATGTAAGCATAAGTACTTAGTGCGGTATATAGATCTGTGGAAGATGTAAGGGAAGTTACAAACGACGAACATAGAAGCAATAAAATTGTTTTAATGTCATTTCTCCTGTTCGTTGGTGTGTGACTTTTCCTATTTGGAATTTTAGACAATTGGAAAAATTGCAATATGTGTATCTATTTGAAAATGATATCCAAGTGATGAGTATTCCAGAAAAAACTGCAGTCACACTATTCATTGAAAATGATTTTCATTGATTTTTGACCTAAACTTTTAGCTACCGGTTAGAAACCTACAGAATATTTGATATTTTCCTTGGCCGGTCGTTTCTGCTTGTTCTGGAACCTTTTCAATGAAATCACTTGTTTTTGATTAATCAATAAAAGCAAGAATTGTTACGTCCACTTTTAAGTATTATAAATAGGAATCTTTTTTTTTCTTTTTTTTAACCTATAATCTTTCAATGTATGATCTACATACTTTGACCTGCGGTTTAAATCTGAAATATCCCGTGTCTTATAGAACTATTGCTATTCTGGACTTCAATAGCATAACAAATATAATATTAAATTAATGATAACTTCCATTGTTATTCTAAAATGTTAGAGTGCGGAGGAATAGAATGGTTGCTTGATCTTGTTAGCTTGAAACTTGGGCACTTAACTTTAAATTTCACTTTGCCTAATAGTCTGCACTGCAAGGAGGATTTTCATAATTCAATCGGGGACTTTGGAGCTCTAACTTCATTTGAATATGACCCAGTATTATTTATTTACAAACTTGATTTCAGAAAATAAACAATGCACGGCAAAGGCATTTGGTAAGTAATTATACGCGTTGTTTTTAATTATCAAACGAATACTAATAATTAAGAAGAAGATCCATTATTTTCTCTAAGGCTATTGAAATTTATTAGAGGAACATGCTTTGAATACTTAGTAGTATTAAACTATAATTGTGTATAGGACTCTAAAATGCAATATCAGGTATATTAGAGGCAATAAAAAATATCTTCAGGTCTCACCAACACTCTATTCTCTTAAAGAAAACGTTTCACGTCCTGGGCATTTAGAATGCTAAGTTTAAAATTACTTTCTGAAGTCAGTATAAAACGAAACACTTTGCAGGAGAATAAAAATTTATGGTTTTATGCCTTGCCTCATGTGGACACTTGTCAACAATCATTACTGCCAAAGCAAAAATAAAATGGCTGGAATTATTTTCATGTCGAACCCCCATTGCCAGAATGTTTCTATATCCTGTGTTGAAAATATTCCGAAAGTTTAATAATTCGGCCTTGGCCATATTATTAAAAGTTCATTGCCAATTACAATAGGCCCATGTTAGTGCTTTCTTAATGTCTATCAACACATTCGTTCCAAACAGTCAATGTAGGTCACAGATTATTTATAACTTCCACTAAGTACTCTAGGAAAAAAACAATGAATTATAATTTAAGTTTATGTGGGTTGGCTCCGTCGCTCAGTATAAATTATTTTGCAACGGAATTCCGATTAATTCTGTCTAGATAATAATAATAATAATGAACTCTAAAAAGTGGATCCTTTACTATTTTAGCATCAAGGGGAACAGCATCTACTGAGTTTGTGGCAATTATGGAATTATTTCTACAAATGTCCATCAACCCTACCTAGGAAATGACAAAAATTAGGTCCGGTTAAATTTATAGCTGCATATTCCTGTCGCTGTAATGCTCTAGTGATCGTAGTTTTTGTTTTATAGGTACAAGATCGATATTTAAGCGTTGTGTGCAAAACTAAAGTATAAGTTCTTTATAATAAAGGTGAAGTCGATATTTCCGTTCATGATTATATATATATATATACTAGCGGGCCCGACAGACGTTGTCCTGCATAATATTTCAAGGAATTAGGATATTAAATTTAATAATATTATGTTTAGAACAAAATCTACTTTTAATGACACAAAAAGAAACAACTTTTGTAATGCGCACGTTTTCCTAAAAACAAATAGAAAATGAAATATCGCGATTTTTTTATTCTAGGCCTCCCTTATAACCCCACTCCCGTTCGAACCTAGAAAATTTAATATACCTTATAATCATGGATGAATTAATACTAATTCACATGCCGAGTTTTGTTCAATCGTTAGAGCCCAATAAAATTGTTGGCTCCCGCTTTACTTTTTTAGTGTATATCTCGTTTATACTTTGTTATACGACAAAAGTGACTATAACAAAAATTACTCTAAATAACAACATAAACAACTTTTGTTATGTTCGTATTTGCGGAAAACCCAATAGGAAACGAAATATCGCTAATTTTAATTTCAGGCTTCCCTTACGATCTCCACTCTTGCTCCATCTGTCGGGCTGATTTGTGACGCTAAAACATCTTGGGCGTCACCCAAACGCGTACAAAAAAATTCATTCAAATCTGTCCAGCCGTTTAGCAGGAGTTCAGTGACATACTCACGTACAGTAGAATTATATATATAAAGATATATATATTCTCTGTTAATGCTCCAGCGGTCGGAATTTTTGTTTGATTGTTACCAAACTCGATATTTAAACATGTTATGTAAAACTAAAGATCTAGTTCATTAATGGTTGAAATCCGACCAGTGGGAAGGAATTTCGAAGGATCTCCTTTGTTATGGGTTGAATCGAAAAATTTTATAGAGCAAATCTTATTGCATATGTAATTTTTTATAGACGTTATTTAGGTTTTTCCTCTATCTTGATTCTAATCGAGATATTTGCATTTTTTAGTTTTTGGCCTTCAGTAAACCCCCACTCTTACTCATGTCATATTCAGAGTTCACTCACGAGGGAAATCTGCTTAGGTAACGCAGCCTCTGCGTGGCGGACATTTTTTATTTCATGTGCTTTGACTGAGAACTCGTTGTTCAAAGGTAGTGCTGTGCTTTTTAAGACAGGCAGAGAGCAATTGATTATCCTTAGTCCCAACGGGCCACGTAGAACCATTGTCGACGTCAAGACATTTTATGGGAAGTCATATCTTGGCATTCCTCTGGTCTTTGCGGATTCCCTTCCAATGTTCTCTACGAATTCTTGAAGTTTTCCCGGCAATCTGTATGAGGCTATTGAAGATTTTGTGGTTGATTTACTGGAAGTGTTTAGTTGGAACCCGTGGACTGATTATTTATTATCTTTTATTTGGATTAGACGACCAGTTCCACATTGGTCACTCAGCATCGAAATACTATTGAATCATTTCTTGAATAAAGAAGTAGCTATTTGTCTTGTAATGATCTGCGGCCAGCTCACCTCTTGAACTCTTTTCCTTGTGGCCTTTTTTCCTCAATTGCCTCTTATGTTTGAGCGGGTTCCCGGGAAGTAGTACAATAAATTCCGGCATTCATTCAGCTTATGAAAATTTAGAGGTCCATTCAGACAATTCCCACTAGTATCGTCTAATAAATACAATGCGCCACCACTGAGTTTCCGTCGCTTCCGTTTTCATTTCTTATCGTATAATTATCTCAGTTTTTCACTTCAGTGTGAAGCCATCTATCCTCATACCTCGTACCATTTATTTGATGATTGTGAAGCAAAATAAGCATGAATTCTTTCAAGAATTAATTGTTAACATTAAAAAAATAAATATCAATTATTAAATAATCATTTATAGTGATAGTTGTTAGGAAATCTAAAGTTTATGAAGTTGTCCTAAGTCAACTAAAGATTGATTATGTTACCTACAGACTACTAAAAGTGTATGCCAGCTCAAACTTATTTTATGGAAAATGAAAATACCCTCTTAATTAGATTAATTCTGTTTTTCACGGTTGAAAATTATTATTAAAAACTAATTATTTATATAATGTTATTCAGTATCATAATGTAAAGTCAGATTATTTAGTAAATAAATATTGTTACTATCATTGACTATTTAAGTAGTTTTAGTGCGGTCCTCCAATTGGTATCCCCAATTATTGGCAAGTACTCCTTTGTCATCTCAGTTATCTCACAGTTGACCAAACTATCTTAGCCGGTTCATATTAATATAAGTTTTTATATATATATATATATATATATATATATATAGTCTCTTAACGCAGCAGCGACCTCTATTTTTAGTTTATCTTTAGCAATTCAACATTAAAGGTAGAGATTTTTATGGACAAAATCGAATATGAATGTGGGTCGTAGATATGTTATATAAACAATCTTGATGGTAAAGTTATTCTCTAGAAATGTCATGTTATGTATTTTGTTATAAAATACAATTATTAAGGAAGTAGGATTTTTTTCTTTCTTTTTTAAAAGACTCACTTTTCCTTCCATCTGATTTCCACATTGAACTGTCTTGTTGCTCACAACTTCATACCCTGAGTCCATTTCAAGTGCTGTTACGTATGGTGAATAGAGAATAGAATACGTTGTAAGAATAGCTATTGAGAAAACTGTTTCATTTAAACAGCCCCTGCTGAGATGCTTTTTTAAATGTTTAAAACTATTCTGATTAATTGCCTTACATCTGTTCAATGTTTGAACTATATTCACTCTGTGTCGTTGGCAAATTCCTCAGGAAATCAGGGATGCCTTCCTGTAGGCCATAGCAGAGCTGGTGCCGGGAATTTTCCTGCTCAAAATCCAGCTCATTCTTCCCCAACCCAGCCATAAATTCTTTATCGCTCGCCGGTTTATTCTACCGGGTGAACTGATCATGGTTGCAATTCCGCCGCTAGAGCGGAAAAAGCCGATCGCCCTTGGTTGAAGAAGAGAAGGAAGAAACGAAGCGTAATTTCAGTTGGGATTGAAACACTCCAAGAATGGCTACAAGTCACGAACTACAGCCTTGTTATTCCAGCTCTTTCTTTTGCCAACCATTCATTGGGTTCGTAGCAACTCAGTGGTACGTCATAAATCAGCATCCTCACTCCCAACTGGACTATAGAGAAACCATATTGAATTTCTCTTTGAAAAGTGAGGAGGTTCTTAATAATTGCAATATTACTGACCATGTTAAACGACCTATGGAGAATGATTGTTTGATGTTAAATTGGAAATTTGCCGTTCGGGGGAAACAACGTTACAAAGTCAGTCACGCAGGGGCTGCGTAAACTAAGCAGATTTCCAAAGTGCTGATGTAATAAACTTGTGATATCATCTCACCACATATTCTCTATTTCTACTTAAGATAACCGAGATATTTTGAATTTTAAATTCCCCTCTCCCTCCCCCCTATTACGGAACCGATTTCAGCCATTAACTATTATGGAATTTAGTGTTGAATGAAACAGTTAAATATCGAGTATGATGTAGAACAAATAAGCATTTTTCAGTTAAGAATGTAAAATCTTAACAGTTGACGTCGTCACACAACTTATTATTATTATTTGGTCTTTCAGCTTCAAATAAAGTGGAGCATTATATAAAAGAGTATAGTTTATGTGACATGAGTATGAGTAGGGGTTTACTGAAGGCTGCAAACTAAAAAACCCGAATATTTCAGCTAATATTGAAGATAAAGAAACAATCTATATAACAATATTTGTAGTAAATGTAATTTTCTCTATGATTGATTCTATATAATATTTCGATCCGACGTATACTAACATAGATATTTCGAATTTTAGAAATTCTTCCCTTCTAATCCCCCTTCCCACATGTCCGATTAACAAGCATGACCTTTAGTTCTACATGAAACTCTTATATATCAAGTTTGGTAACGATCAGACAAAAATTTCGACCGCTAGAGCGGTAACAGCTAAGTAAGATCGATGGACATTTGACATTTTTCGAAAATCGCTTCATGAGTACAACCTCAATTCTGATTTCCCCTAAGGGAAATCTGCTAAAAATACAGTCTAGAAATAGGTTTGTACAGATTGCTCAGGAGAAAGTTGCCAGGTTTTATAAGAAGGTAGGCCGCTCACAAATCGGCTTAGTGCTATATCCGACCGTACTTTACTTCGTTATTTAAGGGCGGCGTCTCATGGCAAATAATAAACAGGAAACTGTATTATGGACCTTTCCTACTGGCCGTATTGATTTTAATGTGAGATGCTCTAACTCTAGATTTACCTTTTAACGCGTATTGGCTTTTAAAGGAGTATACGTTATCTAGATAAAGAAACTATAACAAATCATGTGAAATGTCACGCTGATAGGAGAAGAATAACATAATGTTCTCAAATGAAATATCTTTCTATTATCAACTTCACTCAATTAATAAATTCTTATAAAAGCTAAGTTTGAGAGCTCTGATATGTCTGTAGAAAATGTATATAAATAGATATGTAGATGTATATATATATATAAAAGAAACACTTATACATTCACCCGAGTAATTTATACATAATATATTTAAATTAATTAATAATCTCTATCATCCTATCATGTTTTCCACGCCATTTACTAATGTTCTGATACTTGCTTTTTGGAAAATGTTTTACAGCAGAATTTTGTAGTTACAGCAGAATTACTTTCAAGTTATAAAATTTCATTTCATGTGAAAATGTTCTTTTTATAACCAGACAGCTATATAGTAGCAAAATAATATTTTTACGACCTTGTTTCTTATAATTAGAATAAATTGGAGTACAGTTGAATTTATATTGAAGGTGAATATTTATATTGGAAGCTCTGGTGGTCTGTTCCTGGGTAAGATTATTGACGATTATACTAATTTTTGGATACTCATTCTCACATAATCAATCGTTATTACTGTTCCTTCTTTAACAAGAAAGCCTTAATGGCCATGATGTTGAGGAGAATGCATTCCTTCGACTTTCAGCCCAAGCTTAATGTATTTTGTAATTTTTTTCTTTTGGATGATACTTGGGTGAACTGGAAGAAGAGGTCTTTGGGGCTTTTGGTAATCTATTGCTGAAAATGCGTGGTTGCTGATTGAGATGAGTGGTTTATGTCGGCAGTTGATGCCAGGTCCATGATGGGCTGTAGCGCCTCCTGAATATTTTTAAAGCATTCCCTTATAGCCTTTAGCTTCTGGTCCAAAAAGAACTGGTCTTTAACTGTCTTTGGTGATCTATATGGAAATATACGATCCTTGATTTAATTTTATAATTGTAAAAAAAAAGAAGGAATGAAAATTTGTTCAAAATGTTGCTATACAAAGGGTAATATGTCGTATTTTTAAAATAGTTTTCTTTGAAAAATGGTGGGAATTAACCCCACGAAATAATTCATAAATGCCACCTGAAGTCGTTTTAAAGAGTTATCCTCTGAGCAGTTTGTTAATATTCTTAAATTAGAATGAAAAGTTGAGAAATTCTTCATATATTTATTTTAGGGATTATTTTAGGTTGTGTAGCATTATGGTGGCGTGTTTTGGCTTCTATCCCAGGTTATTAATTTCCGTCCTTCAAAATGGCTTATGTAATTTTTCCAATATTAACTTTTTTTTAAACATTTTATACTTTGACATTCTTCGCGTTACTATTTGGAGTACTGTTGAACTAAAATAGCTGGCATATTTAGTTTTTATTGAATACTGGCTAAGGAATAATGGTATTTTTATAGCAATACATCAACGTGTTAATTACACTTCCCGTCTGAGCGTATTGTTTTCCCGTAAGGGATAAGTAACTGTAAAATAAAATTTTAGTTTTGAAGTAAAAATGAAAATGAGTTCCTAAACAATCCCTCTCTACTCTTTTCCACTCGAATTTTCTAATAATTTATATATCTGGTGGAAATAAATAACAGTTGTACCCTAAAAATAATTTAATTTACACTAAAAAAGTGAGATGGGAGAAGACATCGTAGCCCTCCCTGCAACCTGAATAACACTTTAAACAATCATATTGAGGTTAAACGCGTATTGTCATAATGACATTTTCAAGTTACACAACGGAAATAAATAACGATGTTAATAAATAACAATGTTTTTTTCTAGTGAAAATAAATAACAAGTGAGGTGGAGGGTTGGAGAAGATTTATAACCTCCCTAATCAGAATCATGCTGAGAACTATCTTATAAATCTAAAAACATCACATAATTTGTCCTATAATATATAATCCTATATCAAATATACTTTAATGAATACTAAACTACAATAGTAGTTAGTGTGTACAATGTTTATACTACGTTATAAAGTAAAAGTGTACATAACAAATGTTACTTTAAATATCAAAATAAACAACTTTTATAATGTACATTTTTGACGAAAAACAAATACGGAACGAATTATGATGATTTTTCATTTCAGGCCTTAAAACCCCTACAATTTCAGTCTTTGAACCCCCATACACAAGAAATATTTGGAGTATGGATCCTTGAACACATTTGGTCTGAATAGCTGGCCAATTGGTTAATGCTTGCTTGACCTTTTGAAGTCTTTGCAATTAAGCTACTCTGTGGATAGAGCCTGAGGGTTCGAATGAACGTAGAGTTGAAATAAACATTTTCTGAAAAAGGCAAACTTTTGTTATCACCAGCTATTCTGTGCTAATTCCACGACCAAAGCTATGGAATGCCTTTTTATTTCCAAGGGTTTTATTTTAACAACCGTTGTACCGAAAATAGCCGACTCGGATAGCCGGGAAGTACATTCAGTCAACTTACGGTCTACTGCGACCATACAACCTCTCCAGAGAAATTGCAAGGCTTTAACAGAACATTCTGAGAGTCAGCCTTGGCGTGAAATGGTATTGTGAAATAGGGCCCTCGGGTGGAGAAGAAGGAAAAAAATAATTATTTTTCGTGATTTTGTTTCAATCTCTATAGTAGTTAGGATGATATAATGGAGGAGAGCGTACAGCAAGTTGTGGGCAAAGTGAGTTCCTGGAATACAATAATGAATGCTTCAGTGGATGAATCCCAACAAAAAGCCTCGGGCTTGATACGGTTCTACTCTCCGGATATAAAACAAAACTAAATTCAATCTCTCCTCTCCTGAGGGGTCCCTAATAGGCAAACTTTTTCTCATTCGAGGGAAATATATATATATTTTTTTAATTTAAAATTTTAAATTTTATGGAAGATTTGGAGAATATGTAGGGTTGTTGACTCCTTGTCATACTTAAGTGGCGTATAATCATTAGCTGTAATCTTAACGGAGTATTTCAGGATGATTAACACGTTGGGTGCGGTGGCGCAAACTCCATTAATTTCCTTATAACTGTTATCTGTCTCCGATTATGGCCCCTGACTTACTCAACTACAATATCCTTTTAGCGCATTTTCTGTTTAATTGCTGTTGGCTCATCTTTAAAAAAATGATTTTTTTCTGTAATCGTTGAATAATGGTAACATTACTAAACTGAAATGAATGAAGAAAGTGAATTGCCTTCTTAATTAGTAATAAGTATAAATTAAAAAATAATTTGAAGTAGGAAATTAAATGCTTTTAAATGTTTCTTAACATTGTAAGAATTTATTTTAACAAAATAAATTAAAATGTGAATGAATTATTGGTGGAAATAATCAATATATTTTAAAATTTAAATATAATAATAATTACATTCCCTGTTTATAACCTGCACTTGCTTATAACTGCACTACTTCACAATCATCACTAGTTGTTTTATAACTATGCTTATAACCTTTCACAACCATGCTTATAACCTACCAACAACATACCATAATCATCACAACATCCTAATTTTGTTCATATTCTGGTTAGATCTGATCATGTATTACACGATTACAGAAAAAATTTAATATTACACTCGTGACGAAAGTAGAATTTACAACTCTCGTGAAATTACCACACTCGCTTCGCTCGTGTGGGTAAACGTTTCACTCGAGTTGTAAAATGATCTACTTTCGTCACTTGTATAATAAATAACTATTATAGCGAATTCTAGAAAGAAACCCAGCTGTCATGAAAGAAATGACGGCTCTGGAGGAATACAGCCGTTCATGTGTCAATGATCAGTTTGATATTACTCGATTTGTACAGAACACATAACGAAGGAGACTAGCTAGACTTTAAATGGGTCTGGTCGCCAAATGGGTCACCATTTCTGGCTGAGTCTATTTTAAGATAGCCGTGATTTGAATCATAAATTGATATATTTATTGTCGATTTGTTTTTATTATTATTGTATTTTAAATAAGTAGAATTAATTCCTTATACTATTATACACCAATGGTCATAGTTACACCATTATATATAATTTATTCTATGTTAAGTTCTGCAAAACCCTATTTATTGTACCAGTAATAAGAACTCTTTTAGGTTATAACTTGTCGACAAGCTGGTTGTTCATTATTTATCCTGGGTAACATACATTATAAATAATACGAACTTGCATTCACCCAATGGGATAATATTTCCAGATCATTTGTTAACCACATAAAGTAGTTTTGAGGTGTTTTTTTTTGGGGGGGGGGGGGGGTGGTTTAAGCTTGTAAACCAATTTTGGCCGATAACGAGGAAATATGAGGGTTGGTTCATATGTTAAATAATAGCTATCTAGTTTGATGGTATATAATAATACACACACCCGAGCACATCCATTCATCCATGAGTGATTTCCGTTATCTACTGAGTAAGATCGGTGGACATTTAAAGCAATGTTTCAAAATTCCCGCCATAAGATCACCCCCAATAGGTTATTTCCTATAAGAGAAATGCATTAATAGCTGATGAGGAGGGAGTGGCTATGACGACCTTCACCCCACACCCCTTGTAAGTCCCAGGTCAGACCTCGCGTCGCCTCCCACCCCCTAACCTTCTATCGAGCTAACCTCTCTCAATATTAGCAGGTTTCCCTCGAGGCAAATCAGCTATAGAGATTTTTAACTTGACGAAAATCCAGTATCCTGTATCATCGTTTCTTCAGCTCTCTTTCTCTAATCCTAATCTAATAAAGCAACACTTACACTCTGAAGCTAAGGTTACATCTTAAAATCATATCCAACAAACAATCCATCCTACATATTCCACAAAAATAAATTTGTTTGTATATATATATATATATATATATATATATATATATATATATATATATATATATTCTGTTTGCTCTACAGACCTTTAGAGATCTTAGCTGACATTACACGTCCCCTTCTGTCTTACCTTGAGCGATGGCTTCTCATCTTCGGTCTCCCGGATACCCACCACTGTCATATTCATTGTCTTATATAGCGAGCCGGTTGGGTTACTTCTTTCGCCATGCCCCAACCCTTGCTTTCATACCGTGTGAGATCTTCTGTCTCGTTTCAGATATAATCTCCACTATTGTTTTTCTTCTCCCAAAGTCCTAAGTCATCATTATCACTTTTGGCCTATTATGGCTGTACGAACCTTGCACACAACCTTTCAGACTTTGTTTCCACGCATGAGTACTTGTTTGATAATGGAGTTATAGACCCTTAGGTTCAAGGCTCGTGAGATTTTCCTTAATCTTGATCTTAATTCGGGAGAAACCGAGAAGGAAGTGCGGTTGGCACTAGTTATTCTTTGATCGAGTTTAGTAAACTGATCGTTGATAGTTTGATAGCACCGAAGTATTTGTAGCTTTTTGACGATGGGTCTCCTACACTCAGGTTGCCTTCGAGGTTTAGGTTACGGCTCATTACCATTTACTTCGACTTTCTTGGGATACTTGGAAGCCTGCCTCTTTTTCCGCTCACAACAACGAACCGGCGAAACAACATGTCCTCTTTCTTGCTCCCGAGGACAGCTACATCATCTGCATTTCTGACCCCCTCCCCGCATTTTGGAGCCCAAGCTTTCCTGAATTTTATATTTTGCTGAATTTTCCTGAAGTGCATCTTAATACTGTTAGAGAAGTGCACTATTCAAATGGACATTTCACATTTTAATGATACTTGGGGGAAAGCATTAGAGTATCGGAGTCATCATCATTGCTTCCCCGTGTCTCCCTAAATTTTTAGCCTTCAAGGTTATTTGATAAAAATATCTATTGAGAATAAATATACATTTATATTCTTACGTACTAGTCATATAACACGGGCTGTAACACTCGTGCGAAATGTCAGACGAGCTGTCAAAGTTAAGATAACTATCCTTTAGATAATAAAATAACTAGACTACACGACCTTTTTTAATATGAATATCTTAATATGATCACTGCCAGGACTTATCCATGTTGTTTGTTGTTTGATGCACTAGCCTCCGAACGTCGGGCAAGATAGTCCCATCCTTCTCTGAACACGATGTTAGAAAAATGCAAAAATCTTTTTAATATGGAGAATAGTATTATTGTTGAGACTGCACGTGCATTAGAAAGAAATCCTTAATGTACTAACCTTCCACCCGAGCGTATAACTAACACGGCCTGCCTAAACCTAACATCCTGTGTACACAGTTAATCGTGATGGACCACCTTGAATATTTGTTTTGTCTTGAACGGAAGGCTCCCCTTGAACACCAGCCAAGTGACTCAAGGAGCACTAGGGCGTAGCGCCAAACTTCCATGTGTTTTCTCACTATTTGTGCCCTTATAGATTTCAGCATAGTTGCGATCATGCCATGAACGCTCAAGTTTATATTATTGACAGGCGTCGATAATTCAATTATAGTTCTTAGGTTCCTCTTTCTTGGGAGTTGTTTTATATGCATTTGCACAGTTGCTTAACAGTCTTTTAAGTCCGATTGTGGGATGAATGGCCTTTTCATACTTTTATTTTATCGACATTAAAGAGTCCTAATTATTTTTGAGCTTGATGGATGGGTTCCCATAGCAATTTATCTAGGATGACTAGACATGCGAGCTATTCAATATTTGATGCCCATAAGCATGTTCATACTATAATTTAAAATAATCTTAGTAATCAATTATATGAAAAATAGAAATCAATATGGCTCTAAAATAGAAGTCCGTCAAGCAGGGGCTGCCGTGAACTAAGCAGATTTCCCACATTTTGGAATAACACACTACTGATCTCATCTCAACATATATTCTCTATTTCTAAGAAAAAGACAAATCCTATGAGTAGAAGGTTTTTGTGCTTGGAAAAAGATATTTCATCATATTTTCTCTTACTTTTAAAGTCCGTTGACTAAAAGTGGGGGGTTTACTGAAGGCTGAAATCTAAGAAATGTAAATATCTCGGTTAGTATTGAAGAGAGAGAAAACATACAAATCACAACATTATAAAAAAAAAAAAAATAAATAATTTAGGTTCTATATCTTGATATTATTCTTTCTCGGTTCTGATATTTTGAATTTTCTAAACTCCACCCCCCCCCCTCTAAATGCCCACCCCTCCCTACTGGTTCGATTTATGCCGTTAACGAACTTGATCTTTAGATATCGAGTTTGGTACCTATCTAACAAAAATTGCGACCGCTGGAGCGGTTACAGACGAATATATATAATTTTGAATGGACCTCATTTTCGTCATTTCCTAGGTTGGATCGATGGGATTTTTCGAAAATCGTGACAAGAGAACGACCTTGATAGCTGATTTCCCTTAGAGAAAATCTGCTAATATAGGCAAAAAGTTTAAAATGTAGTGGAAAAAAGGGGGTTTAAGCGACGTAACCTGAATGCCAAAATGGATTATTGGAGTGAAAACTTGAGTACGTCAACGCCCACTTGAAGTTTATGGAGATGGAGATAAATGCCATAAGAAATGAACGATTCAACGCACTGACTACGGTTCGTAATTCAAGTCTGTGCTGAGAAAACTTTACTGGGATGATTGGTGTAGCCTATTTCTTAAAAACTATAATTTGAAATGTGATGATATCACTTCATCTGTGGTAGCGGATTGGCTAATGTGCTGAATGGACCATTGACAACTTGAAGAGGAAGAGAGAATTACTGGTATAGAAATGGACAGGAGGAGGCAAGATTATTAGCTAGAATAAGAAGTTCCCACAATGGAGGTTTGTTTAAGGAAGTGTGGCGAGCAATCTTATCCCCAAATGACTTGGTCTCCGTTGGGATTTAGACCAGCACACGGTGTCCTTGATAGTGTCGCCTTTGGTTTTTTTTTTTTTTTTTTTTTTTTTTTGTTATTTTAAAAACAACTAAAAAAATAGATTTTATCTGAAATCCAAGTCAAAATAGTTTAATAGCCTCATTAGTTAGTTATTATTGGGTTTTATATGTAATCATATACGTATTATGTCAAAAAAAATAGTATGATTCAGTTTACCAGATATCATTGTAACTGAATTCTTCACCATACTTACAGAATTTCAGCTGAATTTTTCACTTAGTCAATAACAAGATGGCAGGGATCTCACGTTGAAATGTATCATCTGTCAGCATTCCATTAATCTTTTTGTGAGAGATGTAACGATAATATTGACTCCTCTTTGTCCAGGTTGCCGAATTTAGTAGGGATAGCCTGTTAATATTCATTAGCCATATTATAACACCTGTTCAAGACTGCATAGCCGATAGAGGTCCGACACTTATGTTAAAATCAATTAAACTTGGAATAACGGAGATAATGCTTGGTTATATGCCATTACTGAATTACTCAACTGTTTTACTTTTTATTTAAAACATGTGGTAAATTAATAAATAAAAATAAAAAACAGGTGATGAAAATGCAAATTAAAATCAGCTGATTCCTAAAAGAAAAAATTAACCAAACAATGCCTTCACAAATATTTTGTCACTGCCACTGCCTTGCAAACTACAATTTTATGATGAATAGAGTCGTATGCTTTATTGCACATCATGCTCTCAGCTAGACACTGTTGCACGTGATGTCTATAAGATTGAGCAGGACTTGGACTAGGACCTTGATAGCTATTGCATACACAGATTTCTGAGAGTAGTCCTCCTAACTAATGCCATACCACTGGGACTTCCGTATCTATCTCCGAATCTATGATCTGACAACGGAGCTCCTTGTTCCGCATCCCCAGTAAAACCCTGAGTTGAGCTTCGGAACGCTGTTGACTTTTAATTTCAAGGCTGTATATCCTTCATCCACTTTAATAGCTTCTTTAAGGATTCATTATTTAATCTATATTTAGTGGAATAATAATAAAATTGTATTATTTTTGTTTTTATAAAGTCGATTACTGGATAATATTATAGTGAGTTCGTAAACAAACTTTATCATTATTTACTTCTTTATTTTTAATACTATTTTTTAAAAACAGTTTAAAATTTCTGAACAATTCTTGCAGTTTCATTAACCCTTTCGACAAATTTAAAAATTGTGTTGAGTTAATTGTTGTTTTAGCAGAATTCTCTTAAGGGGTACTCATGACGGGATTTTAGAAAAAATATCTTCAATTGTCCGTCGTTCCTACCAAGGAGATGACGAAAATGAGGCCCGTTCAAAATTTTATATGTATTGCAATTTTCGCCAGATCTTTTTATTGTTTGTTTGAACTCCATATCATTTTATGTAAAAATAAAGATCAAGTTCGTTAACGGCTGACCAGAAGTAGGGGAGGTCTAGAGGGGGAATTTCGAAAATTTTAAACGTCTCCGTTATTATAATTCGGATCGAAAAATTGTACATAATCCATCTTGTTACAAATAAAAATCCGTCACGCAGGGGCTGCGTAAACTAAGCAGATTTCCCACGAGAATTTTTACAATAGAGAAATCTGCATACTGGTAACACACCGTGATTAAATACAAACGGTAATGAGAAATCTTTCAGTTAATTAAAATAAATTCCCAACTGAAACGGCTTCTGAATTGTAAGAATAATTTATATTTTAATAACTCAAATTTTAGTAAGCCCCGGGGGGGGGGATGAACAGAACGTGTTTGCATATATCTCACAAAGTAAGGAAGATAAGGTAAGGTAAGAAACGGCAGGTAAGGTTAGAAGTAGCCTCCCACATGAGCCGAGCAAAGACGGAAATGGCCGACCTAATCCAAACTATACCCGACCCTTGACTTCATAAAAATGCAAATATCTCGATTAATATTCAAGATAGATAATAAATGTATATAACAATATTTATAGAAAATTTAAATTGTAAGATGATTGGTTCTATACAATTTTTCGATTCGATGCATAATAACGGAGATATTTTGAATTTTCGAACATCCCCCCTCTAAACCCTCCCTCCCTCTAGTCCGATTTCAACCATTAATGTACTAGATCTGTCTTGTTACATAAAACGGTTAAATATCGAGTTTCGTAACGATCAAACAATAATTGCCACAACTAGAACGTTAACAGACATATATATATGTATATATATATATATATATATATATATATATATATATATATATATATATGTATATATATATATATATATATATATATATATATATATATATACAGTTTTGAACGGACCTCATTTTCGTCATCTCCTGGGTAGGATCAATGGGCATTTGAAGAAATTTTTCGAAAATCGCGTCATGAGTACGACCTCAATAGCTGATTTCCCTTAAGGGAAATCTGCTAAAATTACCAGTAAATATTGTTATATACATTATTTTTCTATCTCAAATAATAATCGAGATATTTGATTTTTTTTTTAATTTTCAACCTTCAATAAACCTCCCTTCTTTGTCATGGCACGTTATGAATAAGCCAACTCATGAACCGTCTTATTTGAAGTTTAAGTGCCTAATATTGTGTCCAACCAATGGTTTCCAGATGAGAATCATGCAAATAGTTTTCAATAAAATTAATATATTAAATTCAGATATATTTCAGTAATTGTTTTCCTTTCAGCTTTGAGGAGTAGGCTGACTCGTAGTTTACAATTCCGTCGTGGAGGTTATTAAAATGAAAATTGATTTAAATATTTTTCATTGTCATTTGTATTTGATCACTTAATACATATCACGATACTACGATGGTGTTAAGTGTAGAAGTATGTAATTTATCTATTGCGAAACTTTAGATGGGGAATCTACTTAGTTTTCGGAGCCCTTGCGTGACGGACTTTTTTAGAAGATTTCACTTAAGGGAAATCAGCTACTGTGGTTTTACTCATTATGCGATTTTCGAACTTTTTCTTCAAATGTACATAGATCCTACCCAGGAGATGACGAAAATGAGGTCCGTTCAAAACTGTATATATATATATATATATATATATATATATATATATATATATATATATATATAGGTCTGTCAATCTATCTATCTATCTATCTATATATTTGTCTGTTACCCCTCTAGCGGTCGGAATTATTGTTTAATCGTTACCAAACTCGTCATTTCGTCTTATTATGTAAAAAGAAAGATCGGATTCGATAACGGCTGAAATTGGAGGAAGGGGAGGGTTTAGAGGGGAGGAATTTCGAAAATTCAAAATATCTCTGTTACTATACGTTGGATCGATGAATTTTTCAGAATCAATCTTATTGCAAATTAAATTTACTATAAATATTGTTATATACATTTATTCTGTATCTTGAATATTAACTGAGATATTTGCATTTGTATTCTGCATGTGCTCGGCAGCAGTGGCTATGTTCGGACTTTCCGCCGTGAGCTCTGGCGGCCGTTTTCGTAATTATAATAATTATTCGCCCCTCGTGAATAGGTTTAGAGGTTTCTTACTACTACAGCTGTTATTAGGCAGATTTCTCTATTGTAAAACTTCACGTGGGAAACTACTTAGTTTTCGGAGCCCTTGCGTGACGGACTTTTTCGAACTATGCCATTTACTGATTTTATGATTGTAGTGTCAATTTCAGAATACAGATTGTATATTTCTGTTATTTTGATAAATAAATCCTTGTATCTTTTAAATTTCTCGGTGAAACAGTAACGAATATTTCAGTGTATTGGCATAGCAATATCATCTCAACTGGTATTTCCCCTTGTCAGTGGGAAGAATCAATATTAATAAGCTACATATATTAATATATGTGTATGTTAAAGGCATCAAAGCTTATACGCTGTGCCTGTATTATTTTTTAATTAAGCACAGGCGTCTCATTAAATATGTAATAAACGCGGGTCTTTGACGGATGGCTTTAAGCAGAGTTTTGAGCGAACTTCGTTTATAGGCGGTTTTCATATTAATTTTCCCGGGTCGCCCCCCCCCCCTTGTATAATGGGCTGGCTCTTAATGACTAAACACTCCTCGTTAATTGGTCTAATCTGTGCCTATTAAAATGAATTGGACTCTACCTCTGAGCTATAGCCGGCAAAAAATAAAAAAGTGGTTATAGACTTTGGCCTCTAGACTGGGGAGCATAAAAGACTTTTGTTACATTATAAATGACCGCTGGCCCGTTTGTTCTCTCCAGCCGGAGTTTCGCTTTCATTTTTCATTTACTTTGCTCAAAGTGGAGAACACGATTTTTATTTTCCCCTGACAAAATCGTTGATATAACGAATTATCTTCATTTCCCTTGCGAAGTGCTGATGTCCATTGAAGCAAACATACGGGCTCTACACGTGTGAATTGTCGACTATTCTTTACGTATTTACGTCATTCACATGCATTCTGCTCATATTGGTACCATTAAATTCTGTAATGACTCCGGGTACTTTATTGTTTTTCCAGGCATGACGGATATCTACCTATATATATTCGTCCGTTAACGCTCAAGTGCTATCAAATTTTGTTTGATTTCCACGGAACGAACAAGGAAACAAACAGGACCACAACGGAAATTAGCTATTCATGTCGCGCTTTTCGAAAAATTTCCTGAATGTCCATCGATCCTAAACAGGAGACGACGGAATCAAAACCCTCCAAAATTATACATATATGCCGTCGCAATTCTTATTTGATCGTAACTAAAATCGATATATAAACATTTCATGCAAAACTAAAGGCCAAGTTCGTTAATGGCTGAAATCGAACTATTGGGAGGGGGGTTCAGAGGGGTAATTTCGAAAAGTCGAAATATCTCCGTTATTAAGCGTGTGATCGAATATCTCCCTTACGGGAAATCCGCTATAATTCAAAACACAATTTACAAAAATTACTATGAACCAATTAACAATAGAAAGGATTGAATTCGTGAGTTACACTTTACATTATAAAATAATTCTATTGAATACAAGTGCCCATAATTTCTCACTTGCTACGTTATCTTATGAATGTGCTCTTATCGATGTCCAAACGTCCTTCTCTCCTATCAATTGAATGCCAGAGCTGATATTGACCTATTAAACACACTCTAGAACGACAAAATAATTTCAATATGTTCTCTACAAGGGTGATACGCATACTAAACAATATTCCCTCGCGCCATCCAAAATATCCTTGAACATTTATTTACAGGATTGGAGTAGAAGAAACGCATGTTTTCCACTATTGAATGACTGGGACACGGTTAAAAAATAATAAAAACAAGCATTAAGTGGTAGATTTTCTAGTGCAGTTTTCAAATATACATACTTTAATTAGGTTCTAAAAATATGTCTTCCACATAACGTCCTTTTGCGCTGGATACAAATTTGGATCCTCTCCTGAAAGTTACGCACGGCTCACTCCGACACTTCAAAAACCATGCGTTTCCTCTGCTCCACCCTGTATAAAGGCCAAGTATTGCCCTTCTTGCCTCTGGAATCACCCACAAGATAGTGTCGCATGATTTTTACAACTCTCATATCCTACTGCCTGGATAAACCCCCAGTATAAGCAACACTTTGTTATGTTTTCCTAGGCACAGCTCATATCATATATAAGACGACTATGGAAATCGTTCGTGTTGGACTGCGATTTTTCTGCAAGCTGAAAACGAATAGACTCTGTTAGTAATCGAGTTTCAGCAAACTATCTGGACCCAAATAGTAGGAAATACTCGAACAGGATTGATCATATAGCCTTAATGACTGAGATATTTGCGATTTTGTATTTCTCCAATTCCTTAAAGGTATTCTCTCTTGTTACTAATTAGGCCATTAACAAGCGAAATATATATACTTGAATGTTGCCAACTAGAAAACGTTTCAAGACATTTTTAGAGGAAGACGTCATTTCAGCAGGTTAGGAAGTTGCGTCAGTTCCTGACTTCTTATAAGAAGAATCTACTGCGATCTTGGAAATGATGAACACTGATTAGTCTGTGGTATAAGAAAAAAGTTCCTGACTCTCCATTTCCAAGAAGAGTTCAAAGTACTTTCGAATTCAATGCCCATTGTTCAGTGTCACTTTTTATTGGCGTGAATCCAAAGGAAGAAAGTCTTAATTCATTTTCAACTCCTTGATGAATATCCTTCGCCTGAGATTTATTTCATTTTTAATGTTGTAAATCCTTTCTTGTTATTGAAGTATACGAAGTGAACTTTATAAGCAGCCATAACACACATGGCTAACCTAGGCTTATCGTAGTATTAACAATACGTTAAACAGTAAAGACAAAATAGTTGTCAATTTACTATTGACGGGAACTAACTTATTTAGAAATATAAAATAGCCGGCGGTCAATCAATGGCATTCAAGAATAATGTAATTATAAACTAATAATATTTTATAACCTTTATTATAATTTACTATGACGAAAATATATTTAACTGATTAACAGTGTTTCATGATTCTGATCAAAAATTATTTGATATGGTTGATTTATAATCGTTTTTTTCTTTCTTTTTTTAGGTAAGTTGGCGTTTTTTGGCTTTAGCTGTTGAACATCTTAGTTGGTGAAGGTACATTATTATTGTTGTAATTTAGTCTTTTAAGAAAAGAATGTATCTGTACCATATCGGGTGATCGTAAACGTCGGTCAGATGCTTACTTTTAATGTTCATATTTCGTACATCTAGGACACACACACACACACACACACATATATATATATATATATATATATATATATATATATATATATATATTCGTTCCATCGTACCCACACTTGATATTTCATTGTTTCATGTAAAAAGAAATATCAAGATATTTTACTTTCAGCCTTTACAAATGAGTGGAGATATATTTAGGTTCCGTTTTTTTGGGTCATAGATGCCATTTGACGGTGTAGCGAGTACACAATTTGTTTGGTTTGTACAAGTGTTTTATGCGAACCTAACTGCAAATAAAATACCAGAAGAGTTTTTTACGAGTATATATAATGTTGATTAAAATTTATCTCCTGCAATGAAGATTACTTAGTGGGAAGGGTCCATAAAAGTTTTGTGAATATTTTTTGCAGTCTATATTGATAGTACGAGCATTTTATCATCTTAAGTTCTTTAGTACTTTTATTATATACAAAGTCATAATAGATTGATAAGTTTTGGGAATACAACATTCCTTCCTTTAATCTTGCCCTCAAAAATTGAATTTCACTACCTACTGATTTTATTTTCTTACCCAATTGCATTTGTTATCATTTAGGTTTATGGACTGTTGTTTGTAATAGTATTGACATATTAAATTAGTAATTTGCCTTTATCTTACTTCATTATCAGTGCTCCCAATCGTCGGGACAAGTCTGTTCTGAGTAAACTGGCTACTGTACTCTCTATTCCGTAGAGGTTGTTTTAGTGATGTTTTTCTCGAATATAATACACTTCCCACGAGTCTACATGTAGTGTATTCATTTCAGGTCGTTTGAGATGACTCATTTCAAAAATAGGCTTTGGTTTCGTCTGGCGCTGTTGTAAATTGTTGCTTGGGTGTTCCCTTTTAGCCTCTTTGCTCTCCCCTAGCTTGGGAGATAACCCAAATATAGGGCTGATTTCATTAGGACTAGGCCTCCTGATCAAATGATTATCGATCGATGAGCTCCAAACAAGAATATTGATTATAGTTAGTCTTATTAATCATGAAATTCTCCTTTTTATTTTGTTGAAAAACAGTTTGAATGAGTAATAGTTTTGTATTTTATACAGATCATTCATTTGACACGGAATTCATTTTCTTTTTACTAATATTTTGTACATCAGAAACGGCACTGGAATAAGGGAATACTAATCACCTGTGGCCAATTTTCTGAATAATCTGACGAATATATAAGCGAAAATACTTATTAAATTCTATTCTATGCACTGCATGGAATCCCCACAAACGTATTTTAAAACTACATAGGCCTTCTGAGGTGTACCTCGTCGCCAGTTAATCTACAATCAGTACCTAGAATAAATACCTGGATGAAATGGTCTTTATTTACTGAAAAAATTATTTTTAGCAGATTCCCCTAAAGGAGGTCGTACTCTGGACGCGATTTTCTAACAATTTCCTTAAATGTCCATCGATCCTACCCAGGTGATGACGAAAATGAGGTCCGTACAAAATTTCATATGTGCTTCGGATCGAAAAATCTCATTGCAATCTCATTGTAAATTAAATTTTCTATAAGTGTTGTTATATTTGTGTTTTTCTGTTTCTTGATTATTAACTGAGATACTTGGATTTTTTAGTTTTCATCCTTCTGAAAACCCCCACCTCATATTGGCAATAAGATATTTTATCATGAAACTGAGTATTCAAAGCTTAAATACCAAATATTGTCTTCATTGAACTTTTACTGTGTGATGTACATGCAAATATGCAGTATGATGATTTTCCGGTCTTTTCTCGAAAGTGGTTATATGATCTTCACCATACTCAATATTTAACCGTTTAATTCAACTCTAATGTTCATATTTGTTAATTGTTAAAATCTGACCAGAAATAGGGGTGGGGCGAGACTCGAAATTTCCAAATATCTCCTTTATTGTGAGTCGGATGGAAACGTGTTATAGAAACACTAGAGATTTCCGCTGGCTGGTGGTGTCCTTCATCAACAAAAGGATGACTCGTTATAGAAAAAAATTTGTTAATCATGAAAGTAATTTTGTTTTTCAAAAAATAAAGTACCTTTTCAATTAATTTCACTGTTGTTGTGTCTCCGAGGAATGTCTATTCTGTTGGGAAGTGGAGTCCTCTCTTACACGGTTTATTGGTTGAGACATTTTCTTCCATTTTTCTTTGTCTCAGGCAGTCCTCATCCATTTAAGTCCTGCTTTCTCTGTCTTCCTTGATCAACTCCGCCCTCCTTTTGTGCTTGTCTTCCTCTTGTCCTCTCTCAACCTTATGGGAACCTTTCCGTCACTCGGATCCCCCTACAGCCTAGGACCGATTCTTTTTTGTTGTCTAGGTCATCACAACATCCGCCCCATTCTCTCAACCTTGGATTTTCTTGTCACTATTTTTTTGTTCACAATTTACCTCTCTGCCTTTTGTTACTATATTCTCAGCTACTTGAGGTTTTCTGTAGAAAATCTGGTAGTCACAGGGCATCTGCACTTTTCCACTCTACGCCATATGTGCCCTTTATGATTCTTGCTTCAGAGATCAAGAGTACTTCTTCCAAGTGTAGTGAGGCATTGTATTTCCTTGGATATCGTGTCTGAAAGGAGACCGACAAACTGTCCTAAATAAACATATTCCTCCATATATTGCAGAGTGGATCCTACAATCGATAATCCCATTTTTCTCCTGGTTTTTCGATATTTCCGTTTTATCATTGCGAGGAAGGAGTCCCACATTTCTATACTCTTGTTTTACATATTTT
The DNA here is from genome assembly GCA_019009955.1 of Riptortus pedestris. Classification (NCBI taxonomy): domain Eukaryota; kingdom Metazoa; phylum Arthropoda; class Insecta; order Hemiptera; family Alydidae; genus Riptortus; species Riptortus pedestris. The sequence goes on along the minus strand of CM032229.1, from coordinate 29,230,749 downwards.
ACTATTTCTTGTAAATCATCATGGCAAGGAGAATACTCGAGTTACCTCGGATATAAATACACGCATACCCTATATTCACGTACAATATAAATAAATAAATAAATAGAGGTCAAAAGTTTATTTTAAAAAAAAAGAACAGTACATTTCCTTAAGAAAATGTTACTTCTGTTATAGCCTCTGCGTTATTTGTTACATTATGGATGATTGGGACTTCAAAATATATATTATTAAAATTCGCTTAAGAAAATACGTTGTGTCTTTTTAAATTATTTTCGTTATTGTAGTTGTTTGACTATATTTTATAGCCGACAAAATCCAATTCATACAACTGCATAGAACTCACAGACTCGGGAGTAGGTATCATTTTAAACGGATTTTCTTTGACGGAAATGAGTCACTGAATAGAACTCATATTACTATTTTTGAAAAATTTCAATGAATTTCTACATGAAAGTATTGTCCTTAGATATGACCTTGGACTCCAATTTTTCTGGAAGATACTAATACTTCGACTTCTGAAATGTGCTTGCCCTATTTCGTTTGTGACCAACCGAACTCCTCCCACAAATCTTTCGGTTTGCGTTGTTTAGTATACATACTAAAAATAGCTCTTAATGTTATTTTTATCGGTTTGAGGATTCTTTCTAACATTGTAGTTCTCCTGTTTCAACCTAAGACTTAAATCTACAATTACGAAAAGATTTTTTTTCCCTGTGCCCATGCGCATCATATATCTGGACGAAAGAGTTTACTAGGTTTTACTCAATTGGTTTTAACTGTTTGTAAAAATTCTATAATTTTTCTAAGTCGTATATCTATCTACAGTGTACATATTATGTAAGTGATAAGTGATATCCTAGAATAATGCATTCCTCTTGGATATTTAGATAATCGGAATGCTTAAGGTTGTTTGAGTATGTTTGATTTTCCTATTCCATTTCTTAGACGAAAACTGCCGACTATATTTTAAAAGTTTAATTAAATTTTGAAACTTTGGCGTTATCAGTGAATAAGTAAATAATCTATAAAAGGAGTAGATTATATATATATTTGTAAATGTTGATATCTAATGCTGGTTTGTTCATCGATATACTGCTCCAATGAAACAATAAATGGATATTTTCTTATATACTCATAAGCTTCCAAGGATCCAGTTTGTACCGGAACTGAAATGAAAGCTAGGTTAGAACGGTGGGCATTTGGAAATAGTTTTGAAACATCACGTAATTTGAATGAATTTATGCGTAATCAGTAGATTCTGTTGTCATCCCACCAACTTCGATAGCTCCATTTTCTAAAGAAATTCCACTAAAATGGCCCGTATCTTGTTAACCATTAGTCTTTTGATAAACGTTTGCGGAACAAACGTTGTAGTACATTAAATTTGAAATAAGACTTGTTACAGAACAATTTTTCGATCTGACTTATAAAACAATTACGGCCAAATTTCGATTTTTTTCCAATTTTATCCTTTTTTGAAACCTCCCGTTCCCCATCTAATTCTGATCCTTTGCGAACGATTTCTTCCTTTTCTATCTGGTTAAAGATTATTTATGAAGTCTGGACTCAATATTTCAACATTTTCTGGAGAAGGGACAGACAAACAATTTATTCATAATTATGCAAAGATAGATATATAGTTATCATTTTTTTAAAAAAGTATGTTTCAATTTACTCACAAAATGCTTATCCAAAACGAGAGTTATAGTTATTACCATGCGATTATAGCCAAGCAGTTTTTCGCCCTAAAACCCTAAGAAACAACAACACATTTTTTTAATTCAAACTGATATCGTTTTTGGCACTCAATGACTATGGATAGTGAAAATGTGACTTTTTTTTGTAATTTTGTCATTTTAACCATCCTCAATAGTTACATTTTCTAAATCTACAATTTCACATGATTAACGTCGTAAAATAATTGAAGTTTCTTTTAATTTATAGTATATATTTAGTTATCTGGACACAGCACCAACGGTATTCTTGCACCATGTGTATTTTACAAGTGAAATATAGGATATATTCTCCCTTTTGCAAATAGGACGAAATTTTTGTTTATCCCTTTCACACAATGGTGAAATACATGAGAGGAATGCACTAAATTTCCAAAGTATTTTGGCAGTCGGTTCATACTGATTGTATAGGAATTTGGCAGGTGTAGCCTGACCATCGTGTACGAAAAGACGCCAGGACAAGATTAGGGTGAACAACCTGAGGTCTTGGTGGCGAGGCTGCATCTGTGCCCGACCTTGGCAGTTGGGAGTGAGTGTTTACAACTGGGTGTCACGTGACCTCATCCCATTCCTGGGGATATTCCACGTGTATCCACTCCTCTACGCTCCCACCTTCAGTGAATCTGTCCCACCAAGTATAATATTCCTTGCCCTGCTTTTTTATTGAATTTCTCTGTAAGGTTTATATAAATTGAGGGTGGCATGGAAAGATCTAGCAGCTGGGCTAAGAGACCACATAGCTCAAAGTCGTATATAAATGTCGTATACACACACACACACACACACACACACACACACACACACACACACATATATATATATATATATATATATACTAATTTATTGAATATATTAACATGTATGGTTTTGACAAAACGATACAAAAAATAACCTTACGAAAAAGGACGATTACAATCTGTTTCATTGTGATTGTTACTGTAATTCTTTGGAAGGAGAATGGGCATGTTCAAGATTTTGTTTATTTGGCCTCATTTATTCACAATTACTCATTATATTAATTTCGTAATTCTGTTAATTCTAAATTATTATTTTCAGCATTATCAATTTTCTATAACAAATATATAAATGATCCTCGTAATGTATACCTACTTGTAGATTTATTTTTCATTTCATTAAATGTATTTCGATTTTTTTGGCTAATCTGGAAGAATTCTATACATGTTTTCTAGACAAGTTGGAACTAGAAATTCTATTTTGTGTGGAGAATTTTATTTTTATTATTTAATTATTAAAATATTTTCATGTGAAGCAATTACAATTTGACCAATTAATAGTATATATTGTTTTTATAATATGAACCTTTCGAAGGTGGCCGAATATACTGCGATATGATATTTTTTTTAAAGCAATACAAATAACTACTGCTTATCTGTTCTACTTTACGGAAGCATAAAATACCCTAATTACAATCATTTGATGACTAAATGGGTACGAACCTGCAACTTATACAACCGCATATATTCATACTAATTCTTTATGTTCTCCCACAAAAATATAGTATTTTACTATTCATGGCAAAAGTATCAGTCGTGTATGTCCGTGGGATCTGATAAGATAGTGTTATCGTGTTTCAAATCGAGTGCACGTGTGTTGTAAACATCGCCTCACAAGGAGGAATGGTAAAATCAGCTATTCTGTCAATTGTCTGAGCTACTAATATAAAGCAGATTTGCTAATTACATATATAAAGCAGATTTTTGTTAAATTTTTTCTTTATGTATTCCTAATTAGAGTTTTAGAAAAATTTAGTCGAATATCCACCGATTCCACGTGTAGTTGAAAGAAAGTACTTAAATTTAATTTTGTTTATATATATCTATATATATATATATATATATATATATATATATATTCTATGGTAGCCTCAAGTTTTATTTCATCAGTACTAGACATCTTATTTGTAAAACTAAACACACGTTTTTTGAGGCATTCGAATCGAAGAAGAGGCTTAAACTTCAAGTCTTACAAACGTGAGGCCCTTAATAAGGGAACAATAGGGGTGGATGTAAGTGATTAGGGTTTGATTTTGTATCTTATTTATGATGATTTATTTTTTTCTGTGTTTTAGCAGATTTCCCTTAAGGGAAATCAGCTATTGAGGTTGTACTCATGACGGAATTTTCGACATTTTTCTTCAAATGTCCATCGATCCTACCTAGTAGATGACGAAAATGAGGTCCGTTCAAAACTGTATATATATATATATATATATATATATATATATATATATTTGTCTGTTACCGCTCTAGCGGTCGCAATTTTTGTTTAATCCTTACCAAACTTCATATTTAAGCGTTTTATGTAAAAAGAAAGATCAAGTTCGTTAACGGCTGAAATCGGACCAGTGGGAGGGGGGGTTTAGAGGGGAGGATTTTCGAAAATTCGAAATATCTCCGTTACTATACGTCGGATCGAAAAATTATACAGAATCAATCTTATTACAAATTAAATTTACTATAAATATTGCTATATACATTTATTCTCTATCTTGAATATTAACCGAGATATTTGCATTTTTCAGTTTTCACCAAACCGCCACTTCTACACATGTTACGTAAACAATACTCTGATACATAATAAATCACATTATTGGAAGTTCAAATACCAAAAATTGTATTCAAGAGACCTTTATTATACGAGATACATGCAAATATGCACTGGTGATTCCCCCCCCCCCCATCTTAAAGTTTTGGACTACTAAAATTTTATTGATTGAGATAACAATTATTCTGACTCATTATTAATTACACTAGTAGATATAGTAAATAGTTCTCAATAAAATTAATGTGTTATATTCTGATATATTTCAGTAATTGTTTTTCTTTCCGGTGTGAGGCGGGACCCGTTTGTTTACATTTCTAACCTAACGCTTCCTGTCGGCAGGCTATTGAAATTGGATGAAACATTTCTTATTTCCGTTTGTATTTATTCACGGTGTTGTGTTAGCAGTATGTATATTTATCTATTACTAAACTTCACGAGAGAAATCTGCTTAGTTTACGCAGCCCCTGCGTGACGGACTTTTTTTTTTGTACTGCAAATCTTCTTAATTCCAAAAATATACTTATATTCTTCTTGACGTCTAGTTGAATAATATATAATAAAAAAACTTGTTCAATATTTCAAAAATTGATGTAATTGGCGCTGATATCGTAATTTATTTATTTATTTTTTAAAAAGGTTCTGCAGTATTAAGGAATTAAAAAAAAACAATTCTTTCCACTTTCATATAATGCAAAAAATATGTATAAAGTATAGTTTCCAATAAATGTTTTTTTGATATTGATTACTAGGAGTAACCAACTTTAATTTACTCAAGTTAAGCTGTTAGTTTTTTTGAGCACGAGATTGATTTATTATAGCGAAGAAACTCTGGTTCGAGTTCCTGCGGATACAGGAGTTCCTGAGGATATAATAGTTTTTCTCTATTATAAATAATAATAATATTCCTGCAGGAATTTCTGTTTGAATAATTACAGAACTTTGATTAATGGTTGTTGCCCCCCTCCCCATACTTTAGAAAACGAGTAAAAATCTTTTTAAAATATTGAACTGAGCTTGATAAAATTGTCTATTAAGGTTTCCTAAGGACGTATGCATGTTTCGATATTGTTAATTTATTATGATCAAAGGAATGTAAGTTCACTTTGAAGGGTGTCAAAATGATGAATTAAATAACATTTGAATGTTGTTTTTTTTTAAATCAATAAACTGTAAATTGTATAATATGACAAGAAATTTAATGTAACGACATATTTGTAGGGCGAGTTTATAAGGGTGGGCGGTATCACCTGTGGGAAGTGTGGAGGCGACATTTATTGGATATTTGATCTTTAGATACTCCGATCTTGAGGAAAATGGAAGACATATTATTTATTAACTTTCATTTTATGCTAGTATGTCTAATCGGGACTGTTTCCTTACCGATTACATATCTCCAGGTGATTAGGATTAATTTAGGGAATTCGTCATTATTTTGTCCTCAAGTAATTTAGCAATCTGTCACGCAGTTGCTGCTTAAACTAAGCAGATTTTCCACTTGTGCGCAACACATTATTGATCTCATCTCAATATATATTTTACATTTCCTAGTAAAAATCCGAAGAGCAGAAGCTCCTTAATATTTGAGCTACAAAACGATTTATAGACCAACAACTCTAGGGCATTAACATAACAAGATTGGTTCTTTAATATTTTTCGATACAACTCACAATAACAGATTTTTTAAGAATTTACGAATTCCCCCACCCCTTTAACCCCCCCCATTCCCTGGGCCATTAACTACGATGAACTTTATTGTTGAATGAAACAATTAAATATCAAGGATAGTATAAATCAAAGAATCATTTTCATGCCCAAAACTTAAATCTTCGCCATCACCCAACATATTTCCATGTACCTCCCTCGTTAAAAAGTCAACGAAAACAATACTTTGTATTTAAGATTAAAAAGTTTATTTATTTATATATTTCGGAGCTCCACAACTAGGGCGATATTGCTCCAAACCGAAAACAACAGAAGCAAAATATTATAAACATAAGATAAAAATAGAAAACAACTAATAGAATAGAAATACGACAAAAATTAAAGAACAACAGATACAAAAAAAAAGTAACAGGAAACAAACAAAGTACAACAAAACCCAAAAATAGAAATCAAGAAAGAATAACAAATTACAAAACTAAACAAAATAAAATTGTTCATGATTTAACATCTTATTGTTAATATGACATGAGTAGGAGTTTACCGATGTCCCAAATTTAATACCCAAATATCTCAGTTAATATCCATGATACAGAAAATATCATTTATAGAAAATTTAATTTGAAATACGATTAGTTCTATACATTTTTTTGATAAGCCGTATAATTCGGAGATATTATGAATTTTGGAAAAAAAAAAAATCCCCTCTCCCCCCCCTCTCACTGATCCCTCGGCCATTAACGAACTTTATCTTTCTATTAACAAAGATGAAATTTTGCTATCAAGCAAAAATTACGACCACTAGAGCGTTTAAAGACCAAATTTTCGTCGTCTCCTGGGTAGGATCCATGGAAATTTGAGGAAAGTTTCGGAAAATGGTGTTAAATGAGTAGGACCTCAATAGCTGATTTCCCTGAAGGAAAATCTTCTCAAAAGGAACCTCTTTTACGATTTACTTTCCCAGCAATGGCCGAGACAGCAAGTGAGTCATAAATAAAATTGGCGAATGATTCAAACTTTTCTAGCGAATGTAATTTTTGAGCACGTCACATATTAACTGGCTCGAACCGATTGTGACTTCCTTGGCGAGTCACACAATTAGCGGACGGATAAATTAATGCCTAATTATTAATAGAGAACAATAAAGCTCATCTAGCCTCCTTGGAAATACCCAGCGTCATTCATAATATGTATTTCAGATATAATAGTTGGGAATCAGTGAGATCTTGTCTGTATATTCCTACTTTAACACACACACACTCGTATATATGATTCAATTATTCTAAAGCTATAATTATTTTGATAACGCTAAATAGGATGAAGTCCGTCATGCAGAGAGCGCGTAAACTAAGGCCTCTGCATATTGCTAACTAACTAAGGAGTTAAACAATCCCTTTCTTGTCATTTACTCCTGGAGTTTTATTTAATGGGCTAACAACTTATTTATAACCAATATTTGTTTGATTTGCTCTTTGGGTCACCGACCTCTCTTTGTATTTTTATTACAGATTTAAAATTTCGTGTAGCCGAATAATATTTAGCTCTCAGTTTAGAGTTGAGTCTATTTCTGACTTTCTCCAGGTATTGACCAGAATTCTAATCTTTGCTTTTCTTTGAAAACATTCTTAAGTGATTTATATTGGAATGTAGTGGAAAAGAATCCACTAATGTGGGCGTAGTGGTCTAATTGTACTATTTTAGCAGATTCCCCTTAAGGGAAATCAGCTATTGAAGTGGTAGTTATGACACGATTTTCGAAAATTTCCCAGAAGTGTCCACCGATCCTACCTAATAGATGAAGAAAATGAGGTCCGTTCGGAATTTATACACACACACACACACACACACACACACACACACACACACAAATATAGCAGTTGCAATTTTTGTTTGATCGTTGCCAAAACTTGATATATATGTGTTTTATGCAAAACTAAAGGTCAAGATCGTTAATAGCTGAAATTGCACCAGGGGGAGGGGGGGGGGGGTTCAAAAATTCAATATATCTCCGTTATTATGAGTCGGGTCGAAAACTTGTATAAAACCATCATATTGTCTATAACTGTTCTTCTATACATTTTTTAGCAGATTTCCCTTAAGGGAAACCAGCTATTGAGGTCGTACTCATGACGCGATTTTCGAAAATGTTCTTCAAATGTCCATCGATCCTACCCAGGAGATGACGAAAATGAGGTCCGTTCAAAATTATATATATATATATATATATTTGTCTGTTAACGCTCTAGCGGTCGCAATTTTTGTTTGATCGTTACGAAACTCGATATTTAACCGTTTTATGTAAAAAGACAGATCAAGTTCGTTAATGGCTGAAATCGGACCAGAGGGAGGGGGGGTTTAAAGGGGGGGATTTTCGAAAATTCAAAGTATCTCCGTTACTATGCATCGGATCGAAAAATTGTACAGAACCAATCTTATTGCAAATTAAATTTACTATAAATATTGTTATATACATTTATTCTCTATCTTGAATATTAACCGAGATATTTGCATTTTTATGAAGTCTGTGGTGGGGTATAGTTCGGATTATGTCGGCCATCTTCGTCATTTCTCGGCTCAGGTGGAAGCTTCTTCTAACCTGGCGTTTTTAACCTTACCTTATCTTCCTTACTTTGTGAGATTTATGCAAATACGTTTTGTTCATCGCCCCCACCCCTTCTTTAGTTCTTGGACTACTAAAATTTGAGTTATTAAAATATAAATTATTCTTACAATTCAGAAGCCGTTTCAGTTGGGTATTTATTTTAATTAACTGAAAGATTTCTCATTATCTTATCACGGTGGTATTGTGTTACCAGTATGCAGATTTCTCTATTGTAAAACTTCACAGGGGAAATCAGCTTAGTTTACGCAGCCCCTGCGTGACGGACTTTTCTTTATCTTGAATATTAACTGAGATACTTGCATTTTTTGTTTTCTGCCTTCAGTAAAGCCCCTCTCCTAGTCATGTCAGAATAGAAATACGCTGTTATATCATGAACTACTTCATTCTAAGCTTAAATGACAAATATTCTTTTCAAGAGACCTTTTAATGCGAGATATATGCAAATTTGTTATTTGATGACATCGTCAAGTAAAGTTTTACCAGCACGTGGGAAATCTGCTTAGTTTACACAGCCCTGCGTGACGGACTTTTAAGTTGTTTATTCATTAGTTATTGTTCATACTCTAGATGTTCGTGGCATGTATTTGTTTTACGCTTTCTAAGGAAATCAAAATTTCATGAATGAATAGAACAGTACAGATTTCCTTTGGCTCGGCTTACACAAAATGTCCAAACTGAGTTTTCCATGGTCGAGGTAATATTATTTATTGCTTGGCGTCTCGTAAACAACAGGAACAATGTCACAGGTCGAGATCGATATGACAGATTTAGAAGAAGTTCTTTCGGAATGGCCGGGTATTCGACTATATTTTTTTATTTAAATGCTCATTGAACATTTATACAGCTTATCAGTATTCTGTTTTTGGACACTTTTCTTATATTCTCAGTCCTTTTCATGAATTAGCTCGCCAATCTTACAGATCAGTTAGGCCTAACCAAGAGTTAAATCCATTGGATTCTTGTAATTAGTTACTTGGATGTAATGAAATCAACCCTTGGTCATCCGTAACAGGTCTGTGTGATCGTGTAGTCGCTTAATTGGTTTTATATTATAATAATTCTGAATATATGTTTCCATTATTACTCCTAGAAGCGTATGTAAAATAATATATAAATACCTTTGACAATGGGCTAGTTAATGTTATTATTTAAATTATCTTTACTCTGTAAAATATATGTCAATCAATACCCATGACTAATAAAAGTTCATTCCTTGTAGACATTTGAAAGTCTACTTACAAGTGAGGTTAATCATTACTTCATAAAAACTATGAAGTAAATGTACGGAAAGCTAAAAAATAATCCTGGATCTTAGGTAATATTCATCACACCATTCTCCTCAACAGTCTAGGGCATTGATCAGACAAATAAATAAAATCGTGGGGCGTGTGAAATATCTATCAACAGACAACCGTTATAAATGGTATTTAGTATTTGTAGCGGTGGCCATCTTGGATTTACAAAGATACTGAATATACTAAATTGCATTGGCATCAGAACTAAAGGTGTGTACCAAATATCAGATCAATCGGTCAGCAAGAACTTTAACTACTAAAATTGACCCAAATAAAAAACAAGGCAATCTAAATAAAACCGTTTAATTAATATATGGCATATATAAAAAGAGCATACGACATAGAAAATGAATTATATTTGATGATATCATATTTACTTTATCATTGTATTGAATGAAATCACTATATTGCCGGATTCTTCCATTTACTGACCGAACTAAAAGTCAACATTTCTTTCTTTATATAAATGTTCATTTAATTTTTTGTTTTTGTAAAACTGGCACAACTTGATTTCTATATAAGCAAAGGGGTTTTGTTTTTTATTTTTAGTAATTCTCTTGAGAGTATCCTTGACATTGAATTATCTACAGGAAAAAAAAAAAAAATTAAAATTCCCCCACTGTAAAATGGACAGTGTACTAATTTCAATCCATTTTCTCTTCGAAGGAAGTTTTAAATTGCAATAGCACTCATAATTGGGGATGAATTCTTCTCTAGAAATAGAAGGGTATAAATAAAAAATGAACTGCAACAATTAATACCACCTAGAAAAGATTTATAATAGAATAGATAACAGAAAGTTGAAGTTTATGGCTATGTATTAAGGAAAGGTTGCAATGATTAAATTATCAAGGGTAAGGGGGTCGATATCTATGTTAATTATAAAAAGAAATCTAAAAATATATCTTAAAGATGGAGAATTGCATTGTTGTGTTAAAAGTAAAATATTGACAAGGTCTACTCCCATTTTTAATTTTCATGATGGAATAGAGTGGTTTCACAAGACAACTCATATACTCGGTGTTAAAATTATTATTGCTATTATTTATTAACGTCCTCTTTTTGCTACTGTGGCTAAATGGGACGGACCATCTACAGGTTACCACCCTTTTCTAGCCAGGGTGAGACTAGTAATTTTAATTTATGAGTTCGTCACTAAATAAATTCCTATTCCACATGTGGGAATCGAATTCGCCACTCTAGGTATCACATATGAGATTAAGGCCAACTCTTTGACTCAACCTGAGCCAGAAATAATAGAAATATTTAAAAAATACATTTTATAATGAAATCATACTACTACACGAAATGCATCAAGTTTAATGTCTGGAAGTGAAATGAAGTGAAGTTGCAAATTAAAATTTCAAATCTCTTATAAAAATCGTTGTGTGTATATATAGGTCTAGGTAAGGATTCTCTTCATTTGTAGCTACTGTTTACTAAGGTGGGAACGTTAGCCAAATATAATAATTTTATGACTACCCCTAATGAAGTGAGACATATCACTCCACGTGGACCAGTTTGGGGCTTACCTGAGCCGTTGGGATGATAACAATTTTATGTCTTATAATGATATAGTGATGCATAAAATAATAGCACGCTGTATTACTATATTACAAATATATCAAACTTGGTACAGCGTAAAAAGTTGTCGGTCATTCTTGAAAGACGATTTATCTAAAAATGTTAGAAACAAATAATTTTAAATTAAAATCAAGCTATCGAATTATATTTAAATATTAATTCAAACCTAATTCAGTAGTCACGGTGGTATAAATATCACAATTTTAATAAGTGCATTCATTCCTCATTTTGACTGGCAAACTGTGGAATTAAGTTTCCCAACCTAGCTAGTTGGGCTCTGCCAAAACTTAATTGGTCTAGTTCTTGGAACTTCCTCTCGCTCTCCTGAAAATAAATGATTGCTTCACCTAACGAAAGGGTAACGCTCTCAGTGCAGCCATCTTTAGTTTTCTCCCACTCCTTATCTGCCAATTTAGTTTTGTAGGTGAAAGATGAAGTTTGTATAAAGTACCAGCGTGGTTTTTATCATAAAGTAGTGTGATTGTTATCACGAATAGTTTTAGGTCATACTTGGACCGATGTAGAGTTGATAACGCCTCTTTCCCCTCCCAACCTATTTCATTCTTATTTGTGGTTCACATTTATCTTGATGATTTATAGCATATGTGGGCAATCCCCGGCCCGCGTTATGGTTTGATCCGGCCCGCGAGACATTTTGAAAACCCAATCAAACAAAAATATTATACTACTAACTCCAATAAGAAAGATGAGGAGAGATTTGTGTGTTTTGCAAAACTTATAAATTCGAAAAATCTTTTCATTGATGAAAGTTAAGAAATCAAAACATCGTTCAAGGCTGACTGACGATAATTTGGAAAATTCTGTTCGATTTGTACCAGTGGAATAAATCCAAACAGCGATGGATTTGTTTCCCAAATTCAGGCTCATTGATTGTACCATGCTGTATCTATTTTTTTCATTTCATTTTGTTATTTTAATAAATTGTATTTCAATTACATTGTCGTTATAATTCCATGTCTGATATCTATCGTTAAAAATTAAAAAGTTAAATGTACTACTTTTAAAAGCGGCCCGCGAACGTATTTGTACACTAAAGTTTGGCTCGCAACATTGACATGTTGTCAAGTTGCCCACACCTGATTTATAGCTAGAATCGTGTATGATTTAACTATGTGATTACCGTACACATTTTATTTCCAATACATTGTATTGTGATGTGGAATTTCTCCCGCAATCTAGTGCAATATTACAATTTGGTCTAACCCCAGGATCAAGAAAAGTGTGTCACCACTCCCGCCCCCCCCCACCTACACATCGTCCAGTTTAGAAGTTAAATGAAAGTTTTTTTTTTTTTTTATATTTATGAATGATAGAATTCAAACCGTAAAACTTTTTATTATAAAGTTAACTCATTAGTGAACACATTTTAAAGTTAACATTTATCCAGACGTTTTTGTTTATTGGTTGCCAATTTCGCGATCTTAAAGCCTAAAACTGCCAAAGAACATCACACTCCCAAACAAATCTCTATTTCTCTCTAGAAGAAAATAGTCAACCGTAAAACACAGTGGTATAAAAGTTATAACCCCACTCCCCTCCTTTGCCCTTTTCGCCGTTTCCCTTTGAAGAGTGTGTTTTCAGTACATGTTCCATGCAAAGCAGTCAACATTCACAAATCTCGATGGTTTTAGCAGATTCCCCTTAAGGGAAATCAGCTATTGAGGTCGTACTCATGACGCGAGTTTCGAAAAATTTCTTCAATGTCCATCGATCCTACCCAGGACATGACGAAAATGAGGTCCTTTCAAAATTATATATATATATATATATATATATATATATATATATATATATATATATAGAGAGAGAGAGAGAGAGAGAGAGATATTTGTGTGTTACCGATCTAGCGGTCGCTATTTTTGTTTGATAGTTATTAAACTCGATATTTAAACGTTTTATGCAAAAATAAAGATCAAGTTCGTTATTGGCTGAAATCGGACCACTGGGAGGGGGGTTTAGAGGGGAGGATTTTCGAAAATTCGAAATATCTCCGTTACTATACGTCGGATCGAAAAATAGAATCATTCTTATTGCAAATTAAATTTACTATAAATAGTGTTATATACAGTTATTCTGTATCTTGAATATTAACCGAGATATTTGCATTTTTCTGTTTTCAGCATCTGAGATGAGATCGGCTAACTTCAGGTCTAGTCGTGAGTTTCCGTCAAGAGTTAGTTCGGGCCGTTCCCGTAACTGTTTGACTCTCTATTCTGATATTTCTCTATTGTAAAACTTCACGTGGGAAATCTGCTTGGTTTACGCAGCCCCTGCGTGACGGACTTTTTATGCCATAAGCTGGAATGTATTTACTCAATTTTATTCTCCGTTTTATGCGCATTCTCGATTGTAGCACACCCGATTGTGAAACTGCTGAGAAATAGAACAATGTTTAAAAGGTTTCGCTTTAACCACAAAAGTTACAGTAAAGAGAAGTATAATAATTTAAATTATTTTTTTTAAAGTTTAATTTTTTCCATGAATCGTGCATTTCATTTTGCGCTCAGGTTGCCCATGCGAGTTGAAGTGTTAATGTTAATCTCACATGGTTAAACCTAGAGTAGAAAGTTCGATTCCCGCCCGGGCAATAGGAATTTATTTATTGTCGAAATCACGAAAAGAGTGGTAACCTGCAGATAGCCCGTCCGAATCCTGCCGCATTAGCACAAAATGGACGTTTAATAAATTATATTTTATTCCCATATTATTATTACTTTATTTTGTTAATACTTCAACCCTGCAACTCTCCGAGTGTATTGGATTCTTGGCCACTGCTATTGTATATGTTACCTTCAGGTGATAGGTTTCCCACACTACATTACCCAGTTTTACCATTTGTTCGTTCCCCACTACATGGAGTCATATAATTTGGTCATTTATTTTCATTTTAATTACCCATCGTTTATGATTCCGTGATTTACTTATTCGATTATTATTCGACCATTGAACGGGTTATGTAATTATTATTTTTCAATGCATGTTCAACCTCCGCCTTTGGTGTACTTATAATTGATATTAGTGCCTTTAGATTCATGACCAATTCGAGTTTCTGTTTTATAAACGGAAACTTGGTTTCATTTTCTAGTTTTTGAGATCCTACTTTCAATATTTAATTAGATTCTTTTTAAAATTACAAAAAACGTTAAAATATGTGTCCTGGCCACTTGATACTGAGTCTATATAACATAAAGACAAGGACCTTTATCGAATATGAAATTCCTGAGAGCCCACAAAATTCCTTCATAGCTTATCGTCAATAACAAGATTTACAAACCTCGCCCTGTTGACTCTCTTATATCTCCACAGATTATATTTATTCAATTGACTTGTTTTATTGATTTTTTTTTTAATTACAAGAAATGTATACAGAGCTATTTCGAAACCTGTATGATAGTTAGAGAGTAGAACTTCTGAGAGATATTTTGAATTTTCGAATCCCCTTACTGTAACCCCTTCCCCCTATTTCAGATCCAATTTCAGCCAATAACAAATATGATCTCTAGTATTGAATCAAATGACTAAATATTGGGTATAGTATAGATTAAATATTCATTTTCGGGTCAAAACCGTAAAATATTAATTGATGAAGTGGTCTGTCAACGTATTTGCAAGTATATTATCTAGTAAATGTCTGTTGAAAACAATATTTAGTATTTAAACTTCGAATAAAGTGGTTCATTATACAACAGGAAGAATTTTATGTTCCTAGGAATGTCTAAGTCTTCGAAAATTGTTTTCACAGTTTGACATTCTTCAATAAGATGGAGTATTGTGAGTGGAACATGGCATATTTCGCGTTGTTGTTGGAGATATATATATATAAAAATTTTATATATATATATATATATTTATATATATATATATATATATATATATATATATATATATATATATAAAATTTTGAACGGACCTCATTTTCGTCCTCTCCTAGGTAGGATCCATGGACATTTGAGGGTTTTTTTCTTTCGAAAATCGCGTCATGAGTACAACCTCAATAGCAGATTTCCCTTACGTGCTAAAACCATGAGTTTATTAACACACCCACACACACACACTATATATATATATATATATATATATATATATATATATATATATTATGCAGGACATAAGCCTATTACTGTTCACTAGAGTATGCCCTCTACTTGAACGAATAAACAACTCTCCAAATATTTTCATGATGACCCAGGGAGATTGAGCAGGAAGCAATTTACTCAAATTGGAGTTTTCTCGGAAGAGAGACCTGTCACGAATGGCTCGAGACCTGTTATGCAAAATCTTATGTAAGCCCCACTGCCAATAGTGTTCGATCTCTGCATTTCAAATAGAATTGATTCAACTAGTCAGCAATTTTACACTCCCTATGAAGGGTCTTCACATTGAATGTTACATTAGCAATTATAATGTTTGACCTTTTTTATTTACTTTAGTTATTACTCATACTGTTTAATTCCTACTATTTTAGTAGTTGTCCCCAAGTGAAATCAATTATTGAAGTTTAATACTCATGACACCATTTTTTAAAACATCCCTAAATGTCCATTGACCATTATTGTTTTAGAGAAGCAGTCATTTTTGTATGGAAGAGCTCTACAAATTCCCTGCATATTTTAGCATATTTCCCCTATGGGAAATCAGCTGTTGAGGTTTTATTCAAATGCGAATTTTAGAAAATTCCTCCAGGACAAAAAAAAAAAAATAAAAACTAAGAAAATTTCCCAAGTGCTGGTATAACACGCCAAACTGTTAAGTAGAAGAGGGGGAGGGGTAGCTTACTGTCGGTAGAAAACAGGAACGTACGAATAACTCCATTAATACTTGAGTTGCAAGAAAAATGCATTGGACAACAATTGTAGAGCGTCAATAGTTTAACAATATTGGTTCTATAACATTTTACGATCGGACTTACAATGTAATATTTTGAATTTTCGAATCCAACCCCGCCCCCTAAGCCCCCCGTATTTCAGGTCCAATTTCAGTGAAGACAGAAATACTATTTTTAGTGTTGACTTAAACGGTTAATATTGAGGTATAGATGAAATAAATATTTTCTAGTAAAGAACGAAAAATCTTAATTGATAACGTCATCATAACGAATTTAAATGTATCTCCCAAAGATTATATATATATATATATGTAATTTTTGGTCAAGCCTCGCCCCCTTCCCAACCTCCTATTATATGAAAGTGTGTGTGTGCGTTCGTTTATTTATATGCATATATGTATGTATGTATGTGTACACACACACACATATATATATATATATATATATCTATCATATCATATTTCGGTCTTTTTTGGTTGAAGTTTGAAGAAGTTTTTTCAGAAATTGCCTCATGACTACAACTCCAATACATACCTTATTATCTTTAGGGAATTTACTCAAATGTTTATTTCCTTACATGAGGAGTAATAAATATGGTCCGAGATGAATTCGGCTACTTTATTGGCTTACAGACTTTAGAATTTAGGATTTATGTCTGCCTTTGAGCATATTTCTGTGCTATAAAGCTTCGTATAATTGGATACATCATTCAAATTTACTTTCTTTTCATTTGTATGCCAGAAAGTCTTGACACAGTGACAGGTTCATTTATTTGAAGGAAACCTCTTTGCAGGAAAGTTTCACAATTTATTTTTACCCGTTTGGCTTTGACATAGCCTTCAAAATATATCTTGCACAAGATTTACCAACAATAGCCTTGGCAAGGACACCAAGGGCGGAAATAGAATTGGAACAGGTTACGGTGAAATGTTTGAATTCATGACAGAAACATTGTACATTTTATTTAAAGGAAATCATTAGTTTGTTGTGATTTTACAAGAGTTAATGTAGGCATATGGCTCTTGGCAGTGCTCTTATTTCACGTTTTTTTTTATTTTTAGTGATTAATGATTTCAGGAAATAAATTGTAAACTTTCTTTAACCTTTGTGTACATAGGTGCATAGATTATTAATATATTTGGATTAGAACTGTGTATAATTTTATCAATCTGTTTGGCATATACAACAGAATTTCCCTACTAATTGATATTCACTTATTCGGTTTATCCAATGACTTCTTATATCTCAATCATTTCACTAATTACAGGAAGCGCCATATTTCCTTCACTAAACACCTTCTAGTGTTTCGAATCTTGGATGTTTCTAGTATTATTGCTTCAAAGTTTTATTATTATTTCTAACCAAATTGGACATCTATGCCTACCAGCCTATGATGGAGTCCTTCGTGGTCATGCCAAGTGGCATCTTTGAGAGGTCTTGTGCATTCCTGGCTATCATTTGATGGCATTAAATCAAAGATAGCAAATCTTTTATTGAGTAACGACTCAATTTCGCACAATGCTAACAAGCTCGCCCAACATCACACCGAATAACCGTTCAGCTGAATAATAAAACCCGTCACGCAGGTGCTGCGTAGACTAAGCAGTTTTCCCAATAGCTAGGATATGACAAGCCGATGATCTGCTTCTCATATCCGCTATCTATTTTTCTTATAGTATGAAACCTATGTAAACACATAGGTTACATTAAAATGTAAGCTAGTCATGAAACATGAGTTTCGTGACTCATCAGATGAGTAGACGTGGGGGTTCCCCGAAGGGAAATCTGCTAATTTACGGCCAAATCAGAAGATTCTGAACAATGGGGTCTTTTCTTATGTCAGTATTCCTATCTTATTTCCGGTCAACAAATGCTTTCAAGGAAATTGATTCTATTTTGAAACCTGACGGATTCTCTTCAAAAGCCAAAAATTAGAGACATGTAATTGTTTTGTAATTATCCACTCATTAGATTAAATAAAAGCCTTGTCTCTTTGGTAAATTATTATTATTATTATTTATTAACGTCCACTCTTTGCACCAATGGCTAATCGGGACGCGTTATCTTCAGGCTACCACCCTTTTCTAGCCAGGGTGGGACTAAGGATTTTATTATTCTCTTCGGTAAAGTATATACTTGTTCTACAGATTAATAGTCTGAATGGTTTTTACAGAGTGCAGAATTTGTTATTGTCCAAAAATTCTAGTTCAAACAGATGTTGAGTTATAGAAGTTGGAGGTCCCAGAAAAATATGATATAACTGGGTATAATAACCCCCCCCCCACACACACACTCACAAAATTGGGCCGATTTTTTAAAAGAGACCCGTGCCTCTAAATTCCTATAAATGAAATGAATATGTTTATAGCAATTAATTCCTCATTTTATTTTTTTTATTTTTTAGGTAATTGACTTACTATTAACGACTTGCCAGGTTTGCTCTGTTTATGGGGAACACACGTTGACCTTTTTTTACACATATCTATTGTTTTGAATTACCTCATAAATTTGGTTAAAGAATATTTCTGTTAACTCCCGTAGTAATGTCATTTTTGACTGAGTTGAAAGCCATGTTTATTAGTTTTTGATATGATTAACGTAGGGCACAACGTTGAGTTAATGAGATACGATCGAGCTCTGTTAGTCGTGAGATTACTTGTTAAATGGTTTTGAAATGAGTAGCTTTAAAGCTCGCTTCTTTGGGGTTCTAACTATTTTCAAAGTTATGGCCGCTCAATTACATGGTTCCCTGCTAGTTCTTTGGCAAGATAATAAGTTTTCTTCCACTGTGTCGAGAAGTAATATTCCCTGAAGGTTAGAGCTATTATTTCTGACCTTTATTTTAAAAATTTTGCCAGACTTTTATACTCTGGGGTAAAGATTAAATAGTTAGAAACGACAATGTTATTTAACAGTTCCACGGATTGGGTGAAACGCCAATTTAATTCGAATTCCGTAGTTTTGTTTGAGAATAGCACATTTTTAGTGTTGAAACATATATTGATAGTTATGATATTTCGTTTTGAATTTTTTGAACAGAAAATGGAAGTTAAAACAACGGACACCATATGGTCAAAGTGTTTACACCACTCATATAAGTTCAGTACCGTTATTGTGGATTGATAAAGTTGAGGAGATTTTTGAATCGACCGGGATTTGCTATCCATTCTGTATTGTATAGCTGAACGGGAAAATATTGATATTATATATTTTGTTTATTATAAAATAACTTACTAACGCTAATTAGAATGAGTTATCTACTGGTTATACCACTCTTCTCTGGACATTGGGCAGGACATCGGGTATTTTTTTGTATTTAATATTTGAGAATGTATATGCTAAGAGAGGTTATGTTTCGGTTTTATGTTTTTATATTTAGCGCTTGTGAAATAAAGTAATAATATTACAATTCAGCTTAATTTATAGATGGGAGTAAAGATTTAAGTAAGTCTGACACTAAATATATTTTCTTCGCTTATTCGAGGAATTTATTTTGTTTGATTTTCGGTATATTTATGATATTAAGAAGACAAAATAAAAACCGTAAGTTGAGAGTGCCTCTCAAAATCTATTCTAAAAGCATATCTGTTTCCTTAGTTTTATTTTTCTCTGGATAATAAATTTAATCATTACTAAATATGCACTTTACCACTGTTGCATGAGACATTAAATGCATGCACGTCGCCCTTGTGGCCATGTATTTCTTTTTTTTGCCACATGAGAAAAATTTCTTATCTCAAAATAATAGAGACTATTTATTCAAAAAACCAAGCAAGATAACAACTCAGTAGACGGTGAAAAATACTCGGTGCAAGTTGGTTCTTCGGAAAGATGGTAGCTTCTCAACAGTATAGACGACATTCGTCGTATACACCGATGGAATTCTTTTCCGACGACTCTCTGGTAGGTTTCCTTAATGTTTCGGACATTGGACTTTATGTGTTTGGTGGTTTAAATATATAAGTATATTTAGTTAATATTTGAACCTTACCCAATATCGCTCTGTAACGTTAGGACCTAACTAACTGTAAACCTTATAAGTTCCTGCCTAAACTCTAACCAAAGTCTATTTATATCGTTAGTAGAAAATCCTTTTTGCTCCAAATTGTTCCCCATTATTTTTACGATGCTGCCAATGTAAGAGAAAATTCAAACGATTGCTGGTTGAATATGCTCAGAATAACGTAACATTTATTTTTATCTTTTTGAAGAGATTTTTATCAGTATGTGAAGTTATACTGCTATAAGGCATGTACCAATAAAGTAGACCGCTTTAATAAAAAACAAGAAATATTACCTCAGTTAGTCATTAATATTTTTAGCGCAAAGGGGTTACAACTTATTATCACTTCAGAATATCGGTCTGCGCTGCAAATGATATCAATCCTTCCCTAAGAGTTTTCATTAAGAATTTCAAACCTTCGCGAATACTTATTCACCATCGTGAAGCAACTGCTAAAGCACTTGAACTGACACACTTTTGTTGTGGATCAACATACCAAATGTTGAATCATGTCATCAGGAACTACGAGCAAGAAAAATATGGAATTCCGAAAGATATTTCAAAAGCATTAGGGGCTGATCAAGTGATTGTGGGCAAAATAATCAAATTTCTAAAGTAATTTAGCTACATACATAGATATAAAGTATATTTATATATAACCCAATTGATATGTTTTAGTAAAAATTCCAAAATTATAGAAACACAC
Organism: Riptortus pedestris; assembly: GCA_019009955.1. NCBI lineage: Eukaryota > Metazoa > Arthropoda > Insecta > Hemiptera > Alydidae > Riptortus > Riptortus pedestris. Next base: position 29,209,735 of record CM032229.1, on the reverse strand, counting down.
TTCTAGAAACTTTTGTTGAAACCACTCTTGGCTTGATTATCTGTTTATATTTGTTTGTAGGATTTTCACCCGTAAATCACCCAACCAAATTGTGTATTAAGGATAATCCAACATTTATATCATTTTTTACGACATCTTACTATTCGATCAGAAATAGAAACGGAATGAGTGTTGTAAGTTAAGCCTGAAATTAAAATCATGATATTTCATTTCCTGTTGATTTTATGCGAAAGGTGCACATGACATGATGGGTTTTCAATGATTTTTACCATATTCATTTTTATTTATTAACCCTGACATCCTTAAAAAAATATAAATAAATTCTCCTTCTAAGTATCAATAAAAGGCATATAGCCACATATATTGCTGGTTGATCCTTCCCTTTTTTTTAAAATATAAATAAGTCTGTTAGAACTGAAGTATTGCTTAAATTCATAGTGACGCTACTATTGTAATTTTCCTCAAAAAGAGTTATTTATTTATATACCCGGACTGTTTAATATCTGGAATTGAATTGTTGTTGTTGAATGTAAACATTACTTTTACTCTACAAACACTTGAACAATGTTGTGAGCTGCTTCTTGTCATTACTCTGGTGATATTTTTATGTTGAGCTCGCAGTTGTGTACATTACATTTTATTTATGAGTATAATTCCGGCTTATAAATAGATGCTATAATGCAGGGTGGAATTGAAGAGAAGAATGATTATTTCTTAAAATAGCAACCATTGCTTTTTGGGTTTGACATAGCCATCTATTGATTATAAAATTGAAATATTATCATTATGTGAATTAAATTATATTGATATAATAACCATTAGTATATCTAATGAAGTATGTTGACTTTTTATCAATATGGCTCTTAAGTATTTTGAATAGTAAGAACAGCTGTTAAATGACTGTCACGCAGGTGCTGCATAAACTAAGCAGATTTACCACATGCTGGATTGGTATGCAAATATCATTTCGAAATCAATTTTCTATTTCTCCATAAATCAAATGCCAACGAAACCCTAACATAAAATTTAAGATGAATATGAGATAATTTGTGATGCAAATGTTTAAAAGTAAAGATTGCATGAGTAGGAGTGGGGGTACCTTGAGGATTAAAAGTATAATTACAAGAAACTTGCTTAGTATTCAAATTATACAAAAATTGTATATAACCAAAAAAAGTAGGATACTAAACGATTAACAAGATTACCTAATTAGCATTTTTCGATTCAAAATAATGGTGATATTTGATTTTTCAAAAAAGAAATTTATTATACAGATTTTACCTATTGAGCGTTAACAGACAAGTATCTATATGTAGCTTATATCTAGCTATATATATATATATATATATATATATATATATATAAATTTGTATTGGACCTCATTTTCATCACCTAAGTAAGATCGATGGACATTTGATTAACAAACGTTTCGAGAATCGCGCCATGAGTATAACCTCAGTAGTGATCTGCTTAGAAGGGACTATACACGACGGTATTTATGGTATCAGTTGCATTTAAAATAATTCTGGCGAGTTTTAAGATGGCCTTCCTCGGTCATAACTGCGTTAAAATTCATAGTATAATTGGTGTGCTAGAGAAATGTATATGTGGGCACCACATTATATCCTTGTCAATTTAATTCAATTAAATTAAGACAATGTATTTCAGACAATGTGAACTTAAAAAATCTTTCATTAGAAAGTGATTATGCTATTTCCGTTCCAATGCAACAGACAAAAAAATGTAATATAATCTAATTAATATATCTTTTTACGGACAAAAAAGTTATATACAAATGTTCTCTATCTTCTGATACTGAGAAATTTACATATTTTTTTTTATTTTCATGGATAATTCCGTTGATAACTAAAAAAACGAAATTTTTGGCGATTACAATACTTTTGACCTATACGCATTGATTGATTTGCATAAATTTTGAATAATTCAATAATCCTAAAATTAGTGTCTGTAATACAGATCTTAATTCTTGGACGACGTATGCCAAGAAAGTGTTGTAAAATGGTAATCCTCAATTATCTTCTCTAACTGAAAAAAAACTGATTTTATGAAATACTAACTGTATTTAAAATAAAATATTCTTTTGTTGTTATTTATTAACAAACAAATTGTTCAAGCATTTGTTATAATTGGCCATTCTTGCGTTATTTCCTTGATAACATTGTTTTAATGATTCCTTTGAAAATTGCGATTTCTTCTCTCTGTTTTTAAGTTACCCTTAAATAATCAACAAAAATGATCCAATTAGTAAACCAAACAGATTCTTCTTTACTTTCGAGGCAATTATTGGCAAATCTTCTTTCTCTCTTTCTTGAATAAGATTTGTCAGTTGAATATTAAAATTTGCTTTTAACGGTGTCTGAAAGGAATGTTTTTCATTTCACAATCATAAAAGAATTATGTAATGAAGTTATTATTTGTTGTTAGAGATATACAGGTTCTGAGAGTTATGTCATTTCGTTTGTTCATTTTACCTTTTCTTCCCGGTCCGTTCGGAGCAGATATTCATTGCGTATTACGGTTTTCAAGGTCTTGTTTATTTACCCATGAGGAAGTACGCTATCACTTTGCATAGTATGTGCGCGAGCGTGTGTTTGTGTGTGTGTGTGTGTGTGTGTGTGTGTGTGTGTGTGTGTGTGTGTGTGTGTGAGTACTTGCATACATACTTACAATATACACATATGCACACTCATTCATTCATGGTTATTCGTAAATAATAACATTTTTTGCTGGAATGGTATTTATACAATTTAAACTCACAATATAACCTTCGATTTAAAAAAGTATATATAGATAAATCACTCTTTAGTGAGGAGTCAGAGGAGGTGTTTGGGGGGAGGGGGGGGGTTATAAATACGAATATTCTAATATTTTCGTTGTTTTTTTTGTTATTACAAAATATGTTTATTTAAAAATATTTTATGCTAGATTATAATCTTCTTCCTTTTGTAGACTTTTATTGCTAGGCAATGTCGTAATTGTGTCAATTACGAATTTGTTTGGCCTATAGTTGACCGTAGCCTAGATCCATGTTAATTGAACAATTGGTTCTTATTAAGTGCTCTTAGCTAGAAATGTCACGTTGGTTTATAATTTTAAAAATAATAGTAAAAAGAAGCAATGAAAGATCGTTTTGATTTATTTTTGAGATTGAACTTTGTAGTAATTTAATTTTTGTAGAATTAATCTCTATATTTTTTTATGCAATCCTTTCTTTGATATAAAGTTCTTAGATCGCTCTTTGAAATATTTCCATGGGTATGGAACAGTTTATTAACTGCTGGTTGGTATCTTGTAATTGTAAAAAACTCCATATAAATAAAGTAAAAACAATTTTAGTTGCTTAATTGGTAGTCGGGAAAAATAAATCAATTACTGATTCTAGCCTATTTAAAACTTGGGAGTTTATGGCTTATAATAAAAATAATATTTGTGAATAATATAACATATAAAAATAATATAACAAAAAGGTTAAAAAAAAAACACCTATAACCTCCCCATGCATTTTAAATAGCTGTATTTACAGATTACACGTTAATATTGTTCTCATGAAGAGGAAAGCCTGATTTCCGCAGCGATACCCAAGGAACATAAAGTAGTAACGAGTCTATTGTCTACTGCATGAGACTACCTAATAATAAAGTCATCAAGAAGAATGGAGGCCAGAAGTGTTAGAGACCCATCTCAATGTAGCCTACGGGCCTGAAATTGGTTGATAGCTTATAGCTAGTATGAGTAAAGAGAATGCGACTTTAAGTTATCTCCATTCTTACACCGCTGTCATTTGAAATGAAATGAAATGTATCTCAGGTAAGAAAAGAAAGGCCTCGATCCTTCTCAGTTGGTTATTCCATGCGACAGAGCGCTTTCAGAGCATACGCTCTATCATGAGTGCACTATTCACAAAGATGTTACTGGAACCACCAGGATTCCCTGTGAGTCTTCACAAGAAAATCCTTGGAGTCACAGGGAATCCTTGGTTCCAGTCACATCTTTGTGAAGAGGGCATTGTTGATGGAGCGTATCCTCTTAAAGCGCTCTGTCCCATGGAATAAACGACAGTGAAGGAACGAGGCCTTTCTATTCTTACCTGAGATAATAATACCTTCACCACCCAGCACCTCAAAAATGGAAATGAAATGTGTTTATTTCAATTAAATGTTATCATATCATAATAGGATACGTCATTCGTTTTTCTATAAACAATTTTCTAATTTTATATCAGTTAAATTCTTTACAAATTATTGGAATTACATTTTTTATTTATATAATATATTCGTTAAAAAATGAGGTCAAATAGTATACAATTCATCAATTTAAATAATTGTATTCAATAAATTAGTTTCATTAATAATCTTAATAAAACTCTAAATGTGTACAATTTTTTTAGTACTCTAGAACATACATTATTTTATTTGTTGACATAGAAATTTATTAAAGATTAAGAAGCTTTAAAAATTATGAGAAACTTGTCCCACCATATAGAGACAATGTACCTGATCATGAATTATTTTAGACCGACATTTTATTTAATAATTGAACATTTTTTAAAGAATTCCTTTTGTGTATAAAAACATCCGTCATTCATGGAGTTCGTTAGTTTATTTTTAAACAAAGAGTATTTTTTAATAGATTGATACATTCGGGCAGAGCGTTAAAGAGTTTTACTCCTGAAAGGATACACTTTTCTCGGAATACTTATGTTTGTGGTTGGGGGTTTGTATCTTGTTTTATGCTGTTATTGCAAAAAGAAATTCATGTTTTGTTTGAAGTTATAACCCCGAGTCTGACAGGGTTGTATTTTATTATAAATATAGGATATATAGCATGGTGTATTGCGGATTGTTGCTCAGATGAACGTAATAGGTCGATCCCATATAAGTGCGAGCTCCTTCAAGAGTGACATTCAATTTCTCTCGTGTGGTTGCCGGGGATTTATTCTCTATATCAAAGGTAAATGTTGGCTGTGGCTGCTTTTATTGGGGCTTGCCAATTGGATTTGGGGTTCTCTTCACCAACCTTGGATCGCTCTCCCTTCCTCCCTTTCCTAATGGAGCGCACTCCAGAGATATGGGGGTTCTTCCACCATTTTGCGGCTAACCTCGTCTCCCCCTCCACATATTCCCCAGGGTAATCCCTCAATTTAATATCTCTTCCTAATGACGGCTTTATCGTTTTCCTTGTCTGTGCAAAGTTAGGTCTCTAGGCTAAGAGGCTATTGAGGTTCGTCTCTCCAATCAGAGGACTCTCAGCTGATATTGAACATGGCGGCTGCCTAATTGATAATGGCATACATACTTTTTAATTCTAGTTGTATTTTTAGACTTAATTCTAATATGCCTGTTTAAATACAAACTACCCATCCCGAAGATTTGGTAAACTAAATGACCCATATTAACATCATCTTCATTATAACTCGCAATTTATAACTAAGGTGTATTCTCACTAAAGCCTTCAGTTATCTAAGTTTTCATCAGTCCATTGAATTTATATTGCTTGTACCTCGAAACATTTGAGGTTATTCTCGTTCTTAAAATATTTCAGCACCTCCCTCCAAATGGTTAATACATAATAAACACTTCCGGTTTAAATATACGAATAAAAAATGGGATCTGGACTTTTCTAGGTTTTCGAGTTGAACGAATGTAAATTTTTCACATTGTCTTTTAAATATGAAATTATTCCTTTTTTGTGTGGGAGGGGACGTTCCTCTGTAGTTAATGATTTATTTCCCATATCATGCACAAAAGCACAGTGACAAATATGAAATACAAAATATATCTAACATTGTCACGCACTTTAATGCATAATATCCAATAATACAACTTTTTGTATATTAAAAAAAGTATTTAGAAATTTCAAAATCTCCCATTCCCACTAAACCCACTTTCTACTGGCGGGACTGCAGACATTAACGAACTTCATCTTTAGTTTTATGCTAAACGTTTCAATATCGAGTTCGGCAACGATCAAACAAAAATTGCAACCGCTGGGCGTTAACGGATACTCATGCACGGGCAAGCATACACACTCACAAACAGTATTGAACGGATCCCATTTTTGTCATTTCCTGGCCAGGATTGATAGGGCCATTTGATGATATAGCAGATTTCCCTTAAGGGAACTCTGCTAAAGGATAGATATTTCAGAAGACAATCATCATTGATTTCTTATAAAAATGTTTATTAGCTTATTATGGAGTTTTCTGAAATAGGCTTTATCCAGTGCCTAGTAAAATGCTAACATCGTTATCTTATAGTGCGGCTTCATTAAAAGATTTCAGAGGTTGAAGACCGACTCTTCAGCCATCAAAAGTATTTATTACACTATTGTAAAGGTAGGTCAAAATAATAAAACTTTTTTATATTCGTAAAAATACTTCTGCTACGACAATACTTCCTTTCGACTTTTTATTGCAGATCACAACTATAATCATTCTTAGTTATTTATCTACACTCAACTATTGAACTCGTACACATGATGCAATTTTGGACAAGTGTCCGATATCGATCCTACTTAGATGACAAAAATGATATAAGTTCAAATATGTGTGTGTGTGTGTGCACGCGCGTTCCTATATATATATATATATATATAGATATATATATATATATATATATATATATATATATATATATGATAACCCGGCAAACGTTGTTTTGCCATATAAATTATTTCTAGTTTCTAGATAAATTCTAGTGTAGACAAAAAGTAACTTACGTAGTATAAGTGTGTATGTGGTGTATGCATGAGATAGGCATGGAGCGCTATGAACGATAAGGGAATATAAATAAGTTATTATAGTTTATTTCTTAAAATTACATATCACATATTAATTACGATAGTAACACTAACAAACAACATCACTCTTTTAATGCTATAACGTGAACGATATTTCTTGTTAGCCCATTTTTGGTGAGCACAAACAAACTGGATGGTTAACCCACTCGATAGCATGCTACGTACAATTGCCCGTGTGAAAAACATGGAGTACTCAAATCTAAGCCACAAATAGTCATCGTTTGGCCTTGGGATTTGTTGATTTTCAATGCAAATTGAAATTTTAATCGACGTACAGTTAAAAACACTATAATTGATCAGTTGTCGAGCAGGATGATTAAATTACTAAAATGGCTATAAAAAAAATAGGGGTTGGTGATAAAAAAGTAAACATTTAGGGTTGTATGTATTTTTTAATGCCACATTATAAAAAAATAAAAACAAAAACTTTCGTCCAAAAATTTAAAAAAAATGTTAAGGGTTAACAACCCTTATCATTTAGGGTTATGAAAAATAGATAGTAGCCGATTCTCAGACCTAATGAATACGCATATAAAATTTGCTAAAAATCGGTAAAGCCGTTTCGGAGGAGTACGCTAACATTGTGACATGGAAATTTTATATATATATATATATTCTTTTCTTCTATAAAAAAAAAAAGTTTATTAGTAGGTATGGAATTTATTGTTCTGATCATAAAATGACGCCGAGTACCTCTAAGACTTTGATTTCATTGCACTTTCTTCATTCCATCGGAAAAGATCTCAATTCCAAAATATAACCAAAAGTCAACGTAAATAAATGGCAGCACATCAAAACAAAACACGAATTCATTAATTATATACTTCTGCCTTCTAGAATAAAAATTCCCTGAAAACACAATTACCGAATCTGATTGAAAATTGTATTTACACTCCGAACCAGAGTGATCTACTCTCTTGAGAATCAGGAAAATATGAACTCCCCACATAAATCAAAAAGGAAGATTTTTTTTTTTAAAATACTTTCTATACTGATGTACTATTGAATACAATACAATATAATGTAGGAATTGATTCCCGTGGCCCATTATCGATATTAAGTGGTTTCCCTCATCTTTCTATGAAGGACCAAGGCCTGCCAAACGGTGTTAATGGAGGGCCTTTGTAAGACATATTGACTCATTCCTTGCCGTTTTGTGGTGTTTTGCTGCCCGAAGATTTCTAATTATTTGATCAAGTAGCTAATCTATATCAATTGTGTAATAAATTGTGGAATTCCTAGCCACAAACCTTGCACCTATCAGGTAGTACATCTAGTGTATTATACACCATCCACATAGCCTAAAGTAAATCGTATATATTCACAGAATGCAGGGGGGAAAATAATGTCCCTGATATTGGCTCACTTTCTCCTCTGTAATGGTGAACTAGGAAAACTAGGTCTATAAATACTTAGCTAAATCGGTTGTAAACTTGAGAAGATTATGTTTCCAGAAATATTTTGCTTCTCGTTGAACTTGTACCAAGGTCTGGCTATTTTACAGCAAGGTTTTGTGTTGTCCTTTAAGATATTTACTTTTCGAAAACATTTATATGAGTGAAATAGTCTGGTTTATTTTCAATGAGATAGAACTTCCTATGGAATATTTTAGTTCCATTTTTGTTGGTGATTTTTTTCTAATTTTTATACTAGTAATCGTATTTTTTTAAGTTAATCTCTCAATAAAATATAGTCATCAAATAATAATGATTTATTAGGGACACATATATCAACCGTTTTGGATTTGGGAGGTAGCGGGTGATCTAGCGAATAAAAGATTTTGATACGACATACAACGTGTGTCAACTAAAGACAATGGATTCCTCACTAAATTATATTTATTATGTGTGAGTGGTTCCATTCAGCATAGATATATAATTGAGTTGGTACTTGAATCAAAAATGTGTCATCATTGGAGTTTTTTACTTCTATAATACGGCTTCTTTCCCCCCTGGGACCTTTGACGGCTGTTGAACCAAAGATTTTAATTTAACCGATTACTTTTAATATTTATAAAAACGATAAAAATGCCATAATTACTATTTTAGTCCATTATATTTTGTCACGTTGGTTGCGATTTTCTTTATAGTTAATTTAAATAAAAAACAACGTTTTTTATTAAAGTTGGTTTCCATATATAATACACGGACCTAACACCATTACCAAAGCCAATCGCCGTATAACCGTGTAAAGTAAAGTTTCGATCCTACTTACATTGATGTTACGTTTCGACAGCTTCGTTTCGATCTTTTTCGATCAGCTAGGCGTGTGTGAGCCCTCGCTCTTTACCCTAGGGGAAAGCTGAGCAAAAGGATGAAATTCTATACTTCATATGAACAGACGCCGTTTAATCAAAGTGTATAATTATAACCCATTTAAAAATTTGATATATAATTATGTCTAATAAATTGTTTTTTTTTTTTTCCAGGTAAGTCATCTTACTCTTAACTTGGCTTTTTCATCTTATTTGAGGTAATGTTTCTTTATTATTATTGTTGTCTGACAAGCTCTGGACTGTCGTGGACTCCGGCATAGAGTTAAGTTTTGTTTAAGAAATATCATATATCATATTCTGTTAAATAATTTTTGTTTTTGTGGTGTTTAATGAGCACATACAGGTAGTGAAGGGTGCGTGTGTGTGTGTGTGTGTGTGTGTGTGTATATATATGTATATTCAGTGAACCTCATTTTCGTCATCTACTAGGTAGGAACGAAGGACATTTAAGGAAATGTTTCAAAAATTGTGCCAATCGTGTGTCCTCATTAGCTGATTTCCCTTAAGAGAAGTCTGCTAAAAGTATGTGTAAAACTGATGGTCTTTATAAATTGTCATCTTGGAAGATTACTGGTTTACTGAAGCGATGAAAGTTGAAATCGTATTATCTCCATTATCATCGATCAGGCGAAAATTCATGAAGGACCACTAATGTTGGGAATGTAATTTCTTAAAAGTCTTGCTCACTTTCCTCTAACGTTTTAACATTAGCAGTGTCTTATTTATTTTTTTTCTTTTATTGTATTTCAATGAATCCCTAATCATAAAAATCTCGTATTCACCTTACATATGCAGTCCTGTTTACGTAGACTTCTTATTTCTGGCGAAATAGATGCTCTGATGATAACGTTATCAGCATTTCGTTCCAGAAGGTGGCAAATGTGCTTAGTTGTCGCAGCTGCTGTGTGACGGGCTATGTTGGGGGGATGGAAATAGATGGAATTGAAAAAAAAAAAAAAAAAAAAAATCCGCTCCGTGAGTAGAAGCTTGCTGGCGGATTTCCCTTGAGGTAATTCTGCGTAGGTAAATGTGAATGAAATGTTAAATGGTACTGGTGTTTAGCGTTGAGTCAGTATAACCTGGTTGAATGGGAATATAGGTCAAGCCCTCTTGTACATATCAACTGGCTGGCCATTACTCTCTTTGTCGCTCAGCACTCTAGAAACCTTTTAATTATTGGATGTTGCCTCCGCTTTATTCAACCGGGATACCGTCCCTTTTAGCAGATTTCCCTTAGGGAGTAGGATATTTTTGGAAACACTATTTCAAATGCCATGGACCCTGCCGAGGAGCTGACAAAATGAGGTCCTTTCTATCTGTCTATTACCGTTCTAATTGAAATTATTTTAGTTTGATCGTTATCAAACTAGACATTTTAGCGTTTCATATAAAACTAATGAGCAGATTTGTTAATAGCTGAAACCAGAAACCAGGGAGGGTTAGAGAGAGGTGAGGGCGAAAATTCAAATACCTTCATAATTATTAGCCAGTTAGACAAATTCTATATAACTAATCTTCATACGAATTTAATTGTCTTCAACTATTGTTCTGTTATTTTTTTCTCTCTTTGATTAATTAATATTAACGGCGATATTTGATTTTCATTTTTTGTTTTTCGGCCTTGGGCATTAGGAAACTCATATTCATCTCGTATCATGAAACTTCTTATTGGAGCCTTAAATACAGAATATTGTTTTTAATATTCGGAGGGGATTTAGAGTATTACCAAATTACAAATTCTCATATCAACATATTCTCATACCTACACAAAATTCAAATATACGACAAAATGTAACTATAAATTAATTCTGTGGATACAACAAGACTTCAAATTTTATGCATTAATTGTATTATTTGCATTTTTATATAAATATCTATCTATATATACAAACGCTACCATGAAGGAGGGACATTATTCAGCCATTAGCATAAGTGTCGTTTCCATCCATTCATTTCATACCTAGATTTACCAACTATGCTCAAAAACGTTTTAAAAATGTTTAGTACTATGTTGATTTATAAAATGTTTATTTATTTTACTTTTGTTATTTGTGTATGTTACTTACTGTTACTTCTTATTTATTTTACTTTTGTTTTTTGACTTTTTAAAGGGCAAATAATCTTTGATGTGATGTCCATAAATAAATAAATTTAAAAAAATCATAAATTCAAAATATCTCTCTTATTATGAGCCTGATCGAAAAATGTTACATTGTCAGTCTTGTTCGAAGTTGGATTTTCTATAATAGTCGTTTAATTCATTTTCTGCAACTCTAATAGCGGGCTAGATATAAGTGTTTTTTTTAATTCTCAGGCTTCAGTAAACCCCCAGTTTTAGAATTTTCACTAAAAGCAATATTATAAAAAAAAATATTTCACCTTAAAATTCAACTCCTGTTTACATTGGCTTCTTGATTCTTGGGAAATAGAGAATTAAATGAAGGATACGTGATCAGTGTGTCATCGAATTAGGAGAAACATCTGCTCAGTTTATGCATTAAGGCATGCTTTAAATGACTTTGAGCCTGAAATATGAGCGCCTGGCTTTATTCCAACACAATCGTGGACTTATATGTTTTTCAGCTTCTGCTGCTACTATCAATTAAGTGTAGACTGTGTTAGTCTTCGACTGGGTTGAAAAAAAAAATTGGTTAACAGCCAACTAATAAACGACCCCTTCCTTCTCAGTACATACCGAAAAAGTTCTTTCTGTTCACTCGTTCCCGAGAATGAAGTTTCAATTAGAATAACATGGAGGAATTTGTGTTTAGCACAGCCATGTTACTCGTCGTTGACGGCTCGAAATAAATTTCGTTTCCATTTCAAAATTTGAAGACTACATTAGTACTAAATAATATAAGTAAATACATCTTAGGAACTGGTTATTATATTTATGAAAAGTTTTGAATTTCAAAAATAAAATAATAACATTTTAGTACTCAAAAAGTTATTCAGAACATTTTTTTTCGTTTTTCATTTTTTCTCTTATAAAAATATTCACCTATAAATATTTTGACTTCTAAATTCTCCTCTAAGAGATAGTGAAGTATGACAGCTCATATTTTAGCATATTCCCTTAAGAAAAATCAACTATGAAGTCGTACTGACGCGATTTTCGAAATATTTCCTCAAATATCTATCGAACCATATGTACTAATGTATGTAAAATTAAAGATCAAATTCGTTAATGGCTCAACTCCGACCAGTGGGATGGGGGTGGTTTAGAGGTGGGATTTCAAACATTCTTAATATGTCCATTATTATACGTCGGATCGAAAAATTGTATAGAACTAATCTTATTACAAATTTAATGTTGTATAAATGTTGTTACGTATGTTTTTTTCATTATTAACCCTGGATTGGCACTGCCAATTACATGAACGGTATTGACACTGTGGGGTAAATTTTACCCCATTCTTTGAAAAACGTAAAAAGAATCAATTTCGATTTTGACTTTTAGTTTTTTATTACAATAATAATGCATTGCAATAGGAACATCAAGAAAACAAAATCAAACAGCAACCAAAGTGCAATATATTTTTTAAAATACACAAAATATCTATAAAATTGAAAAACTCTAAACGAAAAAATTATCTTAAGAAAATTATACAAATTATCACTAAAAAGATGACATTTGTTATAAAATGTAAACTAAAACTACCCTGAGACAATGTTCTACTTCTTGTGTCTACCTTTCGCAGATGGTACATTTTTATGCCAAGTATATCCGTTTTTTCCAACATAAACCTTCAATTTTGGCACTTTTTATTGAGGCTCAGAATGTGATCCAACATCCATATCTAAGTTACATAAACTTGAAGCATTTGACATACTTGGTAAATATACTACAAGGAGGTGCTCTAGTGAAAAATCGTCGGCCTCTTCTTCAGAAGCTGAAGCCTCTCTTTCTTCTTCTTTATCGTCCGAACAGGTGGCATCTTCAACAAGATCTTGATTTTCTTTCTCCAATTCTTCTTAAAGAATCCTGATGTCTTCAGGATCAGAATACATTTTGGTATAGGCCATATTTCCACAGGAAAACCCGTAAAATATAAGTTAGCTAACTCGGGATGAAATTGTAGACGAGCGAAAAAGTAAGCCGCTACTACACATTGGGGTAAAAACACCCCAGACTCAATTAATGACCTTCTCCTGCTACTATTAGCAGACAGCTAGCTAGCTTTGATTATATTAGGTTATGCTAGGAAAGGGCGCTATGTGTATTTAGGAAGGTAGACAGGGGCTCTGTGATTCGCAGAAGTTAAGAACCACTCGATACAGCTAAGTGTGGGATATTTTTCACCCCACGGTGTCAATCCAGGGTTAACCCAGATATTTGCATTTTCTTAGCGTTCAATCTTCAGTAAACCCCCACTCCTGTGTGCCGTTATATTATGAAGCACTTTATTTGAAACCTAAATACCAAATATTCTTCTCATTAAACTTGGGGGCACGTGGGAAATCTGCTTAGTTAACGCAGCACCTCCGTGACGGACCGTTTGCTTTTCACCTCATTAATGTACAATACATTCAAAAAAATGTTTCAGATCTATTCGACAACTAAAAGTCGGAAGAAACCCTTTGATAAGTTATTTATTGCTCTAAACAGCTCTTTGAGAATGTCTTAGCAGAATTCTTTTATAATGCCATTGAAACTTGATGTCGAGCGTTTGAAAATAATGAATCAAAACAACCTCATAATTCGTACAATATACTCTGAAAACAATTTATTGTTTGCGTTTTTACCATTAAACCAGCATTAACGAAGTTGTTGACGAATATGTGTTTTGACTTCTATGTAAACCAAAAATTCGAATTCTGATTCTGCCTATGCTTGTCACCTTAGGTCTGAGAATCAGTGATATAGAAGTTTATTGAAATGCATCAAGCCGTTTATATTATATTAATTTAATAACAATCGGGCTGATCACGAGTATTTTAAATGTGATGACATTTCCACCTGAAACACCTAAAAATTAATTATCAGCAGAATTTAAATAGAATTTCAGTTTAAAACCTTCAATTTCATTTATATTGATTACTTCCATATTGGTCCGATTTTCTGTATCTTTTGAATGAACTGAATTTAGAGCTTTCCTTATTAAAAGTCATTGTACTTTAATCTTAAATAATTAAATTCTAAATTATGGAAATTGGTCGAACTTCTATCCATTTTAAATATTGTTTTTTTTTTTTTTGCAGAGACTGTTCAAGTTAAACACTTTTTTAAAGAATTGCTTCAATTTTCGAATCAGTTCATTCCCCGCCCGTATCCTTGAAGGAACTAAATATACAACGCCGAAATAAGTAGTGATTCAACATTCCAGTTCAGTAATTGAATTCTAAATGCCAATGTGCATTGTATTTCGTCTTACCTCCGTTTATTTTTAATCTCAATCCGCCGATTTGGTTCAATAGTTCATAGTTTATTTATTAAATGTGCTTTCGCCGTTGACTCTACTATACCTGTTTTTTTTTTTTTATGAACTTGACCTAAGGATTTTATTAGATTAGCGTTTCTTCTAATCCCTGCCTATTCATACACTAGAATTGAACCCACAACTCCGAAAATATAGAACTTTTAAGCCCAATAGCCTTCCTTTGCTGCAATAGTTGGTTTCCTTAGCGCTGTGTCTGCAATTGCTGATTAGCCCGATCCACGCCCTGATCACGTGATAGCTGTCAACATTATTTCTATCCCTGGATAAATGTCAATAATTTCCTGCAGAACTCTTGGAGTATAATATTAAATATTTAGAATATAAGCTTCTTTTCCATTCCACTTCAGGGCATCGTCTACAGTTAAATATGTTGCTCTTTTTCCATGGCAGTTCAACACACCCCATTTCACTATTTTAGAATTTCCTAAAAATTGTGTATACTGGTTGTGGATACTGACGAATTTTAATTTTCATACAGTTTCCGAAATACGTCTTCGTAAAGTTTTCAAAAAATCAACCTAAACGCCGGACAGGCTTTTTGGAAATCTGTCTATAAAATGTTTTAATTGAGCTAGGACGGTGAGAGTTTTTTACTCTGTTAGTCATGACCTTTCATATAACACATAACACACTGTTTGAATTGTATTTCGAAACATTTTCAAAACATTTCTATGTATAGCTTGCACTTATATTTAGAATTTGTCAAAGTTTGAAAATGGGCAGGTAATGGGCTCTTTAGTAAAAAGTATTTTAAGTCTAAATATATATATATATATATATATATATATATATATATATATATATATATATTTACACTTACACTTATATTTCTACTAACAACCTAGTGGTCCCAATTTTTGTTTAATCAATACCAAACTTGATTTTAAACGGACGAAAATTCGAAACTATCTTGTTGCAAATTTTATTTTCATATAAAATTTATACTATAGTTGTTGATCTATACTTTTAGGTATCTCGAATATTGATGGAGATATCTGATTTTTTTTAGTAATCAGACTTCAATAAACCGTCACTTCTACTCATTTCATATTATCCGTAATCTGATATTATATTGTGAATCGATCTATTCCTAACAAAAATATAAAATATTGTTTTCATTGTTCTTTTACTGTGTGAGATATACTCAGATATGTTTGGTGTGCCACCAAAAAGTAAGATTTTACTCTAGAAACTAGACGATTTTGGGTTTTTCAATGCCATACTCGATATTCACCCGTTTCATGCAAAAATAACGATTGTATCTGCTAATGGCTGAAAAAAGATTTTGAAAATCGCTTCAGACGTACAACCTCAATAGTTGATTTGCTAAAACATTCCCTGCAGGTTTTGGGAGTCCATTCTTGTTCGGCACCTAATTTAGGAACAGCAATAAAGAAAAGAATTCGTGATCTCTCATCGACTAACTTTAAACGAGTAAACAGTTAATTTAAACAACCAAGAAAAGCTTATCATTCCTCAAAAAGGCAGTTGTCAGTAGTCTTTCCTTCTCGAGAATTATTGTGTTAGAAAGCTTAGTTTCACATATATTTGTGCGTGTGTGTGTATGTGTGAAAGTGATTAGAGAATAAATTTGTTTTATATCAGCCTATTTGCTGGTAATTGACTCATTCTGTTCTCTTCCACTACTCTAGAATCCTTGCATTCATTTGCATATCGAGCGACCTCATTGAAGTTCAAAGGTTAAAGCCCGCATTTCTACAAGTTTGCAACCACTCTGAAGTTACAGCTTCCAAAATACATTTATTTCATATTTCGCGCCGTTTGGGTTTAAACTTCTTTCATTCGGGATTCTGTGGCCTTAGAATTGCCGTCTTAGAGGCAACCAAAATTAGAGGAATCTGTTGTTTACCTTCCAAATATAGTCACAATGAAAACTAAGCTTGTAACCGCGATCAAACAGCGGTTTGAAATGTAATTCCTTCGTACTCTTTCACGCTTCTGTATTCTCTTTCCTTGAACCTGATCTTTGAGCTTCTGCAACTGTATTAGAAATCTACTAATTAGCTTGTTCTAATTCTTGTTGTATGTAAAATTAAACGGGTGGTATTTAAAAAGAAAGGGTTAAATGTCAAATTATAAAATATCTCCACTATTTTGTAAAGGACCCGAAAAACATTATCTATCTTATCTTGTTGATAAAGTGATACTCTAAACGTTTTTCACTAATTTGAATAATTTAATCGAGTTATTTCATTTTCTTCGATAAAATCCCAGTCCTACACATTTTCAATTTAAGCCTGTATATCACCAGCCATCTCACACCAGGCTTCCATTTCAATTCTACATTAAATTTGGTTTTTTCTAAGAGTAAAATAATGATGAAGGAACTCGGATGAAGTCATCTTTGTGTCAATGCGGGACAATAGTTAGTTTTCGAAGCCCCTGTGTGTTGGATCCTCTTTGATTACAAGAGAGTCACGTTAAGAGTTATATAATTTTAAATGGTATTCTTTAATTATATGTGAATCATTATATTAGAAAATTGTAAAATATACCTGTACAAATATGCCTTGATTACTGTTATGATAATTCTTTGCCTTTAATATATATATATATATATATATATATATATACAACCGCAAAAAAACCGGACACTTCATTTTTGTCGTATTAAAAGCTAATTTTCAGCAATTTTTTTTATATGGGTATTCTAGTTATTACAGAGAATTTAGAGTTTAAGTCCATTGAACTAATCCCTTCAGGATTAGTAAACAATTAGATAAAACTCAGATTAGATTTATTTGTCGTGAAGTTTATCTATTCTAAACTGTAAGTAGTTTTTCGCACATTTAAACATCTTTAATTATTAACCAAGCATTTTCTTTAATTAATGTTTTATTTTTATTTCGGTCCAGAATAATGGGTCTTTCAAACTTAGATGGAAGGCCGGAGCTTACGTTACATTGCCGAAACGCTTGGGGTAGCGAAGTCTACCATTCACTGTAATAAAAATGAAGAATATTTTTTTTTTTTTTAAATGTGTTAATTTATCTTTTTTTCTTTTTCTTTTGTATTTTTGTGCAAATAATCAATAAAAATTATTCACTTTAAGCAGATTTTGTTTAAATAACCTATAGATTAACCAATTATTTTAATTAAAAAGATTAATAAACATATATATTAAGTATTTAACAAAATTATAAGACTAAATCTAAGTGTCCGGTTTTTTTTTTTGCGGTTGAGTGTATATTTATTTATTTATATATATACATATATATATATATATCTATATATATATTTTTTTTTTTTTTTTGTGGACATCATCAAAGGTGTTTACTACATCTTTGATGTTAGCCTTGGTCTATTTGATGATAAGAAGTACTTGCCCTTGTTAAACAGTCTTAGAACATGGCCGTGCTCAGATTAATTGTTGACAGGACTCAACAATTTTATTAGTGTTTTTTAATATAGGCATATTATGACTAATAATGTTATGTTTATAGACTTTTTATTTCAGACTTACATGATTGTTATAAGTATGATTCGGATTAGTGAGATTATAAATCTTTAGGCTAACACAGTAACTTGTCTTAACTTATTGTTTCCGTAAAACGTTGGCATTATTGGAATTACTTTGAACTCACATTTCTATTACGTATATAATGTAGTTTATATAACTACACTTGAACAATGTGTACTCGGATTGGTTTTTGACTGGAAATATGTACATTATAGATGATATTTAGTTATAATGAAATCTATCCTTGAGTATGATTTGTTATTCCTTGATAAATAATTGACATTTGTAGGAATAATTAAAAGTCCGTCACGCAGGGGCTGCGTAAACTAAGCAGATTTCCCACGTGAAGTTTTACAATAGAGAAATCTGCCTAATAACAACTGTAGTAGTAAGAAACCTCTAAACCTAAAACATTATTTAGGGCGTAATGACCCAGTAGTTTCTAGCCCCAAAAAACAGTTAACCTAACCTCTAAACCTATTCACGAGGGACGAGTAGTTATGGAAACCGCCGCCAGAGCTCTCGGCGGAAAGTCCGAACATAGCCTACTGGTGATCACACGCAGATTACAAATGCAAATATCTCGGTTAATATTCAAGATAGAGAATAAATGCATATAACAATATTTATAGTAAATTTAATTTGCAATAAGATTAGTTCTATACAATTTTTCGATCCGATGCATAATAACGGAGATATTTCGAATTTTCGGAATCTCCCCCTCTAACCCCCCCCCCCTCCCACTGCTCCGATGAACGAAGTTGATCTTCTGTTTTGCATCAAACGATTAAATACCGAGTTTTGTGACGATTAAACAAAAATTGCGACCTATAGAGTGTTAACAGACAAATATATATGTGTATATATATATATATATATATATATATATATATATATATATATATATATAATTTTGAACGGGACCTCATTTTCGTCATCTCCTGGGTAGGATCGATGGACATTTGAAGAAATTTTTCGAAAATCGCGTCATGAGTACGACCTCAATAGCTGATTTCCCTTAAGGGAAATCTGCTAAAATGATCGGTCCAGATGAATCGTTAACAGATAAGTCCAGCTTTAGCCTTATTAAATGGGTAAATATGATTTGCGGGAAATAAATAGCTTGCCTATTTGTTATTAAATGTTTGTTTCAAATTAGTGCGATATTAAATTTTAACATTAAATAACTTGATTCCCTTTAAAAATCTCTAATGATGGTTTTTAGCTAAGATTATTAAACTCCTTTTAAACGAGGAAAGGTCATGCTAAAATAAACCCTTTTAGAAATGTTGATTTTCCATTTTATTGACTTTCTCAGTTTAGATAGGAAATTAATTATACTCTCGTTATGAGAAAAAAGAAAAATTAGCAGATTATTGAGAAGATTAAAGATGTTTGCTTAATTGAAATGACTTAAATTGAAATATCTTAAGGAAGGATGATGAAATTATTAAACGTTTTCCTCCAATAATCTCCCAGATTTCCATCTGACATAACTAATCCTTACAAAATTTGTAATAATATTTTGAGTGATCATTGAACAGAAAATGTAGGAAATTTGAATAAGTGTTACAAAACTGATAATTTGTTTATTAGCACACGAGTTGTGTTGAACGCAAGGTACATCCTATATGATGATACATATCTCTATGTTGAATTTCTGGGTCCTGTCCTATTTAGCAGATTTCCCTTAAGGGAAATCAGCTATTGAGGTCGTACTCATGACGCGAGTTTCGAAAAATTTCTTCAAATGTCCATCGATCCTACCCAGGAGATGACGAAATGAGGTCCGTTCAAAATTATATATATATAGATATATATATTTGTCTGTTAACGCTCTAGCGGTCGCAATTTTCGTTTGATCGTTACCAAACTCGATATTTAAACGTTTTATGCAAAAATAAAGATCAAGTTCGTTAATGGCTGAAACGGGCCTGTGGGAGTGGGGGTTTAGAGGGGAGGATTTTTGAAAATCCAAAATATCTCCATTACTATACGTCGGATCGAAACATTGTACAGAATCAATCTTATTAAAAATTAAATTGACTATAAATAATGTTATATACATTTATTCTGTATCTTGAATATTAACCGAGATATTTGCATTTTTCTGTTTTCAGCTTCTGAGATGAGATCGGCTAACTTCGGGTCTAGTCGGGAGTTTCCGTCAAGAGCTAGTACGGGCCGTTCCCGTAACTGCTTGACTCTCTATTCTGAAATTTCTCTATTGTAAAACTTCACGTGGGAAATCTGCTTAGTTTACGCAGCCCCTGCGTGACGGACTTTTTATTTATTTATTTTTTATTCACAAGTCCTAATATTACTCTTATGTTATATTCACATTGGCTTACTAATATGTATATATATATATATATATATATATATATATATATATATATATATAGAGAGAGAGAGAGAGAGAGAGAGAGAGAGAGAGAGAGACCGAAGTAAAAAATTTAAATGTAAATTGTCAGTTGGTTATGTTGTTATGTTTTTGGTGCCATTTTCAGCAACAAAAATATAGTGTTCTCCTCGATAGGTTTCTGATGATAATTTCATTCAATTATTATTCATTAAATTAAAAAAAAAAAATACACAGAATTAAAATACAATTATCTCCAAATAGAATCTTTTTTTTTTGGAAATTGTGCCTAGAATCGTCTCCTAATTTTTCTCTACTAAAGTCTAGTACATCTTTACATATTTGCATGATTTGATTGTGGTTCATTTTAATGCCCTGCTCTAGTAATGATAAAGGACAAGACTATTTGGAATGTCCCACGAAGTCTACCTTTCTTCAGCTTTTTTAGCACATTCTTCTAAGAGAAATCAGCTATTGAGGTTGTACCCGTGACCCGATTTTCGAAACATTTCTTTAAATGTCCATTGATTCTACCCAGAAGATAACGAAAATGAGGTCCGTTCAATATATATAAATACACACATATTTTCTGTATCGTGAATACTACCCCTAGATATTAGGTTTTGTTTTAGGTTTCAGCCTTCAGTAAACTCCCCACTTATAATCATTGAACTTTAAAAGTAAGAGAATATATTATGACACGTATTATTCCAAGCGTAAATAGACAATATTGCTTTCAACGAACCTTTATTATGTGGGATGACGTCATCAATTAAGATTTTATTGACCGCCCACTTCTACTCATCGGATTTTTTTTTTTGAAATAGAGAATATATGCTGAGAGGAGATTAGAAGTCATTCGAACATGCGGGAAATCTGCTTAGTTTACGCAGCCCTTGCGTGGCCGAGTTTTCATCTATTGACCCCCCCATTTCACCTTAAACTGACCTTAATTTTTGAATTGGAATACATGTTAGCTTAGAAGATTTCTGTCTGGAAATCTATTTCTAGCATAGGTTTGGGAACGTTCCTGCACTTGTCTACTTAATATCGTGATCATACAAGCTTTGCAATTTCAGCATTGCTCAAGATTATCGGGCCAAGGACTTCTGCCCGCACTCTCCATAACGTATTAGTACATATTAGCAAGCATCCTGACTTTCACCCTATCGCGAAATATTCCCATACCACCTGTGGACGATGATAATAATAAAGTATGTTTATTTAACTCATTGGCAAAAAAAATTACAAATTTACAAGTTTTTTAATAATAAAAGAAAATTTGTCTTAAATATACACATAAACATACACAACTTGGACTATGTAGCCCATCTGTTGAGTTCTGCCTATTCATTCATGGTTTTATACTTTTGTACATGTATGCATTTACTAAGTGCTAAAACAGAGAATATTTAATTATTGTACTCATCAGTTAGGGATTTTTGGTACCTTTGAGACACGCAAATACTAATACGTGCAATGCCTGCCAATCTTTACGATTCAGAAATAAAATATTACCATTGTGACTTACTTTCGGAGAACCAAGAAACTGCCTTCTGAATTCTACTGCTGCTATGAAATTAAATGTATTCTCCAAGCTTATATTATGTGTATAACCTCAAGTAAGTAGTTTTCCTTTTTCTTTAATTCGCTTATACCTACTCCTAGGAATTCCTGACCAATACATTCCAGGTTTGTAAACCAAGTAGCCTGGTTTTCAATTACCAACTTTGACGGGGAGGATTTAAAGTTCTATTCAAATAATTAAAATATGAAAAGATAAAGGTGGCAACAACTTTAGTTTCTAAAATAAAATATAATCTGGGCACTTTTTTGGAAGTGAGACGCTACAAAAATATTCATTAAGAAAATTCGTAATGAATATTTTTGTAGTGACTCAACCTGATCAAACATTTCATTACCCCAGAATTGCGCATAACATATAACTGCACTGAAGGTTGCTTCAAATACGCTAAACTTTGATTCTATTGGTGCATTTTGGTCTTTGTGATATTTTCCTTGAAGTGCAAGTCGAGGTGTGAGCAATATACATAAAAGCTGTGGACGATAAAGTTTTAAACAACCTCAGAGTTCCCTCGACTAATCTAGTTATTTTAGGATTAGCAAATTTTTATGAGGCAATTTCAAGAAGAAAAAAATCGTCGTCTTTTTTATTATTATTTGTGAACCGTTTTATAAGTAAGTGTTAAGTAATAATGAATAAGTATTAGATGGGACTTACATTTAATTTGTTATTCTGCATTGCTCAGGTTTTAGAATTAGAACATATTTATACTTCCAAACACGTATCGTATTAGCTTTCAGTTCCATTAGGCAGGCTGAGGCCAAGTCTGGTTCTGAATGCGAGGCTAGGAATATGCCTTACATTCATCACCAGGTGACATATATGTCATATGTCGGATATATATTTAATTTATTTGCTATACTGTAATAGACTTCTGTATGAGGGTGGGACGTTCTATGGACACATCAGAGCTCTAAATTATCTGATTCAAGTCGAAATGCAGTTCCTTCTCTGGAATTCCAGAAAGTCGCTTAGTAACTTGAGTTACCAAAAAAAAGTATAGAACAAACATTGTAGAGCATCAATAGTTTAACAAGATTGATTCAACAATATTTTGCAATAAAAGACATAATAACGGCGGTATTTGGAATTTTCAAAATTCTCCCGCCCTCTAAAAAATCCCTACCCTACCCTCGATTCCATCCATTAACTAATACGATCTTCAGTTTTGGAATGAAAAAGTTAAATATCGAGTACTGCATATAAGAAATAAATATTTTCGACGCACGACTGCAAAATCTTAATTGATAACGCCATTGCACTACCTATTTTCATGCATATCAGACAGTTAACGTTCAATGGAAACAATATTTGGTATTTAACTTGTAATACAGTGGTTTATGTAATAACAGTTCGGAATGGGGATTTACTGATGGGTGAAAACTAAAAAATGCAAATAACTCCGTTAATATTAAAGATAGAGAATAATTGTATATAGCAATATTTATAGTACTCCTACATTTTATTTGCAATAAGGTTGTTTCTATACAATTTTTTGATCCGACGTATAGCAACGGAGTTACATTGAACTTAAGAAATTCACCCTCTCTAAACCCCCTTCCCAGTGGTTCCATTTCAGCCATTAACGAACTTAACCTTTAGTTTTGCATGAAACGCTTATATATCTAGTTGGATGCGACCAAACAAGAATTGCGACCGCTAGAGCCGTAACAGATAAGAATACGTATGTATATATACATATAATTTTGAACGGACCTCATTTTCTTCATCTACAAGGTAGGATCCATAGGCATTTGAAAACATTTATCTAAAATCGCATCATGAGTATGACCTCAATAGCTGATTTCTCTAACGTGAAATCTGATAAACCTCTGATGTGGAATAATACCCGTTCGGGGCAGCCAAAGATCTCTAAGGTTTACAATACCAACCTAGTAAGCATATATATATATATATATATATATATATATATATATATATACACATACTTACACACTCACATAATAAAAAATGGCTACTCCAAGCCAAACGGTCAACGGTTAGCCTTCTGAGGTCATTCACCGTCCATGACCTTGCATTTATGAATGGACCCTTTGATGGGCGGCTCGACTGGAACAAATTTGCGTACATTCAATGCGTTTGAAGTGAATCTCCCTCCTCAGTTTAATAAGAAATTTTTGGATTGTGTCTCCAATCTTTTCAGGTAAGAGTTCAATTTGTAGATGCTAGATGTGTGTGATTTTCATTTTGACTTATTTTTTTTCTTTTAAATTCCTTTAGCAGATCCCTTAAGGGAAATCAGCTAGTGAGGTTGTTTAACCGTTACCAAGCTCGATATTTAATCGTTTTATGTAAAAAGAAAAACCAAGTTCGTTAATGGCTGAAATCCGAACTATGGAGGGGGGGGGTAGAGTTGAGGAATTTCGAAAATTCTTAATATCTCCGTTATTATGCGTCGGATCGAAAAATTGTATAGAACCAATCTTATTGCAAATGTAATATTCTATAAATGTTGTTATTTTCAGTATCTTGATTATTAACCGAGATATTTGCATTTTAGAGATTTCGTCCTTCAGTAAACTCCCCTCCTACTAATATATTAACAATACGATGGTTTATTATGAAGCACATTATTTAAAGCATAAATACCAAATATTGTTATCATTGAACTTTTTATTTTTGAGATAAACGAAAATGCGTGGCACACGTGGGAAACCTGCTTAGTTTACGCAGCCCCTGCCTTATGGACTTTTAGCAGATTTCCCTTAAGGGAAATCAGCTATTGAGGTTGTACTCATGATGCGATTTTCGAAATTTTTCTTCAAATGTCCATCGATCCTACCCAGGAGATGACGAAAATGAGGTCCGTTCAAAACTGTATATATATATCTATATATATATATATATATATATATATATATATATATATATATATATATATATATTTGTCTGTTACCGCTCTAGCGGTCGCAATTTTTGTTTGATAGGTACCAAACTCGATATTTAGTCGTTTTATGTAACAAGAAAGGTTACGTTCAATAATGGCTGAACTCGGACCAGTGGGAGGGGGGTTTAGAGGGGAGGATTTTCGAAAAAACGAAATATCTCCGTTACTATACGTCGGATCAAAACATTTTACGGAATCAATCTTATTGCAAATTACATTTACTATAGATATTATTATTTTCATTTATTCCCTATCTTGAATATTAACCGAGATATTTGCTTTTTTTATGAAATTTGGGCCGATACCGGATTTTTGAATACCCGCGAAAAGCTTGTTCGGCCCTTTGCCATAACCGTTCGGCTCTCCTATGAAAATTTCTCTATTGTAAAACTTCACGTGGGAAATCTGCTTAGTTTACGCAGCCCCTGCCTTATGGACTTTTATAATTCAACTCTTATTATCTTATCCCAATTGCTTTGATAAAAATCCCTACAATAGAAGCATTCTTCTTCTTTCTTTTTTAATAAGTGCAACCACTTAATAATATTAACTTTGTTTTATCAATCATGGAAATAATTCATTTAAAAGATTAAATTGAATGAAATATTAAAATGTTGTTAAATTCACTAAAATAAAATAAAAGTCCCCAGTTGAATAATAAATTCATATATTGTCACAGATAAACTTATTTATTGTCATACCTATCGGTGTAGACCGTCGTCACTGGCTGATGGTGATTGACGACAGTCTCCACCGATAGGTATGACAATAGTATCATTTATATTGGCGGTTCTAACCCTTTATTTGAATTACCAAACTTATGTTTATATCTTTTTCATTACTAAATTTGTATAACTAAAGGACATCCACAAAAAAGTATGAAATAAATTGGAAGAAAATCCTCCCTTGTGGGAATTTTCTGTTTGAAGTGTCCGATGTGAACTGCTCTCGCATTATTTGTCTAAAGTAAATTTATAAATTCTCACCATTTACTACGCATTCGTACCTTGTTATGCGCGTACTTACGAAAATTTCATTGTAAATCCCTTAATGGGGGGAGGGGAGGGAAAATAAACGAGGTGTTGCAATATTTGTTATATTTTTAATTTGATTTATTTTCGACAATTTTATTTTTGAGTGATTTTGGATTTCCCATTTTTTTTTATTTTATTGCAGTAGCATTTTTAAAATAATTAGCTACATTCTTCATCCTTTATTTACTTTAAAGAAATACTGTAAATTAAACACTACTTTCTGCAACTCAAATTTCAGTTTAGTGCTAATAAACCAGATTCGTTTTTTATGCCTTTATTTTTATATCATATTTATTATTCAATTTCTTTGCGTCCTTCTTCATCGTTTGACAAGTTTAAACCTTAATATGTCCCGAAGAGGAACCTAGATGAGAAATATGACAAACAGTCATGTCATGTTTGGCCATCTCCATAATTTCCAGGCGATGGTCCTGTAATGCTCGTTACTAGTGCCCTTGATCTCAATACGACATTAAAAAAACCACTCGTCTTTCCAAATCGTCCTTGATCACCTGCTCTTAGTAGATGGACAGTTTCCTTTAGGGACTTTCAGCTTTGAGATGCACAATAGGGTGACCGATATGAATTGACTAATTATTTGGGTTTTGATACAAAAATAAATGCATAAAGTACACAATAAACAATGTCCCTACACAATTAATATTATGAGGTTCAAACAAATCCATACATGAACAGGTACTCCCTAACCCCAATATTGTCCCAAAGGGATATCAATATTAAAGGTGCAAGCACCCTGATGATGAGTTCTGGCCGTCTACATAAAAAAAAAAATAAAGTAAAGTCAAAAACCATAATACATAATTCAAATAATACACTGCATTAAAATATCATAAAGGATCCATAAGCCCCACCACACTTCTTGGCCCTGGAAAGCCACTTCTTCGCTATGTGACATTCCCTCTTCCTGCCTCAGCCAATGCCTTGTCTTCTACTCAGTTGTCCTTTTCTCGCTGCAAATACGTCCCAGACTGTCCACGAACCGCGAAGAACCAGGATGCTGATCCACTGCATTGCCGTGCTGCTCATGCTAAAATCCCGCAATCCGTCGGCTTTCGGCTTACACCAGACACCTTTGTAAGACAGTCACTAGGAGTACTTGAAACATGCGCTCAACTCCAGAGAGCTGGGCACCCGCCCTCTTCAGCTCCAACCTGTCGTACTTATAAAAACGTGACCAATATGCACGATATACAGGATACTGCTCATTCACGCCTCGTAACTTCAGAGTTTCTTTTAGGGGTCTTAGGCTTTGAAATGCATCATAGAGTCTCCAATATTTTTATGGGTGCTTTCCATGCGATGATACTATTTTTTAGCTCTCTAGTATTGAGTAGGCAAGATTCTCTTCTGAAAACGTTATTTTTTAAAAATTAACAGATGTTCGAATCGCACAGTTGCGTTCCATAGAAGAAGCGAGAGCATGATCAGTATTCATTGGAAAATTCATGAGGCATTAGGTCAGAGCAGAAAGAGGGAAAGATGAAAGACTTCTCCAAAGACGATTCATTACCTCATTTGTGGAAACTTTGGACAAAAAAATAAGTTAGCTTGCTGTCAAAAGAGCAATTTATATTGTGCAAACGAGTACACTAAAATAAATTAAAAAAAAAACTGTTTTGGCCACATTACTGCCATTTTTGAACAAAAATAAAATGAAAGGTTTGGCTAGCTTGGTTTTCTTCTTTGTTTCAAAAGTCAAAAGGAAATTTAATAAGTTTTTTTTTGGTTGTTAAAAAAAATCAAAAAAAAAAAAAAACGAGTTTGCGTTTAAGAGATTTATCATCATTATTTTTGATAGATTGTAACCCTCAGTTGGCAATGTCGAGTCTATCTTATCAAGGTGTACACAACTAGTATTGAAGTGTTTTTAATAATATGATATATTGGTTTTTGAAGAGTTTTCTTTGCTATTAAAAAGCTTTCCCCAAAATCAGGCAAATACCTGGAAATTGTTTTGACCCCATTTTAAAATTCCATGTTATAATACTGTGGTTGCAGGGTATAAGTTGACAATGTTCTTGACAAGTTATCAAAACTTAAAATTTTACATCTTTACATGAGTTTTTATGTGATAATGAAGCTTCAAGTGAAAACAGCATGAGTGTTTACTGATGGCTAAAACGAAAAAAATATAAATACCTTGGGTAATATTCACATTAAATGAAACATTAATTGTAGAAAATAACTTAATTAACATGATTGGTTAATGTTGTGTAATATTTAACATTTTTATGTACGTTTATAATGAAATATCTATGTCGTTACCTCTTCTGTTCTGATTTCAGCCTAGAAAAGTTGATCTTTAGATTCGAATGAAATGTCATAAAAACTGGGCGTTCGTAACGACCAAATAAGAAATTCAGCCTTTAGAGTATATATAGATATAGAATTTTCATAGAATATACGTTATGAGGCAACTTTTATACCACACTTTAGTTGATTTTCCTTATGGAAAACCTACCATAAGGTTGTACTTTTGAAAAATATATTCCAAATATCCTTCAGTTCCCTACCCAGGGGATGAAGAGAATGAGGTTTATTCAGAATTTTAAATTTATATAAATTATGACTTATTATATCGTTGCGAAATATCCACCCACTGGTCTACTTGAGGGATTTTGTTGCTACTAGAAAATTACGTATATTTAATCACATAGTTAAGAATAAAAGTCCGTCACGCAGGGACTGCGTAAACTAAGCAGATTTCCCACGTAAAGTTATACAATAGAGAAATCTCCATACGAGTACCGAACAGTTACGGAAACGGCCGAATTAGCTTTCGGCGGAAAAGGAATAGAAGCGACCATAGCTCGCCGTTAATACCAATAATAACACTTAATAAAAATGCAAATATCTCAGTTAATATTCAACATAAAAAATAAATGTATATAACAATATTTATAGTAAATTTAATTTGCAATAAGATTGTAATAAATATATGGATTTCACAGTATGTAAAGTGGTAGTAGTAGAAAAATCGGTTGCTAAGTGTGTAAATAAAGGTAGTGATCGTCAAATAAATTGTGTGCCGACAAAAACGTTAAATTTTGCAATCAAAAGTGCCCTAATAATCAACGTTTATTATGTTTATAATAAACGTAACAATACTATAAATTATGACAAATAGGGCGTTAGCAGCCTAATGTACAAACCTAAATATAATTTTACACAAATAAAAATTATATATATATATGCTGTATATTTGTTAGTTACCGCTCTAGTGGTCATAATTTCTGTTTGATCCTAGCGACATTTAAGCGTTTTATGTAAAAAGATTGATTCAATTTGTTAACGGCTGAAAACGTGCGAGGCGAGGGAGGTTAGAGGGAGGAGCTGAAATGGAAATTGGAAATACCTCCAACCTTTTGAGTTGGATCTAAAAATAACCAATCACATTGCAAATTAATTCCCTGCAATCGCTGACCTAAAAGTTTTGTAGTTAAGTCTTATATTTACCGAAATATATGCATATTTTAGTTTTCACCTTTCGGTAAACTCCCACTCTTACTCATATAACGTTAGAAATAAGCACGCATTACACAAAAGGCCTTATTTTAACTTTAAATACAGCATATTTTTTTCATTAGACGAGGGGTGGGTCGTTAATTAGGGTTGAAATAAGTTATCTCCGTTATTATAAAAACTCGAAAAATGTTACATAACACATCTTGTAGCTAATTAAATGTTTTACAATTTTTGTCCTAAACATTTACCTCTAATTTAAAGATTAGTCAAGATATTGTTTTTAGTTTTTAGTCATCTGTAAATCCACTCCCATAGTATTGTGATTCGAACTCCACCTTCCTCAACACATCAATCACCTCAGCCTTCAAATATCTCATTTCCAACATAAATTTGAAATCATGTTTACATAAACATCTTATTACAGGATAAATGGATAATAAATGGCCAGATCAGTAGCCTGTCCAGTCTCCTTTACGCACCCTCTGCGCGGCTGACTTTTTTTCTTTGAAATTTTTGATATAGTGCATTGGAAATGAGATGATTAAAGTTTTATTTTTAAATTTCTTACCTCTCTGACAACCCCATACATAAGTCAGTTGAATATTAGCAACAACCCGTTTATATTATACTATTCCTCTTATATTTTACTCCCCTTTCAGAGAACTGTATTTACCATCCATCAAACAGCCAGCAGATAATTCACAACTTCATAATATTCTAAATAATGCTACTAAAGAAGTATATATTAACATTTTTAAATAGTAAAGAAATAGTTTCAAACTACGCGAATCTTATTTGAGTTAACATTATTAAATTTCTCTTCTTCTCTTGTTTTTTTTTTGTTTATTTAGTACTGTTATACCTATTTCTAATTCTTGTCAGTTGTAATCAATTCTAGTTTGTAAAAATATGTTTATATATAAGCCACTAACATAGAAAAACTAACCTCATTATATAAGGCAATCTCCTTGATAGAAGAAAAATCCTTGTAAGCAGTAAATAAAATAAAAAATATTATACTATTCCTGAAAGAAGTTAAAATTTATAAATTTAAAATGATAAGTGTGAGCGAGGAAATTCGTGAAGTATGCCGTGGCTAGAGTATTAAATTAAAATTAACGTCCATTATATGCAACTGAGGCTTCTCGTGACGGGGTATCTACAGATTACTACTATCATATGGTGACTAGGGATTTTATTTAGTGAGTCCATTACTAAATCATTTTTTATTACTCACGTATATTGCAATAAGCTATCCAACTGCAATAAGACCAACGTATAACACACATAGTTTACCTCACCCCTCCCTTTTTCTCCTCATAGTAACGCTATTGCAATATATACTATTTAATGGGTTATTGTCATATAATCAAATAAAATAAAAAATAAAGTGAAATAATAAAAAATAAAGTAAAATAAAATTATGAAATAAGGAAGATAATTACAAATAAAATTAAGAACTGAAAATTAAAAAAACAAATTAAATGGAGTTAAACTCAATGGTTTGTCTCTTCTCTTATTTTCGAGTATATGTGAGCCAAATATATTGAATTATAATTCTCTTTCCTGATAATCAACTTTATATTCTAATGCATTTTTGCTACGTCCATAGATATACTTTTGATATATTTTATGAGTTCTTTATTATATTTATTAAATAATATATGAGGTTACCTCATTTTAAAATTATGCTCATAATGAAAATTTATCTATTTTGATATACATTTATTGATAGAAGATTGATAACCTACAGCCTTGAAAGCCCAGTATGATTATACTTCATTAAAAGAAATTATAATAAACCTGGCTCGAGTGGCTCAGAAACACATATCGAATGACTCTTAATTACATAGTATCTATGATGAATGATGTTGATAACAAAAGTTGTTCAAATACTTAGTGATATAACATATTTTAAAACATCTAATATAATAGGTCGAGAAGGTTATAGTGTTCGAGTGAAGTGTAGTGTGATTGATGTACTGTAAGAAATTCTGACAATTTTTTTTCCCCCGATTAATCAAGGCTTCTCACAACACTTTAAAATGTTCAAGTTTCCTTCCATGGATATACCGTAGCTGTTCCATCATATGATTCTTTGCTATAAAATATTCCTACAAATTTTCAGGTTGCACTCATCAGCGGAGTTTCCAAAGTTTTCTTCAGATGTCCATCGATCCTGCATAGAAGATGACGAAAATTACTTCCACTAATATATTTATTATAATAATAATTATAATCGTTTATACATATATACACGATTTTTCTTGCGGTCGTGGATTTTGTTTGATAGTTGCCAAACTTGATATTTTAGCGTTTCATGTTAAACTAAAGAGCAAGTTCGTTAATGGTTTAATCGGGCTAAATGAGGGTAAATTTAGAGGGTGCATAATACAAAATGCGTAATATTTCTGTTATTATGAGCTAGATAAAAAAAATTCTAATTTCCCCAATCATGTAAAGCGTTAAATGTCCTAAAATTGCCGTTCGATAAAATTTGTTTATTGAAAGAATTATTTTTTTAACTAGTCTATGGCGGAAGGTCGACCAAAAATAACTGCTAGTGGAAGATCATAGAGAAAGATGTAGCCCTTAGTTTAGTTCCTTTGTGCACTGATTCTCCTCCTGATGAGGCGTCATATGGACCCGAAACTAGCTGAGAAATAAAAATAAAAATGATTTGAATAATCATTTGAAGTTTTCATTTTTTGTTAACCTTCCGCCATGGACTAGTTAAGTAAACTTAAATAGGTCATATTTTTCCAAGGAATTATTTGTTCTACTGTTTTTTGCAACCCTAACTAAATTCCGACTTGCTCGTCAGCTGGAGGGCAAGTAAAAATATCCAGTATCATATTGAATTCTTGGTTATATTGTGATCTTCACATGAAACTTGACATATTGCATAGTATATGTAATATTTTCCCAAAAATAATAGAAATACTAAGGAATTCTTTTCAGCCATCGAAACAAGAAAGTAAGATCATATACTCGCTGGTCTATATGAGTTAGAGAGAGTCAGCTAACTTCGTCAGCCAATAAGAGTACCACGTCTAAACAGCTGACTAGAATTTAATGATTGTTAGTATTTGATTGACGAGCAAGGTCGGCGTTGATTGTAAATGTTTATTAGCGTTGGCAAGACTGAGATTTTCTTCAATGTCAAATCATATATTCGTCTATATCACCAATCTTAAGACTATTTTGGTGTACGTAGTACGAATTTTAGTACGTTATTTAAACAAAAATCTTTTTTGTTCTGGTCTTCTTGTTGGTCAGACAAAAATGAAGTTAAATTGATTTCCAATTTCACTCCATTACAGAGTTACATTCTCTAACCATTGAATATCATTATACAACCAGTGGAGGCTACAGAGGGATGAGTCTCCAACAATTTTAGACTTTTTTGGAATGCTCCTTTCAGTTCGATATTTTGAATTTTCGACTTACCCCTACCTCTAAAGTCCCCCTCCCCTATTCCTGGCCCTAAATCAGCTATTAAAGAATACGAATTATTCACTGTTAGGTATCGAGCATGGTATAGTACAAATAAAAAGTTTAGATTCAAGAAATAAAATCTTAATATGAGACTTCATCGCACAAGGCACTTGAATGTATGTCATCTAGTGAAAAAAGATCTGTAGAAAACAATATTTGGTACTTCATTTTGGAATAAGACGTTTCATTTGTGTGATCAAGTGGAACGAGTAAAAGTGAGAGGTTACCGAAGGCTGGAAATGGAGAGAAAAAAAATATTCAAGATAGACAAAACAGCGCATGGAACAACATTTATTATTATTATTAATAATGTCCAGTTTATTCTACTATGCCTAACCGGGACGGGTTATTTATAGGTTACCACGCCTATATATGTTTTTTTTATTTATTTATTTATTAACGTCCACTATTTGCAACTTAGGCCTATATATGAATTTTGAACTAATAAAAGTTGCGACCGCTTGAGCGGCAACAGACAAGTATATATGTCTGAATGACCCTTATTTTCGTCATCTCCTAGTTAGGATCAATGGACATGGAAATTTTTACAAAATCGTCTCATGAGTACAACTTCATGTCATGAGCCGATTTCCCTTAAGAGAAATCTTTTAAAACGCTCTTCCATTTATTGATGTCGTATTTCCGTCCAGGGAGCCTGTGGATTATAGGTTTGACATTGCGAGCTCTCTGATCAATTGACCCTCTATTAAAGAGGTCAGAGCATTCCTGCTGCTTATCCCCCCACTCCTCCCCTGACTTCATGGGAACTCTCTCAGCAATTCCCGCCCTTTTAATTACCGCCAAATGCTTTCATGCTATATTCCAGTTATACGATAGCCAGCCATTAGCAGCTACAATTAATTTATTGACACATTTCTGTCAATAGTCATTTTCGCTGCCGGAAAAAATAATATGAATTAATTACTCTCTCGCCCAGCATTTAGTGTTAACCAAACTAAAATGAACCGAGTGGGCATCTTTTTTTATAATTATTGTGGCCGCAACTCTATTTTTCGGCAGAAATGAAGAAACGCAATTTGACATTTCTTTGTTCCTCGAAACTAGAAGCTATGTTTCTTTCTCACAGGAAAAAGTCTCAAAAAAATCCTTTAAATCTTCGCGTATTGTAGGTTATGTGTTCCAAAAATAAGATCCGTCTGTTTCGTCATTCGTGAGGTCGTGAATCTTGTATCGCTAAACATGAATATTAGTGGTGATGTCAAGGTTCTTTTTTATTTAATGGACCTATTTTGCTTAAGTTCTTTATTTAATAGTTACGTGTAGTTGTTTCAAATGGTCTTTTTTTATTCCAGAATTTTGTATTGGGTTATATTGTAATATTTCAATAATTTCTTTTTCATTATTTTCTTTTCTTTTTCAATCCTTAAACGTTTTGTACTGTAATGGTGTGAGCATCCCTGGAGGCACACTTTTGTTCTATCTAGTCTGCTACATTTTTGTTATACCCATTAGAATTGCTATGTTTATTACAAATATAATAAACGTTATTATTATTATTAGGGTTCTTTTGGTTGCAAAATTAAATACACAAAATTGAACGCTTTTATCAGTACATAATATCTTTGTCACTACTTTCATTTACACACTCGGCAACCCATTTTTCTTAAACTAACTACAATATACAGAGCTAACTTCACGAACTTGTTACACAGCACAATAACTCGGTAAGTCGATCACTCTAATTACTAGCCAAGTTGCTGATTCTCAACTAAAATTGAACTGCCGGGCGAACTGGGGAGTTCATATTAATTAGCCCACTAACCGTTCAGCAGGTTCGAAGCCCTTACAAAATTTGAAGTAGCAACATAATCGAACCTATATATCGAGTAGACCAATGGATGCATATTTCGCAACACTATTTTTAGAGGCAGAGTTTAAATATTTTGACGTGACCTATGACACAATTAAGTATAAGTAAAATCTAAACAGTTTTTTTTTTTTTTTTTTAATTCGTGCGCACGTGTGTTTATACAAATATAAACGTTTCCGTTCGAAACGGTTAAAAATTGAGTATTTAAGAAAGCCGATTGGATTCCTTGGAGATTGGCTCTTAGAATACTGTTTACAAGAGGACAGTTTCGTCCTCATCTCATGGGTACAATCAGCGGACATTCGAAGATATTTTTCGAAAACCCTTTCATGAGCACAACCTCAGTAAGTTATATTTCACTTACTTCAGGGAAATCTACTGAAACAGGTGGCTGTGGTATTTTGGGTCTTTAATCCCATCCCAATGTCTGGCTATTTATGTTGATCCAAAGGTTTTAATTTTTTATTAACTGCTTATCTTTTATTTTGTACTTCTCTTATTTCTGTATTATGCAGTTTTAGCAGATTCAGACGTTCTACTCTTGGTGCGAACAAATACTTTCAAATTTCTATCGATCCTCCCTAGGAGTTGACGAAAATGTGGTCCCTTCAAATTATATATGTTTATAGTGGTCT
This sequence comes from Riptortus pedestris, assembly GCA_019009955.1. NCBI lineage: Eukaryota > Metazoa > Arthropoda > Insecta > Hemiptera > Alydidae > Riptortus > Riptortus pedestris. The sequence goes on along the minus strand of CM032229.1, from coordinate 29,174,380 downwards.
TAATTTTTTTTTTATATTATGAGTAGGATAGAAAAACGTTATACAGTCAATCTTTTTCAAAATTTAGAATTCTACAAATATTGTTTTATACTTTAGGAAATGCTCTAAAAAAAATGATTCAATAAATTGAATGAACTAGTCGTCAAAATGACATTGAAGAAAGAAAATAATAACTATAATAAGATGTGTGTTCTAAACTATTGTTGTTATAACTAGTTCACATTGTAAACCTAGAGTTGCAAGGTCGATTGCGTGGGCAATAGGAATTTATTTATTGAAGAACACTATAAATAAAATCCTTAGTCACACCCTGGCTACAAAAGAGTGGTAACCTGTAGATAACCCGCCCCAATTAGCCATAGTAGCAAAAAAAGGACGTTAATAAATACTAATATAACTAGTTGTTTCAATTAAGGAGTTGTAGAGAAGTCCTTTCTAGAGACGTCACACTCCGTCCTTCCAAGTTGCACAGTACATCCGTATTTGATAGCCTTGCTAGTTCCGGCAAGTTGCTCCAGGAGAATGGGATGATGCCATCCTTGACAAGGAATAGTGCAGTAGCAACTTGCCTCAGGGATAGTATTGCACTCACTGCCTAAAGTGGCCTCAACGTCCTTGCCACATTTATCAACAGGCGGTTCTACTCTTTATTTTATTTCTTACTAGTAGTTGTTCCTAACGTCCTGTATATAAGACAATCCAAAAATAACATTTATTTTACAACTTCCTTGCTCAGTTTGACTCTCTTTCCATAACTCCTTCTGATAAGCACTCCGTCTTTAAATACTTACTATTTCCCTCGTTTCCTGGCTTGTACATCAGCATTTCCTCCTTTCAGTACCATTAGTTACCAAAATCTATTTTTATTTCGCAAACAGTTTGTTTTATGTCAATCTTTTATAGTATTTGTTCACCGCCCAATCCAAAAACTGATTAAATGATACTTTGAAGAGTTTCCTTATTCTTACTGGCTAAAGGTTGTCGTTGGTCTTCTAGTGCTAGCTACTACGGACTTAATGCTCTCTAATAATGGTGTTCAGGAATGAAATTCTGTTACTGGTGCCTTCATTCTCTCTGAAGGCAACGGGAAACCACTGCACGGCCTGTTTTTTACACAAGCACACTCTTGTCCTAATGCTTGTTAACTCTCTAAGCTTAGTAAAGTAAGTTATATTTTGGTCTAGGGAGTCTTTCTTCTGGAGAGTTTCAATGGAGTGTTTTTTTTGTTTTTTGGAATTCGTATTCTTACTTCGATGGATACAAAATCAGCCATTTTTCTTAGACGTTTTATACACGATTTTAATTTCTTTTGAACAAGAAAGTTCGCTTTATTGAACCCCCCTTCTTAGGATTGTGATGGATTCAGAAAAGAAAATCATAATTCCTTCGTAGTTCGGTGAAGGGGTTTTATTTTTTTTATTTATTTTTCTTTCAAAATTGCCTTATTTTATTATTGTTAAATATTATGACTTCGTTGGAGTTCGGTGTAGACTATGTCTTTGAGAAGACTATATTTTGGTAAACCTAGTGTGGTGAGGTTCGATTCCCGCCAGGGCAGTAGGAGTTTATTTAGTGACGAACTCTTTAGGGTGATACTCTGTAGATAACCAGTCCCAACTAGCCATAGTAGCAGAAAGTGAACATTAATTTTTATTATTAGAGTTAAATATGATACCTTGGTTTGTGTTTGGTGTAGACTGTATACTTGAAAAGGTATGTGGATCACTGCTTTTCTTACAGTTTACATTTTCCTAACTTCGATGTAGTTTGATTTAGTTATTTTTGCAGATTGAATTATCATTATGGAAGTAGGATCCATATTAATGATTGTTTAGCACAAATAATTTTAGGAGACGTTTTTGTTTTATTCCGTTAACAAGAACACATTAATCTAACAAAACATTTAAAGATGTAGTTTCCTCTAAAAATGGCCTCTTTTTCGTATATAATTTTAATGCTATCTACTTGTTGAAAAATATTTTAAATATTTAGGATTTCAATATAAATAATAATGTCTGTGTTTTTAAAAATGGCATCTATTAAAATTAAAATTCTACACGTTTTACTGTTATTATCGGTCAGACTGATATTTTAAAGAGAGTATGAGGCCTGGTCACGAAGGAAGACAGTGGCAGTGCCTAGCTCTAGTGTTATCAGCGAACTGTCATAGCTCACTGATAAAACTGCATGTGTTTGCTGTTCTTCACAATGAGTTGGGACTACAACCCAGACATCTTCTGTCAATGCCTCCCTCTCAATATAGCCATTATCTTAGGCATAACTGAGCCTGTTATTGGTCTTAGGCATAATGATGCTGTTATTTTTTTATTAAAAATTTAAAGAACGCCAGATTTAAATTTTATTCTTGTGGATGGGATATGTTAATCGGATGTTGCAAACTGAAAAATACAGTTTAGCCAATGTTTTGGGTTTATTTCTTGCTTTCCCAAGGCATTAAAATATAAACGAACTTAAATCAAAATACTAAAAACATATAAATAACTTTTAAATGAAACTTGCCATTACCTTTAACGTGAAGATATTTTGAAATCTATCTGCAAGTTCGGTGTTTTTTTTTTTTTGCTTTTTTACGTACCTTCTGTAACACGTACCCATTTTCGGTGGTTAAAATCGATCGAGTTATATTTGTATATGTTCATAAAATATTAGTATGTAGTAAATTGTACCTTATGAAATTGTAGACTTCGTCGCTGGGCAAATTGTTCTTCTTGCTGCGCCGTTTTTCTGCTCATAGGATTGCTATTTTCCGGCAACTCTTCTGTTCTTCTCAGGCTGGTCGTTGCCACTGTTGCTTGTTCGCAGTCCGGGGACCAAAAAAAAATCGACCCATTTATTTGATACTCGACTGTCTTCCAATGTTGAGTAGGCAGTGGCGGGTAGACAATAAACTGCCAATCACCCAGCTTATTAGTCTAGTGTAAAGAACTTGTTTTTATTTCTTCTTATTAAACTTTTAGCTCACTTTTCTTCCCACGTTCTTTTTATTTTGCAAGGTTTTCTTCTTTGGCTTTAGTCTTATGCAGGGAATAAAAGGTCATTTGCGTTTTTTCATGTCCGTGTCAATAAAGAGCGAGATAGCCCCCGAGCTTGGCGTGTGTGAATCGTAACTCCAAGGTATGGATTTCGTCTGGAGCCTTGTCGAATCAATGCTACACTACTAGCCTCAATTACAGGCTTAGCCCGCCTCATTGCTTTTATTATAGCCCAAACATTCATCCCATTTACCTAAAATGGTTTCTTTTAAGAGAGGTTCAGTAAATTTTCTTATTTACATTTTACTTACTAGACCAACAACGTAAAAAAAAATATATATGAAGAAAGCAAATTATTCTTGTTTAAGTTTTTCCCTCTCACAATCAGGTTTCAGGCTTTCTTTACTTTTATAACATCTGTTTAAAAGTTTCGTTTGACCTGGTTAGTGTGTAAATAGCCTCAAGTATTTATTATTCAACTGTGAACCACTTCAGGTTTCTACAAATATTAAAAGTAATAAGAAAGTTGGACGGCTAGTTCAAATGATTGAAGCAACTCCAGTATGCTAGCTCAAATCGAGTTGCTAACTCAAAACTATTGGCAATTTGAACTACAGCTGATAAATGTGCCCTATATCTAGCAGAAGATTTCGGGGCTTCCCTGCCGGAGGATGTGTGAGTCAGACTATAAAATCCCACAGCATAAAATATCATATATTATATAATAAATGTGTCTCATTAAATCACATCCGTCTTTTTCAAAATGCTTTATTTTAAGCGTTAAGCTCTTTCGGAGACTCAGACCTCCACCTTCAGAACTACTTTCTTCCAATTAGATAAAGAGGAAATCGCAAGCAATCTCTCTTCCCTCGTCTTGCTGTAGCAAAGAATATGAAAACCTGTGCCTCTGAAACATGTTGAAAATAGACTTCTTTTTACCAGACATTTGTTGTATTGTTAATATTATTATTTTATTTTATTGAGAATATTACAGCCTGCATTTAAATGCATTTGGTAATGTGTGATATGTACAATCCTCAATCACTCTTGACAGTAGCCACACCCCTTCACTACAATGAGAGGAGCAGCCTCTCCCTGCCTGGCAAGGAAGTCAAGAGCTAAGGAGGATGGCACTCGAGAAGAAATTAACCACTGCTACCAGCAGATTGTGTATGCTACCTTGGACTACATTTGGACACCAGACTTACTTGGAAATCCCACACAATAATTAAAACACAGAAACTAAACAGACGATTCGAACAACTTTACGGACTGCTAAATAGAAGATCTCACTTGTCTGCCAAAAACAAACTGACAATATACAAGCTACTACTAAAACCAATATGGACATACGGAATAGAATTGTGGGCTACAGCAAAACCTTCGAACATCAAAGGAATGCAGACCTTCCAACCCAAAGTCCTGCGCACCATAGTAGATGCTCCATATTATGTTACAAACCACACCCTCCATAAAGATCTTAATATCCAGTTTGTAAAGGACCTAATTCCCTTAAGATTCAGAAAATTCCACAACAGGCTTTCCAATCATCCTTATCCAGAAGTCCTTGCCCTTTCCAGTACCACTCATCCTTATTCCCCTCCGTAGCGCCTCAAGAGACAATGGCCCAGAGATCTCCTATAAGTGTAAAGTGAAGACATTTTGTAAGGTAATTTATTTCACCCCAGAAATGTTAAAGACATTTATTCCATGCATTTTCCAAAGACGTATGATGTTAGTTTGGTGAAACCAAAATTCGGTCTCCTATTAAATATATTATAATGAACTCTGTAATTGTGTTGGCCAACAATCGGGATCTATACTTGGTTGTTCTGAAGGTAGATACTTCCATTTGAGCAATCAATGGTTTTATTGCTTGTGATCTATTTTCAACTGTGTATTACTTTTACTGCAGAGTTCCCATTCCTTTCTCAAATGATGGAACCTGAGAAATCTATGTTAGTGAACATCTCATGAAGGCTCTATCATTCTTTTGGGGATATATTTATCCATGGCATTTATCCAACTGTAGCATAACATCACATTATACATGGATCCTTAGGGTGTAAGGCAGAAAAATCTCAAAAGGGCGTTGAGCCGCAGCTTAAAACTTATAATGGAGCAAGAAGCATAGTGATTTTACATACGTCTTTCAAATAGCATAATTAGCATCACATAACTCCAGTTGGACAATTAAAACTCGTTATTGTTTGTTAACTATAAAAGACAGTGAATAATATACATATGGTCTTTTTATCAGCATCTTTGCAACTGTTACATTGATAACATGTCTCCTTTAAAAATACTAGGAATTATAAAAGATCTAGGAGTTCTAAATTGTAGGACCTACTCCAGAGTAATCGTGGTAAAACAATGACCTCCTTTTTTGATGTTAGTCATGGGAGAGGAGAATGAAATCCATTTTAGATTATAAACAAGATGATGACATTTCCTCAATTTGACATACGCGTGACCTCTGGTGTAATTACTGAAAGCGACTTCATGCGAATTAGTCCACACACCCGACTTCCATTTTTTTTGTCGTGTTCATTAGCTAGTTGGTCGGCGGTCGGGATCGTGAGAACTTTTGTCAACTTCATTAAACTTTACTAAAACTGTTGCTCTTTTGCTCGTTTTTAAATTCAAGGAATAACCCTAGTTTTCTTTATTAGTGTTTTGTTAAATGCGTTTTGTTAAGGTTAAAACTAATAATAAATAAAACACTGTTCCATATTTAGTATCAAAGCATTATGTTATTATCCATATTTAAGATATGACACTACACGATTACAGTATATGATAAATATTGTATCATCTCAGCATTTTTTTTTTACTTTAAATTTTCTACCTTTGTACAAGTTGTCTTTTTTCTGATATATATCTTTCCGTCAACTTCCTTAGTGCAGTTTGTCTTCCCTTCCTTTCTCACGATCTTGCCTTCCTGCCTTCCACGATCTCCTTGAAACTGACAACACTTTCGAATTCAAACCTTATCTCTGACTGAGACAGTTCCTTAGCTCCGTGATAGCAGGTCTCTTGAAGCTGCTTTCCTTTTGCCTGTAATGCCTCTGGCTTGAAGAGGAGAACTAGATGTTGTTCATCTTTGTACGAGGAAGTGTACAACACTCTATCCAATGCCTTTTATTGGACTATTCTGTATTTCTATAGCTAGGTGGAAGTCTACATTGTTTCCCACAAATTTCATTATCAAACCTTACATTAATTTAGCAGAAACCTGAGTCCACACTCCCGCCGGCATAAACGAAGAAATCTGCCGAAACTTCTTACTGCCCAGTTGATATTCACCAATGGCAACAGTCATTCGAAATCTTTTGCATTTTTTTTTATCCCTGTTGTTGCAAAGAATGCAGTGACTTGTCATTGCTTTTTGCTAGGGAGTTTCCGACAAATAAAGACCTGGAAAAGAGTTGAGACCAAAATTATCAGTACTCCATCCCCTAATACCCTGGATACGTTTGACTAATTGGTATTATGCGAGAGAAATGCGTCTAGGAGGAAATTGTGCTAAAGTCCTAAATCTACTGAGTTAATTAATCTTGCCTTTATATTTGACAGATCTCAAGACCCTAGCACACGTGTATTATTTGAATGAGCTCGTCACACCAAACTTACATTAGCAGTGAATTTCCCTCTGCATTTTCAGTTTAGCATAAACTAATATTTAAAATGAAATTTCTTTATTACAATGTTATAGGTGTAAATTTCCTTATTACACCTACAGACACATGTTAATGAAACTTGTGTTTAACATTTTTGAACAAATAGAAAAAGTATACAGTTTGCCGACCACATAGAGAGGGTAATAATAAGGGTGGCCAAAGTCGCAAACGTTTCCCTGTTACTGTGCAATGGGCCTAATGTGTAGATCTTTTTATGTTACCGAACCAAAAAGATTCTCTACATAAATTCTGCGTCACTTATAAAAATGGAGAAATTGGTCATTTCTTGTTTCAACCCCGACAATATTGTTTTATGTTTTTGGTATTTGAAAAACGCTGGACATTCCGGAACGCGGAAACTTACGGAAATTGGTTGAGGGAATATTAACCTGGTCAAAGCTGAAAGAACAACATACTCTGGTAAACGGAATTCTAGATGTAAGAGACACTATAGGGAAAATCCAACTAAAGTCGATCGTTCGTCTATGCCCAATGAAAGATGTCCCTTATCCATGAAAATGTTTATTAGCGAGATCCAAAGGAAAAAGCCCTCCACAAAAGCCTAGGCTCACATAAAGTGACCAAATGTTCAGGTTGGGACAGACTAAAGGAAATTAGCTGACTTTCTTGAAACTAGCATGGCTTAGCAGCGTCTCTGATACGCACAATGGAGGAACAGAAAAAAGTGTCCCTACCAACCTACGATTTTAGTTAACGAACTTAACTTTAGTGATTTTGAATACAGTATACAGTTTGATAGATAAAATACAACAGGCTTTGAGATAAAAGATTCTCTCTCTCTCTCTCTCTCTCTCTCTCTCTCTCTCTCTTTTTCTTTCTTTTGGACAACCCCGTATATATTATAGCGGCAGCATACGTTGCCGTGGTAACACAATGGACGTTGCCGTGGCAACAGATCCAACCAGATGTTTATAAGAGAAGATTGTGATTGCGAATGTTTTGCAGTCTCTTTTTAGGTTATATAGTGTTAACAAGAAAATGCCGTGTTCTGCAAAATGTATTTCTGTTTTTCTCAAATTTATAAATTATTTTAACAAAATGTAAATAAATAAAAGTTAGTGTTGTCTATTAAACGTTCGTTTTCCATATACATAACGAACAACATTAAAATATATTCCATACACTAGCACATAATTGAGAGAGTGGTATTATTATCATCTAAGACCATCAAAATAATATGTTATCAGGATCCCTGGTGAAATAGAGAATTCCTTAAAGGAACAGTTTTTAGAATCACTTTATATTGATACAATCTTAGAAAATCGGTCTTGTTGTTGTTAAGAGTGAGTTCCAATTTCCTTCAACACTCTGGGGGGGGGGGGGGGTTACTCCCTCAGAGTAATCTATTTGGGGCAGAGTGGGTTCCAATGTTAGCAGCCTTATCATGCGAGCCAAGGGTAGCGAAGGAGTTTAACAGCAGGTGACAAAACTATTTAGGGGAAACTAAATTTAGACTTGATTCATCTTAGCAAACGTAATCCTCTCACATTTTTTTTTTTTAAGAGTTGCCTCTTAGCGAATTTCCATTCAATATCGTTCAAATGACAATCTTTGAAATATCGCTTCAAATATAGCTCAGGCGATTTGATGCACACATTTGGTAGAACCTGAGTGGAACCGTGATTCTACTTAGTCACTCTATAGAATCCGCAGTCTCACTGGTTAGAAACGGTTTGTACCATTAAATTGACAGTTATCATAAATAACGAAAAATGAATGTTTAATTCCTGCTAGAAAATAAGTTTACAAGACCGTTCATTCTTTGAAATGGTTCGATACTATTTGCGATTTCGAAGTTATGTTTGTACCAGCTGGTGATTGTTCCGATTTAATAAATCGAAAATAAAGTCTCTCCTAGGTGAAAAAGTCCGTCACGAAGGGGCTGCGTAAACTAAGCAAATTTTCTAAGTGCTGTTATCACACACTACTAACCAACTGAAGACTGTAAACAAGAAAATACAAATAACTCTCTCAATATATGAGCTAGGAATAAATGTATATAGCAAAAATTATAGAACATCAATATTTTAACAAAATTAGTTTTGTAAAACCTTTCGATCCGAGTAATAATAAAGGAGAATTTGAAATTGAACTTAATCTATATTTTTATATAAAAAATTTAAATATCGAGTTTGGTAATGATCAAACAAAAATTGCGAGCGCTTGAATTACTTGATTTATGTAATATATTTATTTATTATAACCCCCTGCGTATTTATATTAGGGTTGAAATTCTATTTTCCATCTCCAGCAGGATAGAATTGTTTTTTTAAAATTAACTCAACTATCGTAAAAGATTGGTGGAATATAAGAAGAATATTATGGGGGACCATTCTTGGTTATCGACACCCTCAGAAGACTTGGAATCCGAGCTGAAGGAACGACAGTTAGTATAGGTCTGTTATTATTTATGTTAGGAGTATGTTTATAGAACAACAGTTGAAAGGCACCAGTTCATTAACATGATTTGGTTGTATAATTCTTTTCCTATGTACCTAAGGAATAACGGAGATATTTGTGATCGGACGTATTACTTCTAGTTTAAACCGTCACTCGTTCTAGTCGGTTTTTACGTTCCTAATATAGGTAGTGTCTATCACAAGCATTAGTATTAATTTTTAACCTCAATTTATGAATACCTATCTCAATCACAGACATTAAAGGAAACAAAAATACATAAGTTAACAATGGACGTTCATTCATGATTTTCCACAGAGGATGAAATTCTAGCTAAGGTGAAGATTGTTCTGAGTTAACGTTTTCATTGGTGAAGAATTTCACTCGGTCCAAGCCAGGAACAACTAAAACGCCTCAGAGAATAATTGAACCAAATTCCACCAGAGAGCGCTAAGGGAGCTAACCACTAAACCGCTGTGAGACCAATCCTATCATTAAGACCTCTAATTTGAAGTTTGGAGATTCGTTCATTCATTTCTCTCATCGGCCATTGAACTCTACGAATAAATTTAACTATCATCCCTAATTCATGCCTCATTCGTACGCACGTATCAAGTGCTTACGTAAATTCTATTACTGTTCTATCATCATCGTGTCCAAATAGAAGTGTCCGCAACTTATGGCTTCGTTTAGTAGGTTTGGTCGTAATTCTTCGCCAAAAACCTTACCCTCTTTGTACTTGGAAATATTTTAAAGGTTAGATCTCTGAAAACATCAGTACCCTAACTGTCCCAAGTATCATGTCATTAATTTCATTTATATCCCACTCTTTTTCAAGTCAATGGACTGTTGTTCTGGAAAATTGGCTTTTTATTTTAAACATTTGTTGTGCCAGCGCCTGGCAGCTAACGTATGTCCATTTTCAGAAAATTGGAAGGGGATAAGTTAAAGGGGAAATATTTCAAGTATTAGTTAGTGAAAATCCTACAGACCCCCTCCTCCTTCTATCTTGACATCTGAAGCGAAACATGACATCTGTTCCCTTCCTTTATTTTTATTTTTTCATTTTAGCTACACTTGCCTGTAATTAAACGCTTATTTTTTTTTCCTTTTGGAACTATATTTTACAAGCTGTTAACAAGATTTCTGCGACTATATTTCATTTTTGTGTGCCCTCCCGGTTTGGAATATTTCGCCTTGAATCATAACTTAGTAATCTAAATCCTGGCTTTACCGTAACAAAATATTTTAATGACTTCTTCAATTATCCTCTGCAATACCATAATATTGAGTTCCAGATTCAATGACGCTAGTTGTTACCGTAAAAGGTTTAAAAAGTAATTTTAATTCTTCCTAACAAAGTTAACGCTTCAGGAGGCCGTTCAAAGTAAAGTTTATTTATAAAATTTAGTTTTATTGTTCAAAATGGCCATTGTTCTTGGAATTACCTCTCTTTATTTCCTGAGTACTCTTTTAGAAAATATTTTCCAGATAGGTTGGGAGTGAGAAATGAACTCCGTTTGCTACTGAAAAATCCTTGTACCTCTCGTACTGTTTATTTGATCAGGTGGCTTGAACTGCTTAAAGCTCTCGGGTATTCAAATAAAGTTTGGAGGAAAAAGGACTTTTCAATCCGTCCCAACAGAGATTCATAGTTATGATTCGCGACAAAATAACGAACTTCCGGTTTTCCGTGTGTTTTGTAGAGTTGGCCTTAATACACTTCGGTAAAGTGGTGAGACGTGAGCACGATTCATGTGTGTCCAAAAGAAATGGTTTTTTTAGAGACGAATTATGTAAATAGAATTTCTGCTCCCGCCTTGGAAGTAAATGGGGTACCTTTTAAGAACTTGTATAATTCTTCTTCCAACGAAAACAATTACATTTTTGTCTATAAGACCGACTTGAGTTCAGTATTCAACTGCTGGATGCGTTGCGTTAACTGCGCCAGTTGCTTCAGTACCCCATTGTATCGGCTGTTCTAAATGTCCCGTTATCCTAGAGCGGGAAGCGGAAGAGAAGCATGCTGACCCAGTGCTGCTTGAGGGAGCACCTTGAGCTATTTCATCTAGCGTCCTTGTCCCCATTTGCTTGCTGCCAGTGGTCACACACCACTGGCTCCAGCTCTACATCTACTCGTCTCGAGGGGGGGGGGGAGAAGCGAGCTGTACATTGGACTCAATCACTAATCTCCAGGCGTAAATCGAGCTTTTTAGTAGATTTGCCTCAATGGAAATGAGCTATTGAGGTGCAATATTCAAAAAAAATCTTCAAATGCACATCTGTCATACCTAGGAGATGGGGTCCGTTCAAATATATATGTGTACCCATTCATAGATATATCTAGAAGAATAATTACCCCTACTGTAATGTTGCTTCAGGAAGGAAATAAATTAAATTAAATATAGTCTATTAACGCTCTAGCAGAGGGATATGATAAAATTCCATGTTTTAAGGTTTCGCGTAAAACAAAAGTCAAATTCCTTAATGGCTGAAATCAAAACTGGAGTACGTTGATGATGGAGTTGGTGGGAAGGGGATAAGGGCTAATACATACTGCTCAAAATATACCGTAATTATTTGTCTGATCAAACATTTTGATGTAATAAATGTATTTAATATTGTAATGCCCTACATTTGTTCTATACATTTTTATCTAACTTCCTACTGTTGAGTCCTGCTTGACTGTTTTATTATGCGTGTATTGAATTCGACAGTAAGGTTTATAACATTTACATCTACTTGAGACATGTTCACTGTACATAAGATCGTTGCTGTGTAGTTTTTGGAAAAGATCAGATTTATCACATTGCTTTAAACAAATTGGCAATTTAAAAATGCTCATTTTTTCCCTTGATATCATTAGATATATACATTTAAGAACAATGAATTTTGCTTTGATGGTCAGTTTCTCTTATGTCATGGCTGAAAATACATTGCCTCTTTTAAGCGAGTTTGGTATCGTTTTTAGAATTCGTCGAGTAGAATGAGATATTACTTCTTAGCAGATTTCCCTTAAGGGAAATCAGCTATTGAGGTCGTACTCATGACGCGATTTTCGAAAAATTTCTTCAAATGTCCATCGATCCTACCCAGGAGATGACGAAAATGAGGTCCGTTCAAAATTATATATATATATCTATATATATATATATATATATATATATATATATATATATAGAGAGAGAGAGAGAGAGAGAGAGAGAGAGATAGATAATTGTCTGTTAACGCTCTAGCGGTCTCAATTTTTGTTTGATCGTTAACAAACTCGATATTTAATCGTTTTATGTAAAAATCAACTTCGTTAATGGCTGAAATCGGACCATTAGGAGGGGGGTTTAGAAGAGGAATTTTGTAAATTCGAAATATCTCCGTTAATATGCGTCGGATCGAAATATCGTATTGAATGAATCTTATTGCAAATTAAATTTACGATAAATAATGTTCTATACATTTATTCTGTATCTTGAATACTAACCGAGATATTTGCATTTGTTTTGTGTGTGTGGTCGGCTGGAGTCGGCTATGTTCAGGACTTTCCGCCGAGAGCTAGGGAGGCCGTTTCCATAACTACTCGTCTCTCTTGAATAGGTTTAGAGATACCTTACCACAACAGTTGCTATTGGGCAGATTTTTCTACTGTAAAACTTCACGTGGGAAGTCTGCTTAGTTTACGCAGCCCCTGCGTGACGGACTTTTTTGGTAAAGAAATTAAAAGTCTTTGAAGTAGAGGTTACAACGCTTAGTATTCCAAGAGTAGTAGAGCTCCGCCAGTTTACTATCTCCAGTAACATTGTTATACAGAACAATATATTGTACTTAGTTCTGCATTTAGAATGGTGAATCATTGTTAGCTTTTGTGTATGTGTTAGTGTTTTAGCACGAGTCCACTGATCCGTGTATCCTCTAGTTGTAATACTAGGGGATCCATGGCTCGGTGAGCTCACGGATCGGGGTGAAAACTAGGTTATACAGGCTGGCCCAGAGACTAAAAAAAAATAGCCCCCATTTTAAATGCATAGTTAAAAGAATGTTAATACAAAAAAGTATATCCATATTGTAGGTTCTTAAAAACGATGCCAAGGATGGAAAAATGAAGGCTTGGAGATGTTAGAAGGAGTCTTGCACGTTTAAGCAGATTTCCCACTAAGCTATTGAGGTTGCATTCGTAAATTAATATTTTTTCAAGTTCCAATCAAAGCGCCGGGCTCAGTTAGTCAGTGGGTCTTCATCACACTTCCTAATCCAGAATGGTGGTTCCCGACCGGGCAACGGTGTGTTAGTGATAAACTCATTGAATAAAATGCCCTGGCTAGAAAAGGGTGGTAACCAACAGATAGCCCGTCCCAATTAGCTTTAGTAGCAACAAGTGGACCTTAATAAATAACAAAGTAAGCTCAACGAATCTATCTAGGAGATGACGAAAATAATTTTCATTCAAATTAATACACACCCGCACGCTCGCAAGCGCACACGCACACATATATTTTGCCTATAGCCTCTGCAGCGACCATAATATTTGTTTGATCGTAAACGAACTGAATATTTAAGCAGTTCATGCGTAATTAAAGATCAGATTCGTGACGGCTGGAAGGTAAAATATAAAAAAAACTCGCATTTTTCTTTTTTCTGCTTTGACTCTTCTCACATTAAAAATCTCCCTTTTTTTATCCAAGTTCAAATTCGACGTATTGCTTTGTGAGATAAATGGATAACATTTTCCATGTGAAATCAATGAACATGTTTCCCTCCAAAGAACTGCATTTGTAGATGATTTATCCGACTGAACCAAAACTAATGATTAAATTCGTTAAATGACATATTTTACTCATCCCCTACGTGTGGACCTTTTTGTCTAGTAATTACAGAGATTATATCTCGTGTCATTATATCCTTTATCCGGCTTGCCTCATTTTAGTTACCTTAATTTTCAGATGAATTGAAAATATTTACAATCTGATATTTGCGTTGCAAAGCTTATGTTTATTTGTTTCTTATGGCAATAAATTCAAAAATAAATCCATAAAAGGGACTTAACCCTTTGTTTTTATCTGCCTTTCCAATTTGTTCAATATGGGTGAATTAGAACAACCTCTTCAAGGGGTAATTGAACTAAGACGTCTTAAATTAATTTGTATTTTAATTTCATATTCATTAGATCTTTAAAATCCATAATCAAATATCAAAAGTTCTCTATTAGTTCATAAGATTCAAAGTAAAAAATGTAGAACATATCTGTAATATTTCTTAATTACTTGTTAGTTGAGTGTATTTCCGGCCATAGGAACTCCATCAAAAAATATACCTCAACGAATAAAGTCGAGCCGATCTCAGCTGCAATTTTACTTTCTTTAATGTAGCTGATTTCAACCACCATCAGTGTGTCTTTAATTTAAAATTGATATTTTATATGATAGAGTAAAAATGGAAATATTTCCATTGTTAACGAATATTGCTTGTGGCGCTCAATAAGGGCGTTGAACAGGGAAACAATTGGATCAGCTGTCAGCCCCACCTTTGATTATGTCATGAAAGTTTCCCATATCGACCTGTTGACGCGAAAGATTCCCCAGCGGTCGTCTAGTTCGTTGACTTGCAAATGGAGGAACAACATCGCCTTTAAAGCTCATTCCCTTATGGACCTTATCGGCTATTTTCCTAAAACTCGTGTAAGAGGTTCGGCTGTTGACATCTCATGCGGTTGAAATCTTTCAATGGACATTAATCCCAAACTATTTTTAGAGAGAGAATGGAGTACTTGATTACAAAAATATTGGTTTCGTTCAACAGCCTTTCAAACACTCCGTGTTTTTAAAATTCTCAGCCTAAGTGCTTCGTGTTCATATTTCAGAAGTTGAAGTACAACTAATAAGTGGTGACCTGCCGGCACAATCCGTCAGTGGTCTAGTTTCTATCCTTCCCACAAAAAGGCCAATAAAACAGACGAATGTAATGATGAACCAACAAGACATCACGTCACGAAAAAGGCTGTTTTCGCTTATGGTCAAAATCAGGTCAGAAATAGTGAGGCTTTAGAAAATATGGGATCACAGATCAGATCAGATTACCTGTGTCAGGTCGAAAAATGATGTATAACCGATATGGTTATTAAATCATTAAGTTATTTTCTACAGTAATTGTCCTATTTTATTTGCTGTAATTGGAATATGAACGGAATCATTTTTCGTTTTCAGTTCACAATAAAACCCCTATCGTACTCATGCTATTTTTACTTATGCTACTATATCCTAAAACATTTCAAGTCCACCTCAGCCTTCAAAACTTGTCGACACAAGACAATCTCAATAACATCTCTCCCGGTATAGTATATGGATGACATAATGTATGCTCCACTGATTTTATTTTTTACATATTGTCTCTCATATTGGTTTTATTTTGTACTTTCTCAAGAAAGTCCAGCTTTCTTTGTCACAGATATGTAACTACCACTTATCGATAGGAAACTCAAGAGAATACCTCAAACGAGCACCGGTGGCATGCGACATGAAATCGTGGTTCCGATGTGGTCACACTCTATTTTTGTTTGTATATTAAGTGCGTGCCCCTTCCACGACAGATTGAAATTAATATAGTGCCTAAATGAAATATTACGATTGGAATAATTTTAGCAGTAAATATTTCGGGTGATGCTCCCGTGCGGCTTGTGCATCAATAAAAAAATTATGCAAATTTTCAGAGCTTCTGCGAATTCCTTAAGCATTATTAAAAACAAAGTTGTTGTTTTTCCCAAGGATTTGGGGTACATGAAGTAAATAATCCGTTCCATTCCATCACACGCAGAAAATTATCCTCATTTTCAGTCATTTCTCTTTCCAGGAAGTTTGAATTGATGGTACGAATTTATGTTTAGAGCAGCTGTGTTGTCACGTTGAAATTAACATCGCGTCCTGTGTAAATATAACCATCGGATTACCTCAGCATTAATTCTAAATAATACGGTTGCATTCTATTCATATAATCGTTTTCTCTAGTGAAAATATGGCCAATGAAGTATGAGGCCAAATGTTTCAAAATCATAAATCAAACCAATTTTTTAATACTGAAGTATATGTTCAGAAGACAATTTATTCTTTTCAGTTTTCTATATCTAGAAAAGTGAGTAAACTCGCTCTGTTATTGGTTCTAAAATATTATATACTGAGGGTTTCTCATGGAACACTAATAAATTCCATTTGGTGACTCGAAGTCTGTGTCAACTTTTGGAGATTCATAAATCTAACATAAATAAAACATTTTACTACCATAAATTTTCCACATAAAGCTTTTCAATAAATATTCTATTAAGGGTCACATTGTCGAGTGAACAATATTTTATGAGTTAAGTAAACTTCCACTTCATTAATTAGTTTGAAAGTATAACATAATGAATGTTGTTGACAATATTTACTCTGTTAATGTATACTCAAAATAATTTTCAATCTACTGTGGCGTTTCTCGTGAAAAGCTCATAAATTCAATTCGGAAACCAGAATTTTGGAAAGTTTGAAATTACCAAATTTTATTGATGCGTCTGTGCCGATAAGAATACTTTAAAAACAATTTGTTCTTTACGTTGTTTCCTATAACACCAAATAATAATGTAGATATTGACAAATATATGTCTGTCATCGAAGTGAACCCACTTCCTTCCTACTAGAAAAATCAAATTCTCATATAGCCTACATCCGTCCCATTGTTATAGTCGACTCACTATAAATGTTCATCAAACCCTTTGTGTCATTTTTAAGTGACTGAGACAAACCGGGGGTCTGACAGTCAACCAATTTAAATGTTGATTCCATTGTTCTTATAATGTCCTGACACGTATAAGAAAAGGAATCCTCTTCGAATTTAAATAGAATTTCAGGTGAACTTTTAAGTTTTATTTATATTGAAGAACCTCTGCTTGAGCTATTGATTCAGTTAACCCCTCAGTTCTATTGCTTTGGTATTTGAAATTGAGCAGCTGTTCACTGTGTGTTCTGGTTGAAAATCCAATCACAGTATATAGCTACGTTCCTCCACTTTAATAGGGGACATTCCACACGGATGTAATAGTTTTCCCAGCTATTGTGGAAAGGTACTGGTTTCATATTCATTCCCTAGCCTGCTAGTAAATTCTGCTGCTAGACTTAAATGGAGATAAAATTGGTCACTATCAAGATGGAAATAAATTTGAACTGAAATAAGACTCTGTGGTAAACCTAGAGTGGCGAGTTCCATTCCCGCCTGGGCAATAAGAATTTATTTAGTGACGAACACATTAAATAAAATCCATAGTCCTACCCTGCCGAGAAAAGGGTGGTAACTTGTAGATAACCCGTCCAAATCAGTCATAGTAGCACAAAGTGGACGTTAATAAATAACAGATAACAATTTAAGTCAATTAAGCTTTTCCTTTTTTGTAAAGGCTAACACCAAAGCACCAGCCACTAATTTTGAAATCTTTTTCATGATCATACATGCTTTCTACCTTTTCTGGGGCTCCTTTTGGGACTAAATGTTTAGGGGATCCCACCCAGCTTGATTGCATAGTCATAGTGGAGCCCCCTAAAAATTTAGTTCCGGAAAATAAGTAGAAAATGGGACAAAATATGTAGTCATGAAAAATAGTTTAATAAACGTGGGTAGAATTTTTATTTAAATTGACCTTAGCCAAAGCAGAGCTTTTTTTCTAGTATTTGATGATACGTTGAATCCTAATTTTTTTCTGGATTTCCAGATTTATCCTTTTTCAATCCGTGCTGACAAAAACTGCAATGTCCCATATAAAAATCCTCTTTTGGGGTTACAAGAAAAATATATTATAAGGCACAGCATGAAAAAGAATAAATTATTGTAAAATATATCCCTATGTGTCTATTTCTCTCTGAATATCTCATGTGCATTCTGCGTAGTATTTTCAACTTTTTCTTCTTAAAATACAGGCCTTGGTGATGAATTAAATAAGAAGCTGGCAATAGAGACTTCATAATTCCTAATTTAGTTTTATTCAGCGTTAATCACCTCGCTTGGAATTCTCCATTATCCCTATCGTTGTGTTTATGTCCTGTTGTCCCCTATTCATATAATTAAACAAAGACCCATCCCGAATCGATATGGTTACACAATAACAGCGCGGCGTTATGTCATGTAATCAGGCAGTCAGCTCCGTTACGATCCGCGTGTTGCAAGAGGTTCCGCGTGTCATCTGCAATGCTAATGTTCCTGATAGGAATGTCCCTCCAATCGGCGTCCAATAGCTACTGAGACTGGTTTATACTCAGCGATGGAGTATTGTATCCAACTCAAGACATGAAAGCTTTTCATACATTGTTAAATTTGTATGTTACTCTGAGCGCTTTTCAAATATAGCTGAGTTTGTATTTTACGCTAGTCAGAGTAATGAAGAAAGTTTCTTACTAATAGATACAGTTTAGGAAACTAGTGGCTCAATCTGGGTGGATATGCAGTTGTATTTGTTAATGAATTCGTTTGCTAGAACACTCTTTGACCCTTCCTGTCTAAGATTAAGAATTTTCATTTTGAAAACATATACAAATAAAATAAACTGCCCCCACTGAAGAAATCCCCAAGAGGGTAATGTATCCAGAGAGCCAATATTAGAAATATGAATTCAATTTTTTTTTTTTTTTTTTTTTTAACTTTCTCTCTTTTAGAACAGTTTCATTAACATTTTACTTTTTCCAGCAAAGGTAGAAGTTTTATTTTTCATATATTTCCTAGTACACAATACCCATGGAGGATATTAGTGTACACAGCCTTTATACCTTCATTTTAGAATCCATATTCCTTCAGTATTGCAGCCGTAGATGCAGTTATGTATCTTCTTCTCCGAATAACAATCCGTCAATCGTCCAGACCTTCGTTTTGTAATTTTTCCTTGAAATAATTACGTTAGGTTTTAATTGTCACTTTTTTTCCAGTTGTTATCTCATTGGCTTTATTTATCTCGAGCCTATGTCTTTACAGATTTTTAAGTTGCTAGTTTTTAAATCATTATACGAAGTAAAGGAAATACTGAAATCGTCGAGAATAAAGAAATCGAGAAATTTGTCGGTTTTCAGATTTCAAGAGAATTACCCGTTTTTTGACCTTTCCTAGACCTATTTTTACTAGGACTTCGAATGTACAAATTTCATATTTTGGACTGATAAGCCGCTTATTTGTGTAACTTCCTTTTTGATCTAAATCGACTTAGAGAAAGGGGAACATTGCAAATTTCGTTGTACCTTTTAGAGATATAAAACATTTGTATCGAGCCACGTTTGTTTAGCATCAAAAGGTATATAAATTACGTTCTATGGCATTTGTTGATCTTATGTTTTGGAACGGACATAGGACTATTCCTTTCAAATGAAATGATATTAAATGAAGTGCATCCAAACATTTAGTTTGTTTTATTTAATTGTGTTGGTCCAAGGAAGTCGTGTGGTGTTCACATCAGATGTTTTATTAGTATAGTATTAAGTCCACTTGATGCTATAAGAGCTCATTAGAACAGGTTATGAACAAGTTACCAACCAATTTTACTTCCCTACTAACTACTCAACTTCTAAATTCATTTCTAAATATCACAGACGGTGCTCACTGTGCTCCAAATCGCTATGC
This sequence comes from Riptortus pedestris, assembly GCA_019009955.1. NCBI lineage: Eukaryota > Metazoa > Arthropoda > Insecta > Hemiptera > Alydidae > Riptortus > Riptortus pedestris. The sequence continues at coordinate 29,154,678 of CM032229.1, read as the reverse complement.
CTAATCCTTATCACATGGGTGCATAAGCATCATGTAATCGCAAAGAAACAATATTTAGATATGTTACAAATATATAAAGTTAGACAAATATCTTATTTTGCACAATCGTCTTCTGCTAGAAATTCCTTGTTCAAAGAAAAAAGAGTTTTATATTCTTTGCAGATTGTTTCTGTTCCTTATAATTCGGGTGAGCATTGGAACTGGCTCTTTGTAGAGCCACTAAGGGCCAGAATCTTCATTTTCTGATCCGAGAAATAGCGCCTTTCTTTATATGTACGATATAAGAATCCACAACTACCCTTATTTGTTCGTTCTTTAATTCTTTTTGGATAAAGTTATTTCTTAGGCCCCATTCCACATTATCCTTAGTTTAAAAAGAAGAATAGTTATCTAATATGGTTCAATGGCTTATCCAGTAAAGTGGACAGGTTGTTTTCATTTACAAACAGTAATTGAACTGTTCGAAATTTTAATTTGATCTTAGTATTCATGGCTATAACTAACAAAAAGCTTTCATACATTTTATTTTTCGAAAATTATAAATCGGGGTTGCAGATCCTTAAATTAGATTTCTGATTTTCAAAAATCCTTCAAAATCTTCTTACCTTAGGTATTGGAACAGTTTACTGTCAACTAATTAAATTTTATTGCACGTTTCTACCCAATATATACTCTAGAAATTGCATCCAACATTAAAAAAAAATATTAGTTTTAGAAACCCCACTTTGATTCTATTTTGAAGACAGCACACTTATTTCTAGAACATTATGCGACCTACCACATAAATGACATGACCTTAACATTTGCAGATTCCTGTTAAGCAATATTAATCTTAGATTTGTAAGATATTTGCATAATACATTACTATCTTTACGGATTTAGTAATATCTGTGAAGAATGGCTTAGATAGGCAATCAGAATATTGGCTGTTGTTAATTAAACAAATAACTGCTAGGAACTCCTCCCACAATCTGTTTTCATTAAGGGGCTTATCTTTGAAACTAAACCAGAAGTCTGCAATCTCATCGCGTTCATAGTTCTTAACAGTGTTTGTCGACTGCGAACCAAATGTATTTATCAATGTAAATTTAATTTTGGTTTTGATATTTGCATTAGTAAAGGAATAAATAATAATTTTTCACCGTTTCACACATTTTTAGAAAAAAATTTTTTGTTTTGAACTGAAAATGTTGTCCGCATCACTTTATACTTACGTCAGTTAACCGCGCTTTTTTATAGACTTCTTATTTCTTCCGAATACAAAGTGAATACAAATGTTTTAAAAAATATACATTTTTTAATTTAATTTGCTTCAGTTCCCTAAAATTATTCACGTAGGTGAAAAACACATCTTTATTTGTCCTGTTGTTCCTGGATCTGGAAGTAAATAAACTCTTCGTTAAATTGGATTTCAGAAAGAACCAGTTATATTATGATGGAGATAGTTTCCGAGTAAAAATCATAAATAAGAACGCCGATTAAAAACCAATAACCATTATGGTTGACTACGTCATCATAATCTTTTACATTTTTTTTTCCTGTGAACCACTATAACCAGTCTCTCTAGTTTTGAAAACTATTTGCAAATACAAATCCCAAGTGAGACATATTGAGTAGTTTTTCGATTTAGATTAATTCTGTTCCATCAGATTGCGATTTCTGTTGACTGGAAAGGCTAATTTGTGTTAATTTACAATAAAGGGTATAATAACATTATTCATTTCGTGTTCAGACTGGATTTCTGTGCAAAGAGAAAAATATATAATATGTTATAACATGCCATCATCCCAGAACGTGGGAAATCTGCTAATGTTAAGTAGGCACAGCATTTCAGGCTATCCATACCGAAGTCTCGATTTAATTTGACTATTGTATCTCTTTATAATTTACCAATCACTTCGAACCTATGAGGCTCGAACCTATGCCCTGCTGTGAGTGCCAATGAAAGACAGTTTTCGCCAGACTATTGCTTGCGAGTGAAAGACATTTTGAATCAGGCTTCCACCCTTTTTTATTCAAGGTGTGACGGGGTTTAATACAGGAACCTACGACTCAAACTAATCAAAGAGTTAATGCTACTTAAAGCTTGTTAGGATCATTTTTCCTTGAGCTTTCTTTTGCATTTCTCAAACATATGAGTAACTAAAGTTTTCCCACCATAAGCCATTAATGGTTTCGCCCTGCTCACAAGATTTTCCATTCTTGGCTTCCTACCGCCCCGACAGCCCTTTGTCTATTATCTTTTATAGGAGACAGAATTACTCTATTGGGGCTTATCTGTGAAAGATGAGATAAGAGATCTTACACTGTCTTTTACTTCATTCATTCCCTTCATTCAGTAAATTAGTTGGCTTTCACTTGGACTCTGCGTGCGATTGTGATGGTTGTTCTCCAGGTCTACCACGAGAGGGACTCCATTTGTTGGGTGGGTGATGAGGTACAGAAACATTTTCCACTTATCTCTGAAATATATTTTTATTTTACTTTAGAATTTCTTACTAAATGAAGTAACATTCTTTTACTCTTCTAAACATACTTAAAATTTATTATTAAGGCTGGTTACATTTTGAAGTTTTATCCTTTATTTCTTCAACCCCATTAGTAAATGAAAATACTCTCAGGCAATAAAGATTTATTGGGGTCAGCCATGTGAGTTTAGAAGTTGGTCTTAATGGACTTGGTTAACCTACAGTTGTGGGTTCCACGTGGGCAATAGGAGTGTATTAAAGGTCTAACTCACTTAATAAAATCCTTACCCCACCCTGGCTAGAAAAGGCTGCTAACCTACATATAACCGTCCCAATAAGTCTTAGTAGCATGAAGTAAACGTTAATAAATACACACATTTTAGATTATTGCTTTGGGTTTTGTTCATATGTGGAACGTCTTCGGAACAAGAATTGATTATATTGCAACATGTCTCTGAGATATGTATATATACAATGTAGATATGTATGTGTGCAATGTACATAACTCGGTCAGTAACTAACTAACAATTTATTGCGTTTGCTAGGCTTTAAGCTGTTTTAAGAAATGCTACTTTTTCCAATGTTTGATGGAAAACCTTTGCCATCCGAGGCTTACCTCCAATCCTCCTACAACACTGAATTAAACGAGAAAATTTCTCACACACCTAGATACAAATAAGTCTCCGTGTTTATAGGCTGTTTCCAAAAGGTTGGTTTTAGTACATATCTCTAAGGAGAAAAGTAGTTCTTATAGGATTTTATATATATTTGGGTGTGTGTTTGTAAATGCTCTAGCAGTGGTAATTTTTGTTTGATTTAAACGATTTAAGTAAAACTAAAGATCAATTTCGGTAAAAGCTGGAATCAGACTGGTGGGAGGAAGAATTAGAGGGAGCGAAATAGAATTCAAAATATCTCCTTTATTATGAGCCGTATCGAAAAATTGTTTATACCGAAACTTGTTGAAAATTTAATTTTCTATGAGAGTTGGTCTGTACACATTTTCTCTATCTCGAATACTAACCGAGATATATCCATTTTTTAAAATATTCAGCCTTCAGCAAGCCTTTCTTTTAAATATCGTACGTTCTGATAAGCTAATATATCATGAAAAGTGTTATTCCAAGCTTATATACCATATATATATATATATATATATATATATATATATATATATATATTAGTATAGGTTTTACTTCCAACCCCCCCCTTTTTGTTGTTTTTGTTACATGTTAAATATTTATGACTATTTTTAAAAAATTCTGTTACACAATTTTTCATTTTTCTAAGTTCTTACACTTGTTTTTTGTTCATTGTTCAGCTCTGAAGAAGGGAATCAATGGTGTCCGAAACTGTCAGTATAAAAATAAATAAACTCTATCTGAGGGATTCAGAATTTATAGTTGATACCCAACCGTCCTTTACTATCATTCAATAACCAACAACTGATAGATTATGCCAAATATAGTTTTCAATGGAACTATTAATGTGAGATACATGCAAATTTATTGCCGCGTATCGGACTTTTTGTTACGTTGGGATATTTTCGGTGATTTTAATACAATTTTTTGTTGTTTCAGACTGAAAGCGAAGCGTCGGACAGGGGGGGCGGTGAGGATGCCGGTACCCGACTCACGGAGGCTGACGACCTGAGCCCAGGAGAGGATGCAGACGGGCTGTCCTACTGCGAGATCCACGACATCCCTCCACCCCCGGACGGCGGCTATGGCTGGGTCATCGTGCTCGCCTCGTTCATGTGCAACATGATCGTCGACGGAATAGCCTACACCTTCGGAGTCTTCCTCGGAGAGTTCGTCCGCTACTATGGCGAAGGCAAGGGCAAGACGGCCTGGGTTGGCTCGCTACTCTCTGGAATGTACTTATCAGCTGGTATGTATCATAAATGTTTATTATAATTTATATGAGAGGCTCAGGTTAGCCATGCGAGGGAAGGCTTAGCTCATAATCTCACTTGGTAAACTTTAGAGTGAGGAATTCGATTCTAACCTGAGCAACAGGAACTCATTAAATAAAAGTCCGTCACGCAGGGGCTGCGTAAACTAAGCAGATTTCCCACGTGAAGTTTTACATTGGAGAAATCTGCATACTATTAACAGTAGTAGTAACGAGTCACTAAACCAATTTCACGAGAGCCGAACAGTTACGGAAACGGCCGAACTAGCTTTCGGCGGAAACTCACGAACAGAACCGACATCACTCGATCTCTTCTCGTCCGGACATCTGCACAAACTTAATAAAAATGCAAATATCTCGGTTTTAATTCAAGATAGAGAATAACAAATGTATATAGCAATATATATAGTAAATTTAATTCCCAATAAGATACAAGTTTTCGATCCGACGTATAGTACTGAAGATATTTCGAAATTTCGAAAATCACCCCTCTTAATCCTCCCCCCTCCACCCACTCTAATTTTTTTTTTTTTTCGAAAATCGCGTCATGAGTACCCCATGACCCGCATGTCCCTTGCGGTAAATCTGCTAAAATCCATAGTCCCCACAACGCCAAATGACCAGGGCCCATGTGTCTGAAATGAGATAAACAAAAAACCTAAATTTAAAAAGAAGTTATTTTGCCGATATTTAAATGTTCGTTATTACCAAGTTAGCGCATAGCGAAGATCTATAATGCAAAATCGTTGATATTACGTGTTGCATCGAAAAATAAAGAAATGCCACATAATTGTTGTATACATATGTTCTTACTAGAATTGATACGTTGTAGAGTCTACTAAACTGCTGCTCTTATAAACGTAGTTTCCCCCGTAAGGTTACAAGCAACTATTAAATTCCAAAATAAACACAAAAAAAAAAAGAACAAAAAAACAATAACCACAACAAAAGCGGGCCGCAAAAACAAAAAACATGCAAATAAATCAAAAACCAAATCAAAAAACAACATCACAAAACAACAAACAATCATCCAAAAAAACCAACAACAAGAAAAAATCGTCCACAAAAACATCCAAAACAAAAAAGCAAAACACACAACAAAAAACCCAAAAAGAACAACCAAAAACAACCAACAAACCCACCGCAAGACTAAACACGCCCAAGACCACAAAAAAAAGGCGTGGTCCTAAGCCCCAACCCCCCCAACACGCCCCCACTCACCACCTACCCACTCGCCTCGCTACCCCCACCAACCCCCGCCCCATCCGCACATCCCCCCCCCCCCCTCACCCGCCCTCGCCCCTCCCCCCAACCCACACCCCGCCCCCCCGCCCCGAGCACCCACCCCCCCCACCCCCCCCCCCCCCCCGCCCCCCCGCGCGCCCGCCACCCCCCCTCACCCCCATCGCCCTCTCCGCCCCCTCCCGACCCCCCGCCCCCCACCACCCGCCGCCACACCCCCCAACTCCCCCCCGCCCCCTCCCCCACCCGCTCTCAGCCCTCCCCTCCCCCCCCCCCCCACTCCCCCCCGCGCCCGCCCCACCCCCCCACCCCCCACCCACCCACCCCCTCCCTCCCCCCTACTCCGCCCCACGCCCTCCCCTCCCGTCCCCCCCAACAACCCCCGGACCCTCCCCCCACCCCCCCCCCGCCCCCCACCCCCCCCCGCCCTCACCCCCCCCCTGCCCCCCCCCCCCCCCGCCCCACCTCACCTCCCCCCGCGCCCCCCACCCGTCCCCCCTCACCACCCCCCCCCCTGCCCCCCTCCCCTCAACTCCCCCGTCCCCCCCCCGCCCCCCCCCCCTCACGAGCCCCGCCCCCATCCGGTGAGGGGGTATGGTCAGTGGGTCCCACCCCCCCAACCCCCACCCTCCCAACCCCCCCCCACCCCCCTAACTTCCCAAATCCTCACGCCCCCAACAGAACCCCAACTCCCCCGCTCACTAGCCCCAACAACAACCCCCAACGCCCCGCCTCGACCCACCCCCGCCACCCCCCCACCCCCGCCCACACCGCCCTCCCTCCCCCCCTTCCCCTCCCCCCCGCACGCCCGACTCCGCCCCCCCCCCACACCCCTCCCCCCCCCGCCCCCCCCAACCGCCCCAACCCCCCCCAGCCCCCCCACCCCCCCCCCCGCCCCCCCCCCCCGCCACCCGCACCCTTATCCCCCCCCCCACCCCGCCACCCCGGCCCCACCCCCCCCCCCCCCCTCCCCCGGCCCCCCCCACCCTCCCGACCCCGCCACCCCCCCCCCCGCCCCCCCGGTCCCCCCCACCCCCCCCCCCCCACGCCCCCCCTCCACCAAACTCCTCAGTTCCTCCTCGCCCCCCCCTCCCCCCCCCGTCACTCCCCGCCCCCCAACCACCCCACCCCCCGCCCACCTCCCCCCCCCCGCCCCCCCCCAGCTTCAGCCACCCCCCCCCCCATCCCACCCCGACCCTCCCCCCACTGCCTCTCACCCCTGTCTCCCAACCCCCACCACCCCTCCCCCTCCCCCCCGCGCACCCCCCCCCCACCGCGCCCCCCCCCCATCTCCCCCCCCCCCCGAGTAAGCCATGAAATCCCCCCCCCCCCCCCCCCGCCCTCCCGCCACACCCCCCCCCCCCCACCCTCCCCTCCCACCCTCCCCCATCCGCGCCCCCCCTCCCCCCACATGCCCCCCCCCCTCCCCCCGCACTCCCCCCCTCCCCCCACCACCCCACCCTCCGTCCCACCCCCGCCCCCACCACCGCCTCCCCCCCTCCCCCCCCCCCCTCCCCACGCCCCCACCAACCGCGCACCCCCCTCCACCACACTCCCAACCGACCCCCCCCGTCCCCCCTCCGCCCACCCCCCCCCAGCGCCCGCACGCCCCCGCCCCCCCCCCCCCACCCCCCCCCCCCCCACCCCCCGCTCCCCCCGCCCGCCGACCTACCGCCCCCACCCCCCCCCACGACCCGCTCCGTGTGGGTATGGGGCGTGGGGGTATGAGGAGTGAGGGTGGGCCCCGAAGATGGGGATAGTGATTAGGCCAAACCCATCAGCACAGAATATGCGTAGACCTTGATAGGTGGGGGGGGCGGGGGGGGGGGGGGGGGGTGGGTGGCCAAACGAAAGAACGGAAAAAACCACAGAAACAAAAATAACACAAGTCACCGCACTCTCCAACCCACCGGAGCCATCCCTCCCCGACCCCCTGCCCCCCGCCCCCCACACCCCTCCCCCCCACCCCCCCGCCCCCCCCCCGCCCACCCCCCTCCCCCTCTCCCCCCCCTCCCCCACCCCCAGGCTCCCCCCCCCGGCCTCCCCCCCATCTCCACCCCCCCCCCCTCGCCAACCCCCCCCCTCGTCCCCCTTCGCTCCCCCCACCGCCCTCCACCCCCCCCCCCCCCCCGACGCGCCCCCCGAAGCCTCCTCCCACGCCCCTAATCCCCCCGCCTTGTTTGCCCCCCGCCCCCACCCCCACCCCACCCACTCAACCCCCCACCCTCGCCCCCCACCGCCCACCCTCCCCCCCCCCGATCCACCCCTCACCCCCGCCCCCTCCCACCACCCTCTCACCACGCCACGCGCACCCATCCAGCCCCCCCCCCGCCCCCCCCCCCCTCCTCCCACCTTGACCCCCCCGCGCCCGCCCCATCACCCGCAGACCTCCCTCCCCACCCGCCCCCCCCCCCCGGCGCCCAGGCCCCCTCCCCCGACACCCCCCGGCCCCCCCCCCCCCCCCCCCCCCGCCCCCCCCTCCCCCCCACCCCCCCCCCCCCAACCCCCACCCGCCCATCACTCCCCCCCTCCACCCCCCGGCCGCACGCCTCCCCCCCCCACACCCCCCCTCCCACCGACCCCACCCCCCGCCCTCCCCCACGCCGCCCCGGGCCCGCCCCCCCCCCCCACCTCCCCCCAGCGGCCCCCCCTCCCGCCCCCCCCGCCATCCCCTCCCCCCCCACGCCCCGGGCCCCGCACCACCACCCCCCCCACCCCCTCCCCCCCCCCGCCTCCCCCCCCCCTCCCACACTCCTGCCCCTCCCCCCCCCCCCCCCCCCCCCGTCCACCCCCACGCCCGCCAACCCCACGCGTTCGCCCCCCTCTCCCCACCCCCCTCCCTCCCGCCCCGCCAACGCCCCCCCACCCCACCCGCTCCCCGCCACCCCCCTCCACCCCCCGCCCCCCACAGCCCCCCACAGCGCCCACCCCCCCCCCACCCCCCCGCACGTCCCCCCCCCAGCGCCCCCCCCCCACCCCACATCCGCCCGGCCCCGAGCCTTCCTTCCACCGCCGCTATCCCGCACCGCCCCACCGCGCTCCCCTCCGCCCCCCCCTCCCTACCCTCGCCCGCCGCCCCCCCCCCCTCCTTCCGCCCCCCCCTCCCAACCCCTCCAGCACAACATACCCAATCAAAGAATCCGCGGACCCAACCGCCCCACGTCCCCCACATCACACACAGCACCCCCACCCACAACCCACACAACCACATCAAAACCACACAAACCAAAAACCCCAGCCCCCCACACAACCCCCCAAACGCTCCACCCCCCCCTATCCACCCCCCAGCCCCCCGCCACCTCCAGCACGACCCTCGCCACGCCCGCCCCTGCCCTTCACCGCCTCCTATCCCCTCCCAATAACCACTGTCCCAACACACATACCCTACCCAACACAAGATTACAGTTGCGCCCGATAACAAGCAAAACAAAAGACACCACCAAAAAATAAAAGTACACATAAAAAAAAAACCCCACCACGCAAAATACCCCACATAACCACCCCAGCCCAAACCACGACTCACTAAACACACAACTGACAAACAGCCAAAATGTGTCAACTTCAAAACCAAAACAAAAACCATAAAACAAACCCCAACCTACCAACCAGCCAGCAATAAAAATCACCCAACCATTACCATAAAAACACGCCCCCCCCTCTAAAAACCAAACAACACCCCCAACCAAACCAAGAATAAAGTCACCCAATATAACAGTACTCCCCCTCTAACAAACTAAAATTCGTCACACATTCACTCTCCCCCACCCATTATTCCACCAGCTACAAGATATGCCACAACACCTACCCCAAACAAAAAACAAACAACTCCCCCCCCTAATACTATACTTCAACCAAATGTATAAACCCGTCAAAAAGCTATTCAGTAAGCTTGGTCATTTTTCTCAGAATAGAAACCATTACAAAAATAAATAACACGATTCCAATGTTGAGCGTAATATAATTGGCTCTCCTTAAACTTAAATTTATTTGCTAACTATTTTTTTCGTAAAATTGCTAAACTTTTAGTTCAGCGAATGAACTGAATCCTGTTTGTTCCATATAAATTGGATAGCTCCATTTTCAGGGATTTGAGCCTCAGGATGAGATTAATAAAGCGTTGCCTTTAATCTCACACGGTAAACCTAGAGTGGCGAGTTCCATTCCCACCTGGGCAATAGGAATTTATTTAGTGATGAACTTATTATATAAAAGCCTTAGTCCCACTCTGACTTGAAAAGGGCGGTAACCTGTAGGTTATCCGTCCCAATTAGCTATAGTAGCAAAAAGTGGACTTTAATAAATAATAATAAACATTTTAATTTAATAAACAATTTCCAGGGTTTATTTGTTTTTAGTTAGTGAATATAAAAATACTGAAGTATGAACTCGTAACAAAAAAGTCAGAGAGGAAACAAAACTTCAGACCATATAGAGCTGAAATAAGCCAAACAGCATAATGGACTATATATTTCCCAGGAATAATCCGTTAAATTAAAAAAAAATGCTTGACCCTCGTGTTCGCTTTTACCCATTTAGTTTTTTGCTTTTACCCATTTAGTTTTTTGCTTTTACTCATTTAGTTTTATTATTCATTAACGTCCACTTTTATGGCTAATTGTTTATTTATTTTTCTTTTTTTAAATACATAATATATTGGACAATATCATTGCTGTGTATAGAACATTTTTAACTACAAAATTCCGTCACGTAGGGTCTGCGTAAACTAAGCAGATTTCCTACGTAACTTTTTACAATAGATACATCTGTATACTGGTAACACTTAACACCACCGTGAATATTAATAAATAAATACAAGGGTAATGAGAAATCATTAAGTCAATTTTAATAACCTCCCAGCGGAATGCGTCTGATTTGCAGTTTAGCCAAACTCTCAGAGCTGAACAGACAGATAGAAATATTCTTCATCGGTTTATTAACAGAGTAGGTATTTTTTATGTGACATGAGTAGGAGTGGAGGTTTGCTGAAGGCTGAAAACTAGAATATCTAAATATCTCGGTTAATATTCAATATACTGAATAAATGTATATAAAAAAATTTATTGTACATTAAATTTTGCAATAAGATTTGTTATATATACTATTTTGCAATCCGACGGATGTATTTTGAAATTTCTAAACTCCCCCGAGTAAACCCTCCCTCTCATTGGTCCGATTTCAGCCGTTAACAAACTTGATCTTTACTTTTGCATGAAACACTTATATATCGAGTTTGTTAACGAAAAAAGAATAATTGCGACTGCTAGAGCGATAACAGACAAATATAAATATAAATACAATTTTCAACGGACCTCATTTTCGTTATCTCCTAGATAGGATCAATGGACATTTGAAGACATTTTTCGAAAATCGCCTCATGAGTACGACCTCAATAGCTGAAGGTAAATCTGCTAAAAAAAAAAAAAGTTTTGCCCTCGTGCTCGCTTTTATCCATCTATTATAATTATTATTTTTAGCAGATTTCCCTTAAGGGAAATCAGCTATTGAGGTCATACTCATGACGCGAGTTTCGAAAAATTTCTTCAAATGTCCATCGATCCTACCCAGGAGATGAGGTCCGTTCAAAATTTTATATATATATATTTGTCTGACGCTCTAGCGGTCGCAATTTTTGCTTGATCGTTACCAAACTCGGAATTTAATCGTTTTATGTAAAAAGGAAGATCAAGTTCGTAAATAGCTGTAATCGGACCAGTAGAAGGGGGGGGGGTTTAGAGGGGGGATTTTCGGAAAATTCGAAATATCTCCGTTATTATGCGTCGGATCGAAAAATTGTATAGAATCAATCTTATTGCAAATTAAATTTACTATAAATATTGTTTTATACATTTATTCTGTATCTTGAATATTAACCGAGATATTTGCATTTATATTCTGCATTGGTCGGCAGGAGTGAGCTGTTTGGTACTTTCCGAAAAGAGCTCTGGCGGCCGTTTTCGTAACTATTCGTCCCTCGTGTATAAGTTTAGTGATCTCTTACTACTTACTACACTTGTTATTGGGCAGATTTCTCTATTGTAAAACTTCACGTGGGAAATCTGCTTAGTTCACGCAGCCCCTGCGTGACGGACTTTTTAATGTAACGACCAATGCCATTGCTGTATATGTAATAGTTTTAACTACTAAAACTAGTATTACAATTTTCATTTAAATATCTCTTGACAATGTATGAAAAGTGGCCTAAACCCCATTCATTATATCTGTAACCCTTCGAATAACATTTACGAAGAATGGAGGAAATTCAAAGATGTCCATTAAACGACTTTTCGCCCTATTTTTGAGGTTGATGTAATTAGGGGAAAAGTGAATCAAGTTAATGGATGCAGAGGAGCATTGCAGCCAATATATGTCAATACTTGCAGCCTTGAGGGACTCAACTTAACGAATGCCAATGAACTCTGCATGTAGGGAGGGACCTTCATTTTCCTAAAAGGTCACTGATCTCTTTGGTCTCTACCTCTCAGCTTCCTAGTCAAGTATAATAATGGCAGGTTTTTATCTATAGGTCTAGGTGAAAAGTTTGCCTGTTCCCAGTATGACTCACAAGTCCGTTGACCTCAGAGTCTGTCAGCTAGCTCCTTTATTTAGTGCGTTTTCTGCCGCTTAGAAAGGCTGGCGCGGTTTTCCCTGAACCAACTATCAAAATGTACAGTTACTTAGGACAGATTAGGTCCTTTCACAAAGGAAAATGTGCACAAAAATAACTCATAACTTTTGTAGTGCTTTTTTTTTAAAGGTATTATTAAAGTTGGGCGACAATGGGTTCCATGGACTTGGCCACATGACTTGCATTTCATTTAAAATGATTTCTCCGTTCTTTCCGTCCCAACTCATTGGATGGAACAATAACACAGATCATTTCATGATAAACAAAAAATATCCTTTATATATACACATTTAACTCTAATATGTACTGAGAAATGTGTAGTTTTTAATTTTCGTGGTGAATGAGACATTTCAACATTCTAAGGCAAATCGTTTTTGGAGATTTCCCTGAATCAGCTCTTGGTGTCATACTCGTGACTCGATTTTCGAAATATTTCCTCAAATGTCCATCCGACTGTTCAGTCAGAACGAAATATTTTATAGAACAAATCTTGTTAAACTATTGGTTCTCTACAATTTTTAATCTATACATTTTCTCCTAACGAAAATACTAAGCCAGTTATTAGTACTTTCTTGTTTTTAGCCTTCTGTAACCCCCCCCCCCACTGCTTCTCATCGATTTGTGACTTAGATATTTAAAATATATGGGGATATAGTAGTGTATGACTTTACTAGTGTGTTATATCAGCACGTGGGAAGTCTGATTAGTTTACGCAGCTTTTATGCCAAGTGCAATTGACATTTGGAGAATTTTTATTTTTTTTTGGACTCTCTTTTTTGGATGGACTTTATTTGTATTATACACGTTATTTAACTGCTGGGCCGTCGAACGTATTCTCACTATGGAAGAAATAGAGAAGTTGAAATCATGAACCTATCATATACCAGCTTGTAAGAAATCTGCTTATTTTACCCAACCCTTGCGTAGTCCCTCACACACACGCACATATATATTCTAATATTTAAATGTATTTCATATATGTATAATATGTAGTCAAATACGCTCCATTTAATTGCCAATTCCACCATTACGACCACTATCAAAATCACCGCTACCAACACAACAACCTTCTATCCATCCCCTAGTGCCTACTCGACATCTTTAAATGGTTGTTTAGCTACTTGTATAATGAAGTAGCGATATTTGCTATATGATGCCACTCCACTACTGCACCATGAAACTGTTCGGCAGGCCTTGATCTTTCGAAGGTTGTTGGCCAAAACTCTGTCATCTAAATTGTGATCCATTTACAGTCTCACACAGAGACAAGGTTCAGCCCGTGTTAGGCTTTATTAGTCGATTGAGGACAGATATCGAAGGTCATTTGACCTCAGTAAAGGCTTAAGGATACATCCACTTGCTCTTAGGGCTTGGAATAAAACTTCCAACCTTACTGCCTATGGCTTTCCTTTAGACTTAGGAACACACTCCAGCCTTCTCTAATATTTTCCATTTTATTTTATACCGTTCTCTGCCATATAATCAAAAATATTACTCTCCTCAACCACTCTCAGTAAATTGTCGTACACGAAATTTTATATCCGTGTGTTGGTCAGCTTCAGTAAACAAATGTTCTGTTCTGTATAAATAGTTTTATGCTGTTTGTCCACTCAGTTTCTTCTTAGAATATTATATAAATAGCATAAAAACTAAAATTGTTCCATTCCATAAAATAAATATGCTTTCTAATATAAAATAAAAAAAATGTCCTAGAAGCAGGGGCTTAGTAAACTCCTTCATTTTCCAAGTGGTTTTCTACCACGATTTACACTCCAATTCGACGTTTATGTTTATCCAATTAAAAATTCAATGCTCGATGTTGTTGTATGACAATGTATGTGACACTCCGTCAGAAGAAATTATTTATTATTTCATATGTAGACATAATTGTTGCATTAAGTATTAATGTATCTTAAGCTATGGTATTTAATTGATTGCCCTCCTAGTGTACAAAAATAACAATAAGAACTGCAAGCTTCACAATAAAAAGGCCATTTGAAGTTGTATACAAAGCCAACTTTCGTAGTTATTCTATATGCTTGCATGCTCTCTGACCTAACTTAAGTAAGGTTGGTCACTTATATAAGTATATGAATTAAAGACCAGCTATAGTTGAGAGAGACTCGCTAAAGCTACCCCCAGAGGCCATTGAAGATGTATCGTAATAGGTAGAAATTGTGTTCTGCTTTCACCCCTTACAGTGAAGTAGGGTCGTCTTCACAGAAAGGTCAACTGTGCAAATGATTGCAAACCAAATAAAGTATAAGACCCTCCAATACTCTGTGTGTGTGTGTGTGTGTTTGTGAACATGCATGTAAACATTTTCCGTGAAGCCAATGGCTTTCGTTCTTCCAAAACTAAAATTATCTTCTTGTCGAAAAGCTTGCAATAAAGGGCATACATGAACGATTTATTATAGAAATATTCATTAATTTTTTTTATTTTAATATATATGTTTCTAGCAGCTGTATAAGCTCTTGAAGTGTTCCCTGTTTTTTAGGCCCTGTGGTGAGTGCGCTGACGAACAAGTTCGGATGCAGGGCCGTCTGTATATCCGGGAGCATCATAGGCTGCGCTGCGTTCGTCCTCAGTACATACTCACCCAACGTCAATGTACTCATGATTACATACGGGATCATGGGAGGTATGTTTATTTTTTAATCTATTTTTCTTAACTCCATCATGACTAGAAAAGGGTGGTAACCTGTAGATAACCTGTTCTCAATAATTATATATTTTAGACTTGGTCATTCAAATATCGCGTTTCCTCTGAAAGGATGTGAACTTGAGCTTTTTAGGATTAGTTGATGAAACTTTCTTTAAAAAAATGTTATTCCTCATAAAAAGCATATTTGCACATGCTTACAGTTCTATGTATGTGCGCAATCATGAATATAAACAAGTCACTAACATATAAAAAGTAGGTTTGGTGTGTAACTTTGTAAACAAAGTGTATATATACTGGTTATAACTCAGTAATTCTGTTATGTCGTAATTCTCTGCCCATTCTATAGTGAGCTTTCGATATATTTTTTTTTTTAATAATTAGTTCAACAATAAATGTTTACACATTGTTGGATTTAGTATTAATTTCGATTGATCAATCCTTAGGTGGCATAAACCACTTCTTCAATCATTACGACAGCCTTCAACTATTGTTGTCTTAAGTAGTAGTTTAAGTTTATTGTCAGTTAATATAGCCCATGTTTGCTCTTAGTGTTGTGTAATTATTCGAAATAATTATGGTGGTTAAGATATGGCTGGACTGACCACTACCTTTTGGAGGGTTGTTAGATACTTACCATTACGGTACCATAGTCTTTCAGACATTCCAGAATAACTGAAAACTGTGAATACCCTTGGACTCGTCTGTACACGGTTTGGCTAGACTTTCTGGAAGTTCAATCCTGCAAGGCCTGTCTGCTTGAAGCACTGCATTCCGTGCCTGTGTTTGTTTTCGGGGAATGTACCCAAAGTTGATCACGAAAGCAAGCTTAAAATACCCAAATTGTACAATGCCTAACGATATAAGTTTGATGAAGAAACAGTCTTCTTGTATTATGCAGTGCATCAACGCACTTCCAATGGAGACGTAGATCATTATCCAGATATTGGTTACCCCCAAAGATGCTAACTCTGGTAAGCCCAGAACACAACTAAATCTATCGCTCTTGCTTACTTCTAAGTAATTTTGTTACATTAAATAATTTTCACCACAAAGTAAATGAAATAAAAACATTCTTTTGGCGATTACACTGCTTAAAGGCAACAGTTGGGAAACGTAGTCCTGTTTTATTCAGGATGCAATCGTAAAGAAAATAATCTTATACTTTGGATATTTCTATTTTTGTGCCTGTGATTACTTGAAAACCTATTTTTAACCTTTAGGAGCGCAAATTTATTAGAGAAATGCAGATTGTGTTGGCTGTAAGTCTAGTACAACGTTCTCAAGGTTGGCCGACCTGGGGAACAGGCTGGCCAATCACTCTTAACCAACTCTCCTCTCGTCGATATCGTTGGGGTGAACCAACTTTTTAATTAAAGTTGCTGTTGTGTGTTGTTCTCCTCTCTCATTCCTTGAAAGTAATATTGAGCCACTTTCCAGAACTACACATAGGGCAGTGGGACACTAATAAAAGCTAACTTGTGGGTCAGAAGTGTGTGTAATTTGTATTTATAAGATTCAAGAGCCCCCCCCCCCTCTTAAAACTCCAGCGAGCCAAAACAGTTTTAACACTTTTTTTTTATGACTCCTTCGTTAACCCCATAAACGTCACTCTTGAACACCAATCAGGAGTCTGGATACTATTAAGAAACAGATGTCTAAAGGTAGTTTCAACCATTGGGCTTTTTCGGAAACTGACCTTTCCATATTATTGTACCCATGGAAGTCAATGGCTTCTAATTTTGATGCTGGTTACTGAAATTTTACTCATTTAAAATTATTTCGTAGTTTAAATAAGTAATTTTATCTGATTTCCCTTAAGATTAGGGATGTCTGTACCCATAGTACTCCTAAGGAGTTTTAATTTGTTCATATTTTCTGAATATAATGTGTCTCAACCTTCAGAAACTGTACAATAGAAACCAAGAGATGTATTTCTTAAATTTAAAAAAAAAATATCCTTGGGGAAATGCCAGTACTAACTATATACTTTGTCTTTATGTATTCAAATTATCAGATGCTACATTCTAGTTAAATATATCATAGGATTAAATGCGAAGGAAGTGTCTGATACATATTATTCTGTATGAGTGAATAACTGATTTACCTTGTGAGCTCACTATTATGTAGGAAATAGGCTCTTTCTCATGAATTCTGGGCATCAGGTCTGAATAAATTACTCTTTGCATTTGTATGCATGAGTCTGGCACAACAATATTATATTCTGAATTTGTCGTATGCCACTCCACACCACTATTCTTGTAATAAAGTAATCAATCGTGTTATTAATATCAGACAAATACAATACTTCTCAAAGTTCTTTTTCCACTTGCGTTGCATTATTAGCCCAATGCAATATTTTTTGTTTTTTTTTTATTATACTTTCCTATTCTGATCCAATTTCTCATTTTAAGACTTTCTCACTTGGAACATTTTTTTTTATCTCCTGGTGTAGATCAAACTTCACAATAAATCAGATAATTAGGTTCATGGGATAGCTTGAATTTGTTGACCTTTTTAAGGGATTACAATTTTCTTCCAAAATCTTAATTTACTCGTTAGTGTTATAATATTTTATTTCTTAGTTCTGTTGATAATATTTTTACCAGGATATTTAATGTATATTGGTCTGAAGTTTATTAATGTTCTAGAGAATGTAACACACTCAATATATACCTGAAGTTTATATTTTGTCCTTGAGAGCCATGAATATTTGGGCCTCTAGCTAGAGAAAATTGATTTATCAAGAACTCGTTTTCTCAAGATTAAAAATTGGATGATATATATATAAGGGTAACACACAAATATTTGATCATCAATACTGGCAAATCCGACTGTGGAGCCTGTAGCGAAGAAAAGTCCATAAAAAATTGTGTTTCGCACTACTTGACTCCTTTGCAACAACATAACTTAAGATTACTTTAATAGGCAATGTAAACCAAGTATAATGGAATATATCAAAGACATAAAAGTTTATGTAAATTATAATAAATTCATTTTTGAGTCTTCTCTTATAGTGACTGGCCAAACAATCTGAAAGGTGTATTTACTCTTTAAAAATTGTACGAGTAAGCCATTTTAACTAAGGTACCAAGATCCCTAAATATTCTAAATATAATGATTATTCAACATATAAGTAATGAAATTAATATAAACACATGCATATATACCAACCACTTACCAATAAAAAAATATGCAGCAACCTAGTGGAAAATAAATAAACATAAATGACCTTTTCCAACAAAAATATTTTCATAACTTTTGACTATGGCGTTAGTATTATTCCTTAAGATTTATTTGTTCTGTTGATTTTCTGTATTTTATTTTATTTTTCAAACTATCTATTGCTTATTTATTTTCAGGAATTGGGTTTGGTCTCATATACCTACCTGCTGTAGTATGTGTCGGTTATTACTTTGAGACTAAAAGATCGCTGGCTACTGGAATCGCAGTGTGTGGTTCTGGATTTGGCACTTTTGCCTTTGCACCACTCGCTACATTCCTCCTCGAATATTTTGACTGGAAAGGAGCTAATCTTATTCTAGCTGGCCTCATTCTCAATTGTGCTGTAAGTAGAATATGAAACTATTTCAGTAGTTGTGATATTGATAACTTTGAGAAATAATTGTTATTAAGACAATGAATATGAAAAATTGGCAATTGTAGATCAGTAAATATTAAATGGGCCGTCTACCATTTCATTAAATTTTGCAAGTTAAAGGCCATAAAAACTGATTTGCTTTGTTAACATTTTCTGCTGTATTATCATCGTATTTAAAGTTAAAGCTGCTTGGTCTTTTGAGACAAACTTTTCAAAATTAATTTTATATATATATAAACTTGACAGCAAAATGTGAACATTAATAAATAATGCTACTAATACTAAACTAATTTCTTTTATTTACAAAGTGGAAAAGCTTATTGTATTGTAGTATCTATCTTAAGGTTTATGTCTTGCTGCACTTCAATGAATAGTTGGTCCCTAACATTTTTTTTTTTTTTCATGGAAATGCATTAGAGAATTAGGTCATTAGAATTTTTGAATTGCCTTATACATGAGCTAATTTACTATAAAGGCATTATAAAGACATTTTCAACGTTGCAGAGAGGATTCCTCCTGAACATAATGCTATTGTGAGTGATTAATGAAAGGCATGGCTAGATTGTATATACAACTTGATGTTCTCCCTAATGTAATTGATTTTGCAGTATGCCCAGGCATTTAATTTCAAGACTTAAGATTTATCCCTTTGTGAACTCAGTCTCCATGATTATTTTTCAGACAGACTGTTAAATAACTGAGTGATATAATTTAATTAAAAGTATTTGAGGACTTGTAATTATAATTTGGTCTTATATTTCAGGTTTTTGGTGCACTAATGAGGCCATTGGAGTTCCCAAAAGGACCATCATGCAAGCCATTACTCCAAAGAATGGCTGATGAAAAACGCTTCCAAATGGAAAGAGGGTCCATTGGTGGTTCTTACTTCATAGTCCAGCTTCCTGATGGTAGTATGGAGAAACGAATGAAAATGCCGATCAACATTGACCCTGGGGTAATTTTTAAATTGAATCTTTCTTTCCTCTCTTTTGGGATATTGATGGAATAACCCTTAGAATGGATGGTACTGGTTTCCAGTAATGAAATTATAATGCATTTACTATGAAATAGAATATTTTACAATAAAACTTGTACCTCCTTTAAGGTTTATTTCATTCAAATATAAATCATTTTACAAGGAGAATTATATATTTATTGTTAACCAACAATTTTAATTTAAAAAATTATTGTATTCTATATTGTTTTATTATATTAAATTAACATCCCTTATGCTACAATGGATGTGAAATCAGAATGGGCTATCAACAGGTTGATACGGGGAGGGCTCAGGTTTGCAATGCGAGTTAAGACATTGGGCTTAATACACTCAATACATGGTTGAAGGTTTGATTCTCACATTGGCAATAGGATATATTTAGTGATAAGCTCACTAAATGAAATCCTTAGTCCCACCCTAGCTTAAAAAGGGAGGTCATCATGATCTTGTTTGTTTATTATTATTTACGTCCACTTTATGCTACTATGGCTAATCGGGACATGTTATCTACAGGTTACCACCCATTTCTAGCCAGGGTGGGACTAAGGAGTTTATTTAATGAGTCCGCCACTAAATAAATGTCTAATGCCCAGGGCGGGAATCGAACCCGCCACTCTAGATCTACCATGCGAGATTAAGACCAACGACTTAACCCGCACGGCCAATCCGAGCCCTTCATCATGATCTAAAGGCTACCTACCCCTTGTAGTTAGACCAATGTGTTCTTTTGGATGATGCTATTTTCATATTGCTATACACACTGATTTTGTGCCAAATCCACATTTCAATGGAACAGACATTTTTTGAATGGCTTCCATTCAATTATATTCCCTTTTGTGAAGAATCCAACTTTCGCTTCTGTGAAGTAGTGCACTCCAAACAAAATACTTAGCAAACCTTTTTTTTTTGGTATCAATGTTTATGTGGTTATTAGTTAATATACTTCTTTAGCTTTGGAAGACTTGTTTAGCAAGTAGTATTCTTCCATCAAGTTCAGTACTACTATTATTGTCTTCAATAATGATATTTTCTTGGTTTTGTTTCTTCTCTAATATCAAAAATTTTGTTTTATATCTATTTATCTGGAGTCCTTTAAGACTTGTAGAATTCTATTCATATCTGCTTCAGACTTTGCCTCGAAAGCGATTTCATCTGCAAATCTGAAGTAATAAATAGATTTACCATTAATAACATATTTTTAACAGACACCATGACAGTGAGCAACTGTCACTGTTTGTTTGCTCTGATTTTTGTAAATACTCCAAATTTCTGTCTTTCCAATCTATTGCTAGTTTACGTATCCAATCAAACATCAGTTTCCAATTAACTGTATCAAAAGTTTTTTTCTAATTCCACAAATGCAACTATCATTTTTTGTAGAAGTTATATTTTATCTTTTGTAAAACAGTAATTGTTAAAGGAAGGCAGCTGTTTGACAACCTGACCCAGTCATCCATGATAGTATAAAGTGGACTTTTATTATAAATAACATTTTTTTTTTCATCACAGTGTGACTAAGGATTGTATTTATTGAGTCCATCTCTGTCTGGAGGGAACTGAACCCACATCGCTCTGAGTTTACATATAACCCTAAGACCTTTACCTTAACACACATGACTGCACTGTGTCTGTATTATTCAATTCATAATGTATACCATGTTAACAAATTTTCTGAAATAAAGTTATTACGATTAAAATAAAAATATGTGATATGTAGGTCTTAATTTTGTCATTTATATTTATTTTAAGTGCCCCCTAATAATTATTTAAAGTTTTAATTAGGATTTGACATTTTTTAATAACTCCTTTCTATACATCCTCATTTTAATCTGAATAGAATCAATTAATTATATTATTTCTTTTATTAAGAGTAGTGAAAATATTTGTTTTATAAATGTATGTAATTATAAGAATATTTTCTCCTCCGAGATATCCCTTTCTTTGCTGTACTATTTTTTTTAAAGAACAATATTTATTTTTACTGATTTATTTTCATTTCTTCATCAATCTACATTTCCATTTTGTTTGAATTGAACACTCATAGACCGCTATTTATGAAGGACTGCATGGTTTGTGAATGTTGGTCACACTGTATAATTTGTCATGTGTGTTTACAAATTATCATTTCTTAGGTACATTCAAGCTTCAATCTAAATGAGTTAGTTCCTGGAACCCCTATAACACCAGTGCCCACTATGCCTGTTCTACCAACTATTACAGAAGCAAAGATACCCGAGCAAAGCAGCTCTTCAGGCAGCTCCACTACTGGTACGATTATTCTTGGGTGTATTCTAATTGTGTGTGATCATTGATAACTTATTAATTACTTTCAGTTGTTTTTTCTCTACTTTATGTCTTTTAGAATAAATAGTGTGTATAAAATGTTAAAAATAATACAATTAAATGTGTATATAGTTGAACACTGTTTCTGAAAGTGATGTCTGCTACTCTGTAATGTAATAAATATCTAGGTGCAAGAGAGTTTTGATTGTAATTTTATAAACTGAATGTTTTTTTTTTTTCATTTAAGTGATCTTGCCTTCATTCATTGTGTGTCTTGGCATTCTATTTCATCAATTTGTCAAATCATCTTTCATTGTCTTAGTATCCTTATAACAAATACAGATTTATTCATGAAATCCACATTGCACCTGGTCATCAAATTCACTCCTGGAGCAATAGAAAAATTATTTTTTTATGCATAGAGAGGATTATTTCAATTAAACGAGTAGTAATAAAGGAAGAAATATATATATTCTGGAAAATTTCGAATTTTGCATGGATATTTCACATGAGATATACTAGGCACCTTCTCAGAATGAGGGAGTAAAAAATACGTAATAGAGCAACACTTGATGAAGTTCACGGAGCCAGAAAAATTTCAACCAAAACTACTGGAGGACTGAAATGGATCACAATGATTGATAAGTGAAAGTACCAAGTAACAAAAATATGGATGGTGAAAAATGATACGTTGGCTCAGCAATGAGTTCTTGCTTTGTGCAAAAAGTAGAAACACAACTCCTAAACTCTTCAAGACAAGTCCTAAACTCTTAAAGGTGCATTTGTAAGGCTAGAGCCAGAATCTTTGCTTGATAACCTCACTCCACACTATATTACTTTTGTTAAAAAAGCTCTTCCAATGCAGTTGAGATATTGACAATTGGCTGTATGTTGCCCACGCCATAACCTCGATTCTTTTAGAAACCATACTTTGAAATTTCTATGCTAAAGTAAGGTTATACGTATTTTCTCTCTAAGATATTTTGATTCCATAATTTTGTCTAGTTTTTGACAATCTGTGAAAAATTTGAGTTTGATCATAAGTTGAACTGAGGTTTTAGTATTTTCATTGTTCCATTTAAGCTTACATGATTGTACTTTATTGTCATGAAGTATAAAAATAATTTAAAAGTAACTACACTTGTAGTAATAACCTACTTCAATTATAATAAATAAAGGTTAATTTATTTCTATAATCAAATTGGTGCTTAACCATTTAAGTTTGAAGAAGATTGAAGATCCTAGGAGAGCTTTGAAGATGCGGCTTCAAGAGAAATGATTGGCTTGACTGGTATTTAACCCGGTCATGTCCATCATGATCATGATTGGAATGAGTGGACCTGCATACATATTCTAGCAGATTCAAATGTTCTTACATATAGCTGGATAAGGATTTGGTTGAATCTTCGATTCAGCAGAATTGAAGAAAGAATTTGATCCTTAATGAGTCTTTTTTAATGATAATTTACATAATTGTGTTACTATATTTATTAATTTAGATATGTCTCTTAATATACTAAGAAATACTATACATATTAATAACACTCCTATTATATTCCCATTCAAAATACTTTCTCTTAAAGTTTCATTACTTACTTTGGGAAGTAAAGGTCTATTTTCATTTTTTTTTTCTTTCAATTTTGTAATTCAAACTATTATTTTAGGTAGTACTTCTGAACTTAAAATGAAAGACCCTAAGAAAAATGAGAAAGATGAGCAAAAGAAACCTGACGTTCCCAGACCAGCTCTTCCTAGAAATGCGTCACAGCCTGCCTTTTCAACACAGGTCCAGGTATGACAACATGAAGATGGCATAGTACTTATAGTAAAACATTTTTTTCAAAATAAACTGATTGTTATTATTTAAAATGACTAATGATAATTTATCATTAGAACTAATTCATGTTGAGTGAGATTAGTAAATTTATTACATATATTTCACACCATTGTATATTATGTATATAACACCTTTACTCGGAATTAAAATTTTCTAGAGAATGATTTACCACAATTATTTGCCTTTAAAGTGGTTACATTGGTTCTGGCACAAATAGTTATGGAATGTTAAAAAATAAATTATGCATGCACATATATACAATATATAATTTTGAGCAGACCTGTTTTCATCATTTCATAGGTAGGATTGATGGACATTTGAAGATATTTTATTGAAAATTGCCTCATGAGTTTGACTTCTATGGCTCATTTCCCTTAAGAGAAATCTGCTAAATGATTCTCTAGTATATACTAAGTACACAGAGAACAAGAAACACCTTTAAAAAGAAAAATCTTTAGCTCATGAAGGGCAAGGCCTGCCACACACTATTGGTGGGAGGTCAAGTGGTAATCTTTAAGCATTTCCTGTCGTATTCTGGTTGTGTTACACACCAAAGAAGAGCTACATCTTTATTATAATGCTGAATGGAGGCAGGAGAAACCAAAAGAAGTCAAATTTTAATGCTTGATGCCTGCACAGCTAAATAACATTTACAGTGTGATTCTGGGGTTCTAACTTGGAACCTCTCATGTAGTATAGCTACGATATTATACCACAGCAGTTATCAAAAACTAGTTAAGGTCTACCATGATAAATTATTATAACTCCTAGATCCCAACTACTGAGATGGAAATTTGTAGACAAGAATTTTTATTCTTCTTTCTGTACTGTATTTTCGATTATCTCTCAGTTAAATTTTAAATGAGAAATTTTATAATTTCTACTGTTATTACATTAATGTTTAATTGTAATTGACTTTAAACTCTCATTTTAATTCTCTTTCAGGGTCTACCTAAGAATGGATCTGTTCCTTTCTTTGACAGGCTCCGAAAAACAAGTCAAGGTGAAAGATTCAAACCTACTCTTCAAGCAATAAAAGTTTCTCGACCAAATATTAGCTCAAATGGTGATGTGAGAAGATCTATGCATTTAAGGCTTTCCAATGCATCTATTGTTAGTGGAGCTACCAATCGAAATAACAATGCTGAGGACATGTGGTCTAAAACTGATGTAACTAATTACTTATTTTACCCTTTTTGTCTTGTACTTGTTTCTGACAAATTCCTGAAACATATTTTTATGTTTTAGATTGATGCAGAAAGTTATTGTATTGGTACTAGTAAAATTAGTATGTCAGCGAGAAAAGAACTGATCCGCCCACTTTCTCGTAAAGACATATTCTATTCTGGGTCAGTCGTAAACCTTCCAGAATATCAATCACAAAGATCAATTGTAGGCTATAGGCAAAGTGTGGTTTCCCTTCCTCGGTATCAAAGAGGGCCAGATGGTGAAATAATTGAACCTCGTAAGTATGACAAAGGTTGTGCTATATATATTTCTTCTCTTTTGAATTGTGTTTGTTAAAATTTCTATAACTAAATTTAAATTCTGATAGCTCTGAAAAACACTTTTCTTCTTTGTGGTATTTTGGGTGGGCATACTTGTCAAGCAGCAGATATTGCCTGGAGGTCGAATAAAATGGGGAGGGGGATTATATCTTACCCAATAATAAATGGACTGGGGGACAAACTGTTTTTTTTTCTTTTCTATTTAGCCAGCTCAAGCATGGCTCAAAGGGTTCTGGTGCCCTATACACTTCTATCTTCCTTTCCTAATAAACAGCATTAGGCAAGTCAGGCATTTATCACCAGACTTTGGTCATTACACGTTTGTTATTACTTGTATGTCACAGACTGTATCAAGGAAGTTCCCAGAGTTTTCCTGTACGAACCTGGTTCTCCAACATTTTGAAGGAGTATTCATTACTTAAGTTCATAATAATAACTGGTCTCATGTTTCTCCTTTGAGTTTTTAGTATTACAATCCTTTTAGTTAAAATAATGTTATTTTACCTTAATAACGAAGCCTTGGCACTGTTCTTGGAACAAGAACAGTGCAAAGATGTTCATAATAATATTAGGTGAGGTTAGTAGGTTACTACTGCATTTTGCATGATGAGGCTACATAACAGCAAAGTCACTAGAGTAAAGTCATTCAGCATTAATTAGAGGATTCCATGGGCAACATTACAAATATTAAGAAGTTATACCTCTGTAGAATGAGTAAATTTGCTATTAATAGTAGGTTTAAGCATTTATTAATTTAGTAAGTGTGTTTGCAGATTTACTGAAATAGAATTCAGAATTATATACTTTATAAGGCAATATTTAGATTCTTCCAAAATACTAAAAAGTAAAAAGTCCTTGGACTCACAATATAAGAGCATCGCGAGACATAAAATGTTAGCCATTGCAATTGCTTACACAGTATGTTTGAAAACAATCAAGGCCGAGGAAATCATTTTTCCATGTGCCATTCACACCATAGATTTCAGTATGTGTTGTAATGTGAAAATAGCCTGTCAAGATGAGAGCCCTAAAAAGAGAATTGAAGGAAATTTAAAGTGTTAAAAGTAATTTGGTATGAGTATTTTGACCACTGAAAAACATTTTTGGTACATGCTATTTTCTTTATTTAATTATCTTTTTAGAAATATGTTTTATAATTATTTTACTTATATTTCAGCTGATTTGTGCCCATGCTGTACCCTTCCAGAATCATTCAGATCTGCCTTGGCAGCTATGCTTGACGTTTCTCTCCTTAAAAATCCAGTATTTTTATTAATTGGAATAAGTAATGTTTTCGGTATGGCTGGACTGTATATACCATTTGTATACCTTGTTGATGCTGCTGTAGAGGAGGTTGGTATTGCCTTGCATTAAAATGTGTTTTTAATTTATTTTAAAATATTATGGACCTTTAAATAAATGGATCTCATGTGTTATGTACATTTTTAAGGCTTTAACCTGCATCCCTGGGTGCCAGTATTGCAATCACATATCAGCTTAAAAAGCCTAGTCCACACTTTTGCAGCTATTTTTCCACGAATTTGAATTGTATTTAATACAAACAAGTTTAATGTTTTTATGCAGATTTCATTCATTTAAACTTTACCATGGTGCGGGTATTCAAATATAAATCCAGAATTTTCATATAAATGACCCTAGATGCGTGGTGTTGCAGCCAATCCACATCATTAGTACTGAACTAAATTAAAGTAAACTGAGTTATAAAGGTTATTTAAAAATTAACTGTTAATTACGAATATTAAAAAAAATGATTATTTTTTACCAAAATGTGATGGCAGGAAGAGGGTCAAAGAGATCCTTTACTAGCCCAGTCCATCTCAAGTACCATTTGTTTTCTTCCAATTTCAGATTTCCGATTCCCAAGAATACATATTTCATACATCAGTAAAGGTTTTAATAGGACTGACAGCATTGATTTTCTGTTACCAGTTAAAGAAAACTGATGCAAAGGTGCATTGCAAGCTTGTAGAAACTTATGGGTGATCATGGCCTTGGTAAATCACAGTATTTTGTGGAAGTTAAGAAATTAAAAAGTGCCAATGTTGACATGAATAATGAAGATCATGGAAGACACCTGTAAAAGTTTGAAGATAACAAATTGCTAGCACTTTTTGGTTGTATTAATTTGAGAAATACTACCACAAATGGTTTCTGACCAGACCTCTCCTCATTGGAATACTATTAATTTGGACAAGTATTTTCTATACGAAAATTCCGGAATCTTATTTAAACACTCGGTTGTTGCCATTTATTAAAAGCTATAAAACTGTTTGGCATTAAAACGTTTAAAGAAGGTAGGCTTTAGAAAAGAATACAGACAACCTATCAGTGTCAGTTATGACCTGGGAGTGTGGTCAGTGAACCATTAGAATATAATTTGAAGATAGAGCCATTACCTTAAAATCCAAAATAAAAAAAACAAAAACAAGCTATTACTATGTTTTATTGATATAGAAAATTGAGCATTTTAAAAACAAATGGCGAATTTATAAATTAATTACTGTTTATTTATTTCTTTTTAGGGCATTGACCGGGCAACTGCTTCAGTCCTTCTTTCTATTATTGGTATTACTAACACTATTGGACGTGTAGCTTGTGGTTGGATTGCAGATTTCCCAGCAGTTAATTCTTTATTTCTGAACAATATAAGCCTTGTGGTTTCTACACTTGCTGTTACTGCAACACCGTTTTGCAAAACGTTTGAAGCATATGTTGTTATGGCAATATTCTTTGGACTGGCTATTTGTAAGTACTTTAGTAATAATTCAATTTTATTTATTGGCTGTTGAAATTTTAAGATGTTAATATAGATAACAATTAACAGTAATTCTTCAAATAAAACTTAGTGTTCTAAGTGAAGGACACCAGATACAGGTAGGTAGAATTTTAATCCAGAGAAATAGATTTATTTTCTACCTTTCTGTAATTACTTAAAATTAGAAAATTGTAATGATATTTTTTTTAATCTGAATTGTTCCCTTAAAAGGGGATAAACTGTAAATAGCTCAACTCAAATTTTAGTAGCTTGAAGTTGTCATTAGACTATTTTAAAAAATTCTTTTTTTTTCTTTTAAGTATATGAACATGGATGTTTTATAGCCATAAAGAATCTTTCACTTCATTCTGTTTCATTTTTGTTAGTGATTGTTGTGAATGTTCTAATATATTAGGACAATGTTGATAAATGCCTTCTTGTTGAAATAATGTCAACACCTAGTCATATTACTAACTAAAATAAAAACAATACTAAAATTATAATGTTTTCATATAACTTTATAATGCTTTGTTGCTTTCTCAACCAAAGTTCAAATAGGTATTGAATTATACACCAAAGCTGATAAGGCATTAGTCTCAGCCAACACCGTTTGTTAAGTTTAAAGTAAAGAAAATGTGTGAACGTTATGCTTCTGGGATTCAAGCTCTGACCAGGTACAAGTCTAGTACTATCAAGGTACCCCCACTCTCTTCCTGCCTCTAAATTGAATAACTTTAATTGCTTTAATGGCACTACACATGGCCAAGTATAAATTAAAACAATTTTTCATTAAATAATAACAATCACATTAACATAATCATTGAATAATAGTATTAATCTACCTTCAATCTAAAGTGCTATTCAGGCTAATATTTTAATTTATTTATAAAATGAAATTAGTGAGTATCATCTTGCTTTACCTGCTGTATAAATGTGTTGAAAGAACATTAGTTTCTAGAAATTTGGAACATTTTGCAGATAATCTTCTACTCTACTCTCTTTTTCTGCTCCACCAATCCCTTAGTCATGACAAAGATACTACTGGAGCGAAAAGCCGGAGTGGAGTAGAAGGAAGCTTGTCCCACTGAGGAAGTCAGATGAACCATACTGTAGATATTTTTAAAATTCTTCTGCAAGTTCACATGTGGAATTTAAGGAATTGGTCTTGAATCATTTATTGATGTAGTCATTCAAACTCATAACTACATGAAGAGCTTGAGCTCCGTTTTTCCATACCACTGACAACCAAATATCGTCTTCTAGGTCTGCCATCTTGTACCTGCTTTCTGATACAATCTTTCTTGAGGAATATTTCTTCATTACTTCCATAAGCTAGCAGATCCGTAGGCAATGTTTTAAGGGATACAGGGAGGATGTGTTGGGAATGAACTAGAATAGTTTATATATATATATATAGAAAGGGTTTCTTCTTGGTTGATATTTTAGAATATTTTGATTACTCACAATCTTTTCTGCTAAACAGATTATTAAGGGAGACCTGTGGAAGATTTACCTAATAGAAACTGAAAATTTGACAGTTTTTCAGCTTTGAAGATTTTGAATCATCATCTGATAAAGTGATGATGAAGGGTTAAGTAAAATAAGTACCTTCACTTGACAGCCTAGTAGATGCTGGCATTTACTTTAACCGTTCATCATCATTTTATACTTAAGATGAGTTATTTAAGTAACTTTAGGAATGTTAAACTATAAGTAAATTGTTCATATTATACATACTTTGAAATGATTTGAAAATGTTAATTTCTTATTTACAGCGGCTTACATATCATTGACATCTATAATTTTGGTTGATCTCCTTGGACTGGACAAACTAACCAACGCCTTTGGACTCCTCATTCTCTTCCGTGGGGCTGCTGCAATTGTTGGTTCACCATTAGCTGGAATGATCTACGACGCTACAAATTCCTACTCAATACCTTTTTTTATGGCTGGTTTCTTGTTCTTTTTGTCTACAATTACCTCATTTATGGCACCATTTATGAAGAGCTGCGTCCCAGCCGATGATGGCCCACCAGTATTGATGGATGCTCTCACTCCTATCGATGAAGATGATGAGGAAGGCGAAGATAACGACGATATCCCAGAGATTATTGAAACCGCTCCATCTCCTGGTGACAACAACTCTTCACTCGAAATCAAACAGATAGAATCTGTTCTTTAAGAATTTACATAATTAT
Organism: Riptortus pedestris; assembly: GCA_019009955.1. NCBI lineage: Eukaryota > Metazoa > Arthropoda > Insecta > Hemiptera > Alydidae > Riptortus > Riptortus pedestris. Next base: position 29,124,564 of record CM032229.1, on the reverse strand, counting down.
ATGTATGTAAAACATGCCATATTTAATCCTATTTTTAAGGATTGTACTGAATTATTTGTGTCTGTAATGAATGAAAGACCTTCTCAATGATAATGCTTGTATTGACATTTGAGCCCCCAAGGATGCAAAATCATAATGTCAATTAAAATTAAATCTTCATAGTCTTTTAAAATTGTAATTGTATATTACCATGGTTTACCTTTAAGATCTTCAAGAGTGTGGCCTTTAGTGTGTAATGATAGACTTTTAAATGTAAAGCTATAGGGGGAGCAAGAACTGGATATAAATGTTATCAAGGTGTTGTCTAACTTGTTATTTCTTAGTATAAGTATGTCTAATTGTATTATTAGTAGGAGAAATAACTTGGCTGTTTAGAAATATATTTCCGAAAAAAAAAAATTGCCTGAATGATTTCATAATTTGCCTTTTTTTTTTATTTGATTTTATTTTAATGAAAAGAGTAAATGGAGTGACTTGATTATTCTGAACTGAAATAGTACATTACACAGTTTAAGGCTAATCAATTATTAACAAAATACCTCAACTTTCTGTAACTACTATTATTTAGTCCTTTTTAGTTATTTATTTTATTTAATTTTTTTTTTTTTTGTGCTCCTTTGAAAACTCTCTTTTATATCTCATATATTAGTGCTTTAAATATTTGTGAATTGCCATTAAAATAAAGTGCTAAAGTGGACAATTTTTATTAAAGTGAAAATGATGAATAAAAATGTAGTCGCTGAGCAGAGTACATAAAAATTGCTATTCATATGTAATTCTATCATTAACAAATTTTACATACTGTGCAGTAGATTTTAATTTTTAAAAAATTATAGTACAAACTACACTCTTATTCATTACATATAAGTGCCATATGATTGTTGTCCAGACCTACATGGGTATGTACTTACAAGCGTATGTGAAATTCACATATATGTGTACTTTCTTTTTTATTGTGTATTTTATTATATAAATGCACTAAAGCCTAAAGTGTAGGCATCAAGTAGTCAATAATGTCCAGTAACTGTAGTTTTTTATAATATCCTTACCATTCTAATGTTTTAATAGGAATATAATTAATTCATTATCATATTTATTTGTTCTTTGTAAAATATGTTATCTGAGTGGAACAAAATATCCTCTTTGTAAAGAGTTATTATGGGGATACAAAGTTAGGATTCATGTATAATTTTTTTTCTTAATTTATATATCTTTAAGTATTGAATGACCATAAATAATTTTTAAATGTTATAAACTTGGTTTAATTTTTATATAGAAAGTCATTAGTAAGCTGTAGGTATGATAGCAGTATTTAAATTAACATATGTAAGATAATTTGAGCCCTTCTCGATTGAAGAACCATTTTAGATTATAAGTTATTACTGTGATAAATAATAATAGTATTTGCGGAATATGATAGATAAAAATCAGTTTTCTAAGAATTTAAATTTTATTTTATGTTTGTAAATTAAAAATTTATTTTAAAAACCTTTGTAAAAATTGTTCTCTGTGTGATTACTAGTTAACCATTATATTGTTTATTAAATGTATAATAATGTGGGCTGATTTAGCCTCTTGTATCTATATTAATATTAAACTGTCTACATTTTTTCCGCATTGTAATAGGTAATAATAACACGTTCCCTTATATTTTGTTCGAGGATAAGAAACTCTGCAGTCTTACAAATGGAGATTGAGGAAAAATAATGAACAATATTACCACTTAATTTATGATTAGTCATAATTTTGTACAAAACAACAAAGAACAGAATGTAAATGTGTAGTGAAGTGAGGGAGAATGTTAAAAGAAATGATACAATTATATTACACTCAGAATTGTTTAAAATGCTATCTACTGTCGATTGAAATTTCAAGGTTACTATTGAATTTGAGGCTACTGTATTAATGAATTTTGCATTCCAGCCATAATTGATCGACATATTTCATCATTATGAACTGAATACAGTATGGAGTTGCAATCATTGCAATAAAAGGGGGAAATTTGAAATTGAACTCTAATGTATATATATGAAAACACAATTAAATATTAATCGAGTAATGAGGTGTCTTGAACAAAAGAAGCTTAGGTATATGGTTCCCATGAAGCAATTTATCCAAATTTAAATTATATTGTATTTCCTGTTGTTGTCTGTTATACTCTTTTCATATGCAAGATCTATTTTTGTAGGAAAATGATAGTTATTTAAATTGATAAATCGGTGGTACGATGTGTGCAAAGCATGTAAAATGAATAAAATTATGGAATGAAAATTTCAGAGACCTTTCTATTTTAATAAAAATTGTTTCATTGTTTTTTTTTTTCTGTTTTGTCATGTTGTCGTATTATAGTGGCTCTTTTCACTGTCACTGTTTTCGGCTTGGCACATTGCAAATTTATTAAATAAAATGTTAACAAATTTGTAAATAATGTTAGTGAGAAAGGATAAAATAAAAACTGTATGACACTTCAGTGTGCATTTATGAAAAATCCTCTCCTTCTTTAATTTAAACTATACACAAAAATTGTTAGAATGAAAAGAGAGACTCGAACAAGAAAATTAAATAAGAGGCTGACAGTCATCATTATTAATGATAAAAGTAAATAGACATCACTTTTATCATTGATAATGATGACTGATAAATAAATAGACATTAGTTTATACAGTTTATTTAGCAATAACACACTTGGTAAATTATTCTTAACTACTACTCACAGTGTGCACAGATAACCTCACTTCTTATTTGCATAGTACAATAACTCACGATCACAAAACACGACACTGCACTGATCTTCACATAAAACACTGTACCACACCGAAACTAAAATGCACTGCACACTGGAGCGAGTGATAGGGTTAGCCGGACATTCATTAATATCTACATTTCTAGAGATAGAGAGATTTCTAGAGAGATATTCTGGTCCTAGAATATTGATTCTGGTGTCATTTTAAAGCACATCGAATACTCAATTGAACTACCCCACGCAGCCAGATGCGATATAACGGTAGGATGAATTTTAAATGTGTACATACAGATTATGTATCGCTTACTAAGTAGAGAATTGTGATTTGCAGACACTTAACATCAACATATGTTTTATAAATTTTTATTTTTTTAATAAATTGAAGTTCACAAACGCAATAATAAAATAGTAAACAAAAATATATATAGAATAAAATTTTTAAAAAAAAATCTATGTATTTAATTTAATAATGAGAATTTGTAAGCTGGAAGAATATCTAACATTTCTAAATTTCAAATGTTTTTATTTTTTCAATTAGAAGTTCTTTTACTTCCGAAGATATTGTTTCTAAGCGATTGCTATCGTTGTTAAGTGTTATATTAAAGGGTCTGAATTAATTAACAAATTATTCAGGATATCTCTGTTGGAAGCCGTCCTAAAAATATTTAGAAAAGAAAAACACGTTTTTAACTATTTCTTCGAACGTGAATGGTGGCGTCAATTGCGTAGAGGAGGCGTTCTACACCGTACGTAGTTGGGAAAGGTCAGCGGGAGGTATAATACGTCTCCCGCACCGAAAGTGTTAACACTAAAAGTAAAATATTTAATGAATAGGCAAGTTTAGGCAAGGTCTGACGACGTTGTAAATAAGACAATATACTCCTAAAAGCATGACAAGTGGTATTTTTTCAAGCAAATACAAGCGATTTGCGAATTCAATTAAATAAAATTATTTTCAGCTCCATGTAAAAAAAAAAAAAATTAGAGGTTTTTAAAGCCTTTTGTGCCAGTTTTTGATTTGTTATAATACCCTTAATGTGTTCTGGAAGCAACGATAATTTATAAAATGAAATAAGAGCTCACGACGAATTTAATAAGCCAAGGCTTTTTTTAACATAGTAATTATAACCAGGCATTATGTAAAAACCATTGCAATAATATGGCTAAAAATCAATCTGCTCAATTGAAAAGGGTTTATGTGGTACTAACAATACAATCAAAATCCCAAATTAAAACTTTTATTTTTTCCCCCAATGTCCAACATTACTGAAGGATCGCTCCAGCGTGCACTGTTCACTAAAGCTGCACTGAACGCACTGTTCATTAAAGCTGCACTGAACGTACTGTTATTCTCTAAAAGAGAACTGAGAACAAACTAAACTTTAGGGCGAGCTGAGCAGCTTTTATAGGTTGGCGGAGAAGATAAAGAAAAGTCTGTCTGCGTAAACTAAGCAGATTTCCCACGTGAAGTTTTACAATAGAGAAATTTCACGAGAGTCAAGCAGTTAAGAAAACGGCCGAACTAACTTTTGGCGGGAAAGTCACTTACTAAAAATGCAAATATCTCGGTTAATATTCAAGATAGAGAATAAATGTATATAACAATATTTATAGTAAATTTAATTTGCAATAAGATTGATTCTGTACTATATTTTGATCCGACGTATAGCAACGGAGATATTTCGAATTTTCGAAAATCCTCCCCTCTAAACCCCCCCCCCTCCCACTGGTCCGATTTCAGCCGTTAACAAACTTGATCTTTCTTTTTACATAAAACGACTAAATATCGAGTTTGGTAACGATCAAACAAAAATTGCGACCGCTAGAGCGGTAACAGATAAAGATATATATCTATATATATATATATATATATATATATATATATATATATATATATATATATATATATATATATACAGTTTTGAACGGACCTCATTTTCGTCATCTACTAGGTAGGATCGATGGACATTTGAAGAAAAATTTCGAAAATTCCGTCATGAGTACAACCTCAATAGCTAATTTCCCCTAAGGGAAATCTGCTGAAAAGGGACCAGTCTGGTCTAGGTGGGACTGGTACCGACTAGAACATAACTGGTGCTATCGGTCCTGCCGCCTTCATTTACTTTGTGCTTCTTAAATTCGTGATTAACTCTTCGTAATTTTTCATTTACGAAGTTTTCGCATCAATATATAGATCATCATATATATTTACGCCTTGTAGTTGCAACCATTGTGTTCTATCAAAAGCTACTCATTTCATATTACTATGCTAAACGAAATCCCTAAGATTCTTGATGTCTTCAAAAAAGGATTTTCTAGGCCTTCCTCTTCCCTTATGCCCAAGAATCTTACCTTCAACTATATTAGTAATGAAATCGTTGTGCCTTATGATATGTCAAAGATGTGTCCCTCTCCTCTTTTTCATGGGCTTGATAAGATTTTTTGGGCTGAAGTGTAGTTTAGTCCCCCCCCCGTACGCCATCTTGTTTCGTCACCGTCTAAGGATCCAACAAATTAAGTGAGTTAAAAAAAAATTAAGTTAAAATTAAAATCCCCACCCTCGGTTTAAACCACCGATGGCGTATTTTGGAAATTTTTGAATGCGGTCACTAAAGTCTAAAGTGTTAAAAAAGATAAAGTTAGAAAAACAAAATGGCAGCGGTCGTCATTTTGAAAAGTGCGCCACCAATGGGGAGACTAAACAACACTTCCACCGATTTTTTCCCTCCCTTACCTCATTTAGAACTTCCATATTGGATTTTTTTTCGTCCAACTTGTTCTGGTGATTCTACGCCAGATCTGCGTTTCCATTGCTTCCAACCTATTATATTCCCGTCAAACTTTTGCTCTCGTTAAGCAGTACACTCCATACGAAAGGCTTAGCAAACATTTTTTGGTACCACCATGGAAGTTTCAAATAACATAGACATATATAGATATATGTTAATAATTTTGAATGGACCTCATTAAGCAGGTTTTTCGTCATTTGCTAGGTGAGGTCGATGGACATTTGAGGAAATTTATCGAAAATCGCGTCATGAGTACGACTTCAATAGGTCCCCTTTAGGGAAATCTGCTAAAAAGAAATTAAAAATACTTCTCTATGCCCACCAAAGTGGGGCACAACGGGTGGCAGCGGGATAGAGACGCCCATTGTTGTGGAAGGACTCTTTGTCGTGTAAAAAGGAAGAAGCGTTGATGTTATAGCAGGAGGGCCACCTGTTCCGTTCGACGAACGGGTTGTGCTATGATAGATAGAGGAAGGGGAACAAAGTGATAGTTAAAGAGGAAGTTTGAAAAATACACTAAAATATGTACAACTTAAAACTATAAAAAAGTCTGTCATGCAGGGGTTGTGTAAACTAAGTAGATTTCCCACTTGAAGTTCTACAATAGATAAATCTACATACTGGTTACGCTTAACAACGCCGCAAATATTAAGCAAATGAAAGCAAACGGTAATGAGAAATCATTCAGTCATTGTTTATAATCTCTCAACGGAAAAGGTCTGAATTTTAAACGAACAGGTCTGCCAACCCCCAGAGCTGTACAGATAGATAGAACTATTCTTCATCGGGAATAAAAACAATTACTGAAATATATCTGAATATAACTTATTAATTTTATTGAAAACTATTTACTATATCTAGTACTGTAATTTATAATGAATCAGAATAATTTTTATCTCAATTACTCCAATTTTAGTACTCCAAGAACAAAAAACGGGGGGGGGGACAGAACATATTTGCATGTATCTCGTATAATAAAGGTCTCTTGAGAATTTATATTCTCTATATTTGGAATTTAAGCTTCGAATAAAGTGTTTTAATATATAACGGAGTGTTGTTTATGTGACATGAGTAGAAGTGGGGGTTTGATGAAGGCTGAAAACTGAAAAATGCAAATTTCTTGGTTAGTATTCAAGATAGAGAATAAATGTATATATAAACAATATATATCTTAGATTTAATTTGCAATAAAATTGGTGATATACAATTTTTCAATCGACGTACAGGAACAGAGAAATTTTGAAGTTTCAAAAATCCGAAAACAATCAAACCTAAGTTGCGACCGCTATAGTGTAAACAGACAAATATATATAAATTTTTAACGGAACCTCATTTTCGTCTTCTCCTGGGTAGGATCGATGGACATTTGAAGAGATTTTTCAAGAATCGCGTCATCAACGACTTCAATAGCTGATTTCTGTTCATTGATTTTTTTTTTCTGTAAGATTCACTATACATTTTCGTGTCACATGCCATAGACACGAAATCTGCAATTTGGGGCTTCCGTGTCTGTTTGTTACCTTTTCAAGTCTGAACCGATTTTTAGAAACCTTGGTTCGTATATTACTTCTAAGCCAACTCAGACTTTAGGCTATACATACTAATATTCTCAGAGTATAAAAGGAGGGGTTGTAGGAGGTCTGAAATAAAAATTCATGATAGCTTGTTTCCTATTTATCCTAATGATTTTCCTAGCAAAGCAGGCTACTTTAGCTAGTTACAATTGGTAACAACTAAACTTATAACTAAGGTGTAGTGTGGGATGGGGTAAGGGGAGGTTCATGAAAAGCCTAAGGCTCGTTGACAATGCCCTTAAAACTTGCGCTAGATTGCCGGAATTTTCTATTTTAAAAAGAAAATACAAATAAAATCAAATTACAAACAATGTACTTTGCATTTGACATCTTAAAATACAAACAAAATGTATTTTATATGTTTTTATTTTAAAATACTTAAGGGTCTCAGGTTAGCCATGTTCGTTAAGGCGTTTGTTTTATTTAACAGACCTAGAGTGGTGAGGTTGATTCTCACCTGAGGAATAGGAATTTATTTATTGACGAACTCATTAAAGAAAATCCTTAGTTCCACCCGGGCTAGGAAAGGGTAGTAACACTAGTAAAAAAGTTGGAGATTAAATAGCAATTGCAAGTGGGCCTTACGCCATAAGCGATATCGCATGTTGTAGTAATAGGAGATGCAGAGTTTGGAGAACGTGACATATTGAAAATAAGGACCAGGAAAGGTTGATCATAAAAATTTTCAATCATATGTAATTTGATGCCTTGGGAACGACTTTCAACAGGAGGAGGGCGGACATTTAAAGTTCCAGGTTACAGACTGGATTAAATGAATTGAGGTTGCTACTGTAATTAATTTGTTTGATATGATAGGATAAACTTGAATAAATGCTATTTTTGCAATCCAAACATAAAGATCTATTTCTGTACGTACTAAAATACCATAGGATTGCCTTACAGAAAAAAAAGATCAGAAAAATGAGTGTGAGGGGGGGGTTATAAACAGAGCATTCTTAAGAACACTTTTTTTCTGGATTAGTGAAGTTATTTGCTTTCTTTATAGATCACTTTTTAATTTTCAACTTATAATTTATATTATCTAGCTAAGGGTTGATGGCTGTTTATTCAAATTGAACGTTTCCAGATTTGTCTTTATGGGCAATGTTTATTTATGACATTATTTACATTTTAATAATGCTGTAAATAATTATTATTTTAGAAAAGCTACGCAGTAACATTTTTAAAGCCTAAACGTTTCAATTTAAAGGCTTATTATAGAAATGAGAAACTGAAATACTTGGAATGCATTCACGTACTTTCTTTTACGTGATTGTAATTTAAACATCTTATTTACTGATTTATTTCAGTTATTGTCACACACAGGAGAAACTTTAAACTTATAACTTAGTTTCAAGCATCAAATCGTTCCTTAATCATAAGGAATTTCATTTTTGTGGCAACATTGTAGTAAGGTATTTACAATTTCATGAAGGAGGTTGTAATTTTTCACAAATAGATCAGTTTAAGTTTATTTTGATGCTTTGTTTTCTTAACTGTTAAGAGTCTACTGATTTTGTTTCTCGTTCTGTTTTCGCCGCTAGGATTGTTATGTGATTTTTGAAAACCTGCATTTTGTCGACATGAAGGACTGGAGCGGAGATGAAATACATACTTTCTAAGTGACTAATACTGTGTGAATTCCCATGTAACGGCTGTGCGAAGAAGAATGACATAATTCGGTGTGAATCTTTGACCATTGTGCTGTAAAAAATGTGCGTTAATGTGGCGAATCAACTAATTAATCTGTGATGTTGCTCCTAAAGTTTTTGATTCATATTAATATGAAAAAGTTTTGATACTTGATGTTATTGCAATGCCTTTCAAGTTACGCCTTAAAAAAAGTCGCCACTATAATGTCGTGTCCAAATCATTATTTGTTAGCTGTGTGGAATTATTGGATGGTACAACAATTGAATGTACTCTTTCCTCAGAAAGTGTTGGCAGAGAATGTCTTGACAATGTTTGCCAGAGGTTGGGACTTCAGCAGGTATGTGCATTAGTGCTCTAAACATAGCTTGAGTTTATCTCTGAATTCAAATGTATCAGTATTCATGCATTACCTAATATTTCAACAGCCGGAATTTTTTGGACTTCGTTACGTGAACAGGCATGGAGCTCCACGCTGGGTGGAAATGGAAAGACCTGTTAAGAAACAATTAGATAAATATGCTAAAGAACCAAATCTGTATCTCCGTGTGATGTTTTATGTCAATGGCATTAGCCTCATTCAGGATGAAATGACAAGGTAATATTGCACTGATCTATGTTCTATTCTTTTGCTATATTTATTCAATATAAGTGAAAGATACTCACTTGATACACGGAATTGTTTCTATTGCTTAACGTTGTCCATTTCTTTTTTATTTTCCCTCCCAAGATTCTAACATCAAATTTTTGATTATACCTTTTTGTCTCCTACAGATACCAGCTGTCTTGTGTTTATTGTTTGTTCTAGTGCTAAAGTTCCATCCTGTAATGTTGCTTTACATATTAATTTGCCATGTTCTCCTTCCAAAAGTTCTTAGTTTGTCTCCAATCCTCTTATCTTTACCAGCTACAATTGTCTATTCTTTGCTTGCTGTAGGATATGGCCTGATTCACAATCATCTCTAGTTCCCAGCGTCATAAATGCCTTATGAAGTGTATAGTACTCATTAAAATTTAATCTATTTGGTTTGTAGCTAATTTTCCTGAGCTCGCTCCAGTTTCTTTGTTTCTCCATGTGAAAAAAATATGTTGTCATTGATATTTATACCTTTATTACCTGATTAATTTTAGTTTGCAATCAATTTTCATTGCATATGAAATTGTATCTACACTGGTGTAAGATTGGGATTTGATGATTGCTATTTAAGTATGTTATGAAGGCATTCTGTAAGCTGCTTGATATTTAAGTATATTATGAAGGCGGTCTGTAAGCTGCTTGCTGTTTAATTACATTATGAAGACGGGGTCTGTAAGCTGCTTATTCCCTTAATATTAAATCAGAGGGACGGCCTGACAACAATAAACAAAAATGGTCCTATACAAATTTGTTGTACTCTAATTGGATAGATAAATTTTCAATTTTTTATTTCTGTCCATGTGTAAACCCCTTCTTCCCCTTACTGGATTTTAAACAAAAAGAGGTGCATAACTAGATGGTACAACAGTCCTAAATAATATCATTCTAAGGCTAGCCGTTTATTTATGCTAGGTACTTACTGACATCGGACTGAAAGTAGTCAAACTGGGTTCAAAGACGAAAAATTCCCTGGAAATCTGAAACCGATTATTTTTGCAATTACATTACTTCCTTTTCGTTGATCAAGGAAGTAAAACAGTGCCTGAGCTTAGGTTTTCTTATTCGTATGCCTGAAATTTGGGGCTCCAAACACCTTATGCACTAGAGTTTTTTTATTTATATATTTGTAGAATGTAGGTTATTTTTAATATTAAGAAGAAATTGGATTAATGTTTTTTAAAATGTTATAATTCATTAGTTCATGTGATTCTTCATAAAGCCAGCAATTTGGAATATACATCTGAGCCAGATAACAATCTGAGACTCCCAGAAAATTCGAGATAGATGGCCACCTTAATAATTTATCCCAACTTTTGCTCCCTTACTTGTGGTATCTTGTTTATGCTTCTCCAAATCTATTATCTCTTGCTGAACAATTTGTTAAAAACTTGCTCTTATATATTATCTTGCTAGCGTTTTTATGAATAGATTCAACTCAATGAAGGGAATTAAAAAACCTATTTAGACTAAGTTGGGAACAATAAGGCACAGGATAGATTTGTGAATGAGTTATTTATTAATTCTATAATAATAGAAAAAAGAAATTGAGTTATTCGGGTAAATACCTGTAATCTAGTAATTGGAGATTTCATCATGTGTTTTTGAAGCCTTGGTACCCAAAACCTTGAACCTCACAAAAATCTACATTCTGGAACGACACGCACAGATGACATAATCTGTTTCTCACTTAATAAAAAAGTATTATTAACATCCACTTTAAGCTACTGATGTAAATCAGGATAGGTTATCTACAGATTACCTCCCTTTCCTAACCAGAATGGTATTAAGGATTTTATTTAGAGAGTTAGCCACTAAATAAATACCGATTGTTCGTGTCATTGACTTAATGACGGTTTATCAAGTGTGTCAACCTTTTAGGATTTTAGTGCCTCAAATGCCTTGGTCGGGTATACGTGTGTGAGTATGCTGGTGATCTAAATGGCATGGGCATTTAAACATGTTCTCCCTCTTTTATTTCAGTGCCCAGTTGTGTCTTGTAGTTATCTGCTGGTTATAATTTCTTCTTATTTTCACCTCAACAGAAAGTAAGACTTTATTCTTTATCTCTACCACTATTTCCATCCTTCGGATGTATACCTTGGACTCTTTTCTACCTACATTTTTCTAAAATTGTCAATATTCATTTGGCTATCTTTGAACTAGTGTTCAGTTAAACAGCAGTTATAGGGGCAAATTGTTCAAATAAAATATATAAGAATGCGGAGGATGATCTTAATTTCACTAATGTTGTGAAATCTTACAATTCAGTAAACCTGCTTCTACTAAACAAAAATATAATTATTTTTCATAACATCATAAGTTAATGAATAAACTAACTTATAAGGTAAGTTCGATTCCCACCTGGGCTCAGGAATTTATTTAGTGACAAAATTCATTAAATAAAATCCTTAGTCCTACCCTGACTAAAAAAGGATGGCAATCTGTAGATAACCCATCCCAATTAGCCTTAGTTGCAAAAAGTGGACGCTAATAAATAATTTAATTTAACTTATAAGTTTATTAATATAGTTATGTAAACAACTGGTTATAAATGAAGTGTATTTAATATGATAAATCTGCTGAAGAAGGGTTTATTACCATAGACTAATCTTATCAATTAAAACTTTAATAGTAAGATGATTATGGTATCATTAACTTGACAATGCATGTTTTAATTTAAGTCATTTTTTAATATATTTTATGTGTTATTGTAATTATTTTTCTTCAAATAGGTATCATTACTTTCTTCAGTTGAAGAAAGATGTTATTGAAGGTCGTATCAGTTGTAATTTAAAACAGGCGAGCATGCTGGCAAGTTACAGCATGCAAGGTAAATATATATATATTTATTTATTTATTATTTGTCCCCTCCTCCCTTTCTAATAATCTTAATTTTTTAGCCGAGTTTGGGAATTATGATTCTGAGAGGCACACTGCTGAATATTTAAAAGATTTTGCATTATTTCCAAAGGTATGTTAAATATTACCTTTATTTACTAATTTAATAAGTTAAAATTTATTTGAAGTTATCTTCATTTTATTCTTCAGCACTTATTACAAGAAGGGCATTTGGAAAGCTTGACGAAAGCTGTGATACTACAACATGCTGAACTTGCCGGTCTTCCTCAAGGTACAGCAGAGGAATACTATATCTTGGCTGCCCAACAGCTTGAGGGTTATGGCCAAGAAACATTTTTAGCAAAGGTATTGTGTTTGATATCAGAAAATTTTTGGATTCTATTTTTATTGATAGTCTCCAAAAATGTCTATTATTCTTTGGAAGATATAAAATTCTGAAGAAGTGTGTTTATGTGTTTAACCAGTTCTATAAATTCTTAAAAATTAATATACAAGATTCTTTTCCATTTTACATTCACAAAAGTGGAGACATTTCTTCCAAATCCCATTGCTTCCTATAGTAGTTAATTAGTGGGCTGTGCTATGAATGTCCCCTGGAAATGTATAGAGGACGAAAATAAAGGCTAAAACTCTGTAATGAATATCATTAAATGTTGGAAAAATATATCTATAATATTGAGTTTTTTTTTTCTTTCTTCATCTTCTGTTAGAAATATGATATATTATTTTATAATCCTGTTTTGTTTATTTTACTTATTTCAATAGATTTCCCTTAGAAGAACTCAGCTAGTGAGGTTATATTCATGGTACAATTTTCAAAAAAAATCCTTTAAACGCCTATCGATCTTATAATTTCCTATAATTGTTATTCTATTAATTTTTTAAGCATTTCAAATATTAAACAAGATATCTGCATTTTTAGTTTTCGGTCTTCCGTAAACCCCTACTTCCCTTTGAGTAACTGAGTTACTAAACATCTCATATCAGGCTGGTATTTCAATTCCTATTTATGTGGACTTCTTACTTCAGGAAAAATAGAGAATAGATTACTTGAGGTTTCAGCTCATTAGCAACCTGCTTACAATCTACGATACAATCTTAGCATGGCAGAATTTTTACTATTTAAGACAATATTTAATATTATTGAAACTTTCTAATTGTGGGTCTAAATCAAAACTTTAGGATTAATTTGAATTACTATTTATAATAATTGGCACCTTATTATTTTTATTTTGACCTTCTTAGTAATATATTATCTTTGCCCGGGGGGGGGGGGGTTCATACATAAACAAAATTAATTTTAATAATGAAGTTGGAAACTATCTTTTTAAAATCACTCTGAGCTATGAACATCAAATTTAGCCATTGATTTAAATGAAATAAAACAAAAAAAATATAAAAATCTAATAAAAATTATGACTTTTTTATATTATAGGATGACTGTGGGAATGAAGTTGTAATCGGTGTAGCACTGGTTGGTATTTATGTTATACATGATAATAATAACCATCACCAACCCAAAATATATAGGTAAATTATAATTTCAGTTTCTTTCATTAGATTATTTATCCTTTCCTTGAAAATGAAAGTGGTTAATCTTCACTTTTAGGTGGAAAGATATTACAAATGTTGTTAACCATAAAAGGAGTTTTGGCATGGAGTTACATGATCAAGCGGACCCTGTACAATTTCAATTACCTGACATTGAAACTGCTAAGTACATATGGAGAATGTGTGTGCACCAAGTAAGTTTAAGTTAGTTTTGTAACTTTTCTTTGAATTTTTACTTCTTTATATAAAGTAAAGAAACTATTATAATCACAAAAAATTTAAGTTTTTACTCTCCCAGAACCCATTTTGATTAGATTTAGTGTTATATCTGTATATATGAATATACACATCATACATAACTCAAATCAGCTAGTCTTAGAATGTTTAAATTTCTTTTCAGGATTGTTGTAATGTTAAATTATGCACCAGCCCCTTTGATTGAAATCGATAAGTGGTGAGAGGTTCAGAGGGGGCTGAAAATTTAAAAAATCAAATTTTTCTGTACTTTTTAGAGATTCAAAAAAATGTTATAAGAACTTTTTTGCTTATAATGAAAGATCTATAAATGATGTTCGATGAAATCTTTCAATCTAATGCACAGACATTGAAACTGGGAGACCATCAAGATTTGCCTTGAATGCCAATGCTGGCTTTTGTTGCATTGATTGATGAAATCTGCTATCATGCCTTGGTGTTTTTGGCTTATTTTTTAGCAAAGAATAATGTAATTTTATGAAATGGAAAAAAAAATGAATAGTTTATTACTTGTTACATATTCTTTGTGCTGCCGATTAATTGGTTTGATTGAATTTAAAATAAGTATTTAAATTTGTTATTGTTTATTTTTCAGCATACATTTTTTGTACAAAATGAGACGGCGGCTTCAGATTCTGGAAGTACTACTCAAGTGGTGCGGAACCTGTTTTCTCAATTGGGAAATGACGTAAGGAATATTTAGTTTGTCTTTGAACATAATTAGGTTATTTTTTAACCCATTCAAATGTGTAATTTCTGAAATTTCCCAGAATAAGATTTCTTTTATTTTTTATATTCTGTGATCCTTTTTAATTTTGTTTGAATAGACTTTATTTATTAGAAAGTCATGATTTTTTATCATAGGAACGGCTAGAGGACGTTCTAGAATGTCATCTGCAAATTGGGAAATTCCAATCATGGAAACCTTTGTAGCATCTGTTATAAATTCGCTAATAGTTATTTCTTAATTAAAAGGAAATGTTTTATTTTAGGTACAGACATGGTGTTTTGGTTATGTACAAACATAGTTAAAAAATTAGACTTATAACTGTACTAAAAAAAACAAAATAAAAAAAAAAAAAAACATTATTTACCATAGAAACTACTTATAATTTTGTCCACCTAGTAATAGCCCATACTATTGCCTGTACTACAGTAAATCCTCTCTCGAATGGACACTCCTCTCAGTGGGCAATCTTCTAATGTCCCGGGCTTATTATGTTCAAATCTCCATCAATCATACATGGATGATGAAAATAAGGTCCCTCGAAATTTTTGTTTAATCCTAGCAAAACTCTAATATATATGTGTTTCAGTTAAAATTAAAGATCGAGTTCATGAACTGCTGAAATAGGATTTAGCAGTGGGGGGCTTTGAAGAGAGGATCGAAAATAATAAATATCTGGTATTATGAGTCAGATCAAAGAATTTTTTATAATCAGTCTTCTTGGAAATTTAATTTTCTATAAAATGTTGTTCTATACACTTTTTTCTCTGCATCAAATATCAATGGAGATATTTGTATTTTTCAATTTTCAGCCTTCCCATTTTAGTCATCACATGTTAACAATAAGCTTCTATATCATGAATATCTTATTCCAAACTTAAATAACAAATCTTGTTTTCAACGGATCTTTATCATGTGATATGGATGCAAGTAGATGACATAATCAATTGCGATTTTACATTCTTGATTTGAAAATGTGTATTTGATCTATATCATACTTGATATTTAAACCTTTCATTCAACACTTTTGTTAATGACTCACAACACTTTTGTAAAGATTATATTTGTTAATGGCTAAAATCAGACCCAGAAGGGGGGTTTAGAGGGGAGAATTCAAAAATTCAAAATATCTCTCTCATTATGAGTCAAATTGAAAAATTTTATAGAATAAAGTTGTTAAACTACTGAAGCTCTACAATTGTTTCTCTTTACGTTTTCTCACTACTCAAATATTAAGCGAGGTATTCGTAATAAAACTTGTTTTCGACGTTTAGTAAACCCCCACTTCTACTCATTGGTGTTTACTTAGGAATAGAGAATATATATGAGATGAGATCACTCGTGTGTCATTCAGCGTGTGGGAAATATGATAGTTTTGAAATTTAGGAAGGCCAATAGTGGTGTGAAAGAAGATTGAAACAAAACTCTTGCAAGAGGATTTAAAACTTCATTATTATGGAGTTAAAAATAAACTTAAGTCAATGAAAATTATCTAAATTTTCTTTCTTTTTCTTGCAGTGGTGTGCACTACTTATCATTGCAGTATTATTTTATCAAACATTATAAAATATTTTCTAGGATGGCCAAGTAACAAGCAGCCATGAAGAATTAGACAGGGTGGATAATGTTCATGTTGAAAGGCTGAGAGCTCAATCTACATCTTGCCTAGATCTAGCCCACTCCAATCGCATTGAGCTTGAGAGACTGAGGTATGATTAATTTTGTTATTTGTAAAGTATCAACAAAATTGACCTAATCTCCAAAATCTGTTTAAAAAATGAATTCTATTAATAAGTTCAGTTTCTATTTATTAAAGAGTTACATTTTATACATACTGTCATGGGAGTGGTTAAGAGAGCCTTGTTTTATTGGAATATTCCATTACTATATACATTCATGCTATGTTAATCCTTTTTCCTCATTCCCCTTGTGCATCTTCCCAGTATCTACTTATATTTTGCCAGTAAATGCATTACTATTGGGTCATCTACCTCTTTGAAAATATTGGGACCCCCCTATAGCCATCCATTAAACTAACCCTATCCTTGTTATTGTAGTTGCCTATCAGATCTCGGGCAGTATGCAATTAAACTCATTTCCCTATAATGGCTTGCCAATACTACTAGGCATAGTAAACATTCATTTTAGCAGATTTCCCTTAAGGGAAATCAGCTATTGAGGTCGTACTCATGTCGCGAGTTTCGAAAAATTTCTTCAAATGTCCATCGATCCTACCCAGGAGATGACGAAAATGAGGTCCGTTCAAAATTATATATCTATCTATATATATATATATATATATATATATATATATATATATACTAGCTAAGGTACCCGGCTTCGCTCGGGAAATCATTTGAGGCTGAATGATGATAGTATTTTTTTTTTTTTGAGCAAGGCTTCAATGTTTACTACACTTCCCGTCTGAGCGCATTGTTTTCCCGTGAGGGCCAGGCAGGCGACTTACAGAAAAAAAAAATTGTATTTCATGAATAAATGAAAATAAGCCCCTAATCATTGTTTCCCCTGAGGGTCAGGCGGGCGACGTATAGATGAGAAATTTTAATTTTGAAGAATAAATAAAATTGTGTTCCTGATCTACCCCTCTCCACTTGTTAACTCACCTTTTTGAATACTTCAAACCATAATCGTGGATAGCATTTATTACAATTAAATATCCTCTATAATGAAACTTATTTCCTGTCAAAAACCAATCCGAGCTCATATAGTTTAAGCATAGTTTTGTAATTAGATTATATTCGTAATAGTAGAGCTCAGTGGAAATCATTTCACAGGAAATAAGTTAACTCAATTAACTGTTTAGGCTCCGGCCTCCTTCCGCTCTAGCATCTCCATAGTTTTCCTTAAAATATTGATTCAAAGTATTATTTTAATAATTTATCTACCTGATGGAATTAAATAATAGTATTACCCGAAAAATAATTTGATTCATATTCAAAAATATAGGTGAGGGGAATAGAACATAGCCCTCCCTGCAAAATAATTAATACTTTAAATCATATCAATTTTAAATGGATATTGTCTTTTTTCATAATAACATTACTATTAACGTCTAATTGTTATGATGGTATATATTTATTTCAATAACATCAAGATATCGGAAATAAGATAATATATGTATTAGCAGAACGAAAGAGTTTGATCCCCATAACTTCCGCTATCCCTCTTTGTACAATTCAGCATGACTTAGTTTAAATAATACATTATTCAAATTAAATAACGGAAATGCTCTTATAGTTTACATTTCTATTGGAAATAAATAGCAATGTTATTTTATAGGAGAAATAAATAAATGAGAAGGGGACGACGGAGATATATAACCTCACTAATCCGAATCATATATAGAGTTATCATATGTGACTAAAACATAAAATCATTTTTCATAATATTCATTCATTAAAAACACTTAAATAAGCACTAATAAAATTAATGACTCCCACTATAGTTTTAGCGTATATCACGTGTTTACTTCATTTTACGAACATAGTGAATGCAACAAAAATTACTCTAAATGACAAAATAAACTACTTTTGTTATATGCATATTTGCAGAAAAACGAATAGAAAACGAAATACCACTATTTTTAAATTCAGGCCTCCCTTACAACCCCCGCTCCTGTCCGCCTCTATAAATGTTGGTATGGCTTATTATAATGAAGGTGTTAGTCCTAATACACATACCGAGTTTTATTTAGTTCGGTTGAGTCTTTTGTGCCAAATAAAATTGCTCACTTCCGCTATAGGTTTTAGCGTATATCCCGTTTATAATACGTTACACGATAAAAGTGTATATAACAAAAGTTACTCTAAATAAAAAAATAAACAACTTTTGTTATGTGCATACTTGCCGAGAAACTAATATGAAACGAAATATCGCTATTTTTAATTGCTGGCTTCTCTTATAACCCCCACTCCTGCCCGTCCCTAGAAATGTTCGTATGGCTTATTATAAGGAAGGCGTTACTACTAATTCACATACCGAGTTTGGTTTAGTTCGGTTGAGTCTTTTGTGCCAAATAAAATTGTGGACTCCCGCTATAGTTTTTAGCGTATAACGCATTTACACTTCCGTATACGGAAAAAGTGCATATAACAAAAGTTACTCTAAATTACAAAATAAACAACTTTTGTCATGTGTATATTTGCTGAAAAAGCAATAGGAAACGAAATATCGCTATTTTTAATTTCAGGCCTCCCTTATAACCCCCACTCCTGTTTGTCTTAGAGAATATTAATATAGCCTAAAGTCTAAGTTGGGCTAGTAGTAATATACATACTAAGTTTCATAAAATTCGGTTCAGCCGTTTATGCGTGAAAAGGTAACAAACAAACAAACAAATAAACAAACAAACAAACAAACAAACAAACAAACAGACACCAAAGAAACAAAAAGCAGTTATGGTGTCTATGACATGTGAAACGAAAAGTTATCGTGAAATTTCGCAAAAAAAATCAATGTACAGACAGAGGTTACAATTTTATATATATATAGATATATATATATATTTGTCTGTTAACGCTCTAGCGGTCGCAATTTTTGTTTGATCGTTACCAAACTCGGAATTTAATCGTTTTATGTAAAAAGGAAGATCAAGTTCGTTAATGGCTGAGATCGGACCAGTGGGAGGGAAGGTTTAGAGGGGGGATTTTTGAAAATTCAAAATATCTCTGTTATTATGCATTGGATCAAAAAATTGTATAGAATGGATCTTATTACAAATTAAATTTACTATAAATATTGTTCTATACATTTATTCTGTATCTTGAATATTAACCGAGATATTTGCATTTGTATTCTGTGTGTTGTCGCCAGGATTCGGCTATGTTCGGACTTTCCGCCGAGAGCTCTGGCGGCCGTTTCCTTAACTATTCATCCCTCGTGAATAGGTTTAGAGGTTTCTTACTAGTACAGTTGTTATTAGACAGATTTATCTACTGTAAAACTGTAAAACGTCACGTGGGAAATCTGCTTAGTTTACGCAGACCTTGTGTGACGGACTTTTATTCTCATTTCCCTTCCAAAACCAACGTAGTTAAAAATTTTCAAGTAAGTAACTTAGCATAAGATGCCCCCAATGTCATACTTAAGCTTTCTACTAAATTACCTAGTTCTTTAGCTATCTATTTTATTCTTTTATTTGCCCCCTTTTAGCAGATTTCCCTTAAGGGAAATCAGCTATTGAGGTTGTACTCATGACGGAATTTTCGAAATTTTTCTTCAAATGTCCATCGATCCTACCTTGTAGATGACGAAAATGAGGTCCGTTCAAAACTGTATGTATATATATATATATATATATATATATATATATATTTATATATTTGTCTGTTACTGCTCTAGTGGTCGGAATTTAATCGTTTTATGTAAAAAGGAAGATCAAGTTCGTTAATGGCTGAAATCGGACCAATGGGAGGGGGGGGATTTTTGAAAATTCAAAATATCTCTGTTATTCTGCATTGGATCAAAAAATTGTATAGAATGGATCTTATTACAAATCAAATTTACTATAAATATTGTTCTATACATTTATTCTGTATCTTGAATATTAACCAATTTGTATTCTGCGTGTGGTCGGCAGGAGTCGGCTATGTTCGGACTTTCCGCCGAGAGCTCTGGTGGCTGTTTCCGTAACTATTCGTCCCTCGTGAATAGGTTTAGAGGTTTCTTATTGCTACAGTTGTTATTAGGCAGATTTCTCTATTTTAAAACTTCAGGTGGGAAATCTGCTTAGTTTACGCAGCCCCTGCGTGACAGACTTTTTTGTTTTTAATTTCCTTGCAGTCTACTATACCACTTATTGTACACTTCATTTTGTCAGCATTAACTTCAAGTTGTATTTAACCTATCTAGGGGTGAGCTAAGGATTTTAAATATTGTGTTCATTGCAAATTTTCAGTCTAGTAATTGGTTAGTACTCAGTAGTGCTCGAAATATGATCTGCTGTAATCTGTATTTGTGACAGAAGTACTGAATAAAATCTATTATATTTTACAAAACAAAATTGAGTGAGAAGAAAAGTCAATACAATTTCTTCTACCGTAAATAAATAAGTCCTAAAGTCAGGGAATCTAGCTTATCTGCCAGTTATAATTTTATTCTTATTCTCCTGTTAATTTGAAATATATAATTTAAGTTACTTTTAATTTGGTCTCCCATAGGATATATTTCAAGTCCAATTGTTTTTCTTATTTTTGTTCATTGTGTATTTGAATGGTTTATAATCTTAATGAAAAAGTTGCATTTTCAGTGACTTAAAGTTAATTTTATTTATTTTTTTACTTTTAAGATCAATGCTTCCATCTTATCGTCCAGCTCCCGATTATGAAACTGCCATGCAACAAAAGTATAGAGGAGGGCATGCTGTTCTTTACAGTAGTCAACCAGAAATTCACCAGGCAAATCTCCACGAGGTACATATCTCACCATTTACCTCTCTGAACCTTTTTCTCATTTCTCCTTCTACTCTTTACTAATAAATTACCATTTTTATAGGGTATCAGGTCCTATGCGAATGCTTACAAACATTTTCCTGATGTTGCACGAGTAGAAAGGGTGTATGTTGAAACTCATGAAGAAAACCATAGGCCTCATAATTTACCTGCTCTTCATACATACAGGTATTTATAATTTTATTAATTCAATTCGTTTATTCTTTCAGTTAATATTTACCTATGGTGAATCCCATCCATAAAAATAAAGTTAGTGTTCCTTCAATAACTGTTTTTTTTACATTGCCACTCACACATCTCTTTGTCATGTTTGGATGGATTTTCCTTTAAATGGAAAATATTTCAGCATTAGCTGATCTAAGTCTCTTTGTTCATATAAGTATTTCAAGAGGTTGCTGCTTTTAGTGGGCATTGTGAGTTTATTGTGGGTTTTGTTTTTTTCACCTTTAACTTATATAATTACCTCATAATCTGAAAGTTAAATTATTATGAACTAGAGCTTAGCGACAAGTAAATACTTGTGCTGATTACATTTCTTGGAATTTTGGGCTGCTTTTTTTCTCTGCTTAAGAACTGTGAGTCAGATTCCATTGCAGCAATTTTTAAAACTACTCTAACCACCTGTTTGTTCGATAGGGGATAGACTAGATGGACAGTTTTAAACCAATGATTGATTACATTTTTGTTTTAATTACAATAAAATTGTTTGAATTTTTAATTGAAAAAAATAGAGATGGAACAATTTAGTATTTTGAATAGTAATTCATAATTTCTAATATTTTGGTTCTAATATTATCTATCAGTAAATAAATTATTAAGCTCTTTATAAATTTATTTTCTACCAAAAAGAAATTTTAGTTGCCTTCCAACCGGCTAGACATATATTTTTTTTTTTTTTTCAAAATCAATTTAATATATAAAGTATATATATATATATATATATATATATATATACACTGAATATTTATTATTTTAAACATCTGTGATTAATATATTTCGAGACTGAATGTGAATACCTTTAATAGCTAAGTTTAATGCCATTTTTGTCTCATAACCCCTATGATTTATACTGTGGCTAAATTTCAAATAGAATAAAGTATAATGATTGTCAAAAATCCTAAATGTTTAAATT
Organism: Riptortus pedestris; assembly: GCA_019009955.1. Taxonomy (NCBI): domain Eukaryota; kingdom Metazoa; phylum Arthropoda; class Insecta; order Hemiptera; family Alydidae; genus Riptortus; species Riptortus pedestris. Next base: position 29,102,177 of record CM032229.1, on the reverse strand, counting down.
GCATTTTGCTTTTGTAGCACCCCTGACTTAGATGGTGGCGAGCGTGGTGTGGTTGTCCAGTTGTACAAACCTCCTCCCCCGTATCGGCCTAACAGCAATTCTACTCCTGACCTCGCCTCTCAACCCCTTCATGCAACCCATACATTCATAAGTACTCAGGTAATTATTATCATTAATTCTAAAGGCAATTTCCCCAAAAATGTTTGATTTGTGTGCTTCACAAGCATTTTAAATGGTTAATATTGAAGAAGTGCTTGGGTACCGCTTATTTTCTTTCATGGATCCATTGTGCTGTTATGATTGTTTTGGAAACTAATTTTGGGTCTTCTCCACTTTTTTGTCAACAAATTATTTCACCATTGATAGATTGCTACCATTAATTGTGAATGTATAGGTGTGACAATGAAGTTTACAGCTACTCTTAGCTAAAATGTTATAATACACTATAACATTTGTGATAACAATAACATCTGGCGACTTAGATCATTATAACACAACACAAATTAATCGTGTTGGCTATCTCAAGTTAATGTAGATTGAACTCAACCAAAAAACATAAACACAACTGATTCTAGAGATTATTTTGCATTAATATTGGTCAAATGAACATGTTGACACAAATAAACAAATTTATATCATTTTCTCCACAAAACCTCTTACAAACATGGTTTTTACCCTTAGACTACTTCATGCTGGGCTAGTGGCTCAATTTTGTTTGGAATTGATTCGTGAAATGATATACAAAGTGCACATAACAAAAAAAAAATAATAATAACGGTAATGTTTGTTGGTCTTCATTTTCTGAAAAAAAAAAAAACTTTTAAGAGATTCCTTTCTTTAAAAAAAAAACAAAAACAATCTCTTAAAAGTTCTCAGCTCACTCATAAGCTGTGCTATTCATTTCTAATGTTGTAAGCATGTTTTTAAGAGGATGAACCAAAAAAGAAAATAATTATCACTAAACTTTGTGATAACAATATATAATTGAGTTCTGCTAACAATCCGAAACTATTTTGCTACTAGACTAATATTTTAAATCATAATGGAGAAGGCCCAGAATTTCTTTGAAGTTTTATATTTTTGAGTGCTTAAACAATGTACAAAATGCATGAACCTGTTGCCTTGGTTTTGCATTTGCATAAAAATGCCTGTTATTAGTCACAGAAAAATGTGGCCTCTACTTTCAGATGCAGTATCGGAATAATTAATCATTTAAATTATCTTTAAAGAAAGTATCTCAAATATGAAAACTCTCTTGGGAAGGTCCGGAGTGTCTCAGTGTCATGAAACCAATGGCTGTCCCAATTACCATAAAAGTCCGTCACACAGGGGCTGCGTAAACTAAGCAGATTTCCCGCGTGAAGTATTACAAAAGAGAAATCTACCTACTAATAATGGCAGTAGTGAGGAATCTCTAAAACTATTCACGAGAGATGAATAGTTACGGAAACGGCCGCACTAGCTCTCAGCGGAATGTCCCGAACTTACCCGACTCCTGCCAACCACTCACTCAATACAAACGCAAATATCTCAGTTAATATTCAAGATACAGAATAAAAGCATAGAACAATATTTATAGTAAATTTAATTTGTAATAAGATCCATTCTATACAATGTTTTGATCCAACGCATAATAACGGAGATATTTTGAATTTTCAAAAATCCCCCCCTCCCACTGGTCCGATTTCAGCCATTAACGAACTTGATCTTTCTTTTTACATAAAACGATTAAATTCCGAGTTTGGTAACAATCAAACAAAAATTGCGACCGCTGGAGCGGTAACAGACAAATATATATATATATATATATATATATATATATATATATATATATATATATATATATAATTTTGAACAGACCTCATTTTCGTCATCTCATGGGTAGGATTGATGGACATTTAAGGAAATTTGTCAAAACTCGCGTCATGAGTACGACCTCAATAGCTGATTTCTCTTAAGGGAAATCTGCTAAAAAGATATACCTAAAGAGTGGTTCTCTTAAATAGCTGTATGCTTGATAAAGCTCATATCTCTTTATTAGAATAATCTAAGAAATTTTCTTACCGAGAATCAGACTTTTGCTGTGTTTCTCTTATCAAATTTAACATATCATGAGATTAATCTAACAAGACATTGAAAAAGAGAAATTTTCTCTTAGGTTATAGGCTGAGAAAGCTGTGCCTTAACGTCAAAAATGATCACATCAATGGGAATTTCATTAAATTACCATAACTCTATTTATTAGATTCCATCTATTTTTATATGCTGGCTTAACTTTACTGGTAAGAAAAAAGTTCCTCACCAGTCCAAATAAGAGTATCTAATCCCATCTAATGAAAAATAACTAAATTATATGTTTAACAATGTAAACGAAATAAAATTTCCGTTTATATTGTAAATGGCTTTGCTTTTGTTACTGTTGTGTTTTTTGTTTGTCTGTTAAATGTTTACTATAAACATTACTTTCTAATTTTGTACATTTAGTAATAGAAATATTTTATTTTTAAGTAATCTATTCATTTTGGGCCATATGAAGCAACTTTATTTTAAGAACTGAAATCAGTTTGTTTATTAAAACATCTAATGAAATGTAATTTTAACATTTTGACCCAACTATATAGAGATGAAATTTAATTAAGGAAGCTACATATGTATAAAGCATTTCTCAATAACATTTCATTGTTGCCTTGAAATTTGATTGTTAGATGGAAATTACATTTTGTCCTTATCTAATTCCCAACTCAGAACATGTTCCAGATGTCCTTTCATTTTATTTATATCAGTCTGCATAAAGTAGTGCAGTCATTAACATTTGAATAAATACGAGTTTAAAAAGGTATTTCATCTTCTCTTAGAGCATTTAAACTACATTTTAAATAATTTTTTAGATAAAATTCAAATTTACTTAAGTTAAGTTTTTATTTAAGTTGTATATAAAATTTGTATTTTCTTTCTTTTTTTATTTATTGCATCTCTTTCCTTTATAGCTATAAAGTTCTCTAAAGTTTTATTTTATACCATTTTACTACAATGAAGATATCAGTATATCAGTACATTTAGAAGATCAAAGAATAAAAAGACCTTTAGAGAATAAAAAATATTGTGCTTAGAAATATTTTTCAACATCCAAAAAACTAAAAGGTTTCTACTTTAAGAAATTTGGATTAATTTCAAGATCATTTGATAATTAATTTGATGGATTTATTTTTTTGTTTTTATAAACAAAATTCATGATTTTATCAAACCACATGGCTTAGCAATGCATCTAAAGTTTGGACTAGTAAATTTATATATATGTATGTGCTTTATTGAAAGCTTCAAGGGATATTGTATTTTATCATATGTATTATGATAATGAAGTTGAAATTTGTACAATGTGGTATAAAAGGGACTTAATACATTTTTATTGCTAATAAATAATCAAACATCACAATTGTCATTACTAGTTTATTAATTTTTTATATAAGGTTATTTAAAATACAATAATTGTATGTAGATAGGAAAGTATGATAAATCGTTTGGTTTCCATCTTACTACATTTAGGTTAGCGGCTCAAGCCCTGATTTGGTATGCTTACGTAGTGGGGGCCACTTTGGCGGACCTCAGTACCTCCTGCCAAACCCCCATGCACACAGGACGTACACCAATCTCGCTGCACTCGTAGACAACCAAGTATGCAAAAAATAAAATTGGTATTGGTGAAAAGGCTCTTCGTATGGGTTACTTTTAACTGCTGATGAAATAATGAGGAAATTCAACTATTTTAAATATAAGTTGCAAAACTAAAACTTCTTATATATAATTACTTGGAGGCAAATGGTTAAATGTTTTAAAAACACCTTACACTTTCTCTCCACTTTATTAAGAAAATATTCTTAATAAAGGGGAATGAAAGTTTAAATTGGCCTTTTCCTCTTAATGGTATATATTGAAGTATCTTGGGTCACTATCCTAAAATATCTTTTTTGCTTTATTCTTTTGACCTAAATACCATCATTAGTGGTATTTAAATTAACTCTTTTATTGATCCCTTAAAGTTTTATCATAATTTTATGTTGTTGGAATGTTCCATTATTGTGGTATATTTCTAATACTGTCAATTTCAGACTAGCTCAGGTTATTGCAGGTTTACATACTTTTAAATAATGTATTCATGTTCCTCATTATTTTGTATTGACTAATATACTGCCATCATTAATTCAATTGCTCAAATTATGAGTGTCTCATGGATAGTTCTTATTGTTGTTATTTATTAATGACTACTTTGTGCCACTAAGGGTAATTAGAAAGATTTATCTACAGGTTACCACCTTTTTCTAGCCAGGGTGGGACTTAAGATTCTTTTTAATGAGTTCATCACTAAATAAATTTCTATTCCCCAGGCGAGAATCAAACTTGCTACTATATGTTTACCATTTGAGATTCAAGAATTAAGGCCAACACTTTAATTCGGACAGCTAACCCGAACCCCTGAAGAGTTCTTAAAAATTCCCAAATCTTATAATCACTAGAGCTCATTATTATATGGTTGATGGTGGATTTAATATACAACTTGTGGGATCTGTAATACTTTAATTATTAAAATTAATTGAATCAGTATTTATAATGTTTCCAAGTCTGGTTAGATAAAAATTTGGTTCACCCTTACACAATGTAAAGGCACTATTTCATAAAGGGCTGAGGTAATAATCTACAGTTTCATATTTATAAATTAGGATATTAAGATGGCAGTAGTTCAAACAATGTTAATAAAAAGTGAAGGTTGCTTTAGAAAAGGTGGAGGTTGGATTTTTGGTGAATGGTGGAAGCATGAATTATTTTTACATTTTAGTTGTGATCACACATAAATTCATATCTAGGCTTAAGAATATGTTAGTTAATTTGATTATTTTCTTATTACACTTTTTGGTATTTCATTAATGTTATTGTTTCAGGAATGTTTGATTTATTTAATTTGATTAACAATAAATTATGTTCTGGTTTATTTAGAGTTCATCATTCACATTCATATTTACTTTATTCTTCAACTTTAAGAATTTGCTGGTCATCTACAGATTGCCACTATTTCTAGCTAGTGTGAGATGAAGGATTTTATTTAGTGAGATGCTCACTAAATTAATTTCTATTAACCATACAAAAATCAAACCCACAACTCTGGTTAACCAAGTGTATTAAGATAAATGATGTAACTCACATAGCTATACATAGCTGATTCACTATTTAATATAAATATTATATTTTTATTTTATTAATATAATATTAGTGTTGGAGGTAAATAACACCAACTTGCTTAACACTTCTTTTTTCTCTGTTGTGTATCAAATAATAATTAAACAAAATTTCTATAGCTATCTTTTTCCAAAAGGAATATTCCTCTATTATTTGCTTGCTATTACGAATAGTTCAATAATTTTTTCATTTTTTTTAAGCATTTGGACGATGTTGGAAGTAACAACATCTTGTATTACATGGGGCGAGGTAATCCTGTTTTACATCAGCCTTCTGGACAACACCAACCTGCAATAAGGCATTTCTCTCATAGACAAGGTAGTATATACTTTAGTTATCAACTGACATTTTTTAAAATATTAAGGCAAATGTATTATTTTTATTAATTAAACATAATGCCAGGAATTGATAAGAAGTTCCAGAAAAAAACAATGGAAAATAGAAATTATCCTTTTTTTTTTTTTTTAATTACTTTGCCTCATTTCAGTATTCTTTAATTGAGGGAGTATATAAGGCAAATAATTTGACCTTTCGATTTGTAATAAATGAACTCTGGGTTTCTTATGGTGGGTGAATAGTTAGCAGTGTTCTTCTTTATTCAAAGGAAATTGTTGGGAATTAGCTAGTTGTGAAAGTTTCTGGTACATAGTTTAGTTTATTGAGTAAATTCGGAATATGCTTGGTAGTCTTCATCTACTCAAAATGAGATGCCAATTCCATTCTGAAGTGTGTGTATGCTTTCCACACAGCATTCAGTGCTCTCTATTTATCTGAGCTTCCAAGCATGGCTTCAATACATCAATGATCTGCTTTCAACCGTCTCTAATTTTATGATCTGGCTTTTTTTAGAACCTATCTATGAGAATATTCCACTAACTTGGGTTCCTGAAGGAAATGAGCCTCGAAGCAGAGCTGCCAGCATACAGTCTGCTCCTGAAATGAGATTAACTCAAGAACAGTTTCAGCAGCAAGTTGCCCAGAAGCAAAACCATCAAACTCAGCTTAACCACCAGAGCGCTGTGCAACACCACGGCCACCAGACTGCAATCCAACAGCAAAACCACCAGACGGCATTGCAGCAACAAAACCATCAGAGTGGAATGCAGCAGCAGAACCACCAGAGCGCTTTGCCGCAGCATAATCATCAACCTGCTGGCCAGCAACATAACCATCAGAGCGGTGGCCAGCAGCACAATCATCAAACTCCAGCAACACTCCCCAACCACCAGCCGACTGTTCAGCATCATAACCACCAAAGCCCTGTACAACACCATAACCACCAGCAGGCTCAACAAGTCCATCCGAACCAACATGGGAGTGGTGGCCATCAACAACCTCAGCAGCAAACCCAGCCTAATACGTCGCCAAATCATGATCGCAGCCAAGGACATGCTTTTAATGTGTCAATTGGTAAGTGAAAAAAATTCTTAACAGAGTAAATAACTTTAATGGCTTAATTAAATAATCATAATATTAAATAATGTCTCATACAATTTTATCAAATTGTTGCCTTCCCATTTATTAGTGTTCTTAGCATACCTAGTTACAAAAGAATTGGAGACATTTTTAGATCCAACATGATTTAATCAACTTTCAATTCAGTAAGTGAAGGGTTTTCTCTTAAATATGTAATTAATATCATAATGAGGTGAAAACCCCAAATTATTTGAATGCCACATTATCTTGTCCTATTCTTCCAGTATCAACAGGACTAACTTTGATCATTCCTGTCAACAGTTTTACATGTTTGGATTTTTTGTTGCAATTATAAGGTTGAGGTATTTTTTGTTTATTATTAACTCACATAGCTGATTCACTAATATAAACATTATATTTTTATTGTATTGGTATAATATTAGTGTTGGAGGTAAATAACACCAACTTGCTTAACAAACTTCCACTAACTATGGCAGCCTCAAGTTTGTATAAATATTTAGGCTCAATTGCATTAATAAATGTTTGACTAATTTTATATTTTTTCTATTATGAAATTATTTCCATTCTTTCCTTTGTAATGCTGTTAAGGGCATATAACAATGAAAATTAAAATATTTAGCTCAACAGCCCATGAAGGGCCAGGGCCTGTCACATGGCTTTTATGCTAAATAAAAGTGCATAAATCCCAAATCCATCATTTTTTCCCTTTAATATCAGTTTGCTTTGATTATCTGGGAAAACAATTTTCATAGTGATTCATAATTAGTGAGGTCAGTATTACATAAGATCAGCAATAGGTATTTATTTAAGTGGTAGATTACCTTTTCAAATATATTAAAACTATTAGCTTGTTGACTGAAGATTGTCCTTATCTCATAATGATGAGTGGCAGATGGCTGATTCACTTGCTCATTTTTTTCAAATGTTATTTTTTTATCTTATCTTGGAAGCCTCACTGCATTTTGTTTGTCATTACCTCATTTGAAAATGGTACTGAAAATTATCAAGTTCCCTTGCATTTCAGATTCATCTACTCGTAGCAGTGATGGCTCAACTAGTGGTACTTTGGGAAAGACTGGAAAAGGGAAGGGGAGGAAATGGTCTAATCTACTTGGCTCTGGTGGAAAGCACAAGCAAGCAACTTTGCCTAAACAGGGTGAACCTATCCGAGTTCCACTCCCAGCTACCATTTCTAAAGAAGCATTGGTAAAATCTTTATTTTTTCTACAATAACATAAAATGATTAATTACATAGTCTATATCAGAATATCATAAATCTATAAGTAGTTCATAGCAGCGTTTTAAGAAGGTTTTGTCTTTTTAATGTTTAATAAGCTTATGTGTATTATAAAAATACTTTGGAGAATAAGTTTGAGGTTGTTAACATATTATTAGTATGAATTGTGGAATTCAATAGTAGTCCTTTTGATCAAAACTGCTTTATAACATACTTCAAATATTAAGTCTAAAGCCCACTCTTATTTTAGGTTTTGTTGACCTAACATTTCAAAATACTACTTGCGTTCTTTTTTTTTTATTTTTTTTTTACTGTTGTTTACAATTCAAAACAGAAGTCTTATCAAAACTAATATATGTCTTATTTAATATAAATTTACAACCAATTCATCATTAAGGAATAATTATAAAAAAATGTGGGAGGCAGTGACGACCACTCGAAAAGTGGTGGATGGTGGCTCAACTTCTCAGCAAAATAAAGAAACAAAATTTGGTTTGGGACAATATACTTTTGGTACATTAGCTGTTTGATTAATATATATATATATATATATTTATATATATATATATATATATATATATAATATAATATTAAAGTGCCACGATTCCCCACCAGATTATTGCCCCCTCTTCCATTTCAAGAGTAAGACAAATTTTGCAAAGTGTTCTATGTTATCCATCAAGAATTACAATGTATAAAATGTATGAAGATGCTGCAACAGATAGTTATGGTCAGTGATGAGACTTTTGAAGAATATTTGTCAAAGACGGTGTACCTCAAAACTGTAGAAGTATTTTAGAAGTCATTTTTTAAAATTTTGAAATTAATAAATTGGGAGATAATAAATAACACTCATCTATCTATAATTGAGTTGAGTAATCTTTATGTACTAGCATAGCTGTTAGAATGATCTTTTGATGTCAAATATGTAGCTTCGAATAGTGTCTCTTATTTTTAGATTGTGTTGTCATGTATAAAAGATGCAGATGTGAAACATGTAGAGCATAGAATAATAAACTCAATAGCCAAAAGTTTAGCTTTATTTATTAATCTTCCTTTTATTTCAATACTTACTTTAACATTTCTTCTTAAATTTAGAAGTACTATACTTAGTTAAATTAGTTACTCTTCGATAAAACAGTTTTATGTGAATAATTATTAGTTAAAGACATATATACTTTTTTTTCAGTGCCAACTGTTAGAAAAGAAGCTTCTAGATTATCCCAGAAGTGCCTTATTTTTTGAATTTGAAAAGATTCCAAAACAGAAAAACAATTGTGATCTGACTACAGCTTCTCTTTGTGAAAATACTCCTCGAAACAGGTAAATAAGTCTATTTTAGGCATTTATTTGATAACATTTCATATACTTGCATTGATTTATTTCATGTTATTGTATTGATTATACTTAGGATTTTACTGTCTTATATTTAGGGTACTGTGGTTTTTAAAATCTTTGGGAAGAATCATTTTCTTCTAATGTCAAACCAAATAGACTTCTATAAGAACTGTGATAAGAGTTTGTGAATCTTATAAAGTTTCTATCATAAGTGTGATATCATTTTCATACCTGTTATTGGAAACTGTTGTCACTGGCTGATGATTGAGTACATCTGTAATCAGTGATGACGGTCTCCACCAACAGGTATGACAACATTATCATATATGCTGGTGGTATTAACCCTTTGTTTAATATGCAGTGATATGTTTGTGTATAATAAATAACAAACCTTTAAAAAGTTTGTTATTTATTGCACCCTCCTTGTTCTATTGTACTATATCTCTATGATGGATTAGTTAGTTTTTCATAAAACTTTTGTATCTCCTTAGTGCGTATAATTAATCTATGTTGCCAATAAAAAGTCACAAAAAAATTCCGTTACGCAGAGGCTGTGTAAACTAAGCAGATTTCCCACGTGAAGTTTTACAATAGAGAAATCTGCCTACTAATAACAGTAGTAGTAACGAGTCTCTAAACCAATTCACGAGGGACGAACAGTTAGAGAAACGGCCGAACTAGCTTTCGGCGGAAAGTCCCGAACATAGCCGACTTTTGCCGACCACACACAGAATACAAATGCAAATATCTCGGTTAATATTCAAGATAGCGAATAAATGTATAGAACAATATTTATAGTAAATTTAATTTGCAATAAGATTGATTCTATACAATTTTTCGATCCGACGCATAATAACGGAGATATTTCGAATTTTCAAAAACCTCCTCTAAACCCCCCTCCTCCTACTGGTCCAATTTCAGCCATTAACGAACTTGATGTTTGTTTTTTTCATAAAACGATTAAATATCGAGTTTGGTTCCGATCAAACAAAAATTGCGACCGCTAGAGCGTTAACAGACAAATATATATATATATATATAATTTTGAACGGACCTCATTTTCGTCATCTCCTGGGTAGGATTGATGGACATTTGAAGAAATTTGTCGAAAATCGCGTCATGAGTATGACCTCAATAGCTGATTTCCCCTAGGGGAAATCTGCTAAAAAAATAGAAGCACAAACAGGATCCACTTGAAGCAATAATATAATCAGTTGTCATTTTCAAGTAATAGTAACCAGTAGAATAGTCACTTTCTCATATCATGCTTTCTTTGGTTATAATATGTATCTATCTAGGCACTTTCAATGTACTGGTGTCATCTGTGTATCATTCCAGCATGTGGGAAATCTATTTAGATTACACTGCCTTTGTGTGACAAACCTAAAATAATCAAAATAAGAATTAAAATATTTTTCCTAATAGCAGTATTTGGGCTCAAAGACATGTAATTCTAGCTCAAGTAAAAATGAGCAATGAAATAAGTAGTTCGCAGTAACTGAAGAAGACCCAATATTTATTTGACTTAATGTTTTGTTATTATAACTTAGAATTTTTCATTGTAATATGATTTCTTCTTTAAATTTCAGGTTTAATGATGTCGTTCCATATGAGGAAACTAGAGTGAGACTTTCACCTAGTAAAGAAAATAAGTTTGGCTATATCAATGCTTCACATATAACCGTGAGTTCTATTGTATTTTATTTATTTATAAATTTTGGTAGGGTGCTAGCAGTGGAGAAGAGTAATATTTTGATTTGATTAAATAATAACCTTATATAAACATCATCTGAGAGGTTTACACAAATGATTGATGATGGATATGAAGAATGTCCTAGGATTGACATAATTATTGTTTACACATTTTTTAAATTCTTTTCTTCTTTAATATTTAAACTTAGAAGCCTCATTTCTATAATTAATATTAAAAAAATGTTTATTGTTAGTTTTGAGTAATGAAAATGGGTTTGATTATGATTGAAATGTGATTAAAATTTTTTTTTATCTACTTTGACAGATAAATAGAGCTCTGTAATGCTTTTTTATGATATCAATAATAAACCAATAAATATCACAGGAACTATAACCCATTTTGAACCATTGTGGAAAGTGGACTATTTTAAAGAAATGTGTGGTCTTGTATTGGCCCTCCATCTTAACTGCATTCTCTGTACCTCTGCAGAGATTAACATAGTGACACAAGTTGAGCTGAGTGTCAACAGGGGTGGACTTCCAAAAATTGTTATAGCATAGCAGATGTGTTAAGCCTGTCTTATATTCTCGAACTAGAATCCAGGGGTCATCAGTGTTTGCAACCACTCACTATTTCTCCCCATGCAGAAGCCGTATCTTGATTTCTTGAATGGTTTCAGTTGTTACGCATCTATCCTAATAAACATTTTGAAACCTGCTGCTAAAGATTCCCCTGTAAGCTAGTGTCGTTATTCTGAGCTGGAATAATATGCCATAACATAAAGTTGGTTACTATGGGAGAGAAGATTTAGGAGGTTACTCCCTGGATTACGCTAGATTCAGTTGTTATTATATTTAATCGTTTTTTTTCTCGAGAAAAAGTAACCATTGGGTGAAGTTTTGATTTACTAGTGTGGAGCTTGTTAAAACATGATGGAAATTTATTGAACACAAATTGAAATTCACACGCTTGTAATTGAGGGTGAGGCATGAGGGAGAGGTAATTGCCAAGCCTTTATTTGGCTTGCGCAAGCGTGGTATCAATTGCATTCATACAAGATCGGAAGCATTCGGATATTCTGAAAAGAGTTGATGTTGGTTCTCTAGAACCAATCACCTAATCACCATTATGCGTGCTTTCCTATGTATACAATTACCTTGATAAAGTTCAACATTTCTTATTTCTATGGGATGACAATATCTCTCAATATTATTTTTGATCTATTATCTAATTTCTATTTATTTTTTAAACTGCTAAGAATCCTTTTGCGATTTTGTATAAATATATGTTGGGGGTTATATTGGTATGAAATGAGTTTGCTGAAATAAGACCTAAACCCCGTGACTGTAGTAACAGGTGGCTCCATAATGAAGATGGTACCCTCTTTGTGATCTGATTTCAGCATTGATTTGTTTTCATTGCATTAACAATTTTTCATAATATTTTTCATTTACAATAGGTACTTGTAACTGAAAGTCTAATTTGTTGGGGGGATTTAGAATCTATTTTTATTTTTTTTTTATTTGCAATGAAATTATGTTTATAATATATTATTTCTTTTGAGTACAAATAATTTCTATTCCTTTTATTTTTTATTTTATTATGAAGGCAACAGTTGGAACCCAGCAAAGGTTTTACATTGCTGCACAAAGCCCTCTTACATCCACAATAAGGGATTTTTGGCAGATGATTTGGGAATGTGAGGTATATCTTGTAGTCTCATTACCAGCTCCAGGCGAAGAAATTGCTCCTTATCTTCCAACTCCTGATAGAATACTCCATGCAGGAAAGGTATGCTAATGTATTATTTATTATATTTTATTGGGGGTTAATGAAATTACTCTAGAGGCTCTAGATATCAAATATAAATATTTTAAGTTTGTTCATCTCATTTTTTTGTTACAATAATTGTAACAAAAAATCTGATGTGGACACCACATGACTTTCTTGTACTCCTATTAAATTAAATTAAATAAACAACATGTTTTGCTGCAATTCATTTAAAACTATTTCATTTGAAATTGATGTTCTATACATCTGTTCCATTGCATCGGATCAAAATATGTCATTGAACTTAATTGATAGACCTTGTTATTAAAAACAAAAAGGTCTTATGCAAATCTTCTGCAACTCTAGTAGTTACAGAGAAATTTGTGACCTTTTTTTATTTCCCTCCTCTAATCTCCCCTCCCCCTTTCCTTGGTTGATTTTAATCAAAAGGTAAGTTGCACAGCTACTAGATGTTACGACAGTCCTAAATATGAAATATGAACAATTTAAGGTAAGTCATTGAGTTATGCAAGATGTGTACAAATGACATGCTGAAATTAGTCAAAATGGATTCAGGGAGGGTTCAAAATGGATAATTGTTAAAAAATGAAATATTTTGTGATCACTTTGTTCAAGGTAATTGAGCATATGTACAGTACTTATAATTTAGGGGATACTTGTTCCTAATTTATATATTTTATTTCTGAGTATTATCATTATCTCTTCCATTGTAAAATATATATATATATATATATATATATATATATATATATATATCTTTCCAATCTGAAAAAATAAACATAAGAACTTGTTTTGATTGGAACTTCCAAGTTCATCTCAATCCTCTGCCAGGAAATAGGATGATTGGAATCTAATTTTTTTTTAATTCATATTAAATTTTCTATGTGAACCCCTTATCTGTATAATAGCTGATTTATTTATTGGCCATATTATCTTGAATATAGGCTTTAAAATAAATTTTATCTTTCACAACATAAATATTTGTATTCATAAAAGCAAAGCTTACATAATTGATGAAATTTAAACATTGAACATTTTTTTGTATTAAAGATAATATTGTCTCAGAAATAAATCAAGAAAAAAAAGATTCAAAAATGTGCTATTATAATCATTTTGATTTGTTTAGGCAAATTCACCCTTTAGTCTACAGATTTAAAATTAAGTGCCACCGAATTAAAATAACTTAATAGTTAATTAATCATATCAAATTATTATTAATTAATTAAAAAGTATTGTTAGCTAAAACTATATAATTATCATGTTCCTAATCTTGCACTATTTAACTGTTAGCAATAAAGTGGTTGCCTTTTGTGTATATACTTGTCATGAGTAATTATTGTGAATGGTTCGAATTTTCATCTAAACTTATATTTAAGATTTCCAGAAACGCTGTGGAGAGCATTTTGAAAACAAGTTGTTATTTCTCTCTCTTTTTTGTTTGAGACACTAAGTTCTTGTTTTCTCCACATCCAACCAAGTTTGAATGAACTTAAACTTTTGAAATGCAAATTAAAAGATGTCTGTTAGAATTTTATTAGAAAATAATGTTGGAATATTAACACTCTTGTGTCATGCATTTCAGTGGAATTATTTAATTAATTTTAAACTAATAGATAATTATTAAATGGCTTATTTTTATAATTTTGGATTTTCATTTTGTTATAGTTTGAAGTTATGTGCCAGTTTTCTCAAGCAACTGGTCATTGTGCAACCAGCAAATTACGGATACAGGATGTTGACAGTAAATCCTTCAGAGGAATTTGGCATCTGCATTACACTGAGTGGGGTCATCAAGGTTGCCCAAATTCTGTGCCTCATTTCTTAGGTGAGTCATTGTTTTATTATTCTCTTTTAATCTCAAAGAATTATATTTTTGTTGTTAAATACACAAGGACAAGGTAAATGTATTATCTTTACATCATCTACCTGAGTTCAAAAAAATGAATTATTAACTTAAGTATTACTATACTATAAATCTCTCTCTCGATAAGAGATACATTGAAGCTAAACTTCTGCATTAGATATCGACAATAAATATTCCAGAAAGAGTGGAGACTTATGATTGACATCAGAATTTTTGAAAGCCACCATAGGGCTCTAGCCTGCACTCATACCACCTGGCCCTTTAATGCCAACTAGTCTTGCTTCGCTGATAATTTAGACAAGTATTAGTCTGACACAGTAAGAATTTTATTGTCATACTGCTTGTCAGGCACTCCCTAACTCTCTTCTTCCTGTCATGAGTCAAGTAGGCGTGGACACCAATTTCAACATTCTTTATGTTTGTTTCATATCATAACATGCATATCTATTTTATATGCAGTATTTGTATTTATATACAGCACTATTTGAGATAATTTATTCTCTGGTTTACTCATATAAATATACATAAGTGGAACTATTTTTATGTGGTACACTTCATCAAAATTGTTTTGAATGGCCATATTTTATAGGTTTCTTGGAGGAGGTGAGTTCTGTAAGGCAGCACATTATGACTGAAATACCTGGTGGTCATAATAAAAATCCACCTGCTCTCGTTCATTGCAGTAGTGGAGTAGGACCAACTGCAGTTACAATTTTAAGTGATCTGCTTCTTTTCACTATTGACCACAATCAGGTAAACTTTAGATTTTCACTTTACAAAATTTATTTATAAACATTTGAAGTCTAAGTAAGAGAACTGAATTTTTTTTTAATTGTAAGCATTTAATTGTGTCTTTTCCTTCATTTTTTTTTTATCTGATACGAGAAGGCCTTTAAATTTTCAAAAATATAGGAGGAGTTAAACAAACATTTGAATGTATTCTGTGGCTTATATTGTGATTAGGGGTAGTAGTAGTTTGTATGGTTTACAAATCAGTCGTTCAAATAGGCTTCATGTTCAAATTCTAACTTCAAATTAGGCTAAATGTTCTGGTTTATACATATTTCTTGGCTATGCTTTCTCTTTTATTGTATATATTGTACACTTCTTTAGAGGTTAATGTTATGAATTCTACTATAATATAGTTCAGGTATTTTTTATAAATTTGATAAATCAGAGTTAGGGTATTTTGCATCCACTGGCTACACTTGGTGTTTGTTCCCTTGAGCAGGAAGTCCTCATTTCTTGGGAAACTTAACTCGTGAAGGAAGGCCAAAGGACATGCAATTTTTTCCCATTGCCTTCTAGATGAGTCTATCTATTATTATTAGGAAGACGTTTTATAGTCTGGAGAAGCCAACTAATGATAGACATTATCCAGCACCAGTATGCTAAATACAACTGGACGCACACTCTTGTCTTGCCTTACTACTATGGTATCCGCAAGTATTTAGACAAGGAGGAAAAGAATGATAAGGGTAACAACTGATAGTTCTGAACTTCTCAGTGGAAAATAATTATTTAGTCTCTGTGCATGAGGATAATTGATTCTATTGCTATCTCTTTGTACAAAGGAAATGAACTATACAAATCTCCAAAATTTTCAGTTTTCATATGTTAACAGAATTATCCGTTTTGATCTCTCCCCATGAAACCAATTTTGATTAATTACCATGGGGTCTGTTCATACGTTGGCATCTTGCATAACTCAAAAATTGCTTACCTTAAAATATTAAAATTCCATATTTGGAATGGTTGTAATTTCTCGTTTTGGATCTCCCCTTTTCATCAAAATAGAATGAGGGGAGAGGGATTTAGGAAAGTAAAAAATTACAAATTTCTCTGTGCTTATTAGAAATATAACAAGTTTGTATAGGACCTTTTATGTACAGGTTACCATCCTTTTCTTGCCAGGGTGGGAATAAGGATTTTATTTAATGAATTTGTCACTAAATAAATTCCTATTGCCCAGGCGAGAATCAAACTCACCACTCTAGGATTATCATGTGAGATTAAGACTGATGCCTTAAATCACATGGATGACCTGAGCTCCATTTTTTTTTTTTTACAATGAAAAGGTCCATGACATTTTTTGATCTGATGTAAGCATGACAAGCAACAAGATATTTTATCACATTTAAATGAGCCAAACAATTTTCTGAACAAACTTTGTTAAATTTAGTTTAACAAAGTTTGTTAAACTAAATTTAACAAAGCAGACTACCAGGCTAAACTAATTACTCAACAAACTCAATACACACAAACAAACTTATTATACGAAGACATAGTGAGACATATACGCGACTGAATCCTAGACAAATGGCAATCAGAATGGATGGAAGTAAAGAACCACCTCCGCAGTATCAAAAGTACTATTAAGGAGTGGCCATCGAGCCATAGGAGTACTAGACGGGAGGAAGTTGTTCTTGGTAGACTCAGGATCGGTCACACATACCTGACACATAGACACTTAATGACAAGGACAGATAATCCTATATGCAAATACTGCAACAAACACCTTAAAATAAAACACGCGTACTGACAGACTGCATCCAACGGAATAACCTTCACATACCCCACGATATGACAGAACTATTAACTGACAGCAGCCAATATATTCCACAAATACTAACATATCTAAAACACACAAACATCTACAAAAACATATAGTACAAAATCTTAAAAAGATTTAAAAGGGTTAACTTTTATTATATTCTTTAGACAAAGCACAGATATGAGAAACAATCAGATATTAAAGAAATATTTTCCATAATATAAAAATAAATTACAACAAAGGTTAGTGCATGAAGGTGTAAATACATTATTCTAATTATGCCAATCACCATCGCTTTGGGGCACAAACCAAATAAATAAAATTTAGTTTAATTTATTGAATTACTTTTTAAAATTTAACAAGATTAGAAGAAAGTCATGTGCCCATATCAGATTAAAAACAAATAGAAATAATTTTAAAATAATTGTGTGACATGTAACATTCTCGTTCAGTATAAGTGTTGAGAGGATTTTGTGGAGCTGTGTTATTTTAGCTTGATTAACCTTAAATTTATTTCTGTTTCAGGAATTGGATATTCCTAGAGTTGTTTATCTTCTTCGGCAACAGAGGATGTTAATGATACAAAATATATCACAATATAGTTTTGTTCATCGCTTGTTAATTTATTATTTAAAGAACTCTAGGCTCATTTAACATTACTTAAAAACTTATAAACATTACAAATGGGCTTTGCAACTCATGGTTTTTAAGCCTTATCATCTATTTATATTATTTTAGTCATTTAGTATATTAGCCTACTTGTAGTAGGTTTAAAAGTGTTATTTATTTTTTTTACTAAACGGTTAAGAACTTATGATTTTATTTATGAGATTTGTAGAAAATTTATAAGTAAATATTAAACTATAGAAAGAAGAAGATATATATGACTGACTTTAAATTTTTTTATAGCTTTCAGTGTTATTATATTGTACAGCACCTTATTTAATGAATGTATATATTAATTTAAATGTTATAATTTTTAAATTAATTACTGTTGATCTTTATACATACCTAATTATAATATTATCAAGTTAGTTACTGATTATTTCCTATTATTTTATGGTGTGTTCATTTTTATTCTTTATTGAATTTTAGCTTGGGCAAGCTAAAAATATTTAAAATAATGCCAGAAGTATTCTGAAACCAGCTGTGTAAAAAGCATCATGATTAAGGACATGCTTGTGCCATCCATTTATCTTATATGAGAAGAGCTTAAATAATTTTGCAAAAATTAAAGAATATAAATAATAGGTAGTTTTATACGGTACCTTTGAATTAAAAAAATAAAAAATGGTGCATTGTTGGTAGTGTCATGAAATTGTAATTAGCCAACATATTCTTTTTAAGGTTAGTGTAACAAGTGGAACTTTGATCACTATATTGCTCCTAATCTATTTTTTTTAATTTTTATTGAATCTCTTTAATTTTTGTATTTGATTTTTTTATCGTCTAGTCAGGCTTTCTGCCATTCTTATAATTTTGATATGAGAAAAAATCATCACATCAGTTCTTTTTTTATTGATTTTTAATATTCTTATTTTGTAGTATTTTTTTAAATTTCATTTAGTTATTTTTAGGTCACATTTTTTTTCTTCCTTTATTTTTATTTTTTGGTATTTTTCCCATGGTTGGGTCTGTCAGTCTTGATAGGCACTGAATAGAAAATCATCTGAAATCCTCACTTTCTATCCTCGTGTAAATATCGAGTTATAAACTTTTGTCATCTAACTTGCATTTGTCAGCTAGGTCTGTTATATCTTATGTCTAAACTGCCTTCTCTTCCCTTCTAATGTTCTAGTTTCTTAGATTACACTTTTAAGGAAGTGGCTTAAATGTGTACAGGTATCGCTGTTTTTTTTCGGTTGGTATATCCCGTATTTCTTACTCATAAAATAGACATATGAGTCCCTTTTGCATGCCTGTAAAAGAGAACATGATGTATACATTTGTATCTGCTGTTTTGAATTTTTTCAATATATTTGACAAATTTGCCATAAATATTTGTAAGCATCATAGGAAAACTCATTTGTCCATTTTGAGTTCATAAATTTGGATTTGTCACACTTATTATTTACCTCCCTAGAAATAATACTTTACGAATCTCAGACCTCAACCTTTATTGGTCATCTCCTTATTTAATGCCATAATTATATAGTACATTCCATTTTGTTGATAAGTTGATGTTTTAGTGTGTGGTTTAGAAAATATAACACATACATAATCATTTTTATAATTAAGATTAAGAAACAAAACTATTATTTTTGTTTGTCCTTTGCCACTCAGCAAAACCCAAAGCAACCCTTGAATTCTAGAAAACCAAACTAGATTGTTTTTTGTAATTAAAAATTTCAGGAAACCTTTGAAACTGATGAGGAGTTAAATTCAGTCCATTATTCATGTCACAAAACCTTTCTATAGATAATGTGAATAACTAAAAATACTTACTTCATAATACAAGGTTTAAGGTTATAGGAGATTTCACTTAAGAGGAATCTGCTAAAATCGAATCAATTAATTTTACACAATTATTTAAAGAATATTATTACAATAGTTTATATGCTTCTCATAGCTAATGCTGTGACCAATATGCCCCAATAATAAATGACCAATCTCGTGTTCCCATTCATTTATGTTTATAAATATGTATTTTTTTACTCCTGTCAATTCAGCTTTTATTATAGCCTAAAACCTGTTATTTCCAATGGTTCTATAAAATCAGCTAGTTGTCAGATGGACAAGGTGATTTTTATTTTTCTAGATTATCAAAAGAAACTTCTGTCTGAGCTTATTCTTTAAACATATATTTTTTATTCAAAATAAAATATACAAGATAAAAACTGTTTTAGTCTTTAGAAAACTAAATTTTTCTTGAATAAAATCATCCCTACTACCCAAAAGCACTGTTTTTATAACAGTTCGGAGCAAGAGTGTTTTGTTGCATTTAGGAGAAATCTATTTTATCTGCTTCTGATGTCTTCAATATTTTTGTATTCGTTATTTACTGGCTTTTTTATAGAGTGTGGTTATAATTTGCAAAAGTATATTCATTTCTTTAACAGTTTATTATAAATGGTGCAGGATTCAGCCACTAGGCATAGAAGCATATTTACTGTCAACTATTTTTTGTTATGGTCAGTTCTTAAGTTCAAAAGAAGGATAAAGATAAGAAATCTGAGTTAAAACTTGAGAATCTTTTTTTCAAAGAGATTTCAAATCTTGCTTCAACAACTCATTTAGACCCTTTTCTTTTCAAGTTGCTACCAAATAGTCACGATGCTGAGTAGGTGAGGAGCACAGGTAGAAGTCCAACCTTAAATCCCGGTAGGCCGATAATAATATTTAGTATGGAATCCCCAGATTTGATTGTGCCTCCACACAAAGTTGAAACAGACAACCCAAACCATCACTTCTCATATCTCCATTCTTATCATTTAAATATCTCCCAAATTGGAATTTACATCTGGAGCAATTGTTCATCAATTTCTGTAGCTTAATCATTTTTATACCATTTTTCTTATGATGATGTAGACTTCCACTTAACTCCTTCCTAAAGCATTATTATAAAACAATTTTTTTTCTTCTTACCAATCTAGTTCAGAACCTTCATTTGCATGTTCAATTTGGAATTTTGTGTAAATTGTATATCTTCATTGTGAAATTACATGTTTCCTGAAATATAACTGTGCACCCAAATCTACCTGTGCCAAATTATTTTCTTATTGAGTATTTTCTATTAAATTAATAATTATAATAAATATTTTTGATTGTGGTTGCCAATATTCTGTTTAATGTAGTATATGTTTTCTATGTGATATTTACACCTTGATTTGATGAGGATGCATATTATAGTGCCATTAGTGATTAAAAGTGAATAATGATTTAGTTTGGGTTGTTGCCATTCTGACTTTTGATGTTATCTCATCTTTATATTCATATTTATATCTATTTAGACAAATGTATGATAATTTCGAGTCTTCCATACAAACGCAACTTTATAAATTACACAAGTGCATACATACTTGAAATTCATATCTTTCCTTTGTTATGGATGTTTTAATACATTGATTAGACATTTGGCCATAGAAATGTTAAATAATTTTTTTTTTCAAGGATTTGATTTAAAGAGGAATGTGCTTTGTTTTATTTATAATTAGTTTTATGAAGAATTCCTTAATAGAGAAACATTGGAAACTTCTTTCCTGTGTAAGGAATGTAAATATTTTGTGCTAGTAAATTTTGAATTTTATGTATAAATGGATGACTAAATTCTGCCATTCTTGTTTTACTCTACTTTTACACAGCTGGGTAATAAGAACGTTAAGAGTGTGTTTCTTGTGTTAGTTTTCATTATTATTGGTTTAATATTCACTTATTTTAAAAGAAATTGCACCTATAACAATAAGTAAACCAAATGGTAGTGGACAGCTTGATTTTAGACTGAGTCTAGAGTTTTTTTATACCTATAATTTATTTTCTACTTATGACTAAATAATTTTAAATGTTACAAGATGTATAAATATGTACATGTATACTATGTTTATATGTGTATAATGTTAATATCTTAATAGTATGAAGTTATTAACTATTTGTTCTTAATCTTTTAATACTTTGTATTAATTGATAAATAATGACCCAACAGTTTTGCTCAACTTCAGTCCTGAGTTGTAGGAATATATCCATGTTTTTTTTCCTAATTTGCTTTCTCATTATAGGACTTTTTGAATTTTTAATAATACCTGTTTTGCTGTATCTTGAATCCGATAATTCCTAATGTTTGCTCAGGTCATATGAGTGAATAGGTCTCTCCATTACGTAAAGCATGCTTTCAGTATTTCATTTTTATAAACTAAAGTGTGTACTTTATATTTCGCTACACATATTAAAATGTAATCCTACACATTTTTGTTTATTAGTACTCATTGGTCTTCTTACTAACACGATTGAAGTTAATATGTTACAGATTAAATTTTATATATACATGTATACATTTTAGAAAGTATATCTCCTGAATTTAAAACTATTGTTTTTGTTTTAAATTGTTTATGAACTCAAAAATGTTAATTTTGATTCCCAACCTCAAAATTTGCACTAAATGTATAACTAATTGATATTTATTAGAAATGCTTTTCTAAGTTAATTATAGTCTGTAAACTCTGGAACTTATGCACTTGGAAGTAAAACATAGTTAAATATTTATTAGGTATAAATTTACCTATTTATGTCAGGTACATTAAGGAAAGATGCCGATACTTTTTTTATATATATGAGAGAAATGTTTTTTTTATAGGAACTCAAACCTGAGCCTGCTAGCTATCTAGGTCAGTGTGACATTTACTTAATTTATAATTAAGCCTTGAATATGGGTAGCGACTATTACAATAAATTCTTCTTTCAAAGCCTATCCTCCCAAACATGAAGCCCTGTATCAATTATTTGAAAAGGTGATAATTTATGTCGTATACTCCTTATATTATTATTATTTGTTCAGTCGTCATTGTAGAAAATAGAGCTATTTAGCCACCTTTAATAGGAATTCACTTTTTAAATGCAGTCTGCAACAACGCCCATTAGCCAGGAAGAGAAGTATATCATGGGGGAACTAGCTTGCTTGTTTAACACTTTCCTTGTGCAAAGCCACTGTAATGGCTTTGCGCAAGGAAAGGGTTAAGGGACCTAGGTGAGACAAACTCCTCAGTCATCCCAACAGTGCTGTCAAACTAATTTTCCCCTTAAACTTTCACTGTTCCACTAGCCCTGGGACACTAGCGCTCTTTGGAAGCGAACTGGTGAACTAAATTTCTCCCTTGGCAGGGATTGGACCTGCATCTCTTTTTATTCTCAGCGTATTGAGAGTGTAGTGGTACATGAACATATTCCCTAACCTGCATGACCATCAGAGCCTCAATTTAAGTATTATTATATCATTTTATTATCAATGCTTAGGATGTGGTCAGTAAATAATTGGCAATTTTATTTTATTTTACATTGAACTTTATTAAACAACCAGTACACAAATTTATTGCTAAATAAAATTATTAGACTAATAGCAATCCGAATGTGGATGTCATTGCTATCTATGCCATGAGCTGCATGCTACCCTTTACAAGTGGTGTAGTTGGATATCACATTGGTCTAGATAGCAAGGACTCCCAGGTTCAAATCCTAGCAAGAGTAATAAATTTGTCTAATTTAGAAAATAATTAAATTAATAATTATTTATTGATGGTGTAATCTGTCCTTAACGTCAATCTGGTAAATGGGGTGATCATTATATGAGTGTGGACCTCTATTGCTGGCTCACTTTTAGTCCATACTGGCATTTACTTTAAAGGGATTTACCTAAAATTTCTACATAACAATAAATACCATATACATCTTGACATTTGTTTAATTTTAGGCTAAGATGTCCATTGTACACTCAAGAGTCGTACTGCCTATGAAGGGCATAGTTGTCCAACACCTTCCTGATCCTTTCATTTTTGTCTGTACCTAGGTTCTAACTGGTCTAATAATATTTTATATATGAAGAAAATTTTTTTTTTTTACCGGAGATCCAGTAGGGAATTAGATGAAGGTTGGGAGACAGAGTGACCTGGTGGTTGTCCCGACAGTTCCCCTTCTACTGAACACTCTGAAGTTCTATTTTAAGGGGGTGTTGTGACATGATGGGGGTAATAAAACTAAGGTTGTAGGTTGCCGCAACTGGAAGTACTGGGTGGGTTTATGAAGAAAATACTTTACTTACTTAACTTTATGAAGAAAATACTACAATTATGTATACAATTAAAATACTTTACACCATTATCAGACTCTTAGTTTAACAAATCTATTTACTTCATTACTTATACCCTGTATTTCCTAATGCCTCCCTAAGTCAATTACTATGTTTTATTTCCAAGATCCTCTTTTGGTTCCATTTTAAATTGTTCCAAGAATTTTGTCATACTGACTTGAGAGGACTGTAATAGCCTAATTTTCACCTCTCATTAACCTTCATCTTTTTCAGTTTATTACATTTTTTGTTTCATATGAGTTTTTATTTTTTCTTTATTTTACCTACCTTAGAGTCATTGCAGTTTTAAAAATTACGTTAAATTCAAGCATAAAAACAATTGATTTGTAATTCATATTTATGGTTAGTGTCTATGCCAAACATTTTATTTGTTACCTTTTTGAAAGTAAAACTGTATGCTTTACTGTATATACTTAATTATTTTTGTTTAACTTGGTGTTTAAATATTGACCATTATGCTTATTGTTGTAATTAATACCAGGCAATTAAAAAAAAAAAAAAATGTTTTCTCTATAATTAAGCTTTGGATTGTTTAATTGTTTTAAATGAAATCAATTTTTATCACTATTGAACATGTATGCGACCACTAAAAGTAAGGTGTTTAAATTATTTTATCAATGTTCCATGTAACAAGCGTCTCAGAGGAATATCTTGATCGATACTCAGACGCATCTATTAAATCAGTATTTGTTAGATATTGTATAGTTATTGTAAACAACTTAATGAAATCTTATATATATATATATATATATATATATATATATATATATATATAATATATATATTAATTAATATCCATGATTTATTTAATTTAGGGTGGTACTGATGTTTACTTTTAAATGTCTAGTCTGTCCAAAATTTATATACTTCCTGTGGGTTTATTAGTGATATTCAATATGTACTGAAGTGCCTTTCCACTTATCCCTAAAAATGGAGAATTCTTATGCTGGCATTAAGAGTTTTCATTATTACCAAGGAAGCCCACCTCAGTTGTTATTATTGAAACTTTTATATTTTTTTATTTATGAATGTACGTTAAATCCTACACAGATGAGGTAGTTTTATAGAAATTAAGATAGTTAATTATTGTGAGGTATTCTATGATCATAATGCCTTTCCAATGGTTCTTAAATGTCCATAAACTATATTGTTGTTAACTGTTATTCTGAATATGACCAAGTTGTGCCTTGATTAACAGAATATTTATTTATATATAAATAAAAAATTGTTATTTTGATTAAAATTTGTTAAAATACATATTCGTTTTTCTCATTTGTTGTCAAATTTATCCAGTATTTAAGCTTTGCTATATTTAAAAAAAAAATACATCTTTAAGAATGGTACAGATCCCTAAAATAATATGTATCCTAACACATTGAGCACCACATGCTCAATGGTGGTCATCCTTTGAATCAGATCTCATGCTCAAGGGTGGCATTCCCTGTGTGACACAAAATTACCTAGTCCAAGTAAAAAAAAGGTTACTTTCTGGAACCAAACCTAAGATTTATCAGTGCTAAATGTATACGTTATCACGAGTGAGCACACAGTCTCGAAATGTAGTACATATTGTGATCAAGGAGGACCATGTCCCGTTAACCACCAGTGGTCGGTCCCCTGTAGAAAAATTAAAATATCCATCAGTGAGCACGTGGTGCTCTACATATTAATATATTAAATGAAGCTTCACAATAAACCCAATATGTTAATTGTTAGAAGGGAGAGGATGGGGTGAGTGGTCACCTTTTCCAGAGATGGTTGGCAGTGTCCCTCTATATACCCATAATAACATAAAAGTGTCATATTTAAATAAAATTCTGATGTAAAAAATCTTGCTTTACAGTTCCTGTCTATTATGTTGATTCTACTACTGTAAGTGGACATTTAGTTTGAAATAAAATATATATACATCAATAACTTTATTAATATAGAATTAATCGTAGAAAGTTAAGAAAGAAAAAATTGCGTTAGGAGTATGTTATTGAGTCTTAAAAATATGTTTTGATCTATGAATTTGAAAATTTCGACTTTCAACTTCTGTTTGTAAACCAAATCTTTATTGAAATTAATGCCTTGATAGATGTAGAAGTGATGGTATTAAAACATCTATGTGATCTTGTAATACTTCTGAATTTCTTTAAGAATAACGCAACAGAAAGGACTTCGTATATTTTTAGAATATGATGAAAAGGAAGATACTATTTATTGCTTAAATTAACCCATCTAACTTTATATTTCCATGGGAAACCATTTTCATGTCAATGACAGATAACAGTTTATTTATATGAATAAAATACTTAAAACTAAAACTTTTTGGACTAATTAAATTTATTATCGTAAATCTGATTTATGGCATGGAGTTAACAAAAGAGTTTTAATTAGCCAATTAGAGTGCACATTTTCTGACAATGATTTTTATTTTTTTGTAGATGAAGATGACTTTTCAACACAAAATAAAAAAAGTATTTTTTTACAAGTTGTGCCAGAAAATTAGGTCTTATATCTCATCAAGAAATATATGGTCAAAATCAAATTTGGGTATCTATTATTTAATTTTTGAAACTAAAAAAAGTAAAAATATGAGGACTACAATGTTTCCTTACAAGGCCTTCCTGATGAGGAGATTTAGAAAGAAACAAGGATAAGCCCAGACAATGAAACTAGGATTTACATTTTAATTAGAGCTAGATACTTAACACAAATTTCTAATGCATGGACCTACTGGAAGCATGACTGTTGTTCAGATTATTTCCGATAAAAGTTCAGAAAAATTAACTTCTGATGCAGAGGAAGAAAAAATTAAATTTCTTTTTGGGTGGGCATGCTTCTAGATTTATTGGTAAAGCAGTGTTGTATGAGAGACTACAAAACAGACAATAACTATATGTTGTCATTTTAATCCCTGAGGATGCACCGAAGCTCATTGGATTAAGCGGGATGATGCTGAAAGTGGATTCTGTAGGATCAAAGTTAGTTTGGGGTTAGCAGGGAAACCCAAAGAAATACTAATCCTGGTGAGATAATATACAACAGGCATACTCCCCTCATTAGCTATGCCAACTAAATACTAGTAGAAACATCATTATCTTAGCATTGCCCAAGTTAGGTTTGCTAGAAGAGGATTTGACTTAGAGGGTCAATATAAACAAAGGCAAAATACATGAGAGCAGAAGACGTAAATTATGGACTTCCAAAGGAAACACATCTTGCACCATTAATAAAATAGATGGTACAAAAAAAGTGATCCCAAATAATGGAGTTTTATAACAAACAACATGATATAGAGGGCGGACGGGTTTAATTAAGATATTTAGAAGAGATAAAACCCTACAGGCTTCCAAGAAAAAATATATTATATATATATATATATATATATGTATATATACTAGCTAAGGTGGGTAGCCGGGTGGCCTCGCCCGGGAATTCATTTGAAGCTGAATGAAGATGGTATTTTTTGCCGAGGCTTTACTTTCCATATTTTGACATTTCCCCATCCCAGTGTTTAGAATTTATACCCGTCGTGCTGTGGATTTATTAATAATCTCTAAACCATGTATGAATATAAGTTCCTTTCCCTTGATGCGGTACAAAATCCAATGGTGACAGCTGTTTTAGGTGCGTCAATACCGCTATAACCTCCACTCCCATACGAACCTGAAAATTTAAATATAGCTTATAATCATGGAACAATTAGTGCTAATTTACATATAGAGCTATGTTAATTTCGGTTCAATCGTTAGTGCCCAATAAAATTGTTGGCTGCCTCTTTAGGTTTTAGTGTATATCTCGTTTATACTTTGTTAAACGACAAAAGTGAATACAACAAAAGTTACCCTACATAACAAAATAAACAACTTTTGTCCTGTGCACATTTCCCGAAAAACAAATAGGAAATGAAATATCACAATTTTTATTTTCAGGCCTCCCTTACAACCCCCACCCCTCATTGTCCCTAGAAATGTTGGTACAGCTTATTATCAGCTAGGAGCTCGTGGTAGTTCACATCTGAGTTTTGTTTAGTTCGGATTAGTTTTTTGTGCCCAAAAAAATTATTGACTATAGTTTTTAGCGTATAACTCATTTATACTTCGGTATATGACAAAAGTGTATATAAGAAAAGTTACTCTAAATAATAGAATAAATAACTTTTGTTATGTGCATATTTGCCGAAAAACCAATAGTAAATGAAATATTGCTATTTTTAATTTCAGGCCTCCCTTATAACCCCTACTCCTGTTCGTCTCACAGAATATTAATATAGCCTAAAGTCTAAGTTGGGATAGTAGTAAAATACATACCATGTTCCATAAAATTCGAAAGGGTAACAAACAAAAACACACAAAAGAAACAGAATGCAGTTATGATGTCTATGACATGTTAAACGAAAAGTTATCGTGAAATTTCGCGAAAAAAATCAATGTACAGACAGAGGTTACAATTTTATATATATCGTATATATATATATATATATATATATATATATATATATATATATATATATACGAAAGTCCATGGGGACTTAGGAAAGGAGGGTAAACTAAGGTAAAAACAGTTAGATGTAAGTAGGAGTAACACTTGCAAAGGCTAGGGAAATCTGAAGAATGTTTTAAGGCAGGGCAGAGAATTGTAGTGCCTAGATAGTATTTAAGGGGAAAATATTTTCAAAAAGCTACACTTATAATTAATTTGTTTAATTTTTCTACTTCCTCTTTACAACTTGTTGGATTTTGAAGCCTGATTCTGATTTTTTTTCTCTTATAAAAGCGATTTGTGATGGTCATCAGTTCTAATTTGTGACTCGTAAAAATAAAAAAGTCACGTGGGGGTTGCTTTAATGAAAAAAGATTTCCCATGTGAGCCACATATTTGCATTTATCTCAAAAAGTAAAAGTTCAATGAGAACAATATTTAGTATTTAGGCTTCAAAATAAGTGGCCCATTAAATTACAGCTTTTTGTTAATATGACATGAATAGGAGTGGGGGTTTACTGATGACTGAAAACTAAAAAATGCCAATATGTCAGTTAATAATCAAAATGGTGAAAAAATGCACATAACAACATTAACAGAACATTAAATTTGCAATAAGATTGGTTTTATACAGTTTTTTGAACTGATGTATAGTAACAGAGATATTTTGAATTTTCAAAAGTCCCCTCCCTCTTATTTTTTATTTACACTTATGATAGTTCTGAGTATAATTCGGAATAGTGAGGTTATAAATCTCTATTCCCCACCCACCATATTTGTTATTTATTTTCAAAAGAAAATGCCTTCATTATTTATTTCAAATAGAAATATTAACTATAAGATCATTACTATTATTTCATTTTTAAATTGTATTCTTTAAATAAAGTCATGCTGAATTTGCACAACGTGTGATAGTGGAAGTGGCGGGGAATCAAACTTTTTGAATATAAATTAAATGGTTACCACTGTTATTTATTTCCAACGCGCATATCAATTATTGAAACATTCGAAGCATTTCATGTTTTGAATAAATAATTAAAGTTAAACAATTTTGATAATCCTCAAGCAGTAGGGGAAGTTATAGGGAGGCTAACACAGTTAATGTCAATTTATTTCCTGTGAAATGTTGGCATTATTGGAGTTAACTTCTACTCACATTTACTATTACGTATATAATGTAGTGTATATATTACTATGCTTAAACAGTGTCTGCTCGGATTGGTTTTTGAAAGGAAATATGTGCATTATAGATGATATTTAGTTATAATAAATGCTATCCATATTATGATTTGAATTATTAACGTTCTGTCAAACAGTGAACAGGGATTGATTTGGAGTTTATTTTCATTTATTCTTCAAATCTGAAGAATCAATCAAATCATCTTCATTGTATCAATGGACATTGGAAAAAATGTTTCAAAAAATCGTGTAATGAGTACAACCTCAATAGATGAATTTCCTTAAGGCGAATCTGCTAAAATTGATAGTTTGGCTTTTTTATTTCATTTCTTTTTTCAATTGTTGCAAAGTGGCAGCATCTGGAATTTTTTAAAAATTTCAGGGGGGAAAATTTCTTGTAAAAACTCCCTTTGATTAAGCTGAAGTATCTGGTTGCAGGGCCACAATATTGCATAAATCTTTGACTATATATACAAAAAAGAAAAAAAACAATTAAAAAACAATTTATTTAAGAAATATAATACAATGGAGCTAATATTTACAAAAGATAATGATTTACAAAAATAATATACAATTGAGCCTAATAACTATGAAGACTATGTCGTTGGAGGGAAGTAGGGAGGCCTCGGAGGAACAGGCTGAGCGATGAAGAACTGCTGAGGGGCAGCCGCAGCTTGAGGTGGAGGTGGGAATGCAGCTGGGTAGAGGGGAGCTGGTGCAGATCCATATGGCGGGAATGCAAATTCCAGTCCTGGAGGAGGCTTCATCGTTTCTAGTAGAGGCTTCCCTGGCTCTCCATTACTACGACTCACGTGTGATGCTTTTAGGCTCTCTGACTTACTGATCTTTGCAGGTATTAGAGCTGAAACACAGAGGCAATTCGGAATGATTAAGGTATATTCAAATTCAGAAAGGTATGTCAAACATGGACACCATAAACTAAGCAAAATTCGCACATGCTGGTATTACACAATATTGATCTCTTCTCCCAATATATTTTCTATTTCTAACAAAGGGAGTGCACGACCTCCCCACCCCACCAATATGAGCAACATTTTTTTAGTGTGCAGTGTCTAATGGAAAGCAAATTCAGTTAAAGGGAGAGAACGCACTTGTCGAAAAAAAAAAAAAAATGTTAAGGATTTGCCTAAAACTCTTGAGGAGTAGCTAAGGCACATATTTCAAAGGGTTTCGGTGGTTCAGTAAGTAGCGTTTTCTTTTGTAACCACATAATTTCGAGATCAAATCTCGCCAGGAGTGACTATTTTTTTTTCTGGGATTTTTTTACTTTTTGTTTCTAGGGCGTTTATTTAATACTAATAAATAAATAAAAAGTTTTTTTAAATTATTTGCATTTAATTTTTAACGTTTTCCATATATTTAAAGAAAATTCTAATGCTTTCTGTCAAAAATATAATAGGTATAAGGAAATATTTAATATTATATAAGAAATATATTACTATTAATTGAATACATACGTATATAACAATTATCAATAGTAATGCAGATATTTTGATAATATTTTTAAATGGTTTTATTTAGCTTTACCAATTTATTTGTAACTATTTTATTATTTATTAACATCCACTTTTTGCAACTAAGGCTAATTTGTACAGGTTATCTACAGGTTACCACTCATTTCTAGTCAGGGTGGGACTATCTATTTTATGTAGTGAATTCCTTTGCCCAGGCGGGAATCGAACTCCCCACTCTATGCAATTATTTTATTTTACAATTAATAAAGAAATTCAAAATTTTCTAGCTCTAGACATAAAAATATATTTGAACAGTTTCATACTTTTGAGCTATATTTTCATAATGCTTGACCTTGGATCAACTTAAAAATTCCATTGGGGATGGCAACAGTATTGAAGAATAGAATTAATTTTAATACAATCCTCTTCAAATGATATTTTGCGATTCTGTTCAATCAAATATGAGCAGTTTTGGAGACGCTTGATAAAAATTTGTCTAAAGTATAAAACTGTTAAAGAATATTTTTTGAGATGGCAGGGCTCGTTGAGGGCAGAAGGTGAATTATATGCCATATATATATAAATAAAACTCTAATATTTGTCTGATTTTCTATTTAAATTTGGCACGAATACATTTTTTTCAGAACATTCTAAGAACAATGACATCAAAATTGGAAATTTTGTCTGTCTGTCTGCCCGTTTTTTACTCAATCCCTCAAAAACGGTTCGGAGAATGAAATTTTATAACTAGGAGGGGGGGGGGTTAGTCCAACAAGAAAACAAATATTCATATATCTTTGTTATTATTGGTTGAACTTCGGTCCTAATTCGTATTTAAGTTTATGAATTTGGAAATTTTGATTTGGTTTACTGCAATTTTAGTAAAACCACCTTATTCTAAAACATATGATAAAAGGTCTACAGTCATATCAAAAACACCGTTAGTTTTTCTCTAGTGGAATAATAGGAGCTTGGCAGCCTGAAGGCTGGGGATCTTTTGTAAGTTCACTATTTGTTCAGAGCTATGGCATCTCAAAATATTAAAAAAAGTCCGTCACGCAGGGGCTGCGTAAACTAAGCAGATTTCCCACGTGAAGTTATACAATAGGAAAATATCCATACGAGAGCCGAACAGTTGCGGCAAAGGGCCGAACTAGCTTTTCGCGGGAAACAGTCATCCCTTATCGGCCCAAATTTATTAAAAATGCAAATATCTCGGTTAATATTCAAGATAGAGAATAAATGTATAGAACAATATTTATAGTAAATTTAATTTGCAATAAGATTGGTTCAATACAATTTTTTGATCCGACGTATGGTAACGGAGATATTTCGAATTTTCCATAAGCCCCTCCTCCCACTGGTCTGATTTCAGCCATTAACGAACTTGATATGTCGTTTTGCATAAAACGTTTAAATATCGAGTTTGGTAACGAACAAACAAAAATTGCGACCGCTAGAGCGTTAACAGACAAATATATATATAATTTTGAATGAACCTCATTTTCGTCATCTCCTGGGTAGGATCGATGGACATTTGAAGAAAATTTTCAAAAATCGTGTCATGAGTACGACCTCAATAGCTGATTTTCCTTAAGGGAAATCTGCTAAAAGGAAGAAAAAAATACTACAAAGTATTGAGTTAAAAATGCTCTCCACAGCATTCCATTGGTTCGACAATAGTAAACATTCCAAAGATTGACGGACATATTATACTTTAGATTTAAATAAAGTGGTACATGTTCTACTGGTATCATCAAGGCTAAAGTAAGTAAATTGGCAAGGGATAACTTTTTAATTGAAAATTCATAACTTGTCTATTCTATAAAGAAAAAAATAATTGATCTGTAATATAAAAAATGTTAACATATAATTGTCTGAATGACAAAAAAATCGCTTTAGAAATTATTATTGATGCAGATGAGCCAAGAAATGAATTACTATTAATTGAATTGCTGAATGGATAGTTTTATTGTCAGTTAGCTTGAGTGCCAAGTTGTATACAAGTAATTAAAAAAAGAAAGCCAGGAAGACAAAATGCTAATCTTTCTACTGGTAGTCAGGAGATTCTCGAGACTATGAGAGCTGTTTGATAAAATGGACATAAACAATACATATCAAGTAACCCCCAATATCAACAGTCCAGCAACTAACAAAAGTAGCTCATGATTATCCAAACTTTCATTTTTTTTTAAATAAATAAAGGTTGTCTTTAATGAGCCAACCCTTAGTTCTGAGGGGAAACTATAAGTAAAGCTCCTTAAATAATATAATTTTATAGATTGACAAATGGATTAAATTTTAGTTAAATAAAATCAATTAAGCTTACCTGGTGACTGATGAATCGGGTTAGATCTATCATTACTAGATGAGTCAAGTGTTGGGATTGGGCGAGGGGCAGGAGGCAGAGGAGGTGAATCTGGAGGATTCGATACATTCGCTTGTGAATAGAGATCCAGAACTTGATGGCAGATATCTATGTTTAAAAGCCGTAGTAAAGGTTAAAATAATTAACTCATAAATATACAGTTAAACAATAAATAAAATAATTTAATATGATTTATCTATAAACCATTTTTATTTTTTTTTAGGTTTTTGAACGGGATTATACAAATAACCAATCTAACACTTTTTTCTTTGAACCAATGAAGAAAACCAGTGTCTGAGTTTCATAGAAGATTAAACTCCAGTTTATGTAAAAATATGCTAAAGCTTAAAAATTCCACTTTTGTAGTGGTGATCAAGAACTGATTTTTCCTCTCTAACTACTAACACTCATTTCTATATATAATTTCCTTTAACTTAACATTTTCTTATAAACACTAGACTCTAATGTATTAAAATTAAGAACAACATGGTGGTCAATAAATTGAAAAAAATGATCTTTGTCTATGAACAGGAGAATGCACTTGCCTATAAGGTTAACTAAAAGAAGAACTAAATACTTATAATTTTAGAAGAAAAATTATTGTTAAGGAGCAATAAGTAGTTATTTTTTTTTTTAAATTTTATTTACTGTCAATAAATATGGTAAATACTTTTTTGTTGTCAGTATCATTCACACTAGTAACCTACATCTTATTCCCTGTATTCATGAGGGATTCTGTTATTAGTATAATACTGGAAGACAAATGTTACAAATATTTATTTTTACTTTTTTGTTAAACAATACTCTGCTTTTTTTTTGTCTTAAATTATCTAGGTTGAAGGCTTCTTTACATATCCTACCAGTGGCGTTTTACTAGAGATTAGTATAGTTGGAGGGAGAGATATACGGTGGGAGTACCAAAATGGATTTTGCTCAGGAGACTCAACCATTTCTTCAATGACTTCAAACGGTGTGGACAGTCCTCAACGAGAATACCTACAAACTTATCAAATTGATAAGGAAGGGACTATCCTTCTACAGAAGATAAGAGCCTTGAGAAAGATATCTGGAACTGTTGAGACCAACCTAGATGAAGGATCAGAAGCCTTGCCGATTTGATGGAGCAGTATGGTGAACCCCATATTATTTGTGTTAGTAAGGCCAGAAATACAGGTTAGGGCACTTGGGAAAGGCAAAGCTCAACAGGAAAATACAGTACAAATTTACATATGAAGCTTTGCAACTAGGGCAATGTCACTCATAAAAAATTAAACAAAATAACACAAACACAATGCAAAATAGAAAATAAAGAACACAATGAAAATCATACTAAAGAATGGAGTAAAATAAAATAAAGTCTATCTACAAGCAAAAGGCACATTAAATTAAGTCTTAATGAATTTAAAAAATTGATAACTAAAAATAAAGATGAAATGAGTGATGACATAATCTATAGACTACAATTTGGAGTAAATTTT
This sequence comes from Riptortus pedestris, assembly GCA_019009955.1. NCBI lineage: Eukaryota > Metazoa > Arthropoda > Insecta > Hemiptera > Alydidae > Riptortus > Riptortus pedestris. The sequence continues at coordinate 29,067,271 of CM032229.1, read as the reverse complement.
GATATTTTTGTAAGGGTTTGAGCATTACAATAATAACAATTTCATGTATTTGTGTCTGGATTTTTGATCTCAGATTAATCATTAGTAAAGATAAATAAATACTTTCAAACATTAAATATTAAAATATAGTGGGAAAGTTCTTTCATTTTAGCCCCTCTATGGCTTCATGCAAGAAAGATGTAGTAAAAGGGTATATATGAACAGCTCTCATTATAGACAACTGATGTTCATTTTGAAATAAAATTTTGAAGCATATTTCATCCTTATGAAATAAGCATAGAATGAAATAAATAAAATACTTGCCTTCTAAAAGATCCATAGTAACATCTTCAATGAACATATCCCACCATCTAAGATGCTTCTGCTGACGCCCAGTCCAATCGACCACTTCAAATTTACTTAGTTTACCAGCCAAATACATAAGGGCGACAGCTATGATTTCTGGTTCCCATTGTAAACATAAAGTTGTGCATAAACTGAAATAGAGTATAAAGTTGTTAGTAATAGAATTAATAAAATAATATCTACAAAGAACACAAAGACTAATGGCAGTCATACCTGTCATTTACAAATGTCCATGCCATCTGGACCATTTTCTGGAGTTTGGCTTTGTCACCTTTCAAACATTTAGCATACTTCAAAAGGTAGTGGTAAGGATGCTCAACTTGTAAATCAAATTTAATAGTTTGGAGTAATATTCTCTCCAGAGTCATTACTTCTTCCTAAAATTGGACAATATATTTGAAAAGAAATTATTAATATTATATTAAAAACTTATATAATTTCTTTTAAATGTGTGGTAGATTATCATTGTGCTGGATGGCAATCCTAAGACTAATGAGAGGCCTAAATGTCGATAGCCATAAATGACAAATTTACCATACAGTTGACATGTAAAGTAAGCTTATATGGACTGGAATTATACACTCACACGAAATAAGATTCTCTATTTCTACCATAACATGAAAACAATGTATTTGTGTTGGACATGAGATGCTTAGTTTATACAGTTGGTATAAGTGGCAATAGCAAGAGTAGGAGTGGGAGATAACTTACATCCAAAAACAATACAAATAACTCAGTTAATATATGAATTAGTTAAAGATGTGTAAAACAACAATTGCAGTATATTTCTTCATTAGTAATTTAGTTAATACAATTTTTGATCCAGCACATAATAATGGAGATTTGCAAGGCCTTTTTCATCGATTAATGAACATAACCTTTAGTTAATAGGGCGGTTGAGTAATGGGTATGTTATTAATCAAATAAAATTGTGGGCTCAATGGTATAGTTATGACGTTAAATCTCTTCTTAAAAGGCCGTTTAAAGGATGACGTTAAATCTTAAATAGAAAAGGTCTGTTGAAAACAATAGGTCATATTTAAGCTTGAAATAAGACTTTTCTGATATAGTGGTGATAAACTATAGTTAAAAACATTATTTATTAACATCCACTTTTTTGCAACAAAGGCTAATTAGGACAGGTTATCTACAGGTTACCACCCTTCTAGACAGGGTGGGACTAAGGATTTTATTTAATGAATTTCGTCGCTAAATTAATTCCTATTACCCAGGCGGGAATTTATAATTAATGAGAGGTTAGAGTAGGAGTCTTGAATGCCAGAATCGCAAAAATACAAATAACTCCCTTAATAATCAAGTTTGAGAAATATGTATAAAACAAAAGTTGTATAACAAACAAGATTGATTTTCAATCTGATTAATAATTACCAAGATATTTAGGATTGTCTTTCTGTCCAAATTTTGCCCAAAATTGATATTTAGTGATTTCTCCTGAGAGCTGGACAGTGGTGGAACCAATTGATCCTGATTGGTCTTTAATTTTAAAAGCCTTTAAATGAAATGATTGAATATCAAATTTGAGCACTGAATAAATATATATTTTGTACATATACTTTATTTGTGCTAACTTTAAGTAAATAATTATCAAAGACACCTACGATGAGAACTAACAACTTTATATCTCAAAACAGTATATCATATTTATAATATTGCAATCTCAGAGAAAAACTAATTTATGATCAGAGCCAATGTGCATTTAAGGTGAAGGCAAATTTCTCATAATTTATAAACCATCTCACACTTTAATAAATCTAAGACTAATAACAAATCATGCCAATAAATTAAAAATGCCTGTTATATATTTGGAGTGTTATTAAGATTGTTGACAAAATTAATCTGTTATATATAATTATTAAATTGATAGATAATATAAAATGTGTTCATGGAATTTGAGGTAACTTTATAAAGAATCTTCTATATAAGAATAAACGCTGTTTAATAATAATTAAAGAAATTAATTGACATAATATTAGTGATTTCTTCATATAAAACCAAAACATTTGAATGTATCCTATTATGATTTGTTAACATTTAATGGAAATAAATATATATCATTTCATTTAATCTAGATGTTTTTATTTTCAGTTAATGTCTATCTTATGCTACTGTGGCTAATTGAGACGAGTAATCAAGAACATAACTTTTAGCCAAGGTAGGGCTAAAGATTTTATTTAGTCTGTAGTTATTGAAAAAAATGCTATTAACCATGCAGGAACCGAAACAATGTCTAAAAATAATATGAGTGTTAGGGGTGGCTGTATAAATTTAAGTCATGAGAAATACGAATGTATTTAATGATGGATCCACAAAATGCAATCCTTAGTCCTATACTGGCTAGAAAAGGATGGTAATGTATAGATAACCAGTCCCATTTAGATTTAGTAGCATAAAGTGGACATATAATAGATAAAATAATAAACATGAATTCTTACCTTTGGGTCGTCGCCAAATGTACCAAACTTCTGGTCAGTTAAGAAACTTTTGGCAGCTTTAATAATGTCTTTACACTTTTTCGGAGTCTCCTCTGTTTTCCCAGCCAGAAATAAGCAGCAACAAGCTGTTACCTAAATAATCCATAATTAATATGATGATCTGAAGAATGGATGACAACAAAATATGAAGCAGACTACTCACATATCTAGGAAAATTCCTAAACGAATGAAACATGTAAAATCTATGAAAATACACAACACCAGTAGCCATTGTGTTGTACCCTAAATCCATTTTAGTTCCAGTATCAATGATAAATCTGGCTCCTTCTTTGCGATACCTAAGTTCTGTCTCATAGTCAATGTTATCGAGCGCAGAAGGCGTATTCCGAAGTTCCTTTTTATCAAAATACCAACAAGGCATCTTGGTAACAAAGAAATATATGTATAGAGTTTATCTTTCTCGAATCTTTATAATAAATATAAGTGACTGCACAAGTATATTCGAAATTATCAATTTCAGAAAACAAACTGGCACTTTACAACCTTCTAGTAACCTTCTTTGTTATTGTTTGAACAGGTTGTACATTATATAGGATTTTTTAAAATTTCTTCCTATTTAAATAACAACTTCAATGTTTATAATAATACTAAATATTTTATTCAAAGGGTTTTACACATTTGTCGGGAGTTATTTATGAGAAATTATTAAGTTATATTTTTGCTAATTAAGTATAATGAATATAAACCAAATTAGTTTATTAAAAACGGCAATGTGAAATAAAAAATTATGAATATATAAAATAGATTACATATTTTTATTTATTTGACTTATCATTTTAATAATGATTGCACTTATCTATTCATCATTGACAATATAGGGTAGCATTGGGAGGAGAGGGGGGCAGTCGCCATCTTCACTTCTAGGTGGTTAGATCGTTGAGGAGTTTGCCGTGGTTGGTGTCTTGATTGAGACCTACTGGTCTAGCGCACGTGAATTTTCTGTGGGGGACTTAACCCCTAAGTTGTTTGTTCCTTTAGCGTAGGGTATGAGTGTAAAAATGGCTGGTCAAACGATGACAGATCGCCTCCTTGCTGCTCGGCACAGTATTGCCGGTCAAGGTTTAGCGAAATCTGTTTGCAAAGCGACAACGGAGGAGTTAATTGGCCCCAAAAAGAAACATCTTGACTGTAAGTACCTATTTTTGAGTTACATTGCAATGTATTGCTTGTACCTCTTTGACTATGTTCTCTTGATTGATTTACTTTCATGTTTTATTAAGTGTTTTTTCTTTACTAACTAAATTCACCGCATATATGTTTCTTTTAACAATTTAAAATAAATTACTATTAATCTATCCCCTAGAATAATAACTTGAAAGTTCATTTAATAACCTTATGACCTTCTTCGTTTTTTGTATTGATTTTGATAAATTACACTCATTTTCTTTGAATTCATTTTTCAACTGTCAAATTAGTTTGACAGCCAATGTTACCTACAACCAAATGCTGTTATTGACACCAGTGCTCAAATTTTGGCCTAACTATCGTCTCAATATTTTTTTTATTAGTTTTGAATTTAAATGTTTTTATTGTTTTTTTGGTATTATGCATTTCTTATCACTTATGACTGAGTTTTATAATATATTTTGTTTTATATTAAATTGTCAATCTTTAATTTCTTCTTTTTTATGCTTTTCAATGTGGTGAATTTTACTTATCTATTATACTCTGGGGGTTTTATCACCCAACAGGTGGTATCTCTCTGTTTATTTAAGAAATTAGATGAAATGTTAGAGATTCTGTAGGGATGTGAAAGGGTTCACTGACGTCAGAGCTGGGATCGATGCCCCAGAAACCCTGCGTACTCTTTCCTAAGATCTTTTGACTACATTCTTTTTCTTATTGAACAAAATATGACTTATTTTATTCGTTTGCTGTGTTTTACTAGTTTACCCCTCACCCCTTTCCTTAGTCTTCAACTTATATTGCTTCTGTAAGCTCCGAATACCAATGTTAGATGCCGGAGGGGTCGTCGAGGAATTCTTGGTTGATTTTTGAGGTTGTAGTATGCCGCGGTTGTAAAGCCTTATAATGCATGTACCACTTCTCAGGTTTACCAATGAACTTCGATAAAGACTCTTTTAAGTCAAAGAACATCATATTAGAATTTGGCCTTACTTAATTACTTGCCACATTAATTCCGCTTAAATATAAAATAAACTTCTATTTCCATTCAGGGACTATGGAAATATATCGTCTTCAAAGTAGAGAAATAACACTCTTTGCGTATAATTGTATTGAGTTTCTATATATCTAGCTCATGAAAGTCTATTTCGCTTGTGAACGGTAGCATGCAAAAGTAAATTAAGCGTTTATTTTTCCTTAGGTTAATGCTTCTTAATTTGTTTTGCGAAGGCGGAATTTTTTGTTCAGATTGCACTAATCTACAAACAGTTTGAAAAGAAAATTTCTATTTTTTTCTTTCGGTTCCTCAACGTTGGACTTCGCTCATAATTGTGATATTAAAAAAATTAATCATGAATAGAATTTTGTTTTATTACTAGCATTCCCACTACCTACCTTGGAATTGCTTATGTAGGAAAATGGTAGGGTTATTACTGACTATATCCAGATTACAAACATTATATTCCAAAAGTGAACCATATCTTTTAAAGGGATTTTCGAGATTTGCTGGTCAGAGAGGAGTATTAATAAATTATTGATTCAGAAAAGTTATTGATCAGTGGGGATTAAGTTGGACATGCCACGTTTTATATTAAACTAACTCGTAACTTAAGTCTAAGCAAAACCTTAATTATAGTAATCGAATTCATAAATGAATAATTCCCAGAGATTCATCAAACTTGATAGTTCAATTCGTTTGATCATCGTTCTTGGAAGAGCCTGGTGATTTCCCCTGCACACTGTGCTTTCAAGTATTGCGATTCTGGAAATCCTGCCTATAAATTTTTCTTTCAGGCAGATTTATTCGCTAGTTTAAGGTTGAGGTGAATATGATAGCGTGGCTTGACTCGTCTGATCTGTACCTAGCGTTGAAGAGGTCGGATGTCTTATCGTGGTAAAGATTAGGAGCTGATTTAAACATGTTGGCCGCTAGCCCAAAGGTAGGCTGCTTGGAACCAGTTGTCAGCTACTGGGTCCTGGTGGTAGGAGACTTTAACGGTCTCATACCACTTATACTTCTTGCTTGGCTCAGTGCAATTTAAGTATTTCCAATATTTAGTCATGGAGTCGGAAAATGGCCCCTCTTTCTTTCATTTTAATACGTGTCTTTATTTCATTCTTATTTTAATCAATGAAAACGAAAGACAGACATTCGGAGACGCGTTGTCTACAGGAACCGCCCCTTTTTCATTAAGGGTGGGGCCTGCCCACTGCCACATAAATTTTCGTGTACACGAGGGGTTCGAACCTTCCACTAGGAATAGACATTAGCCCTACACTCATGACCAAAAGTATTGTATTACGCTTTATAGTTCTATGGTCTATCAACCTTCAGCTAATTCTTTATTTTGTCGTTCCTTTGCGAAACATTGTTGTATATAAGCGCTGGATAGGTAAAATATTTTTATCTCTTCTCCTTTCGTTCTGTTTATGGACATCGTTTGTCCAGAATTTACGTTTATAAAACTTTAACAAGATGAGAACGAATATTTCAGTGCGGAGATCTTTTCTTCCTAATAACAGAATCTGTGCTCATCATTCCTTCTTTATTCTCCCTGAGACCTATAGATGGAATATAGTTGCAAGGAACTTCGCTGGATGTTCTTATTGTGCCCCGAAACATGTAGTCGTAAATTTTCGTTGCAGTTGGAACCTGTCGGCTACAGACTGATGTTCTCATAGCTAGAAGGCGAATTGATCAAGCATTTCAGTGAATACGTTCAATATTTTGACTTACCCTTTTTATTTAAGGCAGAATAATTACTTCGATTTAAAAAAAAAAAAAAAAAAAAAAAATCTTCCGATTCTTTTAGCATATTTCCCTTAAGGGATGGATATCAGTTTTTCAGATCGTACTGGATTTTTGTAAATTTTCTACAAATGTCCATAGATTCTGGAGATGTCGAAAATGTGGTCCGTTCAAAATTATATATATATATTCGTCTGTTGCCGCTCTAGCGGTCGCAATTTTCGTTTGTTCGGTGCCAAACTCTATATTTAAACGTTTTATGCGAAGTTAATGATCAAATTCGTTAACGGCTGAAATCGGACTGGTGGGAGGGGGGCGAGAGGATTTAGAGTTTTTATTTAGTGTTGTCATATACATGATTTCTCTATCTTCAATATTGACATTTTTTAGTTTTCAGCCTTCAGTAAATCCCGAGTTTTAGTCATCGTACTTTAAAATAAGAGAATATATCATGCAACATCTTATTCCAAGCATAAATCCCAAATATGGTTTTCAATGAACTTTTATTATGTGAAATACATGTAAATAGTTAGTGTGACATCGTCATCAATTACGATTTTATTGATCGTCCATTTCTGCTCTTCGATTTTTTTTTTTTGGAAATAGAGAATATATACTGAGTGGAGATATGTAATATCTCATTCCATCATTGGGAAATCTGCTTCGTTGACGCAGCCCCTGCATGACGGATTTCCTTCCCGTTGAAACTATACTGAATTGTATACAATAAATAGACAGATTTACCGTTCGCTGAAAATTTATTTCACCGACCATGAGGCATATATCAGCTCTTTATCTAGAGAAATATGTTTTTCACGAATATTTTGTCAAATGAGGAGAGGGCATGAAGTTATGGTTCAAATGGCTCATAATGGGTTTAAATCTTGAAGGCGTCGCTGCAAATGAATTATATGGCCTCTGCCCAAACGGAATCCAGTTTAGTGTTAGTCGTTTAATTCTGTTTGCCTTTCCCCACACAACTTTTCGAAGACACAAGAACTTGTCAATGCCTTCTTTATCTAGGGGGTATGCCTATCTAGGATATACGGGTCAATGTAAAAATTAAAAAGTCCGTCACGCAGGGGCTGCGTAAACTAAGCAGATTTCCCTCGTGATGTTTAGCAGTAGATAAATCTACATACTGGTAACACAATAGCACCGTCAACATCAAGTGAATAAATACAAACGATAATAAGAAACCTCCAGACGGGAAGCACCTGAAACGTAAACAAACAGGTGCGCCAACTTCTCACAGGAAAGAAAAACAATTACGGAAATATATCAGACTAAAACATATTAATTTGACTATTAACTATTTACTATATCTGCTACTGTAATTTATAGTTAGGATCGATGGACATTTGAAGAAACTTCGAAAATCACGCCATGAGTACGACCTCAATAGCTGATTTCCCTTACTTAAGGATAGGATTCCAACCCTTAGGTTAGTGTTTTCATTTTTGTCTGTTGACTAGTTAAAGGGTGAACGTGGTTTATGTCTTCTTTCTGAATACCTTCTTCATTTTCTGCCTCTACTATTAATAAGCTGTATTTCGTTGATTTTATATTCCAGTTATCTATTTTTAGTTCTCGAGGTTTAACTCATTTTTAGAATTCCCTCCGAGTTTCATCGTCCGTAGAGTCTTTATTTTTTATTAATATTTCATTTCTTACAGCTATAGGTTTTAGACAACAAGAGAGATAAAAGTCCGTCACGCAGGGGCTGCGTAAACTAAGCAGATTTCCCACGTGAAGTTTTACAATAGAGAAATCTGCCTAATAACAACTGTAGTAGTAAAAAACCTCTAAACCTAAAACATTATTTAGGGCGTAATAACCCAGTAGTTTCTAACAGTTAACCTAACCTCTAAACCGATTCACGAGAGACGATAGTTATAGAAACGGCCACCAGAGCTCTCGTCGGAAACTCCGAACATAGCCTATTGGTGACACGCAGAATACAAATGCAAAATATCTCTGTTAATATTCAAGATAGAGAATTAATGTATAGAACAATATTTATAGTAAATTTAATTTTCAATAAGATTTGTTATATACACTCTTTTGATCCGACGTATAGTATCGGAGATATTTCGATTTTTCAAATATCCTCCCCTCTAAACCCCCCCTCCAACTGATCCGATTTCAGCCGTTAACGAACTTGATCTTTCTTTTTACATAAAACGCTTAAATATGAAGTTTGGTAAGGATCAAAAACAAAAATTGCGACCGCTAGAGCGGTAACAGACAAATATATAGATAGATATATATATATATATAGATTATATATATATATATATATATATATATATATATATATATATATATATAGATATATATATACAGTTTTGAACGGACCTCATTTTCGTCATCTACTAGGTAGGATCGATGGACATTTGAAGAAAAATGTCGAAAATTCCGTCATGAGTACAACCTCAATAGCTGATTTCCCTTAAGGGAAATCTGCTAATATCTAGTAGATTGTTATCCACTAACCTGACATTGTATAATATTTGTATAGTTGTCGTTATTGGTGAAAAATCTTACAAATAACTTTTAACAATTATACAGTGTAAAATTTCTATTGCTTTAAAAAGATTAATCTTCAGGTCCTTTCTAAGCACTGGAAACACCAATTTATTTTAATAATGTGAGAGCGTTTTTAAGACAGTCTACACTTGTCGACAACATCATATGGAGTATATGTATATATTATACATATATAACAACAATTATGGGACTGATAAACTAATCTTTATTTCCTTGAAAAACCTGTGTCATTTCTTGTCTTAACAGGTCCCGGATTGTTTCCCTAAAGGCGTTTATTTCTTTTGAATCATTCTCCTGAATGATTCACACACTTTTACGACCCATAAAACTCGTAGTTTCGTCACTCAGTCTTTTCAGTGAATGGACTTAAGTTCATGTGTAATATTTAATTCATCCATCTTCATGTTTGCCTCTATAGAGGGGGGGGAGGGGGGGGGAGGGGGCACAAAGTAGAATCTTTTTGTCGATGATTCCTATGGAAAAAGTTATAAAAAAAATAGTGAAAAATAAACATTTTTGAAATTTTAAATTTCGACTAAGTCCGACTAGCGGCGGACAGACCCAGCTGGGCAAAGTGGACTGAGGCGGCCCCTCCACGCTTATCGGCACGATGGAGGTAGAAGAAGAAATTTTAAAATGGAGGAACGGAAGCGTTCCTCTCTTCCACTTTTAGCAGATTTCCCTTAGGGGAAATCAGCTATTGAGGTTGTACTCATGACGGAATTATCGAATTTTTTTCTTCAAATGTCCATCGATCCTACCTAGTAGATGACGAAAATGAGGTCCGTTCAAAACTGTATATATATATATATATATATATATATATATATATATATTTGTCTGTTACCGCTCTAGCGGTCGCAATTTTTGTTTAATCGTTACCAAACTCAATATTTAGTCGTTTTTTTGTAAAAAGAAAGATCAAGTTCGTTAACGGCTGAAATCGGACCAGTGGGAGGGGGAAAAATTGTACAGAGTCAATCTTATTGCAAATTAAATTTACTATGAATGTTGTTATATACATTTTTTCTCTATCTTGAACATTAACTGAGATATTTACATTTTTATTAAATCGGGGCGCCTAACGGACGAGAGTTACTTTCCCGCCAAAAGCTAGTTTGGCCGTTTCCTTGACTGGCTCGGCTCTCGTGAAATTTCTCTATTATAAAACTTCACGTGGGAAATCTGCTTAGTTTACGCTGCCCCTGCGTGACGGACTTTTTTCGATTGTGTTAGTGATTAATTTTCAATAGAAATATTATCATATTGTATGTTAAATTAAAAATATTTTTATTCCAACCTGAGACCAATTTTCCATCAGAGAATACCACCACGTTTTTGCATAAATAATTTATCATTTAAGGTATACTGGTAGTGCATTAACTATCAGATGATATATTAACCTTATTTAGAAGAGAGGGCAGTATCTTTAATCTTGAGGTTATGGGCTGCCCAGGCTGGATGATGTCAGTCTTCTGTTTAACCTCATTTGCCTTGCAATATATTCTAATGTATCTCTTGTGTATTTTTTTTTTTTTTTTACTGTTTATTATCTTGGCCATTGATATCTCAGGCATTACTTCCATACTTGGCTTTTAATATATTGAAGTTGAAACCTGGGAAGAAACGAAAACGAGATTTATTAGTTTTTGTGTTTTATATATTGCATTTATTTGATCTTCCTGGTTCACAGTCTATATGAATGTCTCTATGTCGTAACTTTTAATCAACCTCACCATTGTAGTGGCATGTTCAATCCCCGTTCAGTTTGTCTTTTATTTACTTAATCAAATGAATATATTACTTTTTAATCAATGAGCTCTTGGCCTTTTTTGTGAATGAAGAGCTCATTTGAACTGTATGGCATCAGTGGTAGATGCATTGCAAAATTATATTCGGCATATGCACGGGGAGCCATAATAACAGTAATCACACTGGCAGCCATGCGTTGCAGGAGCTGATCCGAAACGCGCAAACAAAGTTCAACTAGAGCAGACAGTATAGTTTAATAGTGGGTGGTGAACATCCCTTGACTATTATTTGCATAGAATAAATAATACGAGAAGGTTGAAGTGAGTCAAAGTGCAATTAAGGAATATGAGTGCCATCAATAGATATATTACAAAAATATATAATTGAACGCTGGTTATCGTTTTTATGAGGAGGAAACATAGTAAGGGTTTGTTGAGTCGGTGGTAATAAAACGTTAGGTCCATTTTATAAACTTTTTACTGTTGACCGTTCTAGGCTTCAATTTAGCATTTTATAGTAGTGTAACCATTATTAGTTATGATACGGAACATGTAGAGCTTTATTAGCAGATTTAGCAATCAGCTGAGGTTGTACTCATGAAGCGAATTTCGAAAAATATCTTCATATGTCTATCGATACTGTCTGAGAGATACGAAAATAAGGTCTGTTCACAAGTACATATATATATATATATATATATATATATATATATATATATATATATATATATATATATTTGTCTTTTACCAAACTTGATATGTAAGCGTATCGTGCAAAACAAAAGATCAAGTTCGTTAACGGCTGAAATCGGGCCTGGGAGAGGTAGGAAGTGAAAATCGATAATTCAAAATATCTCCGTTAATAGAGTGGGATCGCAAAATGATTTATATGCAACGTTGTTACAAACATTAACATCTTTATTTACACACCATACTTAAACTCCAAAGAGACTTACATTAGTTTAAGGTATTAGCATTACATTACATTTCCATTAATCTCGCCTTTCGACCGTAGACCGAGGGGGTCTTTTGGAGTTCGTTGTCCGAGAAGAGGCTGAAATTTCCTTTGGCGTAGGCCCATCCGGAGAGTGGCGGAAAGTGGGGAGTTTTAGGACAGTCGATTTTGAAGGTACAGGCCGGCTGAGTATGTTACGGGGAATCGCCTCGGTGGGTACCTACCGTTCTTTTGTAGTTTCTATAAAAGTTATACTGTGTTTTCTTTCTCTTGAATATTAACCTAGAGGTTTGCAGTTTTTAGTTTTCTACCTTCAGTAAACCCCCAGTTTTAGTAGTTATCGCACTCTAACTAAAAGCGAATATAAGGTCTTATAAGGTTAAATACGAAATATTGTTTTCAACAGATCTGTACTATATGTGATAAATGCAAATACGTTGAGTGATGACGTCATCACTTAACATTTTATTGGCAGCCCAGTTCTACTCATCTGATTTTTATTTGGAAATATATAATATATGGTGAGATTAGTTCTGTGGGTTGTGAAGGCAGCAATATGCTTAGGTTACGCATCCCATGCGTGACGAACTTTTAAAATACACCCGTCGGTCGCATGTTTAAGTGAACGACCTTCTGCCTTTTGGTCGAAGTGAATAATTTTATTATTCTTTCGAAGCGCATTAAAGATGAATTTCGTGGGAGAAGTCTGCGACTGGTGAACAGCATTCCCTACTAATTGGCTCTCACATCACGTTTTTTTAAACAGTTACAGAAGCGTTGTGCATATTATGAGCTGCTTTGTTAATCATATTTCGTCGTCTCCTTTTCGTTTTATATTTTGTTCATGCGTTAAAAAAAGATATGTTAAAAACTCTGGGATGAACGACAAAGAAATAGGCCCGATTAAGAGAAAAAACGGAAGTTGATGACAATAAGTAACGTCATATTCAATATGCCTATGTTCCTCTGTATCTGTAATATCAAAATTAATGAAACTTAATTGTGGATTTTAGTGAATAAGCAGTCATTGGTTAGTAATATATCTATTTATTATTGTTAATATTTATTAATTTCCAATTTTTGCTACTATGGCTAATTGGTACGGGTTATCTACAGGTTACCACCCTTTTCTAGCCAGGGTGAGACTAAGGATTTTATTTAATGAGTTCGTCACTATATAAATTCCTATTGTCCAGGCGGGAATCGAATTCACCACTCTATTTTTTTTTTTTAATTTTTAGACGTCAGTAAACCTCCACTATTAGTCGTCGCAACTTATTGTTTTCAATGGGGCATTATTTTGTGAGTCACATGTAAATAAGTAGTGTGAAGTCATCGGTTAAAAGTTTACGTTTTTTATTCATTAATGTTTATTTCATGTGTAGCATACTTGAAATAGTTGAAAATTCAAGATATCTCCGTTATTAGGAGTTGGATTGAAAAATGTTGTAGAACCAATCTTGTTAAACTATTGGTACTCTGCAATTGTTCTTCTATACATTTTCTCGTAACTCAAATGATTATCAGTATTTTCTTGTTTCCGTGTTCAATAAACCGCCACTATTACTCATCGAATTTTGACTTTTATGTAGAGAATATGCATATGGTGAGACGACATCACTTGTGCGTCATTTCAGTGCGTGGGAAATCTGCTTAATTTACTCATTCACTGAGTACCGGAGTTTTATTTTTAAGGACAAAGACATCTATTGTAATGCAATGGCGTTATATTTAGGAACTATACTTTTATCTATGGCGTCCCTTGAATGTTGTTAGAATAAATTCTACAAAGACAACCATTAAACAATGTCTTCTATCATCTTAACAAAGGCGGGCTATGTGTATTCATTTGTATCGACCTGCTTCTCCGTCATGAACCAGCTAAGTATAATCTTTCAGATCTTGTCTGGGCTCAAACATGAGCTGAAAAGTTTTTAAACCAAAATGCTTATTATTCATCTGTGCTGACAACTGGCTAAGGATTGTCTGACAATATCTTGTTCAAGCCTCTGGCTTTGCTGAGTTGTTCTTAAACTAAAGCACTTATATTCCTTGGTATCGACCAACATTTCATTGCAGCCAACAAACGATCAAACAAACGCACGCAACCAGGATGTCACCAAACCAATCATTAGCTGGCTGAAGACCGTGCTTTTCTCAGAATCGAAAACTGAAGTTCTGATTGTTTTGATACATCCGTTTCGAATTATAAGAATGTTATCGAAAAAAAAAAACCCAAAAAAACTTGTTCAGTGGATATTACAAGGCGTACACTCATAAGGTTACGATTTAAGATTCCAAGTTGATTATTTGGAAAATTAAATTGTTGAGAAGAAGCAAAAAGACTTCATGCTTTTTAAAATGAAGTGTCAATGCAACATCTTGCCGTGATTGGCAAAGCTACCAAACTGACTCTTAGAAAAACAAAACAAAAAAACAATGAGCTTAGAAAAGTAATTTGTAATTTTCAATCTAATAGATCAGTAAATAAATAACGGTGGGGGACGTATGGTTTGATATATATCACTTTTCTTTCATTTTCAAGTCCTTTTCTTTAGCGCTCACTGGCAAAATTTGATTTGTTTTCAGCTTCTTGACTTCATAGTTTATTTTGCTCAAAATCTTAGTCATTTCGCCCATCTGGTATAAAATGGAATCTAAAACCAAGTATAACATTAATTCTAAAGTGCAATGAATGTTAAAAAGTTCTGGCCCTATTAGAAACTTTGGGGTTCCTTATTTTAGAAAGAATTATAAGATTATCCAGGACATTTGGAGTAAAACCGTTTCCGAATCGGTGCGTTTAGAGAGAACAATTCTTATTTTCTTATTTGTGAGTCGGGTGACAGAAATAAATTTTTGAACCGGTCAAAAATCATCTAACCGACACCATAACACGTCGATAATCATCAGATGATTCCTAATAGAAATACTGCTTTGATAGTGGAATATGTCTTCCATTAACAGATCTTCAATTACCGATGATTCCCCAAAGAAAAATAGGTGTTTAAAGTTCTTCGATATGTTCGGCTTATCACATTCAAGTTCATCATTGGAATATAGTGTACCACAGAATATAAAACAATTAATATGACGTTTCCTCTCAGGAAATCGGTTCCTTTGTCCAGCGCTGCTGGAGCAAAGACAAAATCCGTGGTTCTGAAAGGGGTCGCACAGGGTTTGCCATTGTCTCCCATAATTTTCCATTTTGCTATAGATTTATCTTTAAATAAGAATCACCATCTTTATACCTTTTTCCAGTGATACATGCTCCCCAATGAATCCTAAGGATTATTAGGTCTTCTAAATACCTAGTTAATTGATCTAACGAAAATATAGGTCTATTTTTTGAAATTTATGTAAATTACTACTTATTCATTTTCCCTCATCCTATATTATTTGGACTTGGAGGTTGGTTGCTTTTAGATCAATCACCTGATAGAATTATTTATTGCCACTTGCTAATATTTACAGACAATGTTTGTTTAAACTGATACCCAATGTATTGTTTTGAGCTCGTTGCCAACAAAATAGCACTAAGAAAGTCCCGAATACTAATGCTAAAAGCATGGGAGTGTGGTTACAATGAAAGTGCATTAAGGTTCATTGTGTTCATGGGCACAAACAGAGCGTAGGCCCCAAGGAGTTACGTGCTTGTTGTAGATTACCCATCTTTCCGTGGGAGGCGATGGCGTGGAACACCGCAACGGACGTTTCCAAAGACTCAACGGCTCTGTCCACTTTGTAGCTCAGATGCACCATTGCACCCAGCAGGACGAGAATCGCAAAAATTAGTGTCAATTCAAATCCCCTGCTCCGGCTCTTTGTGCAGTTTCTTGTATTTTTCGGATAATTGGTGTTTTTATGCACTTCATCTTCCTGGAACAACTTCGGAGGCCTCTCTGAAAGCATTATGGAATAAATTGAATGTACAATCGGGACCAATTAGGGTTAGTTAAAAAAATAAGTGTAAATTAAATGAAATATTTTCTACGTTGAAGGGAATCTATTTACTGTTGTCATATCTGTAGGTGAAGACTGTCGTCACTGGCTGATGATCGAGTACAGCTGGTGACGACGATCGTCACCGGCAGTTATGGCAACCGGTATCATACTGGCGGTTTCAACCCTTTATTTGGGATCTATTTAATTATTTTTTATTTGATGAATTATAATTAAATATTAATTATTTACTGATTGTCTATTCCGTTCTTAAAATGAACAAAATTCAGTGTTTACACTTGGTATGGTAAGAGTATCCTGCTTTTAAGGCGTTAATAGACAATTGTCCCTCTTCAATCGATGTAGATATGAAGAGTTTGGCTTGGAAGAGTTTCTCGTAGCTCCATTTACGGGACTAGTTATCCAGGATACAAGGGTTCAACTTCCGGCAGCTGTGAACATTTCTTCTCCCCAGTACAAAATAATTAAGTATTTAATTATCTTCTGTGCTGGAGTATTCTGTCATAATAGTCAATGACAAACAGGTTCCTATTAAAATCGTATCCTCCAATAAATAAATAATTTAACATGTTTTTGGGAACCCGCCCAAAAGAAAATATACATTTATGATGTTTATATCCTATTACATCTTGTCTGTAGTATAGTAATAAAAAAGTCATTATTTGCTCATTCGTTTAGTCATTAATTTTTATGTCATCAGTAAAATATTTCTGAATCTTTCTCAGTTTTCATTTTGTTTTTACTGAAGATTTATGAAGGACTAAGTATCCATTGGTAGAGTTTAGATTATGATTGTTTTTAAGCAGAGTCCTGTTGATATATCTATATTCTATTTAACATTAAACTTAGATTATAACTGAAAGCAAATTATTATTATTTTTTAAATATATGTATTTGTTTTATGTACAGGTATACATTTTGTTTTTCCTCATCCCTCAGTCTGTCCGTTTGTTAACCTCTTGAGGCTGCCTCTTAAACGTTTTTACAGGTTCCTCAGTTACACCACTACTTTCAAGTTATTTGTATTTCAAACGTAGGAATTTCTATTAATTATTTTGGTAGCTAGTCCATGTATACACACAAGCGTGCACGTTGAAGGTATTACTGGAGAATATTTTTAGTAGATTTACCTTAAGGACAATCAGCTATTGAGGTTGTACTGATATTGCGATTTTTTAGAAATATCTTCAAATGTTCATCGATCCTGCCTAGTAGAGGACGATAATGAGTTCCATTCAAAATTATGTCTATCTATATATTTGTCTTTACCCCTCTAGTGGTCGCAATTTTTGTCTTCGTTACCAATCTCGATATATAATCATTTTGTAAAAAGAAAGATCAAATTCGTTAACGGCTGAAATCCGACTTGGGGAAGGGAGGGGTTTAGAGGGTTGAAATTCTGAAAACTCGAAATATCTCCGTTATTATGCGTCGGATCGAAAAATGAAATGCATCTTATTGCAAACGTAATAATCTATAAATGTTGAGATGTATATTTTCCTATATTGAATATTAACCGAGGTATTTCCATATTTTAGTTTTCTGTCATCAATAAACCCCCACTCCTATTCATGTCATATTAACAATAACTTGTCATTTAATGAGCCACTTATTTTGAAGACTAAATACTAAATATTGTTGTCATTGAATTTAAAATTTTTGAGATAAATGCAAATACGTGACGCAAGTTGGAAATCTTCTTAGTTAACGCCCCTTCGTGAAGGAGTTTATTTATTCCCGACATTTACTTTAGTAATTGATTGTTAGTGAAGACATCTTATCAAAAATGAATTTACAATGCTATGATATATCTCATATATAAACACAAGCACACACACACACACACACAGTATTCTTAGGAGTGTAGTTTATATACATACTCGCGGACGGCATACACGCTGTCTATACTATCCCAGAAGGAAGGGTTGCGTGAGACGGCGAGGGTCAGGTGGCCTCCACGGTTGGTCGATTCGCCGGGAGATGAAAGTTTACCTGCCGCCTCCGTATTTAGGCTCTACCTCCTTTTTTGCCCCACTCAGCCGTCCCATCTCACTCCATCCTTAGCTTTTTTTTTTTATTTTGTTACTTCATACCCTTTGTTTCCATTTAGTGGCTCCTCAAAGGAAATTGCCAATTTCATATAAGGACTCGAGTATTAGCAGTAATTATTAAAGCGGCAGCTTTTTGCAGGGGACGCAAGTAAACTTAACGTTAATACGCATTTAAGAAATGATTTCTAAATTATCAAGAAAATGGGAACCTCTTTGGTTGTTAAAGTTCTTTCTCGGAGAACCGTTTTACGAGTCTATAAAGTTCTTTTAATTTTGTTTCATTTAAATTATAATTGCTATATATCTTATTGACAACGAAATTAAATGTAGATGATTACTAATTTATTGCTTTAAAGAGAATTTTAGAGTATACTGATTTTGGTTAAACTTACAAAATTATTATTAATACACTCATTTCGGAGGAGGAGATATTTTCCTCCCATTGTAAAGAGATTCTTGACGGATGAAGTTTTGGTAATTCCGAAGCTTGTCATTCACTTAGATTGGCTTCTTGTTGATGTTTTTGGCGGATGATATTTAGTCTATTTTGGAAAATTCTGGATTTGGCGCACTTGTACGACTCTGTGGTCAGGCCTTAATCATGGTATTTAAAGTGATTCGGACTTCTCAATAAGAAATGGTCAGAATATTGGTGGCGAACCTGGATCAAGGGTTTCGGGAGATTTGGTGACCAACCTTTTAGGTATTCTTGCAGAGTTTGGGTTATTTCTGAGGCTGGAGGTATTGCCTGCGAAAGCAAGGCAGTCGGTATTGATATTTGTGCCCAATTCTTCTAAGCCTGAAAACTAATGGAAACTTTCATTTTGATAGACCTCAAATGGATAACCTTTTCAGTAAATTGCACAGGAAATTGGAAAGGGAAGAGGCTATTATCACCGGAGGTAAACTACAGTCAGAGTTTTTAGATTTGTTTTACGAAATTTGACCTTTCGCCGAGTGATCTATGATGTCGCCTGGATTATCTCTCGAATACCGTTGCAAAGGAGAAATATTGAAACTAGGAGGTCAATTGAGCAGTAGTACTTTTGAAAATTGAGTGATATTCTTTAAGGGAAATGTGTTAAAATCTTTTGTCACACTGTTGCAAGAAAAGAGTCTCAAATTATAGATAACAGCCGCAGTTGAGGTTGATAACTGAGACGGTAAAAATGTGCTTGGACTGTAGGAGAGCGATTGTGCTTGGAATGTTTCCCTCAGCAGTTGCTATAGCAGTAGGTGCCTGTCCGTTACCTCCCCCAAATAGAACTAGTCACACCCTTTAGCACTGCCAACATTCCAGCCTCTCTGGATCTACCTCGCTGCTCGAATGCTCTTGTTGGAATCTGGGAATCTATCTTACTCTGAAGCATTCTTTATTGGCGCTCTCAAGTAGAGGGCGGTTCTAAAGTTACAACTGGGCTTTAAAGAGAAATTATTTAATCCCAAAATAGGAAAATATACATGGGCTTAACATTTATATATTACAAAAATACTATTTGGTAAATGAATGCCTTCCCTAGTTTAGATTTTATTTAGAACACCACTAAAATTATGCAGTGAAGTTAAATATTCAATGGATTACGGATAAATAATGCACCGAATCGAGTTTATACGTGTTAGTAGATTATAACATTATAAAATGGCTAATTAAACAATCACACATACGCTAACACCTTCCACTCACAACAAACACACACAAGCACGCAAGGCTTGATCCACATAACGTTGCACAGTGACCGCATCAGGTTGATGATCTCAAGATATTACGATGTTTTTTGTTTTTTTTACCTGGAAAATC
Source organism: Riptortus pedestris (assembly GCA_019009955.1). Lineage (NCBI taxonomy): Eukaryota > Metazoa > Arthropoda > Insecta > Hemiptera > Alydidae > Riptortus > Riptortus pedestris. Next base: position 29,047,471 of record CM032229.1, on the reverse strand, counting down.
TTTTGAATTAAAACAAATTAATATCTCATATTTGGTGTTAACGTTATAACAATTTTGAGAGTGCATCTGTGTCCTAGTGACTTGCGTAAAGGATTGCTATACCAGAGATGCTTCGTTTGTGGCTGGAGATTACCCACTGAATGTTATTTGTGTGTATGGTTACCTGGATTCTAATGAGCAGCTACTTGAATAAAGAAGTAGATATCTTTGGTCCGTAGTGGCACCACAGTAGGAGCGAGTGTGCGTCAAGCTAACCACATGACCTGACCTCCCACCTAAGTTCTGTGGCAAGTTTTTATAAGTTATAGCCTTTTTTATTAATAGCCTGTGAACCTCATAGTGTGAAAACCTTCTACAATTTACTTGGGAAATAAATACATTGTGCATTGCAGCAAATCATAAAATATTAGGTTACTAAGTTTTTATTTGTAACTGCAATAAACGTGCAAACGTTGAGTGTGTTTTTTTTTCTTTGTCTCTTCATTTGTACATGTATTTATCTAAGGGATTTTTTCTCTATTAATCAAGAAACATTCTATACACTTTAATATATAACAATATGTTTCATTTTATTATTTCTATTTAATGGGGTTCTGGCTTACGTTCTGTAGAAGTTGACCTATGAATATTATTTTGAAATGACCGCGTCAGACTCAGTGGTCTCCAAACAGTTAAAGTAAATGTTTAACCCCAGTAAATTTTGTGTGAAAAATGTGCCTATATGAAAATAGGAATTATTAGCGTTGCATTGACTTTAAAAGATGTGTTTTTGAAACCTCCCTAAATTCGTATACATGGTGATTAAATTAACGAATATGAATATTCAGGAAAATATTACTCAGTTTTATTTAGTTTCGGCTTTTTCGTTAGAATTTAATTTAATCCCGAGGAAATTATTTGGCGAGAGCTTCACAAAATAAATTCTTGAAAGTTGTATGAGTATAAGATGAAATTCAACTCTCTACTTCATCAGCACTTGCAACTACATGAAAGAAGGTTATTTCTGTCAGAACCCTTTGTGAGCTTATTTATACCAGACTCTTTGTGAGATAATTTAAGTTGTAAGGGATTACTTTTAGCGATCATGGTTCTCTGTTCTTAGAGTGCTTTACCCTGTTCATCCTTCCCTCTTTTAGCCATTTATCACTTATTAGCATGTTTATGAGTTAATTAGTTACTCAAGTTAGTTGTATTTATTAAAGCTTTGTTATTAAAGATTTGGACCTAGACTAGCCATTTAATTTCATCATTCCCATTAGGAATTTATTTAGACAGAAATTCACTAATTTCAATGAAGTCCTTAGTCGTAACGTCGGTCCCAATTAGCCGTTAGTAGCATACAGTGGAAGTTAATAAATTTCAATATTATTTAATTATGTATTAGTATTATCACATATTATTGTGATTATGATTTATGGAGGGCAACACTTCTTAATACTGTACTGTTGAATTGTAAGAAGACTGTATGGGACTCTCCAACTCAAGTGGCTCTTCAAACACCGTCAGCGTGTCAATAAATATTATGTTTATGGCCATATGTTTTTATAATCGCTCCTAATACTTTTATGAGTACATAGGTATCATTAATATTAAATTAACCATCCGCGTCGTTTTTATGAGCCTCAATTTGATGCGTTGTAGTGGCATTTATATCTTTCTAATAAACATTTTTAATTGATCTTTATAAGTATGAAATATTTACTATGAAAATTTTCTTTCGAAGGCCAGATTCTCACACTTGCATAGATGTAAGATTCGCAGGAGTGCTTTGTTACATAAACAATGCTGCATTTAAAAACTGTTAACCTAAACTGTTTGGTATTTACTGTTTCCTCTTGCCGTTTACTTTTATTGTTTCCTGTTATCTAAGTTTTGTTCGGGATCATTGTTAGCCTTCTAATTGCTGTGTTGTCTGTACGTTTTATTGCCGAGCCTCAGGAATCCTCAATATATATCCGGGGAAAACTTTTATATCTTTCAAGTACTAAGTAAACTTTTAAATTACGTTTTTTGAAGTTCATCCGAACAAGGTTTTTATATGGCAATGTGGAGTCTTTAAAGAAAAGCGTAGCGCCCCCCTGGTCTGTGAGGTTCCCAGAGAAAGAATCGGAAGCTGCGAAGGGGTGCACAAATGACTGGCCAGAAGCACTGCTGACTGAAGATCTCTTATGACGAGCCATGTAGAAGAGCAGATCGACTGGTTAAGGCGACTGGACTGTCAGAATAATGTTGAATGGTACACCAGAGGCGCGGTGAGGAGGCAGTCCAGGCAGTGGAAGAATTTATGGAGGCTGGCGGTCAGAAATTGTTGTGACGGCACTGAATGATGGAAGATGGTATCAGTGGCTCTGGGCTTGATTGGTCTTAGATTTGTATTGATATTATTGTTTTAATTTTGAGAGAAAAAAATTAATAACGAGGTTGAGGTATTGAAAACAGAATATTCTTAGTTGAGGGGTGATGACTCCCCCCCCCCCGAACCACAATCCTAAACAATCGCTACACCTCTTACATCGTTACAACCAGTGTACATACAAGGAAAAACTTTCATTCAATTTAATATGACGTCATATTTTTGAGAAGTATGATAAGAGAAGAAAGCCAAATGGCGTCATCTAAATGTACAAATAATGAATCAGTCTTGTTATTGAATGTATAGCCTACTTGCAAGAGGTCTCCTTCCTGGGAGACAGTAATTCATGATTTTCGGGGAAACATAACAGGAGAAAAGAGTACATTTTTTTTTTTAATATGGGTAGGAATAAGAGAGGAAGCTCTCATTATACACATGGATGGACCCATGGATTGCATATGTGTTTTATGAATCAACTCTTACGAATATTTAGTTTTAATTCATGTGAAAAAACTAAAAGGTTGGTTACATCTAGCTAGCGATATACTGTCAGAAATGAGAGGACATTGCCTAGAGCTGTAGGAGGGTTGGGATTAGATTAATTCGAACCTTGGTTAACTGGTTTTATAATAGTCTGTCTCCTGCCAGTCATCATACCATCCTATCTCTATCACTCCACCATCTATCTGCTTGGAGACAAGTACCATACTATCGCTATCACTCCACCATCTATCTGTATCGAGACTAGTACCATCCTATGTCTATTACTCCACCATCTATCTGCTTGGGGGATTAGTACCATCCTATCTCTATCGCTCTGACATCTGTCTGCTTGGGGATAGTACCATCCTTTCTCTATCCTCCAAATCGGTTTGGGGACTAGTATCATCCTACCTCTACCGTACAAATCTATCTGTATTGGGAGTTGCACCATCCTATCTCTATAACTCCACCATCTATCTGCTTGGGAGTAGCACCATTCTATCTATTACTCCACCATCTATCTGCTTGGGGGATTAGTACCATCCTATCTGTTAGCACTCCATATCCATCTGCTGGGGACTAGTACCGTCCTATATCCAATAGTTCACCATCTATCTGCTTGGGAACTGGTACCACGAGAGTCTCTATTCCTCTACCATCTATCTTCTTGGGGCTTTAGTACCATCCTATCTATTACCATTCCACATCTATCTGCTTGGGACTAGTACCATCCTATCTCTATCACTCCACCATCTATCTGCTTGGGACGAGCACTATCCTATGTCTATTACTCCACCATCTATCTGCTTGGGGGATTAGTACCATCCTATCTTTTATCACTCCATATCCATCTGCTGGGGACTAGTACCGTCCTATCTCTATTAGTCCACCATCTATTAGCTTGGTAACTGGACCCACGAGGGTCTCTATTCCTCTACCATCTATCTTCTTGTGGGTTTAGTACCATACTATCTCTTATCACTCCACATCTATCTGTTTGGGACTAGTAACGTCCTATCTCTCTCACTCTATTTTTTCAAACATCTTTCTCTATTACCTGTTTTCTCTTGTGGATTTATGACCATTTTCTTTAACTGGCTTCTGACCTTTTTTACGTGGTTTTCACAAGCTTCCTGCAGATCTGAGACTAGTTCCGTGTATGTTTCATCCACCTGTTCCTCCCATGTTTTGGAATTTATTTTTTCTGTAAAGATCAAAAGTGAAATTAGGTATCTTGTAGAAACACTTTTTGAGTCATTGGTTATTTACACCTAAATATTTGATACCATTGCAATCATTGTGGAGGTTCATTTTGAGATTCCATCTCCAAACCTTCTACTAAATGATAGTCTAGATTTTGGTTATGTATAAAATGTTTATGCATCCTTTGCCTACCTTGCGGTTGTCTTTGATAGATAACCTTTGTGGAATATTATTTATGTTAAAAAAAACTGATCAAATATCGTAACGGCTGCGATGATACAGTCGGCGTGTCGTATGCGTTTGACCAGTGCACTAAATGATCATCATTAGTGTAGCGATGGTCCGCTTATTGGGAATATTATGTATTTAACTTAAATGTGTATATCTACATCAAAAAAGGTACATGTATCTAAAATATAAAGGGCATGTTCCGAAGTGTCAGAAAGCATTTTTAATATTTAATAATATAGTACAATAAAATGCCAAAGTAACAATATCTCACGAAAAATGCCAAGGACTTGTAATTAATGATGTTGTATTATCAAAATCAGAAAGGAAAGAATATAAATTTCACAAATGACTCTTGAGAATGTGACGCTTTGCGTGTAAGGTTATAGAAATAGCCCAAGACCTTTAGAGCTTTAAAAAATAACTTTCCTTTCTAAAATGTTATAAAAATAAGTAATATCTTATTTGTTATTAAATTTAATTTCAGTTTTGTATAAGCATATTACATATATGCAAAAACAAAAATTTTGTATTCCTTCAGTTTTCATGAATTTAATTTTATTTGATAAAAATATTTAGGGACTGTGACAGAAAGACGACAAGAACACAATTCTATGAGTTTACATGTTCTAATTTTTTAGGAAAAGCATGAATGTGACATGCAACATATCTCATGAAATTGGTATACAAAAAATAAGAACTGAATCATATGATCCTATAAACAGAGGAGACAGAATAATTTTCAGTAATGTTGGTGAAAAAGTAAGAGAATAACCCTTATAATATGCATGTAAATGCAAAACTGATAAGACTATCAGCTTGATACGAAACAGGCTCTCATATTCTAACTTCCATTTTTAAAACTAGAAGAATAAAAAACTTTAATAAGTAAGAAAAGTTTGAGCTGCCCAAATATTTATTTATTAACGTCCTCTTAATAAACAACATCCACTTTATTTATTAACGTCCACTCACTGAGGTATATCTCCGTTCCCCAAAATAAATTAAAGAAAAGAAAAAACTATTTGAGAAGTCGCCTGATGAAGATGGCCTGAGATTCATAGAAAATTTTCAGTGGACCGCTGGAGCAGACAACCGGAAAAATGATTTCTTGCGTGCGAAACATGTGCCATGATAAGTCTTTCACATTTTGTTGTTTTGCTATTTAGAGAAAACAGGTCCACTCCTTTCATTTTGATTAACGTGTGAAGTTTGGTGAATTTAGTTGGTTTCACTGCCTCTTCTATCAACATTTTTTTAAACCCAAGAAAGAATGTTCCATATGCCAATGGCTTCTTGGGAAAAAATACTATTCTTACTGGCAACCAGGAGCGTATATAGCTTGAGGCATAAATTGTAACCCTGCGAAGTTAGATCGAGAAACTAATCTCAGATCCACACTCATCTATAAAGAACTAATGATAGAAGTAACAAAGAAAGCACTTATTAATTCATTATTCTACTTATGAATTTCTTTTAGGCAATTTTTGCGAGATCGCCCTTTACAAAACTAATTTCAATCACTGTGCCGTCGGAAACTATTCTTAGCCTCTAAACTAAAAGCTTATATTAAATTAATAAGGTTTTGATTAATGCATGGTCTTATAATCTAAGTTTTCAATATATGAACAAAACACTAACAATTTTAATTTTATTGACCGGGAACGTTCCCTTTCGACGGGTTCTTGCGACAACAATTTTCTTTCAAATAGTTCTTCGATTTCTTCACGTTGCTTAATCGGTATCCTAGTCTAAGCCACATTCGCCTATCGAAAGTCACGTTTGTGCTACATTCTATTTCGAATAATAGTTCTAACAAGTTTCGGGGGCTCACCTCTCTTTTTCGACGGGTGTAATTTTTCAGACTATATTTCTACTTAATATTGGATGTCAGGTTTTGTGTAGATCTTCGTTTCTAGGTCCTTTTAATAACCCGTAATATATTTACAAGAAACATTTTCCGTAGCCAGGCATTAGGGTTAGTTTTCCTGGTGGCCTTTATGAGTGTCGTTGCAAATTGCCTGCTGGTGCTCCAAGTTATATATAACTCCATTGCATATAACAAGAATATCCCCGAGTTGATGCTCTGGTCCCGACAGAGAGGTTCGGCGTTACATAACAATACCGCAGCCTCCAGGTATTCCGTCTACCTCTTTGGCCTTAATTAACGTGCCATCACCACTGTTCTAGTCCCCTACCTCTTCTCTCACTCTTAATCAATAACCTTTCAGAACAACTCCTTTGAATTATGTTTTTATCATACTTGTGCCAGACGTCTCACTTCGAATTTTATACTTAGCAGCTCTTATATTTCATGTCGTTGTACGAAATAATTAGCGGGTTTCTTAAATATTTAGGAATTTATTTCTATTCACTTTCCATTATAATGACGGGAAAACAATATAACGAATGGGAACCTTACAAGCTATTGTTTATGCAATCACTCACAATAAGGCTGTTATATGAGTTAGTATGGTGGAATCAACCCTGACATACTTTCCATTAAAAATATACTATTAAATGTATTTCGTGAAAAGGTAATCTCTAATTCTGTACTGTAGTAAATAGTATTAAATATTTTTTGTAATTGTTAATATGTACATTCCAAAACAAAAAGGTCACTCAGGAAAGGAAGGAAGGAAGGGAAATCAGTATTGATGTTGTACTCGTTACGCGATTTTTGAAAAATGTCTTCAAATGTCCATCGATCCTACCGAAAAGATGACGGAAATGAAGTTCGCCCAAAATTATATGTGTACTTCTCTTTTAACTCTCTAGCGGTCGCGGCAATTGTTTGATCTTTACCAAACTTAAAATTTAAACGTTTCATTCATATCTAAAGATCGAGTTCGTTAATGGCTGAAATCTGACCTGGAGAAAAGAGGGGTAGTGGGGGGGGGGGTTTCGGAATACCTTCGTTGTTCAGTGATGAATAGAAAAATTGTATTTGACCAATCTTGTTGCAAATTTAATTTCCTATTTAGGTTAATCTATACATTTTTTTTCTCCGAGTTCTGGGAATATTAAATTCCTACTCCTGTATTATTAACAATAAGATGATATATAATGAAACTTTTTACTACGTGTGTTATAAGGTGTAATAGATATAAACACTCACTTAACGTCATTTCATTTTCACTTGTAGTAACTGAGTCACTGAGCACGTATTTCAATTTATGTTTACATAGTTTTTTTCTACAGGAGAAATAAATAATAGATGGTGAAGTGAGACGACCAGAGTGTCATGTGGGAAATCTGTTTAGATAACGCAGCCCTTGTGTGACAAACGTGACTATAATTGTTGCTCTATACATTCCATTATTAACCGAAGTATTTTTAAGTGTTCTGTTTTGTGCAGCCCCCCCCCCCATTCCTGCTTATGCAATTTTAGCAGATTTCCCTTTTTACATAAAGTACCTCATCCACTAAACCTACCATTTTTGGCTTTGATTTCAAGCCGCGTTTTACATAAAGTAAAACCTAAAATGGACAATGATGTACAGCGGTTCCAGCTCGCGGGAGATCTGGTTATTTTACGCTGCCTCTTCGTGACGGCTTGAGTAATTATTTAAAGATATCCTTTATTTACGGATTATTCATTCATTATATCTGTCTTATGTGATGCAAGCGGTTATATTATATGTCTTCACTTGCTCATGCATCACACCATTTGGTGATTATTATATACAATTACTATTTTAATACACACTTGATAAGAGTATCCTGCTTAGGTTAAGAGTAATGTGAAGTCCCTTAAGCGTAACAGTGGAGTAATGTAGTCTGACGTAATGTCTAGAGGAATGTGAGCGGAGAATCAAGTAGGTCGTAGCGTAGTTTACAATTGCACAAGTCCAACTATGAAAAACCACTGCATTTTATTAACTTACAACTACATACTTAACGAAATAGTAAAAAGTGTGTTGCACAGTCCGGGATTATTTTTCTCAACCGAGCTACATGTAAGGCTACCGCTGGCACGAAAAATATTCTCTTTCTCTCTCTCTCTCTCTCTCTCTCTCTCTCAAAAAAAAAAAAAATAATAATAATAATTATCCTTTCTTATCATTTCACATTGTGTTATTTGCTTATCACAACTTGCTTACATTGAGTGTTTTATTTATATAGTATTTACAAACTAAACCTGGTAATTGATCTCGTGAACAGGTAAATCTGATTTTTACTAGAACAAGGAATAAGAAAGTCACAAGGACATGCAGTGGTTTCCCATTACGTTCTGCATCAGGCCATCCTGAAGTAAAGGCAATATGAGGAAAATTCCATTCACACCAGTAACGGCATGAGTGTGAAAAAATCTATTCAAGGCCAGAGTTGTTAGATAGCCGTCCCTTGGTAGCCTGTAGCCTGCATAAGCTGACTAATGATAGACTATTAGCCAGTATTACTTATTCAGTCCTTCAACTTTAATCTAACCTCCATTCTAGTCCCAGAGACATACTTTAAGCGAGAAGTTTTATTTACACACGCCAAATATTGATAAGATTGCTGCCAGATATTTAAGGAAAAAAGAAATGTTTAGGAAGTTGTGAGTTCGATTCTCCACAGCAATCGGACCCTATTTAGCGTTTGTCCCACCCTTGCTAAAAGAGGATGGTAACTTATAGATTGCCCAGGCGAATTAAGGTTGTTGCTGAACGTGATTAAGTAACAATTATTTTTTATTTTGTTAAATATTTTTACTAATTCTGAATGACAGGCTCCGTTTTTTGGTGGGATGGGGGGGGGGGCTTGGGTTTTGCCATTCTGTTGTCCCGGCCGTTCAAATGTCACATATTTACATCTTTATAATGAGTAGTTGCAAATTAACGAAATTTGTATCATTTTACCGATCATTATTACTTGCAAGGACTTCTGCGAATTTAATCTGGTTCTCAATTTAAGGACCCTACGTGTGATAGAGGAGAGGGAACGTTTCGTTTCGTTAGTCTTTGAGAAAGACATCGTCAAATTTCATTCTAAAAAACTGGCACTGCCCTCTTATCCTATTCCCGCTTTTATTCCATTTAATCTTTTGAAGATCACCGTCTATTTTGACATCTTTCCGGGAGATATAAGCAAGCACACATTACTACATCAAACAGAGGGAGAAACGGAAGTTCAGTGTAATCTAAAAAAATAAACAAGAGTTTCTTACTGTTTTAACTTTTCCTTTTTTTTTTTTAGCTTACTACTCGCTAGATCAATTATAAAATTACTTATGGTGAATATAATTTTAGAAAGCCATTATATTAGTTCCACTTATCTTCTTGGCATGGTTGTTTACCCTTATACGCCGACACATCTGTAGAAAGGCTCCCAAGTTGTGCTGTATAAGGATTTGAGATGCGTGTAATACTGCATGCGTGTATTACGAGGTGTTAGCATGTAATTCAGTAAAGAATATGGCGGGCTCTCGTGGCCAGCCGTGCGTGTAGTCTAATCTTCCCTTCACGCTGTGTACATTGCTCTGCAGAGATTTTAATTAAAAACATTCTCTCTTAATCGTCTTCACTTTGAGTAGTCCGCTTTCTTTTTACATTTGTAACGTACTCTTAGCTGCCATGGCTGCGAAACCGTAATGCTGGTTGGTTCGTAGTTTATGCGGGTATCTCTCGTTTCTTTTTGAAAACCGTAATTGAGCCCTAGAATTTCTTTCTCTGTTCATTTGCATTTTCATTGCTTTCAGTGTTGAAACTCCGCGCTCATCAAACAGTGGTTCCTTTTGTATATTTTTCGTGGGATTTCGAAGAGCAGATGTGCTTCAACATAATTAATAATTCAGAGATATGTGGTCCACGAGTTTTCTTAGTACTTGATGGTCTATATCTAAAGTATCTCGTGTTACCAAATAAATGTCCCATGATGCATTGGTACCCGAGTATTTCCTTAATTATGAAATTATTAGCAGTGTTTATTAATATGGCTGTTGAACTCAACAATCAAGTAAAAAATCCGGCGCGCAGGGGCTGCGTAAACTTAGCAGATTTCTTACCTGTTGGTATGACACGCTAGTAATGTTAACTCTCCATATATTCACTATTTCTAACTCATAATCCGATGAGTAGAACTGAGGGTTTACTGTAGGCTAAAAACAAGAAATTACGAATAACTCTTAATCTTTAATATACGCCAGAAAAAATGAATGCAGCAACAATTAAAGAACATCAGTAGTTTAACAAAACTGGTTCTGTAACATTTTTCGATCCTTTTGATTTTGTATTTTCGAAATCTTTTTGAAACTTGCGTCAGGAGTCCAATCTCAATAAATTGATAGATACCTTATGGGTTTCCCCCCTGCCTGTCAGGGAGGCCACTGAGGTCCTTGAGGTCATATTGTGCAAACCTTAAATATCCATTATGAATGGCTTCATTTTCCTTATAAAATCAAGGTACTTCTTACATGTGTCTTCTTTATTAATTAACTCAGCATCTCCATGTCCAAAGTACCCGAGTCTTAAATTCTCCATCATTCTGCATTCGAGCACAATGTGCTTAGGAGTCTCTTCCTCTTCTCCACAGCATCTAAATGTTAGTGTTTCACTGAGTTCTATGGCAAACATGTGTTTATTCATCTTCCAGTGCACCGAGATCACTCCCACTACATCTCTCAAAGTTCCATCCTAGGCTGTCTGAGGTAAATTTCCCTGTTTCTACTCTCCTCAAAACCCATCAAAACCTTCTTATGGGAGCATTCGTATGGGGTAATTTTGTGTCACTCCCATGCGTTTTACAATTCCCCCCTGGCCACGTTCTTTATGGATTTAAAATCTCAATAGCTCAATATGCCAATAAAGAGTGTAAGTTAATTTCATTTAGGGGTGTACAAGAAATAATAAAGTTACAGATTTTCTTTGGCAATATAATATGGAAGGAGAGGGGGCAGTGATGAGCAGGGAATTTAAGGAAAACATGAGAGTAGAAGGCTTCATATAATTATTCATAAACTGCTTCAGTCAAGATCGTGATAAATTCTTCAAATGAGTTAAAATTAGTATGTACATTAAATGATTACGTCAGATGCGGATGAATACTGCTCTACGTCACTAATGGATTTACAAAAAAAATACTTTTTTATTGGATCTCAGATATTCTCCTCCGTTGCAGAGAAAACTTTAACGCAGGAGGTCCAGCAGATTTCGCCACATACATTAGATAACATAATACCATTAGAACGACCATATTGAAATGCAGTGGATTGGCATGTACATCATATGGGTATCTCATCTTAACTTTCATTCCATGTGTCTGTTTTAGTACATATTTCAACCAAATTTTCGTCAACATTTTATTTTTTAATGTGAGCTTTAGAACAGGAGGAATGAGAAATTTGAAATATACTCTTTACTATAAGTCAAAAAAAGTCCGTCACGCAGGGGCTGCGTAAACTAAGCAGATTTCCCACGTGAAGTTTTACAATAGGGAAATCTGCCTAATAGCAACTGTAGTAGTAAGAAACCTCTAAGCCTAAAAAATTATTTAGGCCGTAATAACCCAGTAGTTTCTAGCCCCAAAAAACAGTTGACCTAACCTCTAAACCTATTCACGAGGGACGAATAGTTATGGAAACGGCCGCCAGAGCTCTCGGCGGAAAGTCCGAACATAGCCTACTGGTGACCACACGCAGAATACAAATGCAAATATCTCAGTTAATATTCAAGATACAGAATAAATGTATAGAACAATATTTATAGTAAATTTAATTTGCAATAAGATTTATTCTATACAATTTTTTGATCCGACGCATAATAACGGAGATATTTTGAATTTTCAAAAATCCCCCTCTAAACCCCCCCTCCCACTGGTCCGATTTCAGCCATTAACGAACTTGATCTTCCTTTTTACATAAAACGATTAAATTCCGAGTTTGGTAAAGATCAAACAAGAATTGCGACCGCTAGAGCGTTAACAGACAAATATATATATATATATATATATATATATATATATATATATATATATATATAATTTTGAACGGACCTCATTTTCGTCATCTCCTGGGTAGGATCGATGGACATTTGAAGAAATTTTTCGAAACTCGCATCATGAGTACGACCTCAATAGCTGATTTCCCTTAAGGGAAATCTGCTAATGGAAAAATATAGTGCAACCAATCTTGTTAGAAATTTAATTTCGTGCAGTTGTTGTTCTATGCTACCCGAGATACTTAGTTATTTTCTTAGTTTTCAGTCTCATACAATCACTTCTAATGTTCTCAGTACAATAGTAATACGGCAATATATCAATGATAAACATATTGTAAGCTAATTAGGGCTTAATGTTTTCTTAGGACATGGAAAAATGGTGGTTTGAATGGATAACATCAAAAATAAAAAAAATTGTAATGTCTGCAATAATATGACTCGGATTGAAGTTGTTATATTACCAATCTTGTTAAATTTTTCTTGTTTTATCTCCAATTATATCCGCGGCATTTGTATTTTTTTTGTTTTCAGTCTTGACTAAACACCACTTCTTGCATAAATTTTTGTTTATTAGGGATTCTAGTTATTGAAGAAATAGAAAATAGGAGGTGAGATATAATGATCAGTGTCATTTCAGCCCGCAGAAAACCTGCTTATTGTAGGCAGCAACTGGGTGGCGGACTTTTTTATTTATTTACGAAGAGGCTTAATTCTGAGCGATAATGTGTAGAAATCAAATAAAAAATGTTATAGTTGTATATAGCTTGAGCTTCTACATTATCCGTAATTTAATGAGATTAGGTAACGACATTATAATTGGATGCACCTACGTGCATAAATGATTTAACTTCTGCACGAAATGCAATGCCTCTGCATAATGCAATGAAAACTTCTGATTTCATGCAGTGGTTAAAACCAATTCTAGCCTGGACCAAAACTCAGGATGTCTAATAGACGTTTTGAAAGTGCTATTTGTTTTTTGGCATGGTTTTCAAAATATGTTTTAGTCTCGCAATCAATACACAAATGCCGTTTAATTGACAGATTTCTAAAATAAATACAAAAGTTAGGTTCCATTCTTTATGAGAAAGTTAGCACTCATTCCTATCCCTTTCTTACTGTGTATAACAATTAGGATATGAAAAGGAATGAACTCTGATTTTAATAAATACTTTAATTGTTCCTAACATTGTTCTTAGAAGTTCTCTAATTTCGTTTGCCAACTGCTTGAACATTTTTGTTGGTCCTATTGTACGCGTTCTATAATTTGTAAATACATACATTTATTATAATTTTTAGACCCTTAATCATTAAAGCGTATGTAAACATTTTCCCTGTTATTATAAATAATATATTTTTGGTTACGGGCTTAACCCTTTCTATATATTTTTGGTGTATAATATGTTTTGAAGTAATAGATGTGTGATTATATTTGGTATGGTTTGAATTGTCTGTTTTAAACGTATTAGCATAACAGTTGGATACATTATACTGTGCTACTGTATCAGCAATGGGAACACAATGACGTTTGAAGGAGGAGAATGTCAGTCTAATGCATGTTGTAGAATGCAATTCATTTTATTTTGTGAATTTATTATTTGGTGCAGTATGTCAGTCAAACCATAATGTTACCCTTAAGGCCTAAGGCATTTTGAAATTGATCCATATAACTTTAATTTCAAATTTGATAAGCAAGTTCATTTAGTTGAATAGGGACACATTTCAGTTGAAAATCTGTAATTGGGAAGTATTTTGACAATTTCCGAAGATTTAAAATAATATTTCAGGCAAGTTTGCAATTACCGTCAACTTAGTAAATTATGCAAATATGCCTTTGTAGTCCCCTTGTTCTAAAAATTGCAACTTCAAATTCTCCTAAAAATGTTTGAAAATTTTTCACGCATTACTAATTAGTTTGAATGTTTTCGTTTAACAAACAACTAGAAAATCTATATATTCTAGGAAATAAAAACTTAAAATTTGAGACAAACTGTCGTGTGAATCAACTCTTGGCTTTTTGTCTTATCAAAGTGTGTCACCTTGTCTAGTCCTCCTATTCTTGGGAGTTAGAAATATAATTGTACCCTTTGTATTTAATTAATTTTCTGTTGCCTCTAATAGGTGTTAATTATTCTTTTGTTATCACATATATGAATGAAAATTTATGCAGTTGTAATATATTTTTCTTGGCGTTCATATTAACTGTGAAATTTCCATTAGTTACAGAATGACTGGTCTCCTGAGATTAGAAGGCGATGTCCAATAAAGCTGGCACCGATGTCAATACAAAAACGTTACGAAATTGTACATTTTTATACCATCCACCATTTTTGTTACTAAATAATCCCCATTTGCTGAGTAATAAGATGATTATACGTATCTATTTATTTTTTTTTAAATGAACGTACATTTTTAATGAAATATTCTTTACCTACATCTCGACCCTAAGACTATTGGTAACCCTGGGATTTCATTTCAAGGTTTATTTATTGTTTTAATTTAGCCCCGTTAATGTTATTGTAAAGGTATTGATTTAGAGAAATGGGCAACTGTCGCATGTTGCACGTTCTGATGACGAAAGCAGTCTGTTGTTACATGCATACAGCTGTATAAATAAATAAATGTTTTCAATCCTTGCCAAATAAAACGGAATTCATTCTTTTGTTGCACCATACGTCATACCAATCGACTGAGGAAATGTCACCTCACAGGGACTCTCTATTTGATTTATTTATGACTTCTCAGTTTTCTTGCCTAAACCCCAAAAAGATGGACAAACTATACTTCAATTATTGGTGACTTCTCAGTTTTCTTATCTAAACCCCAAAAAGGTGGCCATAAAATCTACTTGATTTATTGGTGACTTCTCAGTTTTCTTATCTAAACCCCAAAAAGATGGACATAAATTGTACTTCAATTATTGGTGTCTTCTCAGTTTTCTTATCTAAACCCCAAAAAGATGGACATAAAATGTACTTCAATTATTGGTGTCTTCCAGTTTTCTTATCTAAACCCTTAACGCATTTCAACTGGAGTCTAGTTTTCTTTGTCTCCTGTCTGCCTCAGCTCATTTGCATATAATTTAAGATCTCGTCGGTTCTTTCAAGGTGTGAGTTTTTGAGTTTGGGGTATTTAGGTTTGTCATAAGAATTCCAAAAATTTCACGAGAGCCGAGCAGTTAAGGAAACGGCCGAACTAGCTTTTGGCGGGAAAGTCACTCGTTCGTTAGCCGCCCAGATTTAATACAAATGCAAATATATCGGTTAATATTCAAGGTAGAGAATAAATGTATATAACAATATTTGTAGTAAATTTAATTTCCAATAAGATTGATCCTATATAATTTTTCGATCCGACGTATAGTAACGGAGATATATCTGTTTTCGAAAATCCTCCCACTGGTCCGATTTCAGCCGTTAACGAACTTGATCTTTCTTTTTACATAAAACAACTAAATATCGAGTTTGGTAATGATCAAACAAAAATTGTGATCGCTAGTGCGGTAACAGACAAATATATAGATAAGATATATATATATATATATATAGTTTTGAACGGACCTCATTTTCGTCATCTACTAGGTAGGATCGATGGACATTTGAAGAAAAATTTCGAAAATTCCATCATGAGTACAACCTCAATAGCTGATTTCCCTTAAGGGAAATCTGCTAATAGCGTTGTAACATTCAGGTGATCTATATTGGTTAGTAGCATTCAGCGCTTGTTTCTGCCAATTTAAAAAAGAATGTGTTCATTCTTTAACTATTTATTTTACATATGTATTACACCCCTTAGTAGTACATTTATTTTTTTTTTGTTTTTTTTTACTAACTCGTTCTTATTTTTTTTCAGGTGAGTATTACTTTTCTGCTTGAGGACTTGATAGGGTAAGAACTACAATCTTTAAAGGAGTTCTTGTGATTTTAAAATTTGCTCATATTAGTCTGCTGGTAGGCGTCTGGATGGGGGTTCGAATCCCATGAGTGACACATTAATCTTTTATAATTGTGCTATAAAGTGTCTTCTTTTAGCCCTTGCCTAATCAGCATCGTGTTGAAATGAAGGACCTACTCGAATATGGAATTAGCGTACTGTAGAGAATGCCATTTATGTAGACGGCGAGTGCGGTGGCATCAACTCCTGTCCTCCGTGGGACAGGGATTTGGCTGTGATAGGCTATTGAGCCAGTGTTGTGAATGGGATTTCATTTGTAAGAATAAGAAAGTCCATCACGCAGGTGCTTTGTAAACTAAGCAGATTTCTCACGCACTGAAATATGATACGTTGATAATCTCATCAAGTATTCTCTATTTCTCCTGTAGAATGAACTTTTGTAAAGAGGACTTAAAATGTTAATTAGACGAGCTGTTTAATGGCTAAGATACTTAAACTGGAAATCAGATGAGTCGAAGTGGGGTTTACTTAAGGCTAAACCCCCGTTGAAAATACAAATTTATAGAAAAATAAATTTGCTATAACAGTGGACATATAATAACGGAGATTTAACCCGGCTCCCACCGATTCGATTTTAGCCATTAAAGAACTTTATCTTTAGTTTTATGTAAAACTATTCAAAATTGAGCTTATAACGATCAAACAAAATTGACAACAGCTAGTGTTATCAGAAAATATGTATGTATATAATGTATATATATATATATATATATATATATATATATATATATATATATATATTATTATACAACTGTTGATAAGTACTACTCTTGCTTTGTTTCCTTCTTTTTATTTGTAGAAATAATATTGCAGAAGTGTATAGGTCATTACTGATTCATGTTATCCCGGTAACACAAGAGGTAAATTATCTTGAAATTTCTTTACAAACTCTAGCTAATTATATCTACTGTTGGACGGATCACTGGATTTCAACAAGATGAACTATTTTTGTCCCCATGGTTCTCCCGTCAGTGACGAATACGCCTTCCAAAGTTTTAAACTTGTATCCCTCCCTAGCATGTATATAGGCTGATAATTATCAATTATAATTGATAAGCATTAGCCTCTAAGTGGGTGTATCTGTGTATAAGAGAGGGAAAATGTACTGAAGATTTTCAATGCACTTCCCAGTACATTGCCTGACTGATATGGGGTCAGTGAGGAAGGGCATTAACAACACAGGGACTGTTTTGAATTGTTGATTAAGATTACACAAAATGGTAATAATTATATCCCAATCATGATAATTATTGTCCTAATTTTCAGCGGAGTTAACACATTTCATGCAGGTGGCGATCTAAACTCTCTCTTTTTCTGAGCTAGTAAACTCAGTTTTATGGTTCTCACTGGGGCTGTCATGTAATTGGTTATTAAGAAAGCACATGAATTTAATTTTGGTCAACTTTGGTTTCAACTTTGGTCTTTTTATAGCATCAGATGTATCATCTTTACTCTTTACGCATTTTGAAATGAGAGGTGTTGGTTATCATTTATTGCCTACCTAGTTATGTCTGGAAAATTTTAAAACAATAGTTGTTAATTCAGAAATATTTTCAGCCTGTGATCACAGATATGCCTACGATATTGTACGGATATTCAAACTGAGTTTCCATTTTATCGTATAAATATTTGGTACATATATACTCATTAAGGTAGCGTTAAATGTATGTTTTACATAATCAATATTTAGTTCTCACGTTTATTTGAGTCGTCGACATTGGCTGGCTGGTGGTACTAATTTAGTTGTTGAGTGTCATGGGAACTGGAAGTCATATGTAGGATTGGATTCATTGAGAAGCCCCTCCCACTAATGGATATACAGATTATCCCATAAATTGAGTGACTGCTATATCCCATAATTGATATGCATCCCCTAGGCTCATAATCATTGATTTATAACTAAATTTTCCTTGTGGCGATCAATTATTGAGCTTATACGTACATGTAATAATGCAATTGATGGAGACATTTTTTTTTGCGTATTTTCACCAAACATCATATTGGTATGTTTTATATAAAAGTAATTGCTGAGTTTTTTTTTTAATTTTCCCTTTCCCACCTTCTAACCAAGAAGGGGGAGTTCCGAAATTCCAAATATTTCAGTTAATATGCGTCTGACCAATAAACGTTATCGATTCAGACTTATTAAACATTTAATTCTCTACAACTGTTGTTCTATACATTTTTTCGTAACTCGAATATCAAACGAGATATTTGTATTTTCTTGTTTTTGGTCTTCAGCAACCCCCCACACATTAACATCTCAGGTTCAGCTTACATTTTATTTCCTCTTGCTAAGTCTTCTTGCTACAGAGATATAAAGATGAGATCACCAGTAAGCCAATGCAACATCTGCGAAATCTTAGTTTACACACTACTTGCGTCACGGGCTCTTCTTTCAGGTCAAAATAAACCCCACTATTACTAAAGTCATTCGTCACAATAAGCTAACAGATTAAGAATTTTTTTTTATCCTAAGAATAAATGCCAAACATTGTTTTTATCAGGCCATTACTTTTAGACAGACACGGAATTAAAGGTGATACTCAAGTGGCAGCCATATGACGTCATCTTTGTTTCCTCTGGGTAAATCGTATTTCGATTTAAGGTCTAAGAGTAGAATTGCTCTGGGAAATATGAGAGATAATTTTATTCGGTTCTTCACTATAAACAACTTCTCTGTTTGTGAATCAATATTAAATATTCATTGTATGATGGGTTTAGCCTAGCGAGTCCTTGATACTGAATATAGCTCTCCTCTCAAAGACCGCTATACGTAATTCATCGTTCAGCCTTGGCTTTGGATTTATCATTTCATACAATCTTACCACTTATCACTTCTCAATGGACAATGAAACATTGTTATTAAAGCCACTCTCTCTTTGAAAATTCCATATTTTTCTTAAGCGTTGAACTTTAAACTGTATAATTAGTTTGGGTGATAATTTTCTTATCACTTTCTCCTAGTAACACGTTTGGATGATTATAAAGACGTATGGTGTTCTGTGGCCATATGTTAGGGTTCTAATTGTAGCTTGTGCCAGAGTACTTCCAAATCGAGATAAAAAACATTTATCATTATCATCATCCAATCATCCTAGGAATCTAGGAATACCTGCCCCTCTTCCTTGTTCCTTTAGGTGTACCACATATATTTTATGGAAGCCCACGAGGTCGTTTTCCACTTGTCCTAATCTTTGTAGACAGCATGGAATTTAGATGATATCAAGTCTTTTTGTCATTCAAACATTTTCGTTATTTTTACAATGGAAGCACTGTACCGGCCACTTGTGCTTTACAAACAATGTAGTTCTCACAAGCCATTACACAAGGTTCCGCTAGGATCCGTTTTAAGTTTCAAGGTTTCCGATTTCTACAACGAGCTTAAGTATTAAAGGTGATTCATGGTTTCCTATGTGTAAACTGTAGGTTGTATGACAGTTATGGGAATGACAATGTTCTTTTGAGTTGTATTGCTGTCGACTATTGGAATGTCTTACTTCAATGTCGTCTCCCTGCTTAGGACTACATGAGGTACTTAAACTGTGAAGGTGACCTTGCCTTGAACCAACCACGATATTGAGACTAAGCTCTGTTGTTGGCATGAAGCCAGTAATCAGGAAGCCGGCCGGTATTGTGTATGGACTACTGATTTCTGTAAGTGCGCCATGGCGATGTCTAGTATGGACAGGCAATTCAGCTTGGCACTTAAACCTAATTTGGGGAGTGCTTTTAATGAGATCCTGAGCTGTCGGCAAAATTACTCATGATCAGCTGTGGTTAATTACAATTCTATTGTCTAGTTTATTTTTTATTATTATTACTTGTTTTTCTTTAGGACCGGATGTCACTAACAAGACCAATCATGTCTACACGATATCCACCTGTTGCAGGTGACTAATAACCCTTGACGTTGTCCAATTTTGAATGTATGGTGATGATCCATTTCAAAAACCTTTACTGTTTATTAAATTTTGGAATTCCATTCTTTGCAGAAAGTGTTTTGGAACTTGTAAGGCATTTTAGCAGATTTCCCTTAAGGGAAATCAGCTATTGAGGTTGTACTCATGACGCGATTTTTGAAATTTTTCTTCAAATGTCCATCGATCCTACCCAGGAGATGACGAAAATGAGGTCCGTTCAAAACTGTATATATATATATATATATATATATATATATATATATATATATATATATATATATATATATATATATATATTTGTCTGTTACCGCTCTAGCGGTCGCAATTTTTGTTTAATCGTTACCAAACTCGATATTTAGTCGTTTTATGTAAAAAGAAAGTTCAAGTTCGTTAACCGTTGAAATCGGGCCAGGGGAAGGGGGGGTTTAGAGGGGAGGATTTTTGAAATTTCGAAATATCTCCGTTACCATAGGCCGGATCGAAAAATTGTATATAACCAATCTTATTGCAAATTAAATTTACTATAAATATTGTTATATACGTTTATTCTCTATTTTGAATATTAACCGAGATATTTGCATTTTTCAGTTTTCAGCAAACCGCCACTTCTACTCATGTTACGTAAACAATACTCTGCTACATAATAAATCACATTATTGGGTTTAAAAACCAAAAATTATATTCAAGAGACCTTTATTATACGAGATACATGCAAATATGCCCTGCTGACTCCCCCCCCCCATCTTAAAGTTTTGGACTACTAAAATTTTATTGATTGAGATAACAATTATTCAGACTCATTATTAATTACAGTACTAGATATAGTAAATATTTCTCAATAAAATAATGTGTTATATTTTGATATATTTCAGTAATTGTTTTTCTTTCCGGTGTGAGGCAGAGGTTAGGTTAGAAATGTAAACTAACGGGTCGGCCCCCGTTTGTTTACATTTCTAACCTAACGCTTCCTGTCGGCAGGTTATTGAAATTGGATGAAACATTTCTTATTTCCATATGTATTTATTCACGATGTTGTTGTGTTAGCAGTATGTATATTTATCTATTACTAAACATCACGTGGGAAATCTGCTTAGTTTACGCAGCCCCTGCGTGACGGACTTTTTATGATTCACATGTTATGCCAAATATTATTTAAAATATTTTCTCTTAAATTCGCAAAAACATTGTTCATTATCTTGGCCTTTTTTAAAGTAGTGTTATGTTTTGTTTTGATTTGTTTTTGGTCTGTAAGTCTGATTTCATTAAGCATACACAAAAGGTTATATCATGAATCTTGATTATACATTGTTGATTTCCGATGTTCTTATAGACTCAGGTTAGCCATGTGAGTTAAAGCTTGGGCTTTAATCTCACGCGGTAAACCTAGAGTGGCGAGGTCGATTCCTGCCTTGACAGTCGGATTTTATTTAGTGACAAGCAAAAATTACATCATCAACAACAACAAAAAAACATTACGAAAATCCTTAGTCCCATCCTCGCTAGAAAAGGGTGGTAACCTGCAAACAACCCGCCCCCAATTGGCCGTAGTAGCAAATAGTGGACGTTAATAATGAATTATATTGCTTTCTTATTTTCCTTCGTATAATTCGTAACGTCATATTCGAAAAATGTCGAAATTGTTTGTTTTAAGATACGTCGGCAATTAGGAAAGTTAAGGGAAGTATGATAGGAGTACATGAAACTCCGATCGGAGTTTGGCCCTCACTAAGTTTGCGGCGCAACTTTTCTTTATCTTAAATCCCAATATTGGCCAAGATCGCAAACTTTACTCTTATCTACGTCATTTTTCCACCTTGAGCAAACTTATTATTGTACTTCGCTAACCCTTGTAACATATTAGCTTTGTTGCTTCAGTAATGGCGTCGGGACAATATTTATTAAAATATTAATGGCGCATTACTGCTAAACTCTTAGAAGTTCCACCTGTAGTAAACTCGTACCATTTTCTTTAATGCCTGCTGCTTTCATACCGAATATCATTTATTTATTTTTTCCTTTGACTATGAGCTGCACAGATTCTAGTAACTCTAAACGGTCAAGGTGAGCGGCTTTGGGAGTTTTCTATGAGAATGTCGTTAAAAAATTCCGACCACATCAGATCATAGAATAAAACTGTCAACCTTGAACTTGTGAAGAATTCCAGCTTAATCTCCCCTATCCATTGCATAATTACTGACTAGGGAAGTGGGGGGGAAAATGTGATAATCTGTCGCTTACCAGCAGTATTTCGCCTGGTTAAGTCCTACCCTGTCGTATTGAGGTAGCATTACAAACCGAAAAATATCTACAGCATTAATCCAGTGGGCCCACTACTGGTGAAGATTGTCCGAATAGCTAGATAAAATTTTATTATGAAATCTCCTTCTAGAACTTGGTACTTCCTGGTCGGGGATATAGTGCTATTACCCACTTCAGTTTCAGTATTTACCATTTTAGTAAAGTAAGAACTTCTTGGAATAACCATCGATTCTAGTAAAAGGGATTAAGTTAAGACAAAAAAAAATAATGTGGAATATCTCCACTATCTTTTTATCTAATTGAAAAATATTCTAATAATAGTATTAATGAACCCGTACAAGTGTTGCTCTATACATTTTTCTGTAACTCGAATATTGTTTTGCCTTAATAAACAACAACGTTAAGAAAACCCCATCTTTACTTACGCAATGTTCATAATAACCTAATGGAGTGTTCAACTAATAGACCCTTTATCAGTACTAAGTGTGAATTACAGAATTGACGATGATCCGTTGTAGACATGTAACGCCCTCTGCATGTCATCCCAGTGACATCTCAACCTTGACCTTTACAAATGTATCCAGGACGTTTATTGTTGAATTCCTTAGACTTCTAAGCTCGATTCGGATTGTACTGTTATGCTGTATAAATAAATGTATGTTAAGAGGAATAATGATAGTTGATGGATTACTACGGTTGTTGAAGAAGCTGAACGGGACCTCCGAGATACAATGGCTCCGATTAAAACTATTAGCAGATATAGGATGGGTTACCATTGCAACATTGTAATATAGAAGCTAATCTTGTAAGTTAAAACTTGTAAATCGTGGGATTGGTGTGCTATTTCAACCACTTGATAGCACACTTGATTTTAACACTGGCTTTACATCTTGCTGGCTGGTGTAGTATTATGTTAAACTAGACGAAGTTAAGAGGTTATAGGCGTTATTTTTAGGCATTCACCTCCCATTATAAAGTAACTATTATAGCCTTATTTCAGCTAATAATTCTTTAGCACGTCACCTCAGTGGGGTCACACGCGTTATATTCAGATTGCATGATATTTTTAGTAATTTACCTTTTATTTCAGGTACTCCTTCAATCGTTTCCTTGTTTCCATCACCTTCGACATCTTTCGCGTTCACTTCCTCTGCCATCTTGGCTTATTTGTTTTGTTAACGTCCGTGTATTTTACTTAATTTTGTGTAAAATTTTGAATTTGATAATCTCATATGGTAATCATCTTAACATTTTACTATTTATTAACTTTTTGCTACTCTGGCTAATTGGGACGGGTTATCTAACTAAGGATTTTATTTTACTTTAAATTTCATCTGTAATCCTAACCATTGTGTCGAATGCCCAAGAAAGTGGACTAAAAATTCTATTTTGTGTTTTTATTTTTAGTTTCCCGTGTCCCGGTTTATTACCTTCTCTTTCAGCTATCAGACTTCCTCCACCTAACTTTAGGTTTTCCTTAAAGGTAAATCAGCTATCAATATTCTACTCACGGTACAATTTTCGATCGATTAAATAAAAACGGTTAAAGTGCAAAATGGTAAATATATTTATGGGGCAAGTAGGAAAGTGTTATAGGTATAACTAATCTTGTTGATAATGTAATGCACTACCATTGTTATACAATTCATTTTCTCTAACCTGTGGATTAACGGAACTGGTTGTGTTATTGTGACGGCCTTCAGTAAACTCAGTCTGCTCGTAGGGATTTTTTATAATAATAATTCATCATGGGATTTTATCAGTTTTCATCTCATGGCCAACGTAAAGTTCGGCGACGAACTTTGGTACAGGTTACACTTCTCTAAACAGGCACTGATGATGGAGCTTGGTCTCTGAAACCGCACTCTGCTTTGCACTTTAAAAGTTCTTTAATATATATTAAAGCATTTGTAAAGTACCAGAACTTTTTATTGTTCCTGATCAATCGGTTCCTCTAACTTCCAGCAACTCAGGAGAAAAGAAACTGTTACCATTTCCTGAAATTGTGTTGTCTACTAGAATAAAAATACATTAAGGGATGAGACATAATGAAGTATAATTAAGTTTTCCTAAATTTGCCAAAGTCGCATATCTACCTTTCCGGGATTTCATTACCATCATAACATTTTGCAGTAACATGTCATGTTTCCTTTCCTAATATTAACTGTTCCATTATCACGTAGCAGACATTAAGTAAATAACATACCCAACATTAAGGGGTTTGAGCACGATCAACTATTTGGTAGTAAATGTTAGGTTTGGCAAATCCTAATTCTCATATGTAGTATAGACGGCAGTAATATGTGGTCATATTCCTGTAATACAATTCCAGGTATATTGAGATTTTTTATAAAGTGATATTCAACTAAACGAGAGAAAATAAACTAAACTAATAATGGTAATTGAATTATATAAATTTGTGTTATTTAAAGACTTCATTATTGTTAGTCGGCAAAACGTTTTCTTTCTTGCAGCCTTTCTTTAAATACAGATAGTGAGGGGAAAGATTTTTATTGCCCGAATTAAAGAATTTTCTACATACGGAGAGGGGTTTTATGTGCGAGTCTGAGTGTGTATGTCTATATATATATATATATATATATATATATATATATATATGTTTATATTGTTCAATTATGGCATTGACCAGGTACTAACCTATGTTTGCATATATACTCATTGTTATATTTTCAGTTTTTAATGCAAGGTCTCTGGACAGTTGAAATACATCTCTGCACTTGGTAGGCATGGTTAATGACGAATTGAGAAAGTTAAGCTAATGGAAATATATTTTCCAATTGTTTACGAATTATTAAGATTTTTACTTAAATATTTTGGGTTGATGGGATTGTGGTTGGGACAATTCTCAAACTGTCACCACACCACCCACTTGGTTATCCTCGAGCTGGACCTAACACTGTGGGGAGAGAATTTAGCTTTTTGTGTCTTTTTTAGCAGATTTCCTCTTTTCTCATTTACCGTATGATCGGAGGGGCATTGCTACGAACATCAGCTGTAGACTTTTATCCCCTTAAATATAGGCTAAGTTTTATCTTCTTCTCTCCGGATAGATTTTCAAAGCTGGACCTTGGAAAGCTGTGCCTAAAGAAAAGCATTCACGCCTTAACATAAATATTTTTTATTTTTTGCCTTGTCTTGAAGAAAATGATAAAATACAAATATTTACGTTACCTTGGACTCTCCGAATCCCTTTATCTTTGTAAGAAAATATGTTCAAAATATTAATATTTCTGAAAAGTTAGTACACGGCTATTGAAGGTAGTACGTGATGTGGTTGAAGTATACTATCTTTATTTCTCTCGTTTTGCCAACTCTTATTGTCTTTAATCCAAACTGGGATAAACTGTTATTCTAAACAAGGATATAAATGGAAAGCTCTCTTATCATAACTGTATTTAATAAATATTGCAACTGTTTGAATAACAATTAATTACTCATTATTCATAGATGGATGACAGTGGTTAAACGAGAAAGAAGAGAAACACTAAGAATTAAGTGTGGCTGCTCACATGGCATTAAAAAAATAAAATAAAAGTTATGAGATTAAGGCAAAAATTACGTAAGTGAATAAAAATATTATAGTAATATAAAATAAAAATGTAAAGAAAAAAAAAGAAGAAATATCAAAGAACAGAAATACCAAATATTTTTTAAAGCTTCCATTTTTTCGATAACGTGACAATATTTTATTCTGGAGGGAAGAGCCCCTTGTAAGATATGACCGGAAATAATATTCATTATGATCTCTTGTATGAAATGTTATTGGTTAATCAAAGCTATCTATGATATTAACATATTATTTATCTATGGAATTCTCTGTACATGGAGAGAATATTTACTTCTGGCGTATGACCTCTTTAAAAAGTAATGATTCTAAACCACGAAGTCTGAAATGAACTTTAGTTTTTCCTCGTTCGCCTACCGTTATTACTGTAATTACGAGTCCTTCCTTGTGGCTTCAACATTAACCCTTTGGCAACCTTCTACCTTTGACTCGATCGTGTCCCAGTTTGAGAACTTCATCCTCTTAGACGTGTTGCCTCATTGTCCAACCATGGATGAATTCAATTGGAATAATTCTGTTGTTGATGATGCTTTGCAATAGTCGTGGAATAGATTGTTTCGAGGCCAATACCCCCGTTCTGCCTTATGAGTAATGCTGCCTCATGCTTTGAAGTAAAAAGAAAGACGCCGTGTCATTTAAAATTCTGAGTGCGTCACCAGCTGGGTGCAAATTAATGGCTTTCTCTTCCTTTTAGACGGTCTTAATTTTGTTTTGTTAATGCCTTCCAGATCAGATTTGCCTTAAAGGAAACCACCTTATTTAGGTTGTTCCTGTGATGCCGTTTGCTAACATTTCCTCAAATTCCCATCGGTCCTATTTAGGAGAGACTGAAATGAGATCTTGTCTTAATTAATAATTATATATACTTGTCATAATCAAATTTGTTAATGACTAAGGGTCCTCAGATTAACCATGTAAGTTAAGGCGTTGGTCTTAATCTCACTTGGTGAATCTAGAGTCGTGAGCCCGATTCTCATCGAGTAATAGGAATTTCTTTGTTGACGAACTCATCAAATAAAATTCTTAGTCCCACTCTGCCTAGAAAAAGGTCGTAACATGTAGATAATCCATCCCAATTAGCTTTAGTAGCTCAAAATGGATGTTTTGAAATAACCATATTTATAATGGTTTAAATCGGACCTAGAAGAAGGGGGAGAGGTTTAAGAGAGATAATTAATGACATTTAAAAAAAATAAGAAAAAAAAAAATAGAAATTTCTTCTTCTAACCTCTACTCATACTCATCTGATGTTAGCAATAAGCCAATATATCACGAATCGTTTTATTTCAATATTAAATACAAGTTGTGATTCTTCTCATCGGGGCTTTACTGTGTGAAATACAAAGATGAACTCTCAAAGTGATATCATTAATGAACATTCTATATTCCTTATTTCTTCTTAGATTCCTTATTTTTAGCAGATTTCCCTTAAGGAAAATCAGCTATTGAGGTCATACTCATGACGCGATTTTCGAAAAATGTCCATCGATTCTACCCAGGAGATGACGAAAATGAGGTCCGTTCAAAATTATATATATATATATATATATATATATATATATATATATATATATATATATATATATATATATGTCTGTTAACGCTCTAGCGGTCGCAATTTTTGTTTCATCGTTACCAAACTCGATATTTAAACGTTTTATGCAAAAAGACAGATAAGGTCGTTAATGGCTGCAATCGGACCAGTGGGAGGGGGGATTTTTGAAAATTCGAAATATCTCCGTTACCATACGTCGGATCAAAAAATTGTAAAGAACCAATCTTATTTCAAATTAAATTTACTATAAATATTGTTCTATGCATTCATTCTCTATCTTGAATATTAACCGAGATATTTGCATTTTTATCAAATGTGGGCGGTAACGCAGGAGTGAGTTTCCCGCCAAAAGCTAGATCGGCCGTTTCCGTAACTGCTCGGCTCTCGTATGGAGATTTCTCTATTGTATAACTTCACGTAGGAAATCTGCTTAGTTAAAGCAGCTTCTGCGTGACGGACTCTTTATATCTGTACACGATATTCACCCATTTCATGTCATGATTGAAAGTTGTTCTCGAACCCGGAGGAGTGGGAGGATTAGAGAAGGGACGAAAAAAGAAAAATCGATTTATCTCGTTATTATGGGTCTGCTTGAAAAATGTTGCATCCCCTATCGGGTTAAAGTGTAATATTCTTCTATTATCGTACTATATCCCCCCCCCCTATATAAGTTGACTATTCTAAGCGGTATTAATGATGATACCGAATATCATTTGAAATAGATCTTTATTTGATTGAGATATATGCAATTACAGTTATAGCAACAGGTTAGCTGTATATTCATGTGTTTAAACAAACTGTTTGCCGCGTGGTAAAAACGATTCTCGCCTATTGCCAGTATCAATTTGTATTTCTTCCAATACATGCAAATTTTTCTTTCCTAAATTCTATAAAAGTAATTATAGCATTATTCATTTTTTTTTTTTTTGGTTTGTTGAGAAAATTATCTGCTAATGTTATATAGTGAGATATGCCTGCTCGTTAGAGATATTGGGAAGTACTAACAAAAGAAAACAAGGGAAAACGCCCCATTGATATGGCTAGCCATGTGTCATGATTTATCATATATTTTTTATCATGTTCTGCTCTACTTATGTCATCCTATCATATGTACATTGAATGCAATGCAATTAAAGGGTACCAGTTATAGTTAGTTGTGTATTTCATTTTTTTGTAGAATCATTTTTTTTTTACATTTTGTATACTATTTAGATTATCACATTTGCTGATATTGTATTGGTTGTCTTGAATTTATTTATTAATAGTTACAATTAAGGAATATTACGTGTTGTCCAGTACCAAGAAATTTGAAGAGTTCATATCAATTGATGCCAATTTTTTTGAAACATTTATTACCGACAATTCTAATTGACTCTATGCACTATTGACACTCTTAGGGACAGGAGTGGGAGTTGGTAGAGGAAGCCAAAAATGAAAATATTCTGTATAAGAGGAACGTTACCTAATCAAATAAAATTTATAAGGGGACAAATGACATTTTTTTGTTGACTTACATCTTATACTTCAAATGTATCCATCAAGAAACATCCCTAGTAATAATTTACTTTTATTAAAATTAATACACGTTTTATGCTTCTAAGGCTATTCGGGACAAGTTATTTAAAGGCCATCTCTCTTTTCTAACGGGGAATATTCATATATTTTTTAGACAGCTTGTCCATTAATTTCCTTGGTCCATGCTTTAATAGTTGGTGAGGGGCTCTATTAGTATATATTTATGTATTTGGTAGATGACTGGTAATGACAGTTATATAAATAGTAAACCTGACAGAATAAGATTACAAGCCAGTGAGACAGGTACAATTACGTTTTCTACCCTGAGTTGTTTGTTTTACTCTACACTAGTAGTCAAGTGTTGACTAAGTTGAAATCTACGTTCCCTGCAGTTTGAATCTTAATTACAAATTGTTTCTGTGTTTATTCCGTCGTCTCTTCCTCCCACTTATAGATGAGTAATTGGGAAATGGTGTTTACTGCCGTCTGGTTTCAGACTTGGTGTTTAAACACCAAAATGTCTACTTCTAAACTTGTCTTGAGTTCTGAGGGAGATTTGCTCATTCATTCGTTTGCCTTAGCGATTTGCCGTTCCTATACGTCTGACATGAGCCCTTTTTAGACCTGCCTGGTTCTCGATGGGCTTGAGTTCAATTTATTTTAACTCACGCCCCTTATGGAAGTGAAATCCTCTATTTACCATGTTGCGGCATGTTTATTATACTCTGTATGTACGTTGTGACTACCAATAGTGACGCTCTATCGTGTTCGTGCTTTGGTTGCAGACTACCTCCAACTTGAGGTGATTGCTGACACATCCTTGAGGTATGCCTCTCTCGCCACCAAATACGATCTCGGCCAAGCCTTTCGCCTATACTCCGCCTCCGATCCTTGTTCAATTAGATAAATAGATCACGTCCTATTCCCGTTTATGGCATCCTACAATCCGCACGTCTCCCGCTCCTTTTACTGGCGATAATGAATCCAAACCTTGTTGAGTTTTGATTTTTACCAAACAAAAAAAAATATGAGGCACATGTTCTAATTAAAACTTATTTCAATCTAAATCAGATCCTTGTTACAACTTTCGCAAAATAAAAAAAGTTTATTTCTTCTACTTTGCTTTACCTGGGATCCATTTAAAAAAATTACATTCCTTGATTAGCCTATCCCTTGGCACGCGTCCCATATTAATACTTAGTGTTTGCTTAGATTCCAGCTAAATCACCTCTACTCATAAAGTCCTTTTAAAAGATTTCCTTCGAGGGAAATCAGCTATTGAAGTTGTACTCCTTTTTGAAAAATTCCTTCATATGTCCATCGATCCTACCCAAGAGATAACGAAAATGAGGACCGTTCAAAACTATGTGTGTTTGTGTGTGTGTGCTGACGCTCTAGTAGTCGCAATTTTTGTTCAATCATTACCAAACTCGATACTTAACTTTTTAAGTAAAAATAAAGATCAAGTTAGTTAATGGCTAATATCCGACTAATGGGAGAGGAGGATTTTGAAAATCTTTTAGAATTAATCATATTACATATGTAATGTTCTAAAAATGTTGTGATATACATTCTTTCTCTATATTGAACATCAACCAAGATATTTCCATATTTCAGTTTTCACCCATCAGTTTTCCCCCACTCCTACTTTTATCATATCAACAGAAAGCTGTTATATCAGAACCACTTCTCTCCTACGTTACCAAATCATTGAGCTTTCTTTGTGAGATACATGCGAATATGTTATGAGATGGCTTCTAGATTAAGATTTTTTGTTCCTTACTATAAAGAAATATTTATTTGATCTCATAGTCATACTCGATATTTAACCGTTTTAGTCAACACTAAAGATCATATTTGTTATTGTCGAAAATGGGTTCTGGAATAATGACGTTGTAGAGAGGGGTGAATTCGAAAATTCATAATATCTCCATTATTATGAGTCGGATCGTAATATTTTACAGAACTAATCTTGTTAAAATATTGATCTCCTACAATTGTTGTTCTATCCATTTTTTCGTAACTCAAGTATTAAGCGAATTATTCGTATTTTCTACTTTTCTGCCTTTAGTTACCCCCTCCATATACTCATCTTTGGTTTTCTTATTTTTTTACATATATATAGCAGCACGGGAGAAATCTACTTAGTCCACGCAGCCCCTGCGTGACTGACTTTTCTTATTTTACGCAGGCTCTGTGCGACTGACTATATACTTGTGAATGAGACGAGGGATGGATATAAAAAGGGAGTGAGGGAGGTAAGAAAGAAATTGCATTCGAAATGGGTCGTGTAATCAGAGAGGGAGAGAGAGAGAGATGTCACATCAATCACCCTTTTGTTGGTTCTCCGACAATGGCCTTCATGGATAGGACCGTAATAATAAATGTCCCGTGAAGCACATTGTCATGTTTCAGCCATAAAAGTGCACTATTTATTCCCAAGGATTGCTTATTTATAGCATTTATCACTCCTGTTAACAATGGCAATTCAATAATTATTGTCCTCCGGCAGAATTCTATTAAGTAGTCCTATTCTTTCATCCAATTCCATAAGGTTCGTTGCGCTATTGACAGCTAAACCCGTCTACCGTAATTCCTGGTCTTCATAAATCAATCATCACAAAAAGGTGGCCATTTGAAAGAATCGTAACGACAGAATAATCGAGAATGGTGACCTGATCGCAATACCCGGCAGAATTAAAGAATCATGAAAACGATGAGTGACTTCCCATCAAATAGCTTTGCCGGACCCCTATTGGAGCTTAGTTGGGTTGCAACTTGAATACACCAGTTGCATACTTTCTTTACATTCAGGCGATAATACACTTTTTACTACATCCCACTTGTTACGGCCTATTTCTACCGTCACGGAAGACTGGTGACGAAGGTACAAGACAAGGGAGAGCCCTGCGCGAGAATGTGGTGATGGAACTTCCCACCTGGAGTAATCTGATGGTTTCTTCAAAGCGCTTTGGCGGATTGGTGTTAAATTGGTCCTCTATCTTCCTGAATCGTCCAAACGAGGTTCCGAGAGTGGAAGTGATAGAGAAGATTCTTGTTGATGAGCAGACTTACTGCAAATACCTTACATATTTTTTGTTGAAGTAAGAGGTTTTTTTTTTATTACTGTAAATAAAATGATACCTCTTAAAAATTTGGTTTCGTTGTTCCCTGTGCGTCAAATAAACTGGTGTCCATTATGTATTCCTTCCTCCTACTAAAATAAAGGCGGCACTTAATATTATTTTAGTAAAAAGGAAGAGAAAAGAAAAAAAAAGAGAGAGGTTATTTAAATAATAAACCCACCCCCTTCACAATTGTGAACCCATTTATGTGGCAATGCACACTGTGCCAATGATTTTGGGTTAATGGTTTTTCAGAACATCCCTATCGACATTAGGTTTTCTGACCATACAAGGACCGTGACATCCATTATTTCTATCAGAATCCCTCAGACTTATTTAGATCAGCCCCGTGGTTTACTGGTTATTATTAGAAACCAGACTTCCAACAGGGAACTGATTATGAAATACGTGATCCGGTATGGTCGAGTACTTTTTTTTATTACGCTGAAGAAGATTTATGTTAAACAGCTTACACCATCCAGCTTCCTTGATGTGGTTGATTTGCACAACAAATTCTTCCTTCCTTTCAACAAGTGAAATGGGACCAGAATGACATAATTAATCTAATCCCTTTTCTTAGTAATTGCATTGCTGATGAAGAAAGTTTCTCTTTGAATTTTTGTTATATGAGTTTTAAGAACTACCTTGAAAAATGATCTAAATCAACTTTGGATTGTTCTCTCATTTACATCTTTTTTGGTTTCATTTGATGTAAATTGTAAGCTCCATAATGTTTTTTTTCTTTTTTCAAAATAGTAATCATGGGTGTAGTTATCAATTCGTTAGTAGCTGTTTCTACTTATCAATTTTATTAATTATCTAAATCAACGTCTACATGATGTCCTAGTCACCCTGGATGCGCTAAACTTTAATTTCTTAGTATACCAATACACGTTAAAGGGTATTCAAGCTATATAAGTAATTTATAGTTACCACTTAATGCTTATGTAATAGTTTTTGGATTATTGCAATGTTTTGGTTGTGAATAGCGCTGAATCCTTCCATGGCACGGGGTAGGGAGGAATACCGTTACTCTCTGTAGCTAGCAAGCGTGACAAGTCAGCCAAGTGACCGTTTCACCTACCTGCACCTCCCTCTTCGCACTCTACTATCTACAAACTAAACTTATAGCTGCAATCAGCTGACTATTACAGTGGTCCCATTTACACTTATGCTACTCTTTTATATATTCGTTCATAAGCTAACCCATTTTCTTAGGGGAACAACTATTTCAATGGAATTTGAAACGGAGTTCTTCTAAATTCACTTCTCAATTCAAAAGACGGAAGGTCAATGAAAAGAGAAACTAACATTACATTCAAAATCGTCCGAATCATATTGTGTCCAATTGACGTCTCATCATGAGTAAGTTAGTAAAAAAGTCCATAACGCAGGGGCTGCTTAAACTAAGCAGATTTCCCACGTGATGTTTTATAATAGATAAATTTACATACTGGTAACACTTAACATCACCCTGAATAAATAAAAATGACAATGAGAAATGATTCATTAGGAATAAGAATTGACGGTAAAAACCTTACTTATTTTCATCAAAGAAGTACTATTCAACATTACCGTAGACAATACATTGATTATTTTAGTTATATATGAAGATATTCGAATATATCTAACAACAAATCTATGATAAATCTCGAAGCCAAGTATTAAGGCCTAAAATGATTTTTAAATAATTTAGAAAATATTTCCAATGAATTGTCAGTTTAACTTGTATTATTTGTTATTGTTCTAATAAGCTGAGTTATGAAATTTTATCCCCCTCCCCTCTACTACAAAAATAAAGTGAAGAAGCGAGAATGACGATTACTTTATTTATTATTATTAACTCCCTCTTTTTGCAACTAATTGTAACTAACTTTGCTAATTGAGACGGATTAGCCAGGGTAGGACTTAGGATTTTATTTAATGAGTTTGTCTTTAAAAACATTCCGATTGCCTAAAAGTGAATCCAACTCGCCACTCTAGGTTTACCATGTGAGTTAGAGCCAACGTTTTAGCTCACATGGCTAACCTGAGCCTCCGAAAATGACCTTCATATGAAATTGTTTTTGATCCCACTCAGTGAGAAGTTGTTTGTTCTTCTCATCAAATAACAATTTGGTCACGTCATCTTGATTGCCATTTGTCCTCCCTGATTTAACATTTGGAAATACGTTCTGACCTCTTATAGGAATTGTAATTTGATGAATTTCAGGGCCGTAGGTCAAATCAACGTTCAGGAAAAATATCGTGTAGGCAAACGCGGGAATAGGGGCAGCGGGTTTATAATTTATTTCCACTAGTCGTATCAGATCAATTTATTGATGTCAGTATAAATCGTTTTGTCTCGTGTGCTGCTTTTCCTAATACCAATATATAAATATATATATATATATATATATATATATATATATATATATATATACATATACACACACATATATATATATACATACACACACACACACACACACACACACACACACACACACACACACACACACACACACACATACTCAACATATTTGTTTTTTCTCATGAACAAAATATAGCATAATTGCTATTTCGTGCGCACTTAACGCATAGAAACCAAGGCCTCAGGATAACATTTTCTCCCCTTTTTATTTGTCTGGTTCGGTTTCCAATACTCTTCGGATTATTATATTCATACTAATTTTAATATTTATTAAAAATAAAAAAAGTCCATTATGCTGGTATTGCGGGAGGGAATAGCACTAAGTTAAAATTTTATACTATTCTATACTTCTTTAGTTAGCACTCCTAAGTCAAGAGTTGACATTTTAGCTGAATAAGAGATATTTAATCATACTCGTATAATCATTACTTGAAGTGAAAATATTACGATTGGGGAGATTATTGAAGACAGAAAATCCAATTAGCTCTTTTAATATTTCAGTTGCATATAAATGAATAGAACAACAATTTTAGACTATCATTCGTCGACACGACTGCGTGTGTGTGTGTGTATTTATAAAAAATATTCAGATGGATGGGAATATGGCAATAAGACTCCATGGTCATTAAAAATTCTTTAATATGTTCAAAAGTTTACTATTTCGAAATGTTTATGCATCCTGTTTATACTCCTTTATAGTAATAAAACAATTTTACCATAATCACATTATTGAATGTCATTTTTATGAAAGATGGTAACATTATAGTTGATACACTTAATAATTAAATAATTATGATAATATAATTACTTTGGATAATTATTTTCAATAAAATTATTGTTGTAATTTTATTATAAAATAATTTTTTTTATTCTAAAAATTTAAAAATATAATATATTTAAAAGATTGAAATTAAGGTTAAAAGGGCATGGTGGAGATAAGTTTAAATTCAAATATATATTTTAATAATTCATATCTAAGATAATAATAATAATTTATCTGCACAATAAGAAGAATATATTAAATAATATTGATCAAATTTTAAACGACATCATTTCTGTTTCTAGAGAAAATCGACATATATTTTAGGAACTTTTTCGAAAGTTACCAAATGCGTAGAACCTCAAGTGAAAGTGAAGTGATTTCTCTTAAATGAAATCTGCTAAAATGGACGGACGATAATTAGACTCAGCAACCTGGTAGCATTGCACTAATGTTATCCTAAGGAAGGGGTTTTGTAGTAGGAAATTGTAGTTAGGTTACTTGACGTCGCTCATTGCTAAGGTAATGTATAATTGGCCTACGTACGCAACTTGCAGATACAAGTAGCTCCTCCATTGCTTCTTTTACGATGCTGATGTGATGGAACGGAAAGGCTGTCCTGTTAATCACATTGCTGTAAAAACATTAGGTGGTTGATATTTGGATGTGCTCAATAAACCCATATCGAATTGCCTATTTCTCTTTAGTTATCTACGTTTACTTACAGTTCTGTAGTAGGATTTTGCCCGGACTTCCTTGAGGTCAGCTCGTGTAGAAAGATTCTTGTATTTCTATCGCTTTGAAATTAAGATGCATTACATGGAACACCAACAGGGTTTCTTTAGGTGCCTTTCACATAATATGTGATTCTAATATTATTAGAAACAAGTGTCATTGCGAAGCGTCTTTAGAATGTCTTTTCAGTTTCAGTTTTTATTTCACATTTGAACCTACTTTGACATTTGTTCCACAGAGATATCGTGAACTGCTTCTAGCATATAAATGTCACTTCCCTCACAATTTACTTGGAGTATAAGATTGACATTTATCCATATTGCTGTAATATACCCTGCCCTTCCTTCCTGCAAGTCCAAACCCCTCTAACCTTATGGATGAATTAACATTCAAAAACCACAGGATTTAAAGGTTTATTTTCAGTTTTCATTGAGGAACTAAGGAAAGTAAGCTTTAATAAATACATTATAATAAATAAATATAATGTATTTGTAAACAAACGAAAATAAATTATCATAAAGATAAATAAAGACTATAAAATATAATTATAAATAGTAAACTGAAAACACTGGTGGTGAAATGACTACCGCTTTAGATTACCGTTCTGGATGTGCAACCGGGTGACAGCACTAAATTTTATTCAGGTTTGCAGTTACTGGGCTGTCTGGTAGTTCTTCTATTTTTTCGGATGGTGTCCGGCCAGAACCTGAGCTGTTAGGGTCTAGTTAAGTAAAGAATTAACTATCTTTGGTCAGCCTTGGGTTAATTTACCAACATTTAGCAGGGAATGCCACAATCTCTCCGCTCGTCCAACCATCAAAGCCGTATGCCTGGACATTCAGGCTCTTGTGCCTAAGGTTTTGATTTTTGATTGTCACTAATTTATGTAGACCTGTGAATTATAATTTGTTCAAAGTATACCATGTTGTAACTTGAGTTTTGAAAATAGTTAACAAAGGAAATTCACTAAACTTTCATTTTTTTAATAACTTGCTTTGTAAAAGAGGGTGGTGATGAAAATGCATTCCAGATGTACTCAGGGAGTGGTGGGTCCATTGGTTGTTTCAAAAAGGTGTGTACATTTCTTTAAAATAGAGAAACATAAAATAAAATAATGAAATTAGAAAAAGAACGTGCACGACTTGAAAAGTAATTTGCCTCAGGGGCTTCTCTAATTTGAGTTTCTCTTTGACCATAATACTTACTTGAAGTTCATGAAAATGATTTCAGGTATTCCAGTGCTAGAATCAATTTTTTTTACATTGCTCAATGGTTTTATGGGCGATGAAAACTTAAAAGCGTGGCATACCGACGATTAGATCGAAGTGGTTTAAACAGTCTAACTGCACTGAACATTTCCCTCTCGGAACTGTCCCAGAACAACGTGCATTAGTTCCTGAGCACAATCTATGGTATTATTTAGTACACAGAACGTTTATATTAAGCTTCTTTTCTTTTTTTAAGTTTAACCTGTTGTCTGACACTTCCTTAAGTTTGTTGTGCTTAGATCTCTTCTCCGTTTGCCTCAGTGTGCGACGTAAAGCTTTTAATCAATCAATTGCTGTGCTGGTATCAGGGATGTGATAAGATTTACCTCCTTGGGTGGGGTTAAACGAAAGTGGGATATGGTGTAAGGACAGTGGAATTAGTGATGACATAGGTGATGAAGGTCGCCGGGATTCGGTTACTATCGATCCAAGGGCTAACACGGTGGCGGCCTCTCTCGGGAAAATTGTGCCCTAGCCACTGGAAAATCTTACCTCTTGCTCTCTTGTTGTCGGTTTTTGTTCTTGTAGTTCTCATGAATATCTCTTATCACGTTTCATTTAATTGTTGCCCTCATCGATAATTCAAACATTTATTGTAGTAAAATGATAAAAACTCCTCTTTCTGGGCTTTTTGAACAGAATTTTTGTTTTATGCAAATGCTCATTATCATTTTTAGTGTCACAGTGCTTTAATCAGCTATCCGGTAACGAGAAATGGGTTTATTGTACTGAATAATTAGCGTATTAGTATGGAAATACTTGTAAATGTCCTCTCTTCCCAGTAAAGCGATTACATGCTGAATTAAACTTAGAGGCCTGGCTCTCTTAGAATGTGTTTGATCCATCTGTTTTCTTCTCTTTAATATTTATGGTTTATTTACATCTCTTGATTAAGTCATAGGCATTTTAAATATTCATGAAAAACTCTGTTCACGTATTCTCAGCTTATGACTGTTTGATTGTGTAACAATTATATTCCAATTGAAGTGAATTTCTGTAAGAAAGTATATAATCCAATTCCTCTGTCATAAATCAGCCTTAATGCCACCCGAGCTAGGTTTATTATTTTCTGTTTGGAATTGTATTTGAACCTATGATATTATACTTGCTGGAGAAAGTTTCAGATAGTTGAAATTCATTATTAAAAGAAGTTTGAATATGGAAGCTATTATAAATATTGCTGTTGACACCTAAGGCTGTCGAGCGCGCAGGTGGTTTACAATCGAAGGGATTATGGCCATAGTCAAAGATATGTAAGGTTTATATCTGAGAGCTCGTAGAAGATGATAGGAATGGAAGTTATAATTAAAATGATAGTGTGCCGAACACCTGATAAAATGAGCTTGGAGATAGTCTGTGTATTTTAGTAATTTGAAGGACATAATTTATTTGATTGCATTAAGCTTTTCA
Source organism: Riptortus pedestris (assembly GCA_019009955.1). Taxonomy (NCBI): domain Eukaryota; kingdom Metazoa; phylum Arthropoda; class Insecta; order Hemiptera; family Alydidae; genus Riptortus; species Riptortus pedestris. The sequence goes on along the minus strand of CM032229.1, from coordinate 29,008,782 downwards.
TAAGTAAGTTTAAATTGCATGTGCAACTTGCACATTACTTTTGTATCTTTTGCTACTTAATTTGCTTTTCAACCTCATGGGTTGCAGCTGTCATACTGCTTCTCAGCCAGATAAATCTTAGCTTATTCCTAGTAAGAACTCTTACACCTCCTTAACAAAATTCCTCATTCGATGAAAAACAAAAGCTGTTTTTGACATCTTGATGATTGCTCATTTTCGTTTGTTTTAAATATTCCACTGGTAATGGTTGTTCGGTTGCTTCTTCGAGACGGGCATCTCCTTGAGGGAGCAGCTTTTTTGTCCTGTTTAGTAGTTTTTTTGTTGTTTAGCGAGACCAACTTCTTCAAAAGTCCATCATCTTACCCAACAGATGACGAAAGTGAGTGACTCCTACTAATGCGATTTTCACTGACTCTAATGAGTTACTGGACTCACTAAATATCTCATCTCCAGCTGGTATTCCGATTCCTATTTACATAGGCTTCGTATTACGGGAGGAATAGAGAATAGTTTGTGAGTTGAGATCATATTAATGATATACCAGCTCGTGGGGAAATCTCCTTAGTTTATGCAGCTCCTCTGTGACATTCATTTTTTTCACATTTACTCTCCCCGATTCTTTACAAACAATTTACCAGATTAATACTATTAAGATCTTCGGCTCTTGACCGTGTCTTCATTTTGGTTGCCAACGTTTCGCTATACATGCTTCTAGCTTCCTCAGGGCTATCTCTGAGACTTCCTTAGCCCTGAGGAAGCTAGAAGCATGTCTAGCGAAACGTTGGCAACCAAAATGAAGACACGGTCAAGACCCGAAGATCTTAATAGTATTAATGACCAGGACCGTGGAAGTCTACGAGTATAATTTACCAGATTATATCTTTCATTCCATCCGAGGGTACTAGATCTTGCCTTTTTTTGGCATCAGTATAATCAGGGGTTGAAGATTGTAAAAGTATTGCCTCTCAAAAATTGAGTTAAGGGGCTTGCTTGGCAGCCATAGGTGAAATCACCTAATGGTTTGTCAGCTTCCATATTAAAATTACTGTTCAAAATGATGGTCAAGTAACGGATAAAAGAAACTCTCTAATTTTTTTTAACTTCTCGTGTCCTTCAGGAATGCAATTTGCTTCAGAGTTCTTATCATAGCCTTTAATATTGAGTAGTAAGTTCCCTGCGTTGCTTATAAATAGGCCATCGCCTGAACGATGTACGTGCTCATCTTGTCTTCCAAACAGGACTTTGCGACGAATGCCTTTCTGAATTTTAACATTCTGTCATGCTGGGTCTGCGTACAAAAAGCACTTTCCTCTTGCGGTCTTGAGACGATCTATTCTATATTTATCCCTGTGTAAAAATCCTCTAAAAACCGCGGTAAGATTAATAAAATGAAAAATTACAGCTCGTAGTAGAGACTAGTTACTACTACTGTTACTAGTATGCAGATTTGTGTATTGTAAAACTTCACGTTGGAAATCTGCTTAGATTACGCAGCCCCTGCGTGAAGGACCTTTTTCCATTGACTTGATAAGCATTTTGCTTTCACTTTCCTCATTTCGAACATTTTTTTTTGTCAAAATTGTTCTGGTCATTCTGCGCCAAGTCTACTTTTCTATTGTTTCCAATCTATTATACCCCTTTTGTGGAAAGTCCAACATAGATGGAAAAGTGATAGAATACAAAAGGTAAATTTATGTTCCTTTATCAGTTACGCTAAATATTGCACGGAACTGTTCCTTCGCGGTTTAAACTTTAATGGTTAGCTACGTGAATTGTTAACAACAGCTGCTATTTTATCTATCAAGCGCTAAGTGGTCTTTATGGGAAGTGAAGAGATAATCTGCATATCTGTATTTATGGCTGCATTCCTTATATTTATGTTCTCTTGAAGTGGGTTTTAATATAATTACATAAATTGTGGAGCGATAAGGCGGTGAGTGATTGTTTGAAGTTGATGGGGTAGATAGTTGATAGGCTGGAGGTTATAGGATGATTCAGACCGTGGGTGATTCATGGGTGTAACCAGCTAGCAGCGACCTTCTCTCCCGCCTTATTATACGTTGGGAACTCCGTCTCCTCATTCTCTTTGTCCCTTTCTAACCCCGAGGTTTAGACGAAGAGGACATGTCCTAAATTATAATTCAACTTAGACGTAAGGAATATTTGAATGCGGATTTCGTCTATAAAATAGGCTGTTGAGGTTGTCCAGGTGATAAAATGACTCAATGATGCATCCAAACATTTTAAACTTCAGTGTTAGCATCGGAAACTTGGGGATCGTTGTGGAGAAAAAAGGCGGGGTAGGTTAATATATATATGTTTGGGGGTGCTTGAGGTACTTGGTCTGCTCGGGATGAAGAGAAGAAACCCGTCGTTTGATACTGAATGTGATGAGAAAATCAAGAAGTGGAATGAGACACGACCGAGGATACTCCAAACGAGATCACGAATTACTACTAATGTACGGATGAATTGAAGCATACTTGGACCCAGTATTTCAAGGGTATCAGTAATTCTGGGAGAGACCATTCAAGGGATCTACTAATTCAGTGATGAGAGTTTGGTGGAAACCGAGCCACCTGATATTTATGAGATTAAGGAAATTGTACAGCTTCTGCAAAATCCTCTCTGACGTACAGAAATATCCAAAAGACGCCACTATCGATAAGGCTTATTAGTTGATTTATGGTTTATAGATAAACTAAGAAATACCAGTACAGGTGCTGTTAGCGAATTCGGCTACTTGATATAGAACGGGAAACAAATTTAAATGAGAGAATTGTACGTTAGCGCTTTTTCGGACTGTCTATGAGATCCTGTCAGTGTATATGGGTGGGCAGAGAAAAGGCTTAAGGCGATACTGGGAGGATACCAAGAGTTGATTTCGCTCAGAATGATCTACCATAAGTCCATGCTCTTCTGCATTAGGAATAAAGCAGAAAGGTTCATATCATAGGTGGGGTGGCAGACTCCAAGTGCAATGATTACATTGCGGTGCTAGGGAACATCTGGGAGGCTTATCACATTGACAGAAATGATTGATTTAGCCAGAGACATTTGGGTAAGGTCAAAAAGGAAGTGGGTGTCTCTGCTTGCGATGGAGTTTGCCAAGCTGGCATTATACTGTTTGAACTCACTCTGGAAGTGGCAATCCAACAGAAAAGTTCATCACGCTTCGTAAGCTAAGGAGATATCCCACTTGCTGAAATGATAACTTTTACCTCTCATTCTATTCTCTATTTTTCTCTCTCTTAATAAGAAACGAAAGGGGACTTCAAATTTAAATAGGACAGGACACGTTGAATTTTACATTTCCAGTAAATTAAAATTTCATGAATTGAAGTGGGGAGTTAACGGACGGAAAAAACTAAACACCTCCTTTCTTATTAAGTTTTAGTAGCACATTATTTTGTTATTAAGTTTGATTATACTTCTGTTTTCATCGGTCGGTTCCATAATAAGGGAGATGTATTTAATTATGTATTGTATTCTTCCTCGAAATCCCATAAACCTGACTTTATTTCAGCCATTAAACAACTTAATGTTTAGTTTTACATGGACGGTTAAATTAATAATCATCATCATCATAAAAATTGAGTCCTTTGAAGCACAGAATGTTTATTAATGACGTGAAATTGCATATTTTTTTATTTATTTCACCTAGAAACGTCTTTGAAGAAAGTCGTTGGTATTTAGGGCGCGACTAAGACGGTCTTGATCTACTGGCTTATTTTCTATTTTTTATGTGAGGCGAGTTGGAGTTGAGGCTTATTTAAGACTGGAAACTAAACAAAAAAAAAACCAGATAATTTCGTTAATTTTTGAGCATATAATTATAAAACGTTATATATAAATATATAATGTTAAATTTAGAACAAGGCTAACTCATTATATCTCAGGTATTTAGAATTTGTTATTTTACCCATTCCTCGGGCGCTGCTATTACTGGGCTTAATGTTATCTTTTGTATTAATCGTTTTTATACCGAGTTTGCTAATGTCTATTAGACGGGCTATATGTATAAGATTGAGTCTGTCGTAGGTCGAGTTTCCTAGATGTAGCGTGTTCTAATGCCTGGGAGGGATAGATATAGAAATGAGTAGTGTGAAAGCAGATATAAAACCCAGCGGTTGCGGAGACCAGTTGTTTCTATCCACTGCAAATGGCTCTCCAATTTAATTGGTATTGTCTACACTTTTGGAGCTGTAGGCCCTTCAGACAACTACTATCAGAACTAACTAGAATCAGAACGCCGCACGTGGAAGAACAACGCCGGGGTTTGTATTATGTCTCTGAAATCTTTCTTTCGGCAATTATTATCTTTGTTACATAATTACTGTTTTATAAGACAAGTTGAGTGTTATAAGGCTAATACTTATATTTATATCTTAATGGCTCTTCTGAAATATCCTTGCTATCGCTTGACCCAGGAAATCGCCCTGGGATTAATAAATAACTATTACACGATAAGGAAAGATTCTTCATTTGATAATGAATCTTATAAATAATTGGGGTTTCTCCTACTTACTTTATATATATATATATATATATATATATATATATATATATATATCATGCACTATTATTTTTACTTGCTATTACGTTATCTTTTACACTTCTAAGATATCTATTAATATTGTTAATTGGCTCCTGTCTACTAGTCCTCTCACTCTCCTGTGTGGAATTTTATGTTATTTACTTTGTATTTACGTATTATTATTTATACAGGTGCTGTAAATCCAATTATTTTTGCATTAATAATAGGGCCCCTCTATTGTAATTGTTAGAAGGGCTTTTACTGTATATTTTATTTGCCTCGAAAGAAAAATTAAGGATCGATCTATTTAATTAGTATTTTTCTTTAATGTTAATAAAGTATGCATTTCTAAGCCATTTTTGTTTTGTTTCAGGTAAGTAATGGATATTTGACAGTTATCTTCATCTGGTATGTAGTCAGTTGTATATATTTAATAACACTGTAAAATATGAATCTCACTATTTGGTTTAATTCCCTGTTTATCTTCGCATACTATTCTTTTTTTAACTACTTTTCCTGTGCTTCTACTTGGAATCTAATCTCGTTGACCTTTGAATGATTATCACAGTATGAATAATTTCTGGCGAAATGTATTTTTACATAAACTGTATTTGATCTATAAGAAAGAATAATATATTCCCTGGTATGTCCCATTTTGGGAATATGGTCGCCATGTTATTCCCCCTTTTGAAAGGGTTTGCCACCATATGAGGAGGGGGAGGCTGTTCTGTAAGATTATATGCCATCATACAGTATAACAGATTCCAATTCCAAAAATAAACAGGATATACATTCAAGTTTCTGAATCTTTATTTATTTCAAATTGGTAAAAATATGTTCTCATATTTTCATGTTATGTTGCATATATATTTATATAAGCTATTTGGGGCTCAGGTTAGCCATGTGAGTTAAAGCGTTGACCTTAATCTCACATGGTAAACCTAGAGTGGCGAGTTCGATTCTCGCCTGGGCAAAGGAAATTATTTACTGACTAAATTCATTAAATAACATCCTAAGTCCCACCCTGGCTGGAAAAGGGTGGTTACCTGTAGTAACCCGTCCCAATTAGCCTGAGTTGCAAAAAGTGGACGTTAATAAATAATAATAATAATATTTTTAAAAAATAATAAAGGACATTATATCAGCTGTTTCCGGTTTTAATAACTGCTGTTTCTGACCTGACCTACTAGGTTGTTACAAAAGTCCTTGTTCACAAAATTAATTTTATTCAAATGTGAGTACAAAATTTACAAATCAAATTTATTCTTCAAAATACAGGCCATCATTTTCAACTACTTTAACCCATCTTTCAGCCAAAAGTTGTATTTGATGTTGATACCACTCTGCAGTATTCGAGGCAAAGAACTCATCGCATCCAGATTTGACATCATCGAAGTTTTTGAAGCGCCGACCTTTCAAAAAAATGCGCCATTGACCTGAAAAGTCCATAGTCAGACGGTGCGACGACTGGGCTGTAAGGAGGGTGGGGCAAGACGCTAATCCCGTTCATTTCTGAAAATTGTTCTTTAACTAATCGTGAGCGATGAGCAGGGGCGTTGTCTTGCTGAAATAACGCTTGATTCATATTAATCAAAGCGGGGTATTTCACTTTTAAAACTTCATATACCCTATTGAGCTGTTCACAGTATAGCTCAGCGTTGATAGCCCTGCCCTCTGGAACCTGCTCGAAGTGCAAAATGCCTTCATAATTTCACCAAACACAAAGCATAATCTTTTTTCCGAATCGATCTTGGCGTACCTCTGCTTGAGCCGCTTGGCCTTGCTGAACCCACTGTTTGCGGTTGGTATTTGAACGGACGTTTTGGACACCAAGCTTTTTGAAATGCCGGCTTATTGACACATTTGAAACTCCCATTTCTTCGGCTAATCCTCGAGTTGTGACATGTGGATTCCGACCAACAGACTCAAGTAGCACTGGATCATCGACGACTGAAGGACGACCTGAAACTATGGTTCATCTTCAAGGCTTGTATTCCCAGAATTAAACCGCCTGAACCAAAATGCGGCCGTGTTTCGATGCATCACACTTTCCCCTTCCACTGCACAAATTTCCTCGGCTGAGGCCTTTGCACTAAAACTTTTTTTCCAATAATGCCTAAGAAGGCTGCGGATGACAAATTTTTCTTCCGACATTTCTAGTGAAATTTAATAAACTGAATGAAAGACAGGGACAGTTGGCGTACATAAATAATTAGAGGATTAGTTAATGTAAACATTGACATAAGAATTGTATTCGTCAAAGATGAAATAAGGATTAAATTAGAGACCTCAATGTAAACAACTTGATATGCACAAGGACTTTTGTAACAACCTAGTATATAGATTGTATTAGTAACTTGGAAAACGTTAATTTTTAACAAACCTATGTCAATACACCATTACTGAAACAGTAGTCCATTATTATAGGATATAAATAAAATTAACATACTCATACTTAATGACAAAGACAGACAGACCCACTTACTCATCTTACTCACAATCGCTTGACAATAAGACATGACATTTACACCCCTATGATTTAAAAGTACTATCGACGGAAAGCAGCCAATACGTTAACAAATTATTCTCGTGCCTATATAAAATTGAAATATATAACAAAATTTAACATACAAATTAAGTCGGTGCTGTACAACTAGATTTAAAATTATATGTATTGACAAGCGTGTGTCTGTGCGTGTGTGTGCGCGCGAGCGTGTGCTCAAGGAGGACATGACGACAAACATTAGGAAAAGTACCATTTTCAGCCATTCAATTCCTATTAATCTTTCACTAATTATTACTATTTTTTTCCACTGAGCTAGCCTAATGTAGTATTGACAGCTGTTTGTTTTTTTTTTGTTTTTTTTTTTTATTTTTTGTTTTTTATTTTATTTTTTATCATAATTACATGAATTTAGTACTATGTTCATTTATGAGATGTTTATCCCTCCTTATCTTTTGTTATTTGACATAACTTTATTTCCGATTTTGTAACGGGCAAATCACCTTCCTATCCATCAAATGTTCATACATATATGAAATAAATTATTGGATAATTCAATGGGTGATATATAGTGATAACTCCTTCTACTATCCACACATTAACACCTCAAACTTCCTGCCGCTCTAGAAATATTTTGGTATCTTTATTTCTATTATGCTTCAAGTCGGTTTTGATTATATCAAAGAAAGTTATCATACTTCCTTAAATTATTTTTGGCTTAAAGGACATTATGCAAAACCAGTGCTTCACGTAGATATATTTCTGTGACTATGATATGACATTTTAACACGATGAGAGTTACAGGAGTATCTGAAGTAGATGTGCCAGTGGGAAAGTCTCTTCGGAAGAGCAAGATGTCTTGAAATATGTGCTCTATAAAAAACACCGGAAGTTGTCAGTAAAATAGATGTTAGGTCGACCTTGTTTGTTGTTTTTAGGTGGAGTAAAAAAGGGGATGAAAGAACCCTTCTCCCAAGCACTAACCGTTGCGCCCTTGAGGCAAAAAATAATATTTATATACACAAAGAAACTATGAGGTACATCATCCATAATTCAAGGATGGGAAAGCATATTTTTAACACACCTTGAAACTGTGTATTCATTTGAAATATTATGTGCGAAATCTCCCTGAGATCATAAGCTGTGCTGCAATGCCATTGCTATTTCTGTACTTTTGTGGGTTATCGCCCGTCATTATGATTGTTTGCACCAGAACATATAAAGGCAATTTCTGGAACTAGTGTGCGTCTAATGTTTTATATTTTTCTTATTTTCTCGTTATCTATATTTATGATTATTTCCGTTATAGAATTGCTGATTTCCTTAATTATTGTTTATGGAATCTGAGCTATTTTTTGGTGGTTTCATTCAGTAATATGGCTTTCAACTGCAGTGTAGCAAATTTATGAGTGACACATCTTTAAATTGAAGAAATCAAGATGTATATGTAGTCTATAAGAATATGAATGCGACGCTTTTTCTACAGGCAGTCACCCTTTCTAAGTAGGTGTTACGAAGGATTTTATTTTATGAATCTGTCACTAATTGTAAGTACATTTTGATGCCCCACATGCTAACTACTCAACGTTGCCGGATTATGTTTCCACGGATGCTGTGTGTGAGCCATGAATGAATCACGAACAGCTTCAATCTACTGCTAAAGCACTTTGCAGGAGCTGAAGGTGGAGCTTGTTCTCTGAAAGTGTCCTTTGTCCTAATGCTCATATTGGGGAAGAAACTAGGCCTATGTAGCTCATCCAAAATTACCCAATAATGTTATAAACAACCCCTTAATATACACGATTAGCCGTTTTTTTTAAATAAATATAATGTACAGAACTCCTAAAATCTGACAATAGAAGCTATACAAAGGCTATTGGCGTCATAAATGAAATTGTTCAACATTTTTATGAGAATTAATTTTCCTCTTTATGAAATTTTGTGCCAGGACCTCTTGAGCTTGTAAGTAATTTGCTCTTTTTTTTTAAGAGTTTATGTAACTTCTGGGTCGTTGTGAGTTTCATTTCCAAATTGAATTAAATAACAATTGGAAGCATATTAAATATCTTGACGCCTTTGGTGCAAGAGTTTGAGTTCTCTAGATAATATATGTCTAGTAAACATCTCTACGTAGCAATCCTTGTACATTATCAGGGGAGCAATTGTTTTAAACAGATCCCTCACTTTTAAAACGCAAGATATGTTTACTAGCAATTATTATGTAGTACTGCTGTTATTAAGTACTTTATTTTGGGGCCCATGTTAGCCATGTGAGTTAAAGCGTTGACCTTTATATCACATGGTAAACCTAAAGTGGCGAGTTCGATACCCGCCTGGACAATGGGAAGTGACGAACTCATTAAATAAAATCCTTAGTCCTACCTTGGCTAGAAATGGGTGGTAACTTGTAGAAAACCCGTCCTGATAACACATAATCACAAAACCCTGACGTTAATAAATAATAATATGTATCCGAAACGTCGAAGAATTCTGATGTTTATTTTCTTTTGCAACTATAATTTATTTTTATAACGCAACTTAGTATAAGTTGATGTATGATCGTTTAATTTTCATAACTTTTTGGTTTACAATACATTTTTATACTTGCTAAATAAGTTACATTATAGTGACTGGAAGGTCGGGATATAAGTACCTTTGTATTTATTTATGTACTTGATTATTGCTATTAACTGTACCAATCTGGGGTCGTGTACGTAATCTGACTTTATCGCACTTGCAACAGTCATTACCATTAAACGGTCCTCCCTGATGGTTGCTGTAATGTAACATAATCCGGTTATGTGAGATATATCGTTTGAGTGGGTTAGGAGGTCGTACCGAGAGTAAGTTACGTGTACTTGGCTCTATGGGCCGACACACGAAACGCCTTGAGAAAAAAATGTCGAGAAAGCTGTTTGGAAGCGGATCGCCTCTTCACATTCACCCACTGCACTGTTTTGTAATCTCTGCCCTCGTTTCCTCATAAGTCTCTCTCTCTCTCTCTCTCTCTCTCTCTCTCTCTCTCTCTATATATATATATATATATATATATATATATATATATATATATATATATATATATATATATATATATATATATATATATATATACACACACACACACAAATAATTGATCCTTTTTTAATTTTTTATAAACTTGAAGTAAAAGAATTATTCTAATCTCAAAAATGTTCAGATTTCAACTGAAATATACTTTTTGGCCTCCATTATTGAGCCCATTTTGACCCTGACTTGATTTCTGCCATAACTCCAAAGCTAGCCTGAGAATTTTAAAATTTCATATTCTGGATTCATGATTACGTCTAGTTGTGCCTTCTAATCTTTTGATCGAATAAGGGGAGCGGGTATAAAGTAGGACGAAAATAAATAAAAAAAATACAAATTTCTCTGTACTTGTTAGAGATTCATAAAATCTATGTGGAATCTTTTTTCTTTAAAAAAAAAAAAAAAAAAATATGACACTTTTCGATCCGATGCATTGCTGATATCATACCGCATCCAAAGGATATAATTTTAAATGAAATGCTATTAAATATTTTATTAATTAAATATTATTACAACGCGTAAGCTATATTTTTTTGAACTGGTGTGGTATATGCCCTACATTTGTTCCACCCACTCCCCCCTAAGTTGGCAGTTGCCTATTAATGAACTTTCGTCTTATCCATTCTCTACATACATATTTAGTTTACCGCGTTCTCTGCAATATTGCGGTGGCATTGCCGACCGAGGATACCTTTCTCGTGCTTCTATTAGTAACTCAATTGCCTCACCGTCCTGAGTTAACGCCGACAGTTTGGTCCCAAAACCAACCTCGGAGCTCGGAAACTTCAGAATTTAATACATTTAAGTGGGGGTGGGTCCGAGGTTTCTAACCTGCCACTTAGACAACAGTAATTCAGCTCATGCATACTCCGCCGAGCATATTTGCACCTGGGAAAAATCTGCTTAGTTTACTTCGGTGGTTGGAATTGTGTTTGTGGTTGCGTGTTGATAGCGTGAAATGTCTTCAACTCAGTGGGAGTTATTGGTGAATCTACTTATCTACTTGAGGAAAAAAGACTTAAGAAGGTTCTCCTCATTAGTGCAAACATGTGCTAATTATATTGTTGTCCACCATTGTTGTTTCGAAGACTAGAATTTTTACCTAATATCCAAGATTTAAACCATATTTCCCAGTTTACCTAAGATATTACGAACATTTCACATGAAAGGTGTCGCAATATATTTATTACCCAAGAGACTTAAGTTTAAAACAATATACTCTATGAGATACGGTATCATAAATCTAAAAGCGGTTTTCGATATCGAGTTCCTAACACATTTCCTTGGCAAAAATATTCCTCGCATTTCACACGATTGCTTTAACACACCCTTCTGGAAGGGTTTTAGGATATTTTTCTTCAGCGAAATCCGATATTGAGGTTTGGCTAATGACGCAATTTTCGAAAAAGTTCAATTTCCTATCGTTCCTTCCTAGGGGGTAACGAAAATATGGATCGTTGTATATATTTATATAATGTTTGATGGTTATCAAAGTCGGCATTTAAAAGTTCAGTTTATGATACTACAGACAATTTGAGACTGGTTACTACAATTTTCTAGCCCGAGTGAGACTATGAATTTTGCTCAACTAGTTTGTCGACACTGTATATTATTACTACTATAGTTCTAGTTTTTTGAGCTAGAGCCTCACAAAAAAAACAAGCATATTAAGCCTGAATGTAGTAACACCTTTTGGATCACTTGGACCAGATATGTTGGGATATAGTTTTTTGGGATTTCTTCGTCAGTGTTGCTCGTCACAAGTTCGTCAATGCCCGGAGAAAAGTTTTTTTATGGATTTTCAAGTAGGCGCTTACTTGCTGACTCCCTAGGATGATTGAATAATCGTTGTATCACGCAAGTCGTCGCTATAATGTCCTTTTACTTTCGTATCTCAAAATGGGGGTTGTTTCCTAATCAAATTAACTCATTTCATTACGTTATACATTTTTTTAAAATAAAAGTTTGGTCTTTCATCCTTATCGTACAATAAGAAAATATTCTTTATTCTGTATAAGAATCCATATAAGATCATTCTAAGAAATTGTAGACATCTACCCTTTCTAACCCTGTTCTTTAGAGTAATATTCTTTTGTTATGAAATTGTATAATGCTGAGACTAAAGTTTCTGGATATTGAAATATTAGGGATTCAACAAGAGATTCAAAATTAAAAAAAAACAAAAACATTAAAACATAAAGAATAATAAATAATGTCATTATCCCACAAAAAAAAAAAAAAAAAATCTTCCCCCTCCCGAAATAGGGAGAGGTGTAAGAGGAATTTCCTTATAAGGAGATTATGGGTAATGAATATGCATAACATTTAGGAAGAGAAAGTTGGGGATTGGCGTGTAATAAATTTTCTGAAATTCTAATTTAATGGCATTTCGACTGTCTTGATGATTAGCTTCAGCTTCAGATGAGCAAGGTATTCTCGACTTTATATTAACTTCTGTGATTAAACTTTACTGGAATCGCTTTTGTAAATTGTGAAATTTAATTTTGTACTTCGCCCATAGTTAATATACATTTATTTGGAGGTTGTAATATAATCCTGCAACATTAATATTTATTTTGAACATGCAACGGTTTTATTCTGTTATAACCCATTTATACAAGGAATTCCAAATTGATATTGTTAGCTGGGAACCCATATTGTGAAATACATTGGTGTGTGTGTGGGCCTGAAGTTCGGGATTGGTCAGTCTGAGTTATTGATCTGACCCACCGACCAATAGTACGTCACGATGCCAAGTTAATTAATTTTACACCTTGAACAAACAATACATTCGTCGCTTGACACACAATTTTCTCTTCTACACTTTATTTAATTAGTTATAATCATCTTAATAAATTGTACGATTTGATTTATTTTTTCAATTAACCTATCAGATTCGAGGCTGAAGTAATTTATTTATTTTTAATCTTCCCCTATTTGTACGTGAAGAAAACCTTTTAGTCTTTAATAGGACACAATTTACATGTTCCGTTCTACAGACAAGATGTCTTACTATTGCTCATGTCTGTTAGACTATTCATCTGACTGGTCCTTCTTCGTTTGTTAAATAAAAGTGATTCATTACATAATGAAATTATTCAACAATTTGTTCCTCTATAATTTCCAATAAATAGTCCGACAATCGCCGTGTCTCTTGTATCTCTAATCTGTCAGAAGACATTTGTAATTTTAGCAGATTTCCCTTAGGAAAAATCAGCTATTGAGGTTGTACTCATCATGAAATTTTCGAAACATTTCTTCAAATGCCCATCGATCCTAACCAGGAGATGACGAAAATGAGGTCTGTTCAAATATCGTTCTAGCGGTCGCAAGTTTTGTCTGATCGTTTACATACTCGATATTTAAACGTTTTATGTAAAACTGAAGATCACGTTCGTTAACGGCTAAAATCGTACCTGTGAGAGGGGGAGGGGATTTCGAAAATTCGAATTATCTCCGTTGTTTATGTTGGATCGAAAAATTGTGTAGACTCAGTCTTATTGCAAATGGAATGTTCTATCTTCAATATTAACCGAAATATTTGCATTTTTTTTTATTTCAGTCTTCACTACCCCCCCCCCCCCTTCAAGTAATCGCGCGTTAAGAAAGAGCTAATACATTCCAACCCCACTATCCTTACTCCTTGGTCTATTTTGGTCAAAAGCGGAAGTGCACATCTAGGCGGTACAACCGTCCTAAATATGAAAGTTCAACATTCTATCCGTACACAAGTCTTGCTGAACTGGTTAAAATGGGTTCTGTGTAGACCATAATTGATATTTCTTTTGAATTCCTCATATTGATACTTATCAATAGATACTCTCTGTTGCCTCCCCCGCTCATTTGAAAACGGTTAAAATGTTGCGAATTTGTACGAGTTGCAAAATGAAAAATTGGCCACGCGCGTTCATCGGTTGTTTAGCCAAAACATTTCATTTTCGTATTTTGTAAACAACTAAAAAAATAATTGACCTTTTCCATCTAATATGTAAACTTTTATTTTGTTAAGGTGAAAGAGTGCGTCACGTAGAGACTGTGTTAACTAAGCAGATTTCCATTTATCTCAAAACTTAAAAGTTCATTGAGAACAATATTCGGTATTTAGGCTTCGAATAAAGTGTTTCATAATATAACAGATTATTGTTAATATGACATGAGTAGGAGTGTGAGTTTACTGAAGGCCGAAAATTAAAAAAATGCAAATATATTGGTTAATAATTAAGATATTAAAAAAAACGTATATTTATAGCACATTACATTTATGATAAGATTGATTTTCTACAATTTGTCTATGCGAGGCATAATAACGGAGATATTTTGAATTTTTGAAATTCTCCCCCTCAAAACCCATTTCCCACTGATCCGATTTAAGCCGTTAACGAACTTGATCTTCATTTTTACATAAAACGTTTAAATATTGAGTTTTGAAACAATCAGACTAAAATTGCGACCGCTATGCGTTAACAGACACACACACACACACTCATATATCATTTTGAACGGATCTCATTTTCTTCACCGACTGTGTAGGATCGATGGACACTTGAAGAAATGTTTCCAAAATCCCATCCTGGATACTACCTCAATAACCAATTTTCCCTATGGGAAACCTGGTAAAATTGTTCATTATATATGAATTGACTCGAAACTAAGCTTAACGAGTATTATAATTTGCTGAATTGGAAGGTGTGTTAAGCTAATTCAATGGTTACGAGTTTGGAGTTAGGGAAGGGTGTTGAGGATTAGCTTTCAAAGGTCAAGTAGGAGTCTAAGGGTCTTTGGCGGGAATTAAACTTAGCGCTTGGCTTCTCTTGTGGCTTAGAACTAAATCCTTGCTGAACAGTCTGGAATTAACCATTATACTAAATTATACTCGAAAGGTTTAAATATTTATATTTTTAATCGAATCAAGTATAAAATATTCAGATTTTGTATATAAAATAATTACCGAAATTAATTTTTTTTTAAAATTTTACTGTATTAAGTAATAATTTTACTCAAATCTAATAGACTAGTCATTAAGAAAATGAACTTTACTTCATTAATGAGTTACTTAACTCAGAGGTAGAATAGCTGTTGGAGTGAGTCGAGTGCAATCTTAGTGGTAGGATTTGTATATATCCGACTTTTTGAGTTATTCAAGTAGATCGTCAATCCTCTGACGATGCTGTAATAACAACTCCAAAATTGTCAAAATTTTGTGTCATCCAGTCTAGGAGTGGAAAAATGGGAGGGGGTGTGACAAGGGGAAATATTTGCCATTCCTGTATTTTGTCATCAAAGTATAAATTTCAACCAATTGGTAAATGCAAGTCAACAAGCCCGGAACCTTCGTGAATTTTCTTGCTTCCTTGTCGAGATGAAGGAACTATTCTAATTGCGAAAATTTGCTGATTTCAGATTTCAACGGAATATCCGTTTTGGCCTTCCTTGATCCCAGTTTGACTAGTCCCGGCTTGACGAACTCTTATATAGCATTACTCAAAAAAGTCTATTGTCGGAGAACCAACAAAAGTGTTCTCTCTCTCTCTCTCTCTCTCCCTCTCTGATTACACGACCCATGCAATTTCTTTCTTACCTTCCTCACTCCTTTTTTATATCCATTCCTTGTGTCATTCAAAAGTGTATAGGAAGTCGCCCAGAGGCATCGTAAAATAAGCAAAGTCCTTCACGCAGGGTTGCGTAAACGAAGCAGATTTCCCATGTCATGGAACACACTTGTGATTTCATCTCCCCACCTGTGATCTATTTATGTGTAAAAACAATGAGTAGTAGTGGTGGGGGTTACTGAAGGGAGAATAAAAGAAAGTTCGAACACTAGTTTAATACTTGAAGAGAAAATGACGTCCAATTCTTCACAAATTTTAATTTCAGTGCTAAGCGCTTTCGAAGGCTATTGTCTCCATCTTCAGAGCTACGCCATCTCTCTCCAAGTAAAAAATATTCTTCACTTCCAACAACACTGCTGTGAAATTCGTTTAATACTTGAGTTACGAAAGAATCCATATAACAACAATTGAAGAACATTACTATTTTAACAAGATTGGTTCTATAACATTATACGACCCGGCTTATAGTAACAGACATATTTTGAATCGGGTAAAAGGCTAGCTTTTTAAAGATTGACATTTCATATTTAGAACAGTTTACCGTCTTGATGGGCACTTCCGCTTTTCATCAAAATAGACCGGGGGAGGGGTAAAAGAGGGTGGGATTAAACAAATATCCACTTCGTTCCATCATTGTTGAGATATAAGATCAATTTCTAAGCCCATTAGTCGGAATCAGTTTTGTTCCATAACGTTTGTTTTAAAAAGATCTGGAAATTTTGTTCATTGACATTTATTGATTCCATGTACTGGAACTGAGATAACTTAGTTTGCTTTGAAATGCAATCATTTTAAATGAAGTCGATACAAATTCAATTTATTATTTTTTCTATTTAAAAGGAGTATAAGGAAGTCACGTTGTGTCGATAACAGATTTTTTTTTTTAGAACAAACCATCAAAAAAATATCTGAATTTTAATATTTTCATTTATTTAATAGTTACAATTATTCCCTTTTTAGAAAATTCTTGTAACTCCACGTTGGAAATGGTAATTCAGTTATTATTTATTCAATTTATAAACTTTATTAATTCGTGTGAAATGACCGACTTTCTTCTCGACCTTCTTATCGGTTGATTTGTGTTTGTAATGACGTAGTTTATGTAATCTTAGATATTAGTTTGATCCAACTATGCTTGAAGCTACAAATAGCCTTCAAGTCCATTCAGACTTCGACATTGTTATCTCTATGGATTAAGTTCCTTCGCTTTCACTGATGTTATACGAAGGGAGACTGTTATCAGCATGCTGTGTTAACTCGTCATACTTTGTCATAGAGACTTGCCATCTTGTTGTATTAGAGACATCTTCCTTTGCAACAATCTTATTTAAGTTGTATATCAATTAATTTTTATCGGTTACATGAAATGCGTGACTTACCGTTTTTAAATGATAGTAACGCAGTTATACCCGTAAATAAATTGTAAATGCATCTTTTACATATGTATAATTGTTTGAAATAGTTTCCTCTGGTAGCTACACTTCTTTGTTTGTGACGCCTGAACACTGAGCGTTGCGCTGTAATCTAGTCGAGCTTGTTTGTTCCACTTCACTGATTCTTCGATCATTTTTTTCATGGTCACTTTTGCCCAGTTGTGCTTGGCCATTAATTCTTTGGCCCTCAGAGAGGTGTCAGCATTGACACAATGAAATTGTTAGGTATTTGTGTTCTTCTGTAGCGTTCTAACGGTATCTTTCTTAAGCTATGTTAGGCATATCCATGAATAACCAACTACCGTAAAAAGAGGTAATGGACCACATTACGAGCTATTTATTTTTTTTTTAATGTGTTATTAATTTATTTAATTAAGCAAAATAAAATAGAACAAGTATTTAAAGAATTTGGAGACCTCTGGTTTTTTAAATACTTCTCATCCGGTGGAACAATGACGTCACTGCAAATTTAGCAATTTACGGGACCGGCGGAAACCGAATTGAAATTAATGTAATAGAAACTGGAGATATTGAACAGTGTGCCCCAGGGGTAAGAATTAATAAGTCGTTAGTTCTTGCGATTAATCAAGTCTGTGTGGAAATTATGACTTATTTTATAATTTACTACTATTTGGCAGTTACTTCATTGTTCCACCGAATGAGCTATAACTAGATATAAGAGTATTACATTGGTTCGCTAAATATATTCTGCTACAACTTCTGCACTTCTTCAACGTCACATATGAGATATTGTATTACTTGATAGGGTTGGTAATATTTATACACACATGTATAGGTCATTCCACTCTGGAAACTATTTCACTTTTTTAGAAAATCCAAGAATAAACGTAAGGGTGCTGTTTATCTATTTCATCTTTCTTCTTGTAGGTATTTTGCGGGACAATTTAACATAATTATGGATCTTCTTAATATAATGCAATGTAACAATAATTATTTAAGCTTCTTTCTCGCCAAAATATGATTGACCTACACTTACTGTACTTTAAAGGGTCTTGTTCTGCTCAAGTAAAATAAAAATCGCTCATATTATACCCCAAGGTTAAGCCACTCGTCGTGTTGGTCTTAATACACTTGACTAGTCAGGGGCAAATATTGCGTGTGAAATACGGATTTATTTTATGATATAATCACTAATAAAATCTTTAGTACTCCCTGGTCGTAGTAGTATGAAGTGTCTTAAGTTAACGTTAAATTGTACTCAAAATTTCATGTATATCTTCTTTGTTTATTGATATACGTCAAAAAGGTATATGCCGTACGTTTCTATAACTATAAAAATTAATAACTTATTTGGTATAATGGAAATAAACATTATTATAACTGAGAAAACACCAAGAAGTCGATTATGAGTAATACTACTTGCCGCCCTTTTTATATTCTACATTGTCTTTGCGCCATGTCTTTTAATTCATTCCTTATGATTGTCACCACTGACTTTGAATTACATCTTGTGTTGTTGTGTCTTTCTTGTACATAATTCCATTGTGAAATGACTTGTTAGCCTTGGGTATTTATGTAGAGTTATGTGGGTCACTGTGAGACGAGGTTTGGCATAGTTCACCTTTGACCTCTTTAAAGTATGATAAGCCACAGCTATTCTAGGCCCTTGCTAACATGTGCCCCCGTGTCACCCTAACATAAATAACCCTATCCATTCAACCCTCCAGAATTTCATCACACACCAGTTTCTGACAATCCCTCGCATAAGGGTGTGTGTGATAGTGAAGCCAAAGTGTATCAATAATAACCTTGTTAACTCTATGAACCTCCTAGTCAATAAATATGTTCTAACTTTACTTTATTTTAACTTTTCCAAAGTCATTCAATCTACAATAAAACTACTTCTATATAATTTTTCGATCCAATGTATAATAACCGAGATATTTCGAATTTTCGAAATTCTCTCCCACTAAACAAACCCCCCTCCCTCTCGTCCGATTTCAGCCATTAACGAGCTAGATCTTTATTTTTGCATAAAGGTTTAATATGGATTTGGGTAATAATAATAATAATAACACCTTTATTCCAAATTGAATATATACAAATATATATACAGTTCTGAACGGACTTCATTTTCGTCATCTCCTGGGTAGGATCGATGGATATTTGAAAAAGTTTTTCGAAAATACAGTCATGAGTACAACCTCAATAGCTTATTTCTGTTTAGGGAAATTTGCTAAAATTACATTTCTCCTTACCTATCAGAGACCCACACAACATTTGTACAGAACCTTAGTCGTTTATCATAAAACGATCCATGTTTGTTACATTTTTTTTTATCTGTTGCATGTGAACATTTTGTTTATTTAATTTAATAGGAATACATGGCTCACGATGTGTCTCCAGCAGATTTTTATTTTGTTATTTCTGCGACCCGAGTAGTTTATTTAATGGGTTTGAATTCCTTGTATCACCAATAAAAGTTCATGCTCCGACATGACTAAACCTTCAGAATCCCGGGCCTGAAGTGTACTTACATTATTTAGCGAGTAACAGGTGCTATTACATACCTTGGAAATAACCCAGACAAATCCCAAGAGATCAGCTGTTCAACAAAGCTTCAAAGCTATGTTGATCAAACTTAAAAGCATAACTCTCCTTGATGAGCTATATTCCGGCAGATAATAATTTAAAAAAAAAAACACGTTAAAAATAGTTATAAAAATATATGCACGGTGACACGTTTCTGTACAATTTCAATTACTTATATCTGCTTGACATATCACGCATTCTCATAGTGCACGCCTGGCATAACAGAGGGGAACACCCCACTCATAAGATCTCTTTGCAGGAGACAATAAACAAACATCTTGGCCATTAAGCATTTAATTTATGAAATAATGTCTCATTTCAAGGTTGTAAATAGGTCAATCGCTTAATTGACATATATCTGTGCATACTAAATCTATCTTGCACTCAGCTGGTTGCTGGCAATAATAACACTTTTCTTTTTAAATGATCTAATTCCGATTGGTTAGATTCGATAATATAATAATAAGTAGGGTTATCGGTTTGTGCGATTTTATTCATTATCGCGTTCTAAATAGTATATCCATTTTTGCTGATAAGCAACCGAAGCCTTGAAGGTTATCAATAGAGTAATTGTGGTATCTACTGTCCTTATAGATTGCATTTTACTCTAACCTTAAATCACATGTGAAGGACATTAATGCTTCCTTGACTTGGCTTATTAATGTAAAAATAAGCGATAAGTACGCCAGTTTATACATCTTTGCCTGAATTCTCACAACCGCCATGTCAAAGGGGGTATGACATGTATTTCTTCTGTACGTTTGTTTATGTTATGCAATAGACTGCTTATGCAGAAGGCTACGAGCAACGGGGTCATTGCCACTGTTCTCGCCGGAATTCTTTCCTAGGCAGAAGAAACGTCCGTCACGCAGGGGCTGCATAAACTAAGCAGATTTCCCACGTGCGCCAAGAATTTGCATTTATCTCAAATAGTTAAAGTTCAATGAGAACAATATTTGTTACTTAAGCTTCAAAAGAAGTGGTTCACGATATTACAGCTTATTGTTAATATGACATGAGTAGAAGTGGGGGTTTACTGAAGGCCGAAAACTAAAATAATGCAAATATCTCGTTTAATAACCAAGACATTAAAAAAAATGCTTGTAACAACATTTAATTTGCAATAAGATTTGCTCTATACACTTTTCCGATCCGACGTATATTAACGAAGATTTTTCTAATTGTCGAAATCCCTCTTCTCTAAACCCCCTCTCCCCTCAGTTCGATTTCAGCCGTTAACGAACATGGATCTTGCATAAAACCATTAAATATCCAGTTTGGTTTTGAACGGACCTCATTTTCCCCATCTCCTAGGAAGGGTCGATGGACATTGTACACAGTGTAAAAAACTCCTTTGAATGGTTCTGGTTCATTTTTCATGTTACTATTTCCATAAAGTTTTGAAGTTCTGTGCCCCGAGTTATGTGCTCGGGGAAATCCATAATTTAATTACAGCAACATAAATTTGTTAATGGATTCCTTATAGGAAAAAAAAAACCAATATGAAATTTGTCCTGAACGTTATTATACCTTATTTTATACATGTTTTCCCTCTCATTGAATAAATGTTACTGATTCTGAATTATATTCCACGAATTTTAATACGACTCAGGCATATTTTAGTGTATTCAGGACTTGGTTTGTTTGTGTTATAATTAATATAAAAGTATTAACGAATATGTATCATACTCAGCTTAGGCATGTCAGTTTTAACTGCATTACCAACATGAAATAAGTAACTTTCATCAATCTTCGACGAATAGTATCCGTCCCTGAAGAGGTGGCAGGTTGATTACGAAACATGAAGGGGGAAATAATGAGATTCCAAAGCGAAGTGTTTTTATTTACTGACCCTACCAATGAAAGATGTTGAAGAAGATGAGAGATTCTTCAATGAAAAGTATAAAAGGACACACTTAAAATTATTTTCCTGAGGGTTCAGTAAATGCAACAATTATTTTCTTTAGGAGTCGGATCTATAATTTGCTCTTTCGTTTTTATAAGGTAAAAGTTGATAGCTATTCATTATTGCCTGTGATTATGCCGTTGTCTTTTGATTGTACTCTGTTCTCTGTGTGGACAATCCTTGGAGACACAACTGTATTGGAAAACTATTTAATCAACATTGAATATGGTTATAGTTGTTGTAGCATCGATTGAGGAGTCATTAGGTCATTATTGCCAGGGCTTCCATAGGCTTGGGTGAAATCAGATCAGCTGTTGTAACTTCCTCAGAATGTTGCTAAGTGTTTAGGATCCATGCATCGTTATGGACTAGCAGTCATCAGGAATCGCCTATCAATTATTGAGTTACTTTACTCATGTTATATAAGAAAATTGGGGTTCATTTATATCTCACAATTGCAGGAATTCATACTAAAAACACATTCAGGAATGTTTTGAATTCATAAATGACAAAACTACAAGAAGAGAGAATATTGCGAAACTTGAAGGAATTCCCTTTCGGGAAAGCATGACATTTACTTTAGGGTTGAGTGTTAATGCCTAAGATCGTGTTCATAATAAGATTTCAATTGGACATCCCAGATGACAAAAAAAATCATTCACTCAAATGAGTATGTGTGGGTGTTACACAAACAAACACATTATATGTAAAACGCAATAATGCTCCAGCGGAAAGTTCATCATTAATGAAATATGCGATAAACTTTTATTAAAAACTTGGTTGTAATATCTACACCCGTATGCCACAAAACCACTCAAAAGATAATTTCTCCGTCTCTATTAAACATTCAGAAAAACTGAATTGGGTAATTATAGCTATAGTAACGTCTTATCTGATGCATAGAAATGAAAACATTTGCTACTTCACTTAAAATGTGTACAAATTTAAAATTTCATTTCATAATTATGAAAATGCAGGTGATAACACTGATGGTAGCGAATTCCTGATATTTATAGAATGTAATTATTACAGGAGTAAATTTGCTCAACAGGTAGAGCATTGTAGTTATTTTCTAATTATAAGGGTTTGGTTTTGAATCTGTTTGAATATGAACTTGCTATTATATAAACGACCTTCTGCGGGCTGGTTTTGAGGAAATGCAGCTTCCGGGAGGAAACTTGCGTCCTGATAAATACTATCAGAAGAGGAAGCATCTCTCTCTTTCTCTCTCTCTCACTCTCTTTCTCTCTCTCCCCTCTCTTTTGCTCTTTCCCTACCCCTTTCAATTTCAAATAGCTTACGTTTCAAGTCCAAGGTCAGCCATTATTAAGTTCGGATGATAAGACTCGCAATCAGAATTAAAAGTTTGGAATCATACGTTTTCTCAGGTTTTTATTTTAGGTATTTGCTGCCACCCATTTTCCATTTTCAAAAAATTATATCATTCACCTGAGGCAGTAGCTTCCGCCAAACTCACAGACCTACTCAGTTATAAACCCAGATGAGAAAATTGTATTTTTGGACTTTCGCATTCGGTGTGTTAGTAGAATTTCTGCACTCTTATTTTAACAGCCCAAAACGAACTTTAATTAAGGAAAATTAAATTTGTGACAAAACTGGTGATATCATTTTATCAATGATAAAGAAAAAATATAATTTCTTTTTACATATTCAGGAACAGTAAAGAAAAAGCAAGTGCCCAATATTTCACCAAGTATATTAACCTCCTGAGTGGACAGTTACTTACTATACTAAATCAAATAAGTTTTATATTACTTTGTTATATTTTCGAAGGGAGACATTTGTAGTTTACCATTTTTTGACCATGATTCGAACATGTAGGCAAATTGAATTCCATGATCATCAGGAACTTAAACCTACGATTTTAAGTTAACATAAAGTGTACATTCATTTACCTTCCCATATCTGAAATGTACAGAAATTGTTTAAGGGATTCCTCAATTATAGAAACCGTATAACATTTAAGTTTCAAGTGATGAATTTAATTCTTATGTAACTACATTCATGGAGAAACTTTCATCTGATGTAAGATGCTGGCATTTGACCAAACCTTCCAGGCATATTTTTCTCCTAGCTTCATACGTTATCAAAGTGATTTTGTTGGATTCTGTGGCTGGATCACTTTAATTTCATGATAATTGGCAGGGTGAATGTTGGATAATAACTAATTGTGTGTTGGACAACAATTTGGTGTGCAAAATCAATTTATATGCTTGACAAGATATATATTGAACAATAACGAAATAACATTTATGAGCCTATGACCTCTAGTTCCACACTGGCTTGTTCATCGAGTGCCCATTTGCTCCTGCGAATTCTGAAAAAAACTACCATCCATCATGGTGTGATACCAAGCTCATACTTATGAATACGTATTATTCTTCTGATTTCCAACATTTCTCCCACAGATGCTATGGAATGGGACTAAGCGGTAATTTCCTAGAATTTGCCAGGATTTCCTTTATTTATGTACAGAATGGTAGGGTACAGAATGGAAATCGTAATTTGCAAGTGTCCCGGATTATTTACTTTAACGCTGTTATTTATTTAACATCATTCTTTTGGTACCAAAACTAATTGAGACGGGTTATCTACAGGTCACCGGGCGTTTCTAGCCACGTTGGGAGCAAGGATTTTATTTAAGGAGTTCATTACTAAAAAAATTCCTTTTGCCCAGGTAAGCAACGACTCACGACTCTAGGTTTACCATGTGAGATTAAGGCCGACGCATTAACCCACATGGCTAACCTGTACTCCCATTATTTACTTAAGGAATTATGGGTTTACGAGATAATAGAGGTATTCATACAACGTTCTGGCCTGTTTTATGTCCGGCTTGCTACATTTGCTGTATGAATTTTATGTGATCAATCCCACTACCTAGATGCTAGTGTTACAATTAGATTATAAAATATGACCTTCTCCAAGTATAGTTTTCTATAGCATTCCGTAGGCTGTGCTACAGTTGATTTGCTATACGGTTTGATAGTGCACCTACATTTTGATGCTATAATACATTTGAGAATTTGTAATCCCAGCACAATTACTCACGCCATATTATTGTCCATACAGCAACGAACTTGTTAATCCTCTTACTGTATTCCAAGTCATTATCTTTCTGAGAAATTGTGTAGAATATGCGTACAGGAACATTTGTCATCGGTTTTACTGTTCTGCGTGACGTGAGATAAATAAATTGATACAATAATGTAGTTTTTATGGTTGATTAAGAACTGCTAAGTGACAGAGCGCTTTTGACGAAGTGTATCAACGTCAGTTAACACAAGAAAAAGATAATAAAGAATATCTCTATTACTGTTTTAAAAAAATATTACAAAGTCTAATATTTAAAACAATGAAGCATATCATTCCATAACAGCACACTGATAAACAAAATCAATAGTTATTATTATTATTATTTATTAACGTCCACTTTTTGCAACGAAGGCTAATTGGGACGGGTTATCTACAGTTAACCGCCCATTTCTAGCCAGGGTGGGACTTAGGATATTATTTAATGAATTCCGTCACTAAATAACTTCCTTTGCCCAGGCGAGAATCGAACTCGCCGCTCTAGGTTTACCATGTGAGATTAAGGTCAACGCTTTAAGTCACATGGCCCATCTGAGCCCCAAAATCAATAGGTAATTTTAATAAATAAATTAATCCTTAAGACAACACAGAAAAATCAGAATTACTTAACCTAGACAATGCACTGTAGAATTATAACAACAACAATGAAAGCAAATGCTTAACCGTATTGTAATAAGAATTTAGAAGAGAGAGGAGGAACCTACATAACGTCCTGGTTGGTTTTTAATCAGCCTACAATATAATTCACTTCCGCCTACCAGAATCCAACCTTGGAATGCGATTTGATCGCAAATGTATTACGTTTACATGAGTTATTCAGAAAGTGTCTTAAATTCTAAATCCAAGCGTCGGCCCAAGATTGTTTACTTAGAAATGCTATGATTCCGGCGAGAACTACCTTGCATTCGTAGATTAGTTGGATCTGTAATTAGCTTGTTAGATCTGGATTAGATTTCTCAATAGACAGGACATGAGTTTGCCGGTGGTTCTTAAATGGATTCAAGAATTTTAAGTATATGCCTTCCGCCATCTTCCAATGAAAACTATAAAATATGTGTATTGAAATTTTAAGGCTTGAAATGTATTCTTTAATTTAGATTGATTAATTAGCTGATGACCATTAGTTTTAGGAATCTTTTACTCGGATACCTGTGACTAATGATGGCTTATTGGATTTCTGCTAATTTAAGTTCAATGCCTTACTAATCGGAGCATTGGAGTGAGTGATGCGATCGATGAGGCATCATAGTTCATAAATCAGCTGTGAATTAGTTGTAAACCAGATGTAGCAGAGCGGTTTGGCCTAGTCGCTGTCTGTCAAGGATTGTGTAGGACGGGGGGAGGCCGAAGTGAGAACCGGATTAGGCTGTTGAATGAATCAGCTTGGCTACCACTCATCCGGTCTCTCGGCCTTTCTCACGCACGCGCCTTGGTTTCTCGCCCTTTTGTCTCGCCCTCCCCCCTCTTCTGGATCAGCTGCTTATGCGCCTGGAAAACTAGTGCTCTTTCCATGAAAGGTCATTACCATGCTACTCATACTGGGGGATCCGAGGTCGCGTCCTATGTGCGAGGGTGGTGGGGTAAACGCAAACACTTATAATTCCTTTTCTGTGGTTGCCGGGCATATAGGGTATCTCAAAGTTCCAACAGCTGAGCAGAAGAATCTGCAGTTCTGGTTGCATGATTCTACATTCCGATTCATTGGTTGTACTGCCTTGGAATGAATTCCTTCTATATACCTTCTCGAGATTTTTTTTAATGAATTTTTAACATGTTGACTATTTGCAATATTAGTGATGATCTTATGGCAATATTCAACATTGTGCTTATAAATTATTGATTTTATGGCTATACACCAACATTTTATCCTGGAAAAGAGTTATTAATGTGCACTAAAACGTCGGAAGAGCTGTAGTAGTTTTGTGATGCCTGTATTGCCCTCAGCCATACAAAGCATAAGGAAAACTGATGTGATCCGATTGTGAAAGGTATTAATATTAAATATAAATTATATCAATGAATAAAACTTAGGAGGCTTCCTAAAATAACAAAGTGTGCATTCTACTATTTCCTCGCCTCTGCTAATATTTAGATAAGTCCCCAAAAGAGATTTTTGAAATATTTTATATGGCTTATTTTTGAAATTCACTATAATATATATTAGACATTTTCAAAATTGAGAACGTCATACACGTTTCTGGATAATTCTAAATATATCCCAAACAATGTTTTGACGACATTTGTTTGTCAACAATATTATCAAATTATAGTACGTCTAATCAACATTTCACAAACGTAAACAAATACCTTGGGATAAATACTAATAAAAAGATAAGGAAGAATGTTAAAACTCAAGGCATAACCAAACATTAAATGCCCCAGGTTTTTTTTCAAATGTTTCCTACTAAAGTACTTTTAAATCGGTACAATTTTATCTTGTTTTTTTGTTATATATTTATGTCCGCTTTATGCTACTAAGGCTAATTGAGACGGGTCATCTACAGGTTACCACTCTTTCTAGCCAGGGAGGGACTAAGGAATTTATTTAATGAGTGAAATGAATGAAACGCTTTTCTCAAAATATTTATGTTTGTGAATAGGGGTATGGTACGTATTCTCGTATGTTGTTTTATGAGCTACGTGTTATACTATTTCTGTGAAACAAGTTCAAGGATTGGAGGGTTGAAATTCGTTCGTGGCTGGGAACGAAACTGAATTTTTATTCCCGACGACGCGCCTCACCCTTCTCTTAAAAAAAGGATCACGTTAATCTTAATTTCATTCCTATTAATTTTATTATATACATTGATAATTGTCATTGGCGAAACTAACCAGGCTTCAAAAGGAAGATTTGTAGATAACCCGTCCCCATGACCATTAACTGGACGAAACCCATTAAATACATATTAATTTTGAATCAATGAATATTCATGAGCATCCATATTAATTATCTTCCTGTTGTCCTAAACAAGTCTACTTCTTTCTTCCAACTAATAGACCATCATTAAACGTGGATCAATTTCTTGTCGATTAGCCCAATTTGTCTGTTCATAATTTCTATTATTGACATGCTATGAATGCATTGTCTGGAATGACTGACCATTCATAAATTATTATTTTTATTCAAATTCTCAGCTCTTTAAAGTATTCATTTATTAATAGTATTTTGACACATGTAGGGTTGTAAGCAGCCGTATGGGCTTTGGTGTGGACACATATTCCACCACTATTCATTAAGCTGGAAGTAAAAAAACTCCGTCACGCGGGGGCTGTGTAAACTAAGCAGATTTCCCTCGTGAAGTTTTACAATAGGGAAATTACACGGGAGTCGAGCAGTTAAGGAAACGGCCGAAATAGCTTTTGGAGGGAAAGTTACTCACTCGTGTGTTAGCCGCCCAGATTTAATAAAAATGCAAATATCTCGGTTAATATTCAAGATAGAGAATAAATGTATATAACAATATTTATAGTAAATTTAATTTCCAATCAGATTGATTCTGTACAAGTTTTCGA
This sequence comes from Riptortus pedestris, assembly GCA_019009955.1. Taxonomy (NCBI): domain Eukaryota; kingdom Metazoa; phylum Arthropoda; class Insecta; order Hemiptera; family Alydidae; genus Riptortus; species Riptortus pedestris. The sequence continues at coordinate 28,980,548 of CM032229.1, read as the reverse complement.
TCCGACGTATAGTAACGGAGATATTTCGAATTTTCGAAAATCCTCCCCTCTAAACCCCCCCTCCCACTGGTCCGATTTCAGCCGTTAACGAACTTGATCTTTCTTTTTACATAAAACGACTAAATATCGAGTTTAGTACTAACGCCTTCCTTATAATAAGCCATACTAACATTTCTAGGGACGGGCAGGAGTGGGGGTTATAAGGGAGGCCGGAAATTAAAAATAGTGATATTTCGTTTCCTATTGGGGTTTCGGCAAATATGCACATAACTAAAATTGTTTATTTTGTTATTTAGAGAAACTTTTGTTATATACACTTTTGTCGTATACCTAAGTATAAATGAGTTATACGTTAGCGTCGACTCCCGTGTAATTTCTCTCTTGTAAAACTTCACTAGGGAATTCTGCTTAGTTTACGGAGTCCCTGCGTGACGGAGTTTTTTTACTTCCAGCTTAATGAATAGTGGTGGAATATGTGTCCACACCAAAGCCCATGCGGCTGCTTACAACCCTACATGTGTCAAAATATTATTAATAAATGAATACTTTAAAGAGCTGAGAATTTGAATAAAAATAAGAATTTATAAATGGTCAGTTAGTCACTCAAGACAATTCCCCATTTGGAATTCATAGTATGTCAATAACAGAAATTATCAACAGACAAATTGGGCTAATCGACAAGACATTGATCCACGTTTAACGATGGTCTATTAGTTGGAATAAAAAAGTAGACTTGTTTAGGACAACAGGAAAAAAATTAATATGGATGCTCATGAATATTCATTGATTAAAAATTAATATGTATTTAATGGGTTTCGTCCAGGTAATGGTATTGGGGACGGGTTATCTACAAACGATCTTCCCTTTTGAAGCCAGGTTAGTTTCGCCAATGACAATTATCAATGTATATAACAAAATTAGTAGGAATGAAATTAAGATTAATGTGATTCTTTTTTTAAGAGAAGAGGAGAGGCACGTCGACAGGAAATAAATAACTGCAGGTTCGTTCCCAGCCACGAACAAATTTCAACCCTCCAATCCTTGAACTTGTTTCACAGAAATAGTATAACACGTAGCTCATAAAACAACATACGAGAATACGTACCATACCCCTATTCACAAACATAAATATTTTGAGAAAAGCGTTTCATTCATTTCACTCATTAAATAAATTCCTTAGTCCCTCCCTGGCTAGAAAGGGTGGTAACCTGTAGATGACCCGTCTCAGTTAGCCTCTTAGATAAAATTGTACCGATTTAAACGTATTTTAGTAGGAAACATTTGATAAAAACCTGGGGCATTTAATGTTATGCCTCGAGCTTTAACATTCTTCCTTATCTTTTTATTAGTATTTATCCCAAGGTATTTGTTATGTTTGCGAAATGTTGATTAGACGTGCTATAATTTGATAATATTGTTGACAAACAAATGTCGTCAAAACATTATTTGCAATATATTTACAGTTATTCAGAAACGTGTATGATGTTCTCAGTTTTGAAAATGTCTAATATACATATTATAGTAATTCAAAATATGACATATAAAATATTTGAAAAATCTCTTTTGCGGACTTATCCGACTATTAGCAGAGGCGAGGAAGTAGTAGAATGCACACTTTGTTATTTTAGGAAGCCTCCTAAGTTTTATTCATTGATATAATTAATATTTAATATTAATACCTTCCACAATCGGAATCACATCAGTTTTCCTTATGCTTTGTGTGGTTGAGGGTAATACAGGAATCAGAAAACTACAACAGCCTTCTTCCGACGGTTTAGTGAACATTAATAAATCTTTTCCAGGCTAAAATGTTGGTTTATAGTCATATAATTAATAATTTATAAGCACAATGTTGAATATTGCCATAAGATCATCACTAAAATTGCAAATAGTCAATATGTTAAACATTCATTAAAAAAATCTCCAGAAGGGATATATAATGAATTCATTCCAAGGCAGTACAACAAATGAAATCGGAATGTAGAATCGTGCAACCAGTACTTCAGATTCTTCTGCTCAGCTGTTGGAACTTTGAGATACTCTATATGGCAACCACAGAAAAGGAGCTATAAGTGTTTGCGTTTACCCCACCGCCCTCGCACATAGGACGCGACCTCGGACCCCCCAGTTTTGAGTAGCATGGTAATGACCTTTCATGGAAAGTAAACTACAATCATAACACTGCCTTTATTCCCTTACCCCCACTAGATGGATCCTCAAAGCAATGTAACTAACCGTTTTACTTACCTGCAAAAAAGAAAAAACAACAATTAGAATTTTATATAAAATGAATTAGGAATCTATATTGAATGGTAGATGTTAGGAAAAGTGCTCCTAATCTACTAAGAAATGTGTGGTACTTGCGTAAAGTTGTACACATAATTTCTTTGGTGATGAACTCAACATGTCTTAAAAAAAAAAATAATAATTGTATAAGAATAGCGGTTGAACAGTGATGGCAAGATTTGCACAATTGCACTGCCTAACGTTCACAGTATGTTGTTGGGAGTGAAGAATATTGTATACAAATATAAGTTTTTATTTTAACTCGTATGTGCTTTGAAAGACCATTACCTCCGTCCTCAGAACTACTAGCATACGCTCCTTGGGAAAGACACCAAGTGACTCAATTGCACTTGTGAGTCACTTGGTATCTTTCCCAAGAAGTGGATGCTAGTAGCTCTGAGGATGGAGAGAAAGGTCTTTGAAAGCCCTTAGCGCTTAAATAAGAAACTTGTGAAGAACTGGACGCTTTATTCTCCAAGTATGCTCTGCCTTTAACCGTTTAATGCCGACAGTTAAGTTTGCGTTAAATAATAAAACCAAAAAGTATAGTTAAATATACCATCGCGTTGAGATACTTTAGCTAAATTTCACAAGGAGCTCAGGTTAGCGGTCTGAGTTAAGGCTTTGGTCTTAATCGCTCTAGATAAACTAGTGACGAATTCCATTCCCGGGCCGAGCAATAGGAATTTATTTAGAGACGGAATTTAGAGTCGGCGGGAGCCAAACAATTTTATTGGGCACTAACGGTTGAACCGAACTTAACAAAACTCGGTATGTCAATTAGCATTAATTCTTCCATGATTAAAGGTTATATTACAATTTTTAGGTTCGAACGGGAGGGGGGTTATAAGGGAGGCCTGAAATAAAAATTCACCATATTTACATGTATAAGAGACGGGGAACATAAAAATATCGAAGACAGTGAAGCCTTATCGAACAAATAATTCTATTATTAGCAAATCCACGTCAACGACGGGTATCAATCTTAAACACTGGGACGGGTAAATGTCAAAATATTGTACAAAGTAAAGCCTTGCCAAAAATATACCATCACCATTCAGCCTCAAATGAATTCCCGAGCGAAGCCGGGTTACCTGAGCTAGTATATATATATATATAATCAATAGCCGATTTCCCCTTAAGGGAAATCTGCTAATAGGAGCTGGACGTCACAACTTCGCTACCAAAACGCGCTATTGTCGGGAAGCTTGTGGACTAGTAGTAGTCTAGTGAGCAGATAGGTCTACCATCCTTTTCCGAATAACCAATGACTTTAAATCTCTTAGATCCCGTTCAACGGCGAGCTGACTACTGGTAAACTAATCCTCCTAATGTAATGAGTCTCATCAGTCTCACAGGAGAGACAACTCTCCTTAGGTAACGAGGGCATATTTTGAATACATAACACTCTACATAAAAAGCAGGTCGCAAATCTATAGATCTCCAAAGCCTACAACGCTATCCGAAAAAAAAATTATAACAAAGACTCTTTTCTCCACAAAGTGCTAAATGCGTGGATTCATTGGCTTTCCAATTTTCACTTTCACGTCTTTTAATTGGTTATGCCACCTAAATCTTTCCCAGGACATGTAGTAACCTTAAAGCTTATATTTAAGTGTATTTACGGTTAGCTGGTTATGAAGCAGCGCTACTACCTAATGGAATTCTGAGGAAAACATCCCTGATCTTTCACAACTTTCTTCAATCGTCCACTAATCTTCACGTATAATTTTTACACATAAAACCAAAGGCCCTTAGCCTACAGAGACATCCTTTGTTTAGGCAGGCTTCGTCTTTACTAATGGCAAGACACAACCTGGTACGAAATTCTACCATAAATCGATACGTGTTTACAATACTTTAACAATCGATGTTAACATATAAGTCGTATATATGTGATTGCCACCTTATATATTTATATACATTTAACCTTGGCTTTTCGTTATTCAAATTCTTCTCTTTAGCTTGGTTGTCGCGAACAGGTGCTTGTATGTTGTATTATATGCTTGTTTTGGGCAATTCGTTCCCAAGTGCTACAGCCGCTACAAAAATGTATGGTTTGTTAGGAATGAAGATCCTGGCGAGAGCACGCACGTAAATGTTTTTTATGATTTCGGGAGCGATAAAATTCGATTCGTGTGATGATTCACGTTCTGGAAAGTTTTTTTATATGGTGGAAACTGCTTAAGTCAGTTTTTTTTGTTGTTTTTTTCACGATGAGCCTTGCTGCCTATGCAAGTTGGAATGCGGACACACAGTCAATGTTTTGTTTAGTAATGCATTTTAAACTAATAAATTCACAAGGGAGCCATAAAGACCCATAATATTATCACGGAGCTCGTTTAGCTTTTTCTAACCGGCCGCATTTTATTTGTTGCTAGGTTGGAATTCATTTCTGATTTACATATTAAGATACCTGTTGTTGAATGTTGATTATTTTGGTAGCAGTTAAACAGAAGTGATTGAAATTGCAAAAATAGAACAAACTTCGATGAAGGAGAATTGTCCAAAGGTCAATAGATAAAAATCACGTGAACTATATCACGGATTTATTTTCCTCTACATGTTTTGCGATCTCTATGATGTTAGGTGTAATACACTGTTATAAAAAGACTGGACCTTACCAGCTCGGCGGTCACGTCAAGACTAACAGAAATTGAGATGTACCACTCAGCTGATAATATCGATACATTAAATTCAAATATTTATACAAGCAGCAAGTGGATTAGATGTAGATGTAGATATGCTTCTTCTGGAATCGATTATTCAAAACTCAAAACTTTGTCGATTTTTAAACAGTACAACAATTTAATGCATCGATATTAACAGCTGAGTGGTGTGGAACATTTGCATAATTGTTAGTCTTGACGTGACCGACCAAGGTAGTAAGGTCGGATCTTTTTATAATAGTGTATTCCTCCTGAAGAGACGTCATAAAGGACGTGACACATGTAGAGGAAAATAAATCAGTCTTACAGTTCACGTGTTTTTCATCTATTGGCCTTTGGTCTTTTCTCCTTCAACGAAGATTGAATTGAGGTCACATTTCGACGATAATAAGGACATAGGTACCTTTAGAACTAGTCTAATTGAACTCTTCTAAATATGTAAATTACCCTCCTCACTATTTCATTTACTAATTGGCATTTATGTATATGTCAGATTAAATGTTTTACTTCCATCCTTATATGTATATAGTACATCTCTATACTTAGTCATAATCAATATCTGTGGCAGCTCACCTTCCTAATTTGTAGGACGTCTTATAATTCTACTTTTCTTTTGTATCATTTGTTGTTTATTATTATCCACTTTGTTCTACCAATGCTAATTGGAACGGCTTATCCACAGGTTACAACCCTTTTATAGCGAGGCTGGGAAGGCTTTTATTTAATGAATTCCGTCACTAAATAAATTCCTATTGCTCACAGCTGGAATCGAACTCGCCGTCCTAGTTTACCAAGAGCGATTAAGGCCTTAACTCACACCTCTAACCTGAGCTTCTTGTGAAATTTAGCTAAAGTTATCTCAACGCGATGGTATATTTAACTTATTCTTTTTGGTTTTCTTATTTAACGCAAACTTAACTGTCGGCATTAAACGGTTAAAGGCAGTGCATACTTGGAGAATAAAGCGTGTAATCCTTCTTCTTTATTTTAGTTACTTATTTAAGCCCTGAACGCTTTCAAAGACCATTGTCTCCATCCTCAGAACTACTAGCATCCACTCATTGGAAAAGATACCAAGTGACTCATTTGAGACTGCTCTGAAAGCACTTAGCTCTTAAATAAAAACTTATATTTATATACAATATTCTTCACTCCCAACAACATACTATGAACGTTAGGCAGTGCAGTTGTGCAAATCTTGCCACCACTGTTCAACCGCTATTCTTGTAAAATTATTATTTTTTTTAAAGACATGTTGAGTTCATCTCCAGAAGAAATATGTGTACAACTTTATGCAAGTACCACAGATTTCTTAGTAGATTAGGTAAACTTTTCTAACATCTATCATTCAATATAAATTCCTAATTAATTTTATAAAATTCTAATTGTTGTTTCCTCTTTTTTTTTCCAGGTAAGTAAACGGTGGTTACATTGATTTGAGGATCCATCTAGTGGGTAAGGGAATAAAGGCAGTGTTATGATTGTAGTTTACCGTCCTGATGGGGAATGGTATTATGGCTGTTATCTGATAGGCATTCCAGCTAGGCTGTTGCAGCTCTTGCTATTGTCTGCATTATCTCTGCTATTTCATCCGCCAATGCAAGTTTTCTCAATTCCGCTCACCATTCTCTTGTGAAAAGGGTCTATGTTGTCATTCTACGGGACTTTGTTGGTCAAATAAATAATAATTCTTTTTAAAAATAATTTATCGATTTATTTCGAGAAAAGTCAAATTTGTTGTGGCAGGGGAGGTCTAATACACAGCCTGTTAAATAATTTACTGTTATAGTTTTACCAACAGTTTGGAATAAACAGTCTATTCATTATACATTTTAATTTTTTTTATTGACTTTATAATCCATAATTTGCATTGGGTTTGCAGTCTCAAATGATGGTCGTATTTCCTTACTTCTGATTTATTTTGTAGAAATAAGTTAGACCAGGTTTGCATTATTAGCCGCATTAAACCTGAAAAAGATGAATTACCCATAATTGCAATGCATGCGTATAAATTCTTCTTTTTTTTTTTGTTTCGACTGTTCCTCTACCTCCTTCCTCAATCAAATTGCTTGGGTTATTTTTACTAATTTAAAAAAAAAAAATTTCTGGGTTTTAAAACAGATTTCCCATATCCATACAAACAGATAACGACGTATACGCGTTCTAATCTCTAAACCAAGTTCACAAGAGCCGAACAGTTACAGAAACGGCCGAACTAGCTTTCGACGGAGAGTCCCGAATAGAACCGACTTCAGCCGTTCTCATCTCTGTTGTTCGCACACACTTAATAAAAATGCAAATATCTCGGTAATATTCGAGATAGAGAGTAAATTTATGTAACAATATTTATAGTAAATTTATTTTGCAATAAGATTGGTTCTAAACAATTTTTCGATCCGACGCTTAATAACGGACATATTTCGAATTTTCGAAATTCTCCCCCTCGTCCGATTAGAGTGGAGGTTTGCTTAAGACTGAAAACGTCAATCTTTTGATAAAGAGCTTCATCTTCAGTCGTCATCACAAAGATTAGCTATACAACATTTTTCCATTGCTAATTCAATAATGGATTCATATACAAACTTGCATTTTACCATTCTTCCAAAACCCCCACTGCTCCTGTTCTGATTTGAGGTAAAATAGATCTTTAGTTTTACATTGACATTTGAAGACATTTTTCGACAACCTTCTAATTATAAGCACAACCTCAAAAGCTGATTTTCCTGAAAATACATTTGCTAATGAGATTAGAGAATGAATCTAATCGATCAAAAATTACTGAGACATTTGATATCAGCTCCTTGGAGAATTTCTTTATTGAATTTATCTTGTAATTTTGTATACCATATGCTTTTCGAATAATGACAGCTTCATGCTTGATACAAACTATTAAATTAATGAATTATTCTCCCTCAAAGAGTTGGTATGTATTTCAAGAATTTATTGTTGAATACCATTCTCCTATTCAATGTTTATTCTTAATGAAGTTGAGCACTATTGACTCGCCTATCCGGAATGCAATAAAGAAAGAACGTTCTAGAATGCATAAATGCAATACTTTCTGACTCGAGTTGTCATACATAAATTCCATTAGAGATCTCTTTCTATTTTTCCGCCATACTTTTTATGTTATTAATAATATGTATATTGAGCGACTAACCAGATATTTGGACTTCCTTCCTGGCAAAAGAATGCTCTTTCATTTATGTAGAGTTGTATGGAGTTTTTAATATTATCGCATATCATTCTTCGAACTGAAGGCTTCATACGGGCATTGTTTTCGTGTACAGGAATAAAACGAACAATGGAAATAAGTGCGCTCCTAGAACTTGCAGTGGTTTACCATTCTGCACAAGGCTGTCCAACAATAAAGGCGTCTAGAAGAATGGAGAGAATTCCTCTGGAGATCGGGATTGTTAAGGGAGCCATCCCTCCATAGGCCGAACCTTACGTAAACTGACTAATGATAAGCATTTGCCAGGATGAGTAACAGGATACAACTGTAATGGATATCTCTCATGTCTGCCCTCACTGACATGGTGGCAGTGGGGATTAAGGCAAGGAAGAAAGAGAAGATCAGATGTAACCTCATGTTCGGGTATGAACCCTTTGGGATCTGAACTTTTTCTATACTTTTTGGTCTATTATGAAGCTCTGCGCGTCCATGAAATTATTTTTTTCAGGTATTTGCGTCTAGACCTGTATCATTTCTTCTACGTTATTGGGTTCTCTTACAAGCAAATGTTTTTATTTTGTTAAGGGCTCTTATAGATTCTCCATTGTGTCTGCCGCACAGACTTTTTAAACGAGTTGGGTTATGGACACAAAATTAGATATGCATTTGTGAAATGTAATTCTTGATTGTTATTGTTGGACACTTTCTAGAATTCGCCTTAAGTGAGCGAAGAGCTGAGACACATTTTATCGATGGCATCATATTTTAATAAATTATTGGTAAGATTTACGTGCGTAAATTCTTACAAACGTGTAAGATATAAAGGCTGAATTTTGTATCTTCTTTCTCTCCTTCCACGTATGTGCAAATCTACTTGATATTAAGGTTTGAATGGCTCTCAGCTTGAAGCATATGTCTGAAAGCTGACTTCAGTTTTATAATATGCGCGCTTACAGTGCTCTGAAGTTTGCCTTCCATCCATTTCTTCCTCAAACTTGTGACATTTGACCTTTAGTACTTCCAAAAGGACCTTTTATATAAGCAGTTGAGCTAAAGGTTTTCGTTATAGCATAATATAAATGAATATTCTTTATTTTCCCAAAAATGTTTGAGTTTTATTGGGGTAAAATTAAAAATATTAGTTAAAAAGATTGAATAAAAAAATCGATTTCACCAAATTAACCTTTAATTTTAAGACTCGCTATGGCACGTATTATAATTTTCAAACTTACAAATTCATTATTACTTTGATCAATTATTATTGATGTCGAGACTTCAGACCGAAGGGACCTTCAGTTGTTTGAGAGGAAACTTTAATATTGTCTTTCTATCTGTTTTATCTTTTGCTGGAAACTGTAGTCAATTGCAAGATGTAGACTTATTTTGTAGTTATTTAATATAACAGTTGGATGCACGTTTTTCTGAACACTTCATTCTTTTCTTCAGAGCAACCGATCTGAAATCTTGTTTTAGCTTCTCAGAACTCTGGGTATTTTTAAAAATAATACGGCGATCAGGTTAGCCATGTGAGTTATCTCTTCAATCTAAAGTTCGACTCTCACCTAGGTAATAGGAATTTACTTAATTAATATCCTTAGTCCCAGGCTGGCAAGGATATGGAATATTTGTTAATATTATTAGCTAGAAAGGGTACTTAAATTTGTAAATAATTTTTTTTTATTCACTAATTTGCATTATGACTGCTTACTAATAGTCATTGCATTTATAATCTATCTTCTATTTAAATAGGAAATTTTGTTTTTAATGTTGTTGTGTAATATTGTAGTGGCTAGTAGGAACACTGTAAATTATTTTGTAAACTTATTGTAATTATCAATAAAGCATATTTAAAAAAAAAATACTCATCCCAATTAGACTTATTAGCATATAACTGGGAGTTAATAAATTACAAATAAAAAAAATTAATTAATAGTAAAACCTTCTCCTATTCAAATAAGTTAGTAATTTAATTTTTTTTTGTTCAGTTTGATTATAGTAGGAATGATTATCTCTGATTGGTAAGGCTGTTTAATATGCAGAAGGCGTACTGATATAATCGTACAAACGTAAACGTCAGTACTTTGTGTGATCATTTTTGTTAGATGAGCGTATATACAAACTGCATTGGAGATTGTTGGGGCTGCATGTTGCACTTGCCCGGGTTGTTTAGCCGATTGTTGTGTAGGTAATGCTGAGGTATGCATCTATAAAACCTTGGCAAGGATCCTTGCTTAGTTTGTATCTGCTATGTTTAGCCATTGGGTAGACCCTGACCGCCCACTACACACTGTTTGTTTTCACCTCTTCCCAGGGCCGTCTCTTCTCTTTCTTTCTTTCTCTTTCTTTCCCAATTACGCTTATTCAAACATAAATTTATATTTTATTATGGGTCTTTGCACGAATTATAAATATTTACTTTTGTATATTTACTTCCTGGTATGTAAACGGAAATAGCATCCGTTCAAATTTTCATTGTCGGCAAACACTGTTACAAAATTCATATAAAAACGTCTCCAGGAAATGAAACTTGCAATAGGTTGCGTTTATTGACCTGATTCATAGTTACATAGATAATTCAATTTTTTTAATTTCCTCCTCCTACCGGCCATTAAAGAACTTGGCATTTTGTTTTTTACATGAAACAATTAGATAAAGAGTTCAGTAATCAATAAAAATCAAGAGTTCTTTTTTTTTTATTTTATTTTTTTTTAAATTTGATTTTTATTAAAAAAAACTTTCTAATTTTTCAAAACGATTTATACTGTAAAAATAGCTCTAAAGGTTATTTATATTCATTCAGAAATGGTTCTTACAAGATAATAATTTTTATGATATTTAATAATGCAAAATGTTAAATTATTAAAGGTATGAAATCCAGTTTAAAAAAAAGAAAAAAAAAAAGGAATGTGGTCTACTAAAAATCAAATTTTCGGGGGGGGGGATGTTACCTTCTTTGCCCAATTTTAAGTGAGAAAGTGATTATTTTTCATGCTAATTGGGGGTATGGCAAATATAAATATTTATTAACAAATACATAAGGAACAAGAAGCCTAAACTGGAGATTAAAAAAAAATGTTTGGCCAAAATTTGAGCATACAATTATCCACTGTATTGACCGTTAACAACTTTTGTTTTCAGAAGTTATTAACGATCCAAAATTGTAAGAAGTGTAATTATTTTTAGAGAATTTAGAGAGTTAAACTTTAGATGGGTCGAACATTTCAAAACAGCAAATGGCAGCAGCTGTTGTTAAAAAAATGTAGATTTTTCTTTCATAAGGTTTTAGGGCCAAAAAATAATAGGTTATCATCGCCCGGGAATATATATATATATATATATATATATATATATATATATATATATATATATATATATATATATATATATGTCTTAACATTTCTTTAAAATTTAAATTTATATTTTTCTTTTTTTTAACGTAAAACATATTTTTTTTCACTACTTTTTTAAAATGTAAATACATATTTTTCCCCCTACTTTTTTTTATTAATTTATTTTTTATCCAGATACATACATGAACTTATGCTAATATATACCTATTTACATTTACTTATATTCATCATATTTTATGTCGTATGCAGACTTAAAAGTTCTTTATGCAAATTTGTAATTTTCATAAAATTACATAATTTATCTAGCTTTTTGGGGTCATCCCCAAGGGCAACCGCTATGTTATTGGAAATATTTCATTCTTTTCTAATATTTGTTTACGTATGGCATTACATTAATGTATGTCAGATAGTTGAATTAATACGTCCATCTTAAAGAAAAGAAAGAAAAATATTCACACATTGCTGGGCTTTTTAATAAAGTATTCTAAACTAAATTTCATAATCGTCAGTCCACGCGTTTGGCCCTAATCCTGAGACAAATAGACGAAATGCCGAACGGGCCAGTTAAAACTGGTCTTCGCTCGACTCTACTCGGCCAATTAAAGTTAAACCATTATTTGATTTTATATTCGGACATAAATATAGCTGATGTACCTATTTGAATGTCATTGTCTTTTGTGTTCTTGGTTTATGAAGAAAATAAGAACCAAAATCGTCACACTATTTTTTAACGAGTAATTAATTTAGCTTTCATCTCTAAATAAAAAAAATAAATTGATGTCAGTTTTGGAAAACTGTTTCGAATACCTTATATCACTCCGTATGTGGGACTTTTCCCAGAGTATTTTTATCCTCAAAAGGCGTTTGGATTCTGTTCTCCGGGAATGGAACTCTAAATCGATTGACCATTCACACCTTTGTGTGAGTGCTTTGGAAAAGTTCGTGGGATTATTAGAAACTTTTCTAATACTTTATCCAATTTCTCAGCCAGAGCAGAGTTAAATGATATATGGGGGTCTAAGTGGATAGTTCTCTTTTACCAAACAATGCAGTTGGAGACGGAGTGGGTTTCTATACACGAAATGGGATAATTCTTCACTTTTAAACTTTGTAAATTGTTGTAGTTTTTATAAAGAAAGAAGGAAGGAGAAGGGTGGTTACCCGTCGCCTTCTGCATGAACCCCTGCATGAAAAAGGAATCAGAAAGACTGGAGATAATTTCACGCGCGGGTACTATTGTGAGAACCTGTAACCTGCATACGTTATAGATAGCTTAGTATAATGATGATTGGGATTGGCAGTTATGATTGTACCACCATTATTACCATTGGCCTTTATGTGTTAAGCTAAGTATCGACTTGAGACAAAATCTCGAGAGAAAGTCTCCAGATTGGTCTCAGGTTCTTGTCCATTTGTGATCTCTTGCGATCTCGAGACTGGTGCGGGAGATTCGACGGAGACTTTAGTCTCGAGACCAAGACATTTGCGTGTCGACTTGAGACACATCTTGCAGTATTCTGTGTGACACCAAGATAGAGAGTTATATTGCAGTTTGATTGTTTGTGGTTATAAGCATTTTTATTTTGCAAAATGCCCTAGCTCTTTTAATTGTATATAAGATTGTACAAAAACGGAAAATTAAAAATAAAAAAAAAGTGCTGGATAAGGAAATGGGTCATCGCATTAATTTGGTTGGAGGATGCACATCAGTTTCAAAATTTTATTCGGATGTCTGCAGTACAATTCGAACAACTATTAGATTTAGTAGAACATCAGACTATCAAGAAAGATACAAAATTGCGTAATGGAATTCCTGTTCATGACAGATTAATGGTCACAAATCACAATTGATTTTTTTTCGCCATTTCTTCATTTGCACTAATTTTCAAATCTCGATTCCTTTATAATTTTTTATGTTTAATATTCCACAAAAATTCCTTTTCCTCAAATAAATTTAAAATTTATTCGTCTGTCCACTGCCGCACACTCATTTTACCAAATTTAATAAACACAAAAGAATAAATTTTGGAAAAAAAACTCCCTCTTTGATAGGAATCTCCTAAGTAAGTCTCAGCCTGAGGTCTCAGCTGTTCCAACATTGCCGGAAGACTTGAGACTAGAGGCCGAGAGCAGGAATGAGCCTGTCCACTCGTGACAAATCTTGTCTCAGAGGCTAGTACTCTCCGGTCTCCGAGACCGCTCTCAGGCCCTTATACATTTGAGACTCAAGTCTCGAGACTGCTCTCAGGCCCATATACATTTGAGACTCAAGTCTCGAGACTGCTCTCAGGCCCATATACATTTGAGACTCAAGTCTCGAGACTGCTCTCAGGCCCTTATACATTTGAGACTCAAGTCTCGAGACTGCTCTCAGGCCCATATACATTTGAGACTCAAGTCTCGAGACTGCTCTCAGGCCCATATACATTTGAGACTCAAGTCTCGAGACTGCTCTCAGGCCCATATACATTTGAGACTCAAGTCCCGAGACTGCTCTCACACCCATATACATTTGAGACTCAAGTCTCGAGACTGCTCTTGAGACTATTTTGTCTCAAGTGGACACTTACCTTTACATTTACTTCTAGCTATCCCTAGATTTCCCATAATAGTAGTCAACTATTGAAAAGAAAGAAAGATCCTTAGCAGATTTCCCATAAGTGTAATCAACTATTCAATTCAGGTTGTACTAATGGAACGATTTTAAATGTCCATCGATATTGTCTAACAGATGACGAAAATTTGGTCCGTTCAAAACTATGTATATATATATATATATATATATATATATATATATATATATAACTTTTAGCAGATTTCCCTCAAGGGAGGTATTTCTAAAATTTGAAATATTGCCGTTACTATACGTCGGATCGAAAAATTGTATAGAATCAATCTTATTACAAATTAAATTGACTATAAATAATGTTCTATACATTTATTCTCTATCTTGAATATTAACCGAAAAATTTGCATTTTTATGAAATCGGGGCAGATAACGGATGAGTTTCCCGCCAAAAGCTAGGTCGGCCGTTTTCTTAACTCTTCGGCTCTCGTGAAATTTCTATATTTTAAAACTTCACGTGGGAAATCTGCTTAGTTTACGCAGCCCCTGCGTTACGGACTTTTAAATGATTTGTGTAAAATAACGTCGAAGTTAAGGGAAATGACAATAATGTACCTCTGAAGTTCCCAAAACTAACTCCTAGGTAGGAATATGCAACCAAAGATTTATTACACCATAAATACTATAAAATATATATATTATGGTAGAGCTTTATATCGTTTTCTGGTTTTAAGTGAGCAATCTGGTAGGTATGAAGGTAACCTATCAATGTTGAGGCTTTTTCCTTATGTTGATTCAGTTCATTCGCCTTGATAAGTATTTGACCTTCTTCAAGGGTAGCCTTTTGAAACTGTAAAGTGAGCCGGGCATTATACTGGGTAAATGTATAAATAGCTTGAATTGTATCTGAGGGATTAAGAAATATCTAAAACACATTACAATAATAAAAATAATTATTTATAATTTGGCAGAGGGACGTCCTATTAAAATTTATTGCTAAAGGATGTAACAGGCGTCAAACCCCGCTGCTTCCATAGAACCCATAAACGAATGATGTACCTTATGTTATGTTTATTAACGCAGGAATTTTACAGAAATGAAATTTCATTAATTGAAGCTAAGTAGCCCATTTATAATATCATTCACTAACTCTGCAATTACGAGTTTTAATTTTTTTAAATTTGTTAGTTTAAACAGACATTCAGCAGTAAAGGTAAATTATTAATAATTTAATTTGATGACGAATAAATTTTAAATAAGAATCAGATTTTAATTCTAATAAGTAATGTTCACATTCCTATAATCTTGTTGTCGACAAGCGTCGATTGAGATAATATAACAATAAGGAAAACAGAAAAATATAGTAATTTGGTTTTTCTTATCACATTTAATCTATTCAGTCTTCTAACATCCATAAGAAGCATCTCGTTAATGACTCTATTATATATTTGATGTTGATTATAAAAAGGAATTCCCAAGGACTTCCTTGTAATTATTATTCTAAATTAAAATGCTCACCAATGGCATATTTTCTACATTACATATATTAGACATGTAGCAGGTAGTGTACCTATAGGCTTTGAATGAGTTCTCATTTAAGTTGCAGTCTTTCACATAAACTTCTAAGTATGGATGTCACAAGAGCAGGAGTGGTTTCCCCTTCTCTTCTGCATAGTGAAGCAGACTTCTGAATTTTGATCAAAGATGAAATTTCCTTGACTCTGTCTTCCTATGAACAAAAAATTGCGGGATTATACGTTTAGGTAATCCACGAATGCTGGTCCCGTCACGGTCTGTACGTCTCCCGCTGAACACAATAAAGCCCGTTAGGCAGGGCCGGCATAAACTAAGCATATTTCCCACGTGAGAGTACAGCATACTTGTGACGTCATATCACCACATATTCTATGTTTCTATGTTAAAAAAACAATGATTAAAAAGGGGGATGGGTTACTGAAAACAATGAAGTACGAATAACTCGATTAGTATTTGAGTTAACTTTGCGATCCCCCCCCACCCCAGACCCGATTTCAGCCACTAACGAATATAATATTTAGTGTTGACCGAAAAGGTTAAAAATCGAGTGTAGTATAGATCAAGTAAACATTTTTGAAACAAAAATATAAAATCTTAATTAATGCCGTCAACGCACAACGAATTTGCATGTACCTCAAATAATAAAGGTCTCTTGAAACAACTATATGGTATATAAGCGTAGACTAAAGAGGTTCGTGGTATAGCAGCTTATTGTTAATATGACATGATTAGAAGGGGGTGTTTAATTACTGATGAAATCTAAAAAATCCAAATAATTCAATTAGTATTCATGATTGAGGAAATATGTACTTAATAACATTTATAGGTAATTTAATTTGTAATAAGATTGGTTATGTACAAGTTTCCAAATTTTCGAAATTCCCCTTTAAGCCTCGCCCCCCTCCTCTGATCCGATTTCTGTCATTGCCTTGTTCCTTATTTCGTCCTAAAACAATTAAATATGGACTGGGTAACGATCAAACAAAAATTGCGACCTCTAGAGCGTTCTCCTGGGTTAGGAGTCATGAGAACAACCTCAATAGCTGTTTCACTTAGGGGAAATCTGCTAAAAACGAACAGTTTTAAAATCTTGTAATGTCATATTTAGGACTGTTGTAATAACCAGTTATGCACCTACTCTTTTGTTAGAAATTGATTATAGGGGAAGAGGGTTGCTTTGATTATGTTTTATAATTTTTTTTATCTTTCTCATAGAACGGAGATATCGCATATTGCGGTCAATTGAAATAATATTAATTGAAGTGCAGCGTAACATTTCGTTTGTTTAATTTAACATGAGTATAAAGAAGTCATTTGTGGAAGATTTTTTTTCTTTTTTATATTGCTAGGAACTGTCTGACTATGCAGTAAATATATTTGTATTGTGACACCAGTATATTTCAGAATATTTCATTTGAATATAAGTGAGTAATGTCATAATGGAATAAAGGAAGCTATACTTGAAATATTTTTAAACTCACGTGTTTCTTTCATTTCCGTATTTTTTTTTTTTTTTTATATATATAAATTAGTTTATCTTATCTTTTTTAAGGAGAGAGCTCATTGTAATCAATATTTAATTTTTTTTTCTGAAACGTAGTGGTAAAAACGTTGTGATATAAGGCGAGCTAATGAATGGGTGCGAGTAACGATCGGACGTCACTCGCCTTTCCATTGAGTATGCAACTAACAGCTGACTCAACTAAACAGCAGCTCTGCCTGCATAATCTATAGCCATTTCTCACCCAACTGCCCTCTCAATAATACAGGAATTTACATATTTAATGTGGAAAAACATTTTCCATAAATTACGTCTGAAATTACTAATTCTTGGATTATTACTAACTTAGCTTAATTAATTTGTTTTGTTTTTTAAATATACATTGTTACGTTTATTACAAAAATAATTATCCGTGTTCTTTTGATTGCAAAATTAGATGCTCAAACTTTAACATTTTTATTAGTACACAATTTATTTGACGGCCACTACTACTTTTATTTACACAGTTAGTAATCGATTTTTGTTTTTTTTAAAACTAACCACAATATACACTGTTAATTTCACCCACTTATTACACAGCACAATAACTTACGAGTCACTGGTAAAATCGCTAATTCTCAACTAAGGTGAGCTGGCCGAGTTTATATGTGCCCGACGTTCGAAATACAGGAAGCAGGTTCCAGGTGCCATCTCGCCCGCCAATTGGTCTCAGGTGGAAGGTTGCTAGATTCCTGCCCTGGCTTCATCAATGCTAATATTGGCAGGGATACTCTCACTTTCTTTGTACTTCTTAAATTCGTGCTTGAAGCATTTCAAACTACAAAATCCTTTAAGTTCACTTATGGATGCATATTTAGGAACTTTATATATATAATTATTAACTATTTATTTATTTATTTGCTAATTATGTATTCCGTCCCGAAAATCAATAAAATGCTGTGCATCGAATTTAGGGCACTAAATAAGTATACAAGAGACAAACGGTTAACATTTTACAAAGCTTTTCTCCATCTTTACTCTCATAGTTATCATTAAATCTTAATGAAAAACGACTATTGAGTTCTTCTACCATCATAGTTTCATGGTACCTTAATAAAACTCCTTAGTAAATAAAAATGAGGAATCTTAATCAAAATACTTAATTTTTTAAAACCCGAAGGCCAGAATATCTAATCAGTCGCTCTGGTAGCCCGGGCAAAAATACCTAGGTTATTATGAATAGAAGTAGAAATTTACTGAGCTCAGGTTAGCCATGTGAGTAAACTCCTTGGTCTTAATATTTACGGTAAACCTAAATTTGTGGGTTCAACGCCCGCATGGACAACAGGAATTTATTTAGTGACGAACTCACTCAATAAAATCCTTAGTCCCATCCTGACTAGAAAAGAGTGGTTGCCTTTAGATAATACGTACGAGTTAACCATACTACAATAGCACAAAGTGAAAGCAAATGAATATTTTTTATGGCCGGCTTATTGGTTAACTTTTCTTCTTTTAAAATTTAATTGTACAATAAACATTGATTTACAACTAATTTAATAGCACACACAACTGGTCTTTATTTACAAAGCTTACTGCATTAACTGTTTTTCAATATTAAAGAAAATTTCTGCTCAATCCATCTCAAATGATTTGCATTCAGTAGATTTATTCGTGCGTTAAAACGTTGAAATCACTAAATCAATATGGGGGCACTTGATATTTTCCCTGAAATATGATTCAGGCAAGGGTTGGCTTTCCCCGCCTGGTTGCTTGAATCGCACAAAATTCTGAGGACGATCGTTTAAAAAGTCAGAAAAGTTGAAATAGAATTAATTTAAGTCAGAAGCCAGGGCATTTTTATTCATCCCCTGTGAAACCTTGTAACTGCAGACTGACGTCTCTGAACTATTATCTCACGATTCTCTTTATTACCTCGCGTTCTGTGGGCATGTTAACATAGTTTACCTTCCTCTCATGATTGTTACTCCGGCCCTAACTAGGAAATTTAAAATGAAATAAAATGATTACCTTGAAGGATTTATAGCAGTAATACGTATTGAATTATTTGTTGCACAACTTGTATTCGGCAAATGCAGCGGAAATTCAACAGTCATCAACATAAGAGATTCTTTCGTTACATTCGTGGACGCTGAGAGAAATTTATGATGGAGGAAATTGGTTCTATAACATTTTACGATCCCACTCAAAATAACGGAGGTAAATTGAATTCTCGAGTCGCTCCCCCCCCCCTAAACCCCCACTATTCCAGGTCTGATTTCCGTCAATAACAAATATGATGTTTAGTGTAGGCTGAAACAGTTAAATACCGGATATGGTATAGATCAAATAAACATTTTCGGTTAAAGAACGACAAATCTTGTTTTATCACATAACGTATTTGTATGTATCTCACAATGTAAATGTTCAATGAAAACAGTATTTGGTATTTAACCTTGGAATCAAGTGGTTCATGATACAACAGCTCACTGTTAACATGACATTAGTAGGAGTGGGGGTTTACTGATGGCCAAAAAATAAAATATGAAAATTCCTCGGTTAATATTCAGTTTAGAGCAAATTTGTACATAACTACATTTATAGAACAGTACATCTGCAATAATATTGGTTCTATACAATTTTCAATACGAGGCATAAGAACTGAGGTATTTCGAAACAACTCCCCCTTCTAAACCCCTCCTCCCACTGGACGGATTTCAGCCATTAAGAAACTTGGTCTTTAATTTTAAATGAAACATTTAAATAACGAGTGTGTTAGCGATAAAACAAAAATTGCGACCCCTAGAGCGTTAACAGACGATTATATATGTAGTTCTGAACGTACTTACCTCATTTTCTCATCTCCATGGTAGAATGGGTAGAAATTTGACGAAGTTTTTCGAAAATCGCGACTTGAGTACAACCTTAGTTGCAGATTTCAATTAAGGTAAATCTGCTAAAAAGACAGACTGTTGATTAAATACATTCATACTTTTCGATGTACAGATGATAATTTCCTTCTACACCAAGTTTTGTTAATGAATTATCATTAGTTAAAAGGGTCCAGGGGTGGGCTTCTATTAACCACGTGTGTTATAGCCTTTGGCTGGGGCTTTAAAGTTTAGGTGGAAGTTTGGTACACATATATTGAGGGAAAAGCCATTATTTTTGACCTTAAAAAGTGGACGACAGGAGTCTCTCGACTTTCTGTTATATATATACCTTATTGCTAGCTTTTGTAATTTAAATATTAAAATATGATTTTGTGAGTTGCCCCTGCACAACTCCATAAGTTAACCAACTATGGAAATATCCATAGTATCTTTAGTTAAACAAGAAACGCTATATATCGAGTTTAGTATCGGTGAAACCAAAATTGTGACCGCTAGGTAACACACATATACCTTTAACGGAAGTCTGTTAAAAGTCACCTATTTCAAGTTAAGGAATATTGATCAGAATCTGGAGATGTTTTGTTGGTTATTATCCACCCGCAGTTCGCTTTGCCACTCCACTATGGGTTCTTGGAATAAGAAAGCAACCTGTAGATTACTCTTCTCGATTTTTCCTGGTTGCATAAAAATGAGACCTTGTAATTGTAGGAGTGAGTGTATAATGGCGGATGCGTGTACTGATAATAACGCCATCTGACTCAGTCATTTTGCTTGGATAGCTTTGCTCCGACGGTATATTCAGCAGAAGCGATGGAAAATTCCAGTGCCTGTAGCATCGGAGGGTGTGACTTCTTGACTCGATTTCAATTGACGAGGTATTTGACCTCTGATTCTGGAGACATCTCAGATGTGTTTGCCATACAATCAGCCTTATCGAGGCTTCGGTTAAATTTCATCAATTTCAAAAGGAATCATAAAATAGTTTTGGAACTAGAGTCATTATATGCCCCCATTATTTTCTCAATGTCTCCCTTAATTAGTACACTTTCAGGAGATTTCCCTAAAGAGAAATCAGCTATTGAAGTTGTACTCCCGACGCGATTTTTGAAAAATCCTCGAATGTAGTAGCATCGATCCTACCCAGGATGATATCGAAAATTATAAATGTATTTGTTAGTAACCAATTTGGTGAGGGGTGGGGTTACAGCAGTGAATTTTCAAAAATTGAAATATTTTTGTTATTATAAGTCGAATGGAAACATTGTTCATAACCAATTTTGTTGCAAATGAAATTACCTATCAATATTGTTATAAACATATTTTCTCTATCATGTATTTTAAAAGGGATATATTTTTTAGTTTTCAGCCTTCAATAAACCCCCACTCCTACTCATGCCATATAAACAATAAGCTGCTATATCATGAACCACTTTATTCTAAACTTATATACCAAATATGCTTTTCAAGAACAATTTGTTATGCGAGTTCTATGCAAATTTGTTGTGCGATGACATCATCAATGTCAGTTGCTAAAATTGGGCCTGGAATAGTGTGGGTTTATAGGGGTTCCATTTAACCAAATTGGCCATTATATTTATATGAAATAGGTTAATTAGTTATCTTTGACGGTCAGACATTATTAGAGGTGAGATTTTTATATAGATATATATGCATACAAACGGACGCCATTTTCATTATTTACCAGGCAGAAGACAAATAAATGCGAAAGGGGCATTTGATTTGAAAAATTAGTTGTCAGTGCAACGCTGTATTTTCTTTTCTTCCCCTGTCAACATTGTCTCAGCTTCGGTGGTGTTGATGTTTGAAAAAATACTACCTACACGCATAGATAGTGTTGTGGTTTATTAATACCTATTTCAGAAATATAAACACAAAAGGAAATAAAAAAAGAGAGGAACCCATTTACATTTCCTAATTTATTTGAATATGCGTGGGACGAAGTTAGCTGAACCTGGGATTGAATTTTGTTTTATTCCATTTTTCCCTGTGTCGAGGAACGACAAGATCGATGGAGCTCCCCCCCCCCCCCCAACCCCACATTTCCGTGAGTTGATATTTTACATTTGCCGCAATATAACCTTATATTGAGTATAAAAGTAAATAAATCGTTTATTTCGTTTTACTTTGAATAATTCTAAATAGTCCCGTCACTCAGGGGTTCATCTAACTGTCTGTTGTAACAAAACATGAAAATAGGAATTACTCGGTTAATATTTGAGGTACGAAAAAATGCATAGAAGAACAATAGCTTAGAATCAATAGTTTAAAACACGGTTCTATAATCTTTTGCAATCAGCTCCATAATTACGGAAATATTTTTAATTTTCGAACCCTGCCCCTCTCTAAACCCACTCTATTCCTATTCCAATTTCAGCCAATAAAAAATATGATCTTTAGTGATGCCTGAAACGGTTGAATATCTAGTATGGTATAGATTAAATAAACATTTTCGAGACAAGAATGTAAAATCTTCATTAATGAGTCCAACGAATTTGCATGTATCTCGCATAATGAAAATCTCTTGAAGAGAATATTTGGTATTTAAGATAAGAATAAAGCGGTTCTTGATATAACAGCTTATTGTTATTATGACATGAGTAGGAGTAGGGGCTTACTTAAGGATGGGTATAAAAAATCGAAATATCTCTGTTAACATTTATGATAGAAAACATATGTATATAACAACATTTCTAGGTATTAGCAGATTTCCCTTAAGGGAAATCAGCTATTGAGGTTGTACTCATGACGGAATTTTCGACATTTTTCTTCAAATGTCCATCGATCCTACCTAGTAGATGACGAAAATGAGGTCCGTTCAAAACTGTATATATATATCTATATATATATATATATATATATATATATATATATATATATATATATATATATATATATATATATATCTATCTATCTATATATTTGTCTGTTACCGCTCTAGCGGTCGCAATTTTTGTTTGATCCTTACCAAACTTCATATTTAAGCGTTTTATGTAAAAAGAAAGATCAAGTTCGTTAACGGCTGAAATCGGACCAGTGGGAGGGGGGGTTTAGAGGGGAGGATTTTCGAAAATTCGAAATATCTCCGTTACTATACGTCGGATCAAAAGATTGTATAGAACCAATCTTATTGCAAATTAAATTTACTATAAATATTGTTCTATACATTAATTCTCTATCTTGAATATTAACAGAGATATTTGCATTTGTATTCTGCGTGTCACCAATAGGCTATGTTCGGAGTTTCCGACGAGAGCTCTGGTGGCCGTTTCTATAACTATCGTCCCTCGTGAATCGGTTTAGAGGTTAGGTTAACTGTTAGAACTACTGGGTTATTACGCCCTAAATAATGTTTTAGGTTTAGAGGTTTTTTACTACTACAGTTGTTATTAGGCAGATTTCTCTATTGTAAAACTTCACGTGGGAAATCTGCTTAGTTTACGCAGCCCCTGCGTGACGGACTTTTTTAACTTGCAATAAGATAAGTTATGTACAATTTTTAAATCCGATTTATAATAAGGGAGATTTTCGAAATTTAAACACACATAAATATATATATATATATATATATATATATATATATATATATATATATATATATAGTAGCCAAGATACCCGGCTTGGCTCGGGAAATCATTTGAGACGGAAAGATTTTATTTCGTTTTTGGCAATGCTACTATGTGTAGAACTGCTCTTCCCTTCTAGGCGCACTTTTCCCCGTAGGGTACCTTGGGCGACTAATGGGGAAAAAAATTTAGGTTAGAAGAATAAATGAAAATAAGTCTCTAATCATTCCCTCTCCACTGTTTGACGTCACCGTGAATAATTCAAATCATAATCATGGATCGCATTTATTATAATTAAATATCATCTATAATGTACGTATTTTGTATATACGATCTAGCTAATATACCTGGCAATGCCCGGGAAATCATCGTTGACTGACTAATGATTTTATTTTTATAGAAAATCGTTGAAAAATCAATTGGAATCGGAATGTCACAATTTTTCATTTCAGGCCTCCCACATACCCCCACTCATTCATTCATCATACACCCCCCATTAATGCTAATTCACATTCCGAGTTCTTTTTAGTTCGGTTCAATAGTTAGTGCCCAACAAAATTGTTGGCCCCCACTCTAGAATGTTTATTTTGATAAAATTTTAATAATAATTTTTTAAAAAATGTTTATTTTCATAAAAAAATTTTTAGATTTGCCATAAGCTAAGGGAAATTTTAATCGAAGTACAGTTAAAAACACTATAATTGATCAGTTATCGAGCGGGATGATAATGATTAAATTACTAAAATGGCTATAAACAAATTGGGGTTGATGATAAAAAATTAAAAATTTAGGGTTGTATGTATTTTTTAATGCCACATTATAAAAAATAAATAAAAACAAAACATTTCGTCCAAAAATTAAAAAAAAAAAAATGTTAGGGGTGAACAACCCTTATCACTTAGGGGTATGAAAAATAGATAGTAACCGATTCTCAGACCTACTGAATACGCGTATATAATTTGGTAAAAATCGGTAAAGCCGTTTCGGAGGAGTACAGTTACTAACATTGTGACATGGAAATTTTATGTATATATATATATATATATATATATATATATATATATATATATATATATATATATATATATATATATATATACTAGCGGACCCGGCAGACGTTGTCCTGCATTATATATCAAGCGATTAGGATATTAAATTTAATTATATTATGTTTAAAAAAAAATCTACTTTTAATAACGCAAAAAACAACATTTGTTATATGCACTTTTGCCTAAAAACAAATAGTAAATAAAATATCGCAAAAACTTCGTACACAAAAAGTAAAGGAAAAATGAGAGAAGGAAAAGAAGAAGTTTTAGTTCTGTGATTATCTGGTAGAATGCGCACTACACGTTCTCAAACAGTAGTAGACCGATAACTGAAATAAATAAAAACCCTCAACAATAATAATGCAAATACATAAATATAAATAAAGAAAAGAAAATAATTGCAACATTCAAATCAAATTAAAATAAATTTGGACAATAAATAACAATGTCTGAAAGTGAAAACCTCTCGCAGCTGAAAACATCATTATATAGATGACATACTTAAATTCTAAGGACATACATTAGATAAACATATTAACATTTCATTACATTTCCAATAACCTCGCCCTTCGCCCTTCGACCGGAGACCTGCTCCATCTTCCTGGCCGATCTGCAGCGCTAAACCATCCATGGCGTCATCCGAACGCGTATTTAAAAATTCAATCAAATCAGTCCATCCGTCTAGGAGGAGTTCAGTGACATACACACGTACGCTAGAATTATATATATAAAGATAGAGGTGTATTAGCCAGTTAAAGCTCTAGCGGTCGCAATTATCGCTCGATCGTTACCAAACTCCGTATTTAAACGTTTGACGTTAAGAGACGGATCATGTTCTTCATCGGCCGGAATCGGATAATTGGGAGGGAGGATCTAGAGGGGAGGATTTTCGAAAATTCGAAATATCTCCGTTAGTTTGAGTCTGATCGAAATTTTGTATAAAACCACTCTTTTTTCAAATTAAAAGATCTATAAACGTTGTAATGTACCTTTTTTTGCTGTCTTTAATATTAACCGAGATATCGGCGTTTTTTAGTTTTCGGCCTACAGGAATCCCCCACTCCCGTTCGAACCTAAACAATTTAGTATAGCTTATAACCATGGAAGAACTAATGCTAATTCACATACCGAGTTCTGTTCAGTTCGGTTCTATCGTTGGTGCCCAATAAAATTGTTGGCCCCTCTTTACTTTTTTAGTGTATATCTCGTTTATACTTTAATATACGACAAAATTGAATATGACAAAAGTTACTCCAAATAACAACATAAACAACTCTTATCCTGTGCATATTTGCCGAAAAACCAATAGGAAACGAAATA
This sequence comes from Riptortus pedestris, assembly GCA_019009955.1. Lineage (NCBI taxonomy): Eukaryota > Metazoa > Arthropoda > Insecta > Hemiptera > Alydidae > Riptortus > Riptortus pedestris. The sequence goes on along the minus strand of CM032229.1, from coordinate 28,954,639 downwards.
CGGCTATTTTTAATTTGAGGCCTCCCCCACAACCCCCACTCCTGCTCCATCTGACGGGACGATCTGCGGCTCTAAACCATCCGGGGCGTCACCCGAACGCGTATTCAAAAGTTCAATCAAATCGGACCATCCGTCTAGGAGGATTTCAGTGACATACACACGTACGCTAGAATTATATATATAAAGATATATATATATATATATATATATATATATATATATATATTTTAGATTCAGGATTAGATTCGGAAATTTGAAGAAAATATTCGAAAATCGCGTCATGAGCATAACCTCAGTAGCTGATTTTTCTCCAGGGAAATTTGCAAAAATGAAAATGTCCCCAAATCATACATGCCAATGATATAAGTATTACGTAAGAAAAATGGTGGTGCTGCCGGTTTATTGAAAAGTGATTGAATGAGCACAAGTAGTGCGAACGTCCGGTTGTAATGTTTGGTGGAGCGTGGTTCCTTCCTATCGTGTTCTACTGGAATTAATTTATTTAAATCTATATGGACCGAACCAGAACCACTCTTCGGAACGACTAACATTTGGGCTGCCTGCAGGTGCGTTTCAACGCGTCCATTATTAAACTGCTAGAACGTAAACATTCGCAAAAGTGAGTCTGCTACTGCGTCAGCTGCGGTATTGATTAAGCATGACAATTGTCTTTCAAGAATTGGTAGGAAGTGCTTTTCCCACCAATATTCCAAAAAGGGCCCTAACGCTCTTATGATAAATGGACATAGAATGGATGATTATTGAAAACTCTGACTGAAGAGATTATTTTTGTAAAATCTTATTTTCATTTAGTTTGTGACTTCAGCTACCGAGCTCTCCAAATAGCTGGGCTCTTAAGATGCTGGTCTAAACTACTGAGATCAGCTAAGCTTATGTAATAAAAACTTGTAAAGCATTGACGGAGTTCACGTTTATCCTTCTAAAATAGTACTGTGGTAAGCAGAAAGTTGGAATGCTAGTTGGAGTACGCTCATTGACAGATGAATTTGGGGTGGGAAAGGTATCCTGGATGTCCTACCCCATATTATTGAACGACGCATTATATGCTAATATAAATTTGGGGTTTGTTAAGAAGAATATTGTGAATGTAATCAAGAGATTACTCTTGATTACTTTCGCAATATTATTCAGTTTCTCTGTGATATGAGTAATCATTAGATTAGTCATATCAAAGAGAAGCTACTTTCAAAATATCGGATTTAAGCTCACTCGTTATATGGGTACTGAAGGTTGACATATGATATGATGGAAGGATGAATATTCGGTGGGACTGTACGAGTAGGTCCTTATTCGAGGCGTGAGAAAACTCATTGCCAATGAAAGCTGAGCTGCTATTATTTTAGGAATTCTTTTATGTTGGTAACAATGAAATGTTTTAAATTTTTGTGGTTTGTGTTGTGTCCAATGTCCTGATCCATGGATTTCAGAAGAGCTGAAGAAATTCCTTTAAAAAATATATGGATAGATCCTATAATATTTTTTACTGAAATCTCACTATGGTCCAATGTTTGCTACACATGCCCGGAAGGAAAAACTACAGGGAAACAGTTAAAATACAAAAGCTTGTACGGAATAAAATCTTTAACGTATCACATTATCCGTTGTTTCTCTTTATTATTTTCTTCTGGTTTCTTAAAATAGAAACTAGGGTTTCTTGATTACAATTCAAAACTCATTTGAAATGTAAAGAGACCCTTAAAACTATTTTACTGCCCTACATCTAATCTCATTTTGTTGTTGTTTAATACACTTTATTAAGGGGAGGGGTGTTAAACAATCAGAACTCAATCTTTAGTGACTACGTTCAACGATGTTTCGTAGCCTGGTCGATTAGAACTAATGACCGTACTGATCGGTGTTAGGCGAACATTCTGGTCTCTCGGTGTAGTGTAGAGTCGGCAGGCACCACTCTTAATTGGTACTTATACTTTGACATGTGTTAACTCTACTGTTTAGTCATCAATTAAAATTAGGTTTTTTTTGGGCTATAGGAATTTATTTAGCGACGAACTCTGTAATGAAAATCCTTAGCCCTACCCTTGCTAGAAAAGGTGGTAACCGGTGGATAACCCGTCCCAATAAGTCATAGTAGCCAAAGCCATTAATAAATAATAGTATTAAAAGATTTTGGTTTAAGCTTATTTTTTTAATTCTGCCAAAGAAACATACTAAATTTATATTAAGTAAATTATTTTGAGCAACGTGGTACACATAAAGGAATATAAGTTTTAATAACGTCAAGGGTTTCATAGGTTTTTAGTACAACTCTGAGTCACAAAGAAGATATGTTATCATAATTTGCTCCTAGTGAGTATCTCTTTGGGTGTTTCATTCCAAATAAAGAACCGTTTTTGCACTGTCAATTTGTTTTAATGGAGTTTTGAGTAACCTAAATAATTAATGTACACAGGCTATTAATTACAATTAATTAATCATCTACCCAGCTGATTTTCTCGATAATAGTGACAAAGTTGGCTTTAAGTCTAAAACAATAACTACAATGTTAAGGGATTTTAGCATTTAGTTATGCACATCCTTTCTTCATTTTATAATAGTTAGACAGTAAGACCAGAATTTTAATAACTAAAAATAATGGGCGTCGTTTTCAAATTTGTTACACTAAGGCTTTGAGTTTTAGGCTATTTTAGGTAGGACCTTGGTAAAAATAGTTGTATTTTTGTAAAGTTCATTAGTACGGTGGAGAGAAATAGCCTGTTATTTTTCAGGCGCTTAATGATGTGGCCTCATTTGTGCCTAGCTCATCAATAAGCCTCAACACAAAGCTGTAGCCTCCCTTCGAAAGGAAGAAAATTCATAAAACGTTTATTGATTATATTAATATTGGAATGACGGATCAGCTGTGTCGGGCTTACCTTGTAACTGGTTAACATGGGTTCGAATCCTGTGAAGTGTTTTCACTGTGCATACTCAACATCCTTAAGCAATTGAGGAGCAGCTTGAATAAAGTTCCCTATTTTCGGTCTCTCCCAGAATTCTCCAAACTCGGTAGAGGTCAACTTTATTACTACATGTCATTTTAAGAAATTCCATGTATGGTTGTACTGATTACCTTCCTTGGTTATAGGGTTTGGTATTTTTAATATTACCCAAGTTACTGAAAATATTTGATTTTATTAGAATTTGAAATAGGAACTTCTCACATTATGAGTGAGCAGCAGGTTCAAAATATCATTGGTATGGAGAACTAGGTAATACAATATCTTTCTTACACTAAACTAGAAACCAAGCGTCAAAAGTGGTTTAGAAGAAGAGAACATTTATTACAGTGGCTTGGGATAGTTGAGAACTTGAAATTTTAATACGTAACAAGAGTTTAGTTTAATTCCAGGGGTTTAAAATAGTGGGGATATTTATTCAAATTGCTAACTTGCTGTGTGCGCGCGTGTTATAGTAAGGCAGTCCTGGTTTTTCTTATCCATAAAAATACTAACGGAATTGGAGCAAACCAACTTAAATATTACAAAAGAATCAGGTGTCAAACCTGACCACCCTGTACGAAAAATATACGGCTAACCTCACTAAGTATACACTAGATAGCAGAGCCTGGACTATACTTGAATCGAGTTACTTTATAGAATAATAAAGCATGAACAATTTTCAAGTATAGCACTTAATACAGCACTCAGCAGATATAGCAGAGGTCTATGAATATCCTTCACATAAACCTTTGCCTACGAGTAGTCATAATTTTAAATAAAAATTGACCATACAATTATTTTTTTTATTAGAAATATTTCATTGTCGCTGCATTTAAAACGAATATTTTGGTGAAGGTGATCTATTTGTCGAGCTTTCTGCTGATGTATACACTAAAAGTCTAGATTGGATCTAAATTGGTGTCCTTTCCCTCCGATAAACAAACGTTAACTTAGCAAAAGGCATTACCTTTTATAAATAAACTCCTCCTTTCCAGGTTAATTGAAAACTGCAAAGGTTTTACGTCACAATAGACATTACTTGATACTGCTATTAATAGTTGTAAACGATGCCTTTTATGAATTCTCATCTATTTTATTTCTTCTATTTTAAAACCTTGCTGTTGATTCCATTTCATTTGCTGAGAGAAGTAATGAAGGGAGATCATTTTTAACAAGTTAGACATCACTTCACGAAGAGTGTTTTGGACATTCTATACATCAAAGATTTTTCTCTACAAAAACTGTTTTATTCAGCCGTTCCAGGAATATTCGTTGTGTGTCGTATTCCTTCAAGTCTGCATTCTATTTGAAGGCTGTCATAGACAAGGCCTTTTAAGAGTAACGCTATTCTCTTCATCAATCATGTATCACATTTACTTTCTTAGGTATTTCGTTGAAATTGAGTTTTTACTTTGTAAAAATGTTAAATACTATAAACCTCTTGTCTTTATTTTAGTCTGTTTTTGTATCAATAAACGTAAAGCTACGAATGATTAGCTGCATTTCCTTTAATATTTTGTGGACATAATTTGTTTTACTTCTTATGTCATTATAATTATAATGAAACGTAAACTAGAATTCTTTCTTACTTTCTCCACACCCGTCAATTGTTATTCAATGATAGTGATGAACTGTTGAACTCAATGATGATTTGAACTGTTTTTTTATCTTTTTGTTTATGTTTTTTATAAACGTAGTTTAGTCTTATATATTCCGCTGCCCATTGCTGTTATAATCCATTTTCAAGCACAGAGTTGTAAACAAAATCAGTAATAATTAAGAATAAAGCGTATTTCTTAAGAATTCAATGAGAGCAATCTTCGTAGATTGTAAAAGTGTAGCAGTGCGTGATAAAGTAAAAATTTATTTAAATCATACCTGGACATTAGTGTTAATATTTTTGTGTGTTTTCAGAATATTTATTGGTCTTATCTATCGCATGTAGTTGCTGGAGAATAGCAAACAGATTATTGATGTTGTTTGGAAAGCACTTATAGCTAAACTATTAGAACAAAATATCATTATCAGCCACATGTAATAGGTGCAATAACAGCATTAATGCTTGTTCCCCCTACAGATATTGCAAGTTTATTGTGTTAAGCCCTTCATTATAAACTAGGGGTTTCTAAACATAACTTGACTGTTACTGCTGTCCTTATCAGTACCGAAGTCCATTTAGAACATAAGCACCAATTAATAATTCTAACATTAAAATTAAATACTGCTAGTCTTTGTATGTGGACTCACAAATTCGTTTAGGGTGTATTATTTATCAATGAGTGCGTACCTCAACAAAAAATATCAGGATCAATAAAAAAGCCTTGCCCTCTACAAGTACTTTAACATATACAAAATGCTCTTTCAGAGACCAAACTCCACCATCAGTGCTTGCTGACAAATTAAAAAAAGCCTAAGAAATAACAGGTTTTTGTTTGTCAGCAGGCTCTGATGATGGAGCTTGGCCTCTGAAAGTGCACTCTGCATATATTGAAGTTCTTCTAGAGGACAAGGCGTTTTTATTGATCCTGATCAATTGGTTCCTCTACCATTCAGCATCTCCTGAGAAATGTACAAGAGTGGTTTATTTATTTCTAGGCACCAATTGAGAGATATTTATTGGTTCAATCTTTTTTTTTTTTTAGGGGAGGGGAAATTTAAAATATTTGTAGCTTCTTCGTGATTTGATTGACTTTGATGGTTTTTATTTTTAGGAAATTGGTCTAAATAAATCCGTCTCGCAAGGGCTGCATAAACTAAGGGATTCCCCATGTGGGCCACATATTTCCATTTATCTCAAGAAGTAAAAGTTCAATGGAAAACAATACTTGGTATTTAGGCTTGAAATAAAGTGCTTCATAATATAACAGCTTATTGTTAATATGACATGAGTAAGAGTGGAGGTTTACTGATGGCCGAAAACTAAAATATGGAAATATATCGGTTAATATTCAATAGAGAGCAAATATGTACATAACAACATTTATAGGACATTACATTTAAATTAAGATTGGTTCTAAACAATTTTTCGATCCGACGACTACAAATTTTTCGAGAAGCGCGTCATCGGTACGGCCTCATAGCTTAAGGGAAATCTGCTAAAATCGTATTCTAGTATTTGTGACTCATTTTAAAATTAGTTTCATTTCTGGGGGGGGGGGGGGTCCTACCTTATGACGAACTATTGTTCTATTACAATCGTGCCAAATTTCGTGAAAAACTTTTTAATGCACATTACCTATAAGTCACCCGCATGACTTATTTTATCCTCCATCGTTTGAGGGGGGGGGGGTTGTAACTTTATAGTGAAGGCCCTAAACTGAAATACATATTACAACGTTGGAAAGATGAGTGCTCTTCAAGAATACCATCATGTTTTTTTTTTATGTTTCATAGGGGGTTGATTTTAAATTGCCCACTTCGTATTTCCGCCGATATTAGTTGCTATGTTTTGAAAATACCAGTCGATCGCCAAATTTAATTTCTTCTAGTTTGTCGTGTGATTTATAGATTTGCCATGGCCAATGTAGTTTGCGATTTTAATTTAGGATATTTATCTTTATATTTATAAATAAAGATAAATATCCTAAATTAGTAACACAGCAAACTACATTGGTCATTGGAAATCTGTAAATCACACATCAAAGTAGTAGAAATTAAATTTGGCTTTATTTGTTCTGATGTTTGTAATATGTTTTTGAGTGGTGGAGTTTTATATGTTTGAAAGTCACTTCCCTAAGTTTTATATATTTAAACTAGTTCAAGTAAATTACGATATGATAGGAATTATACATACATACTTTGATTTCTATATTCATACTTCATAATGTAGGAGAATTTTTTGAATAAATATATCTTATACTGGCCCTTTGGAAAGTGATAGATTCTTGTTGGGGGTAAGAATTCCAGAATTCCAGGCGGGCAGAGGAATGTATTGGATTCTATCGAACACAGCTGCCAAAATATTGAAGGGATTATTTGAGGAATTCTATGGTTCCTGGATGTCTACTCGCACTCAAATCTGCTGTGATTGGTGAGGCATGGCAAGTAAAGAAAGAGAAGAATTAGATTTTAATAGCAGTCATTTAGTTTTTTATGGTGCTCATTAAGGATAATATTCTCAGGAAATTAACTCTATAATTGTATTTATTACCCCCATTATTATTTGTGTTCGTAAATTTTATTTTTCGTAAATTCTTGGTGTTTAATAACTCATAATTATAAAGTGTGCAATTCAGTAATTCGTTTTGTTTGTGAGGATAACTTATCTTCTGCAAGTTCCGTTTGATAATGGAACACTTTTTCAGAATTATTCAATCTTGTATATTTCTGTTATTAATGTTTTACTAGCGGAACTCTTGTTAATGCTTAATAAACAGTAAAAAACTATTAACTGAAAAATGTATAAAGAGAGAATCAATATTCAGATTTATCTTAGTAATTTACTAAATTTGTTGCGCTTTTCGGTAACGGAGGGATGACAGCCTACCGACTCTGATCTCTTATAAAATTTTCTCTTCTCTTCTTATTGCCTTTGTTGTTGAATAGTCTACCAATTTATTGTATCCCCTTCTCATTGTTTCGTTGCCGTGTAATTCAGGACTTCCTGTTTACTTGAACAACTCACAAAGTGTAACCGATAGATATAACAACATATTGAGTACTACAAGTAGTGGGGTTTCTTTTGCTACCGGGGGGGGGGGCATTCTATTCTCTTTATTTGTGCGATTAGTAAAATGGATGGGTTAGCATTTTGTTTTTCCTGGTCAACCACTGAGTCTTTAACGTTTAGTGTAGAATTTATAATAAAAATGGTGAAATACGAATTGATTAGGTATTACAATTTTTATACCAACAAAAATAAGAATATAAAAAAAGTCCGCCACGGGGGGCTGCGTAAACAAAGGAGATTCCCCACGTGTGCCACGTAGTCGTATTTAACTCAAAAAGTAAAATTTCAATGAGAACAATATTTTGTATTTATTCTTCGAATAATATTCTTCGTAATATAACAGCTTATTGTTAATATGGCACGAGTAGGAGGGGGCGGGGTACTCGTCGAATTTTAGCCAGGAACGAACTTGATCTATCTTTTTACATAAAACGATTAAATATTGAGTTTGGTAACGAATTATCATATTTTCCATATGCATAGGAAATGTCGAATATCCGATGTGGTTCTTATAAATATTACTTAAATAATAAGTAAAATACGAATATTAGTAATCGCTTATATAGAAAATTATTTTTAACATTTGAAAAAGTTTTCCATTAAAAATTAGTACAAACAAAAATGTATTCACTTTAAGCGACTTGGCCAAAGATTGATAAAGATGACATTCCGAACAGCATGATGACATGAAAGTTCACCATTTCATGTATTAAACTTTCATCAGTGAAGATAGCTAAGAGGTATATACGGGGGATGGGTTTTATATAAAAATGGTGGATATTCAGTGCACCCAGAATAAAGGAGTTCTCTTCTTTTTTCATTAGGGCGTCCTTTCACAGCTGACACCAGTTTTGCATTACTTTAATGCACCGGGAAGATGGTGGCTTAAGTGCTAAGCATTACGAAATAAATAATTCTGACGAAAAGGCGAATCTTCTGTTTTGCTTTTCAAAATGATTTTTTTTTTAAATTTACAACTGAAATATTTCGTAAGATAATTTCAATCAAATATGGATATGATAGAAACGTTTTCAGTCTAATATGTCAAATGGATAAGCCCACTTTAAATCATACTATATTCGAATTTCGATCCTACCCAGAAGATAACAAAAATAAGGTCCGTACAAATATATATATATATATATATATATATATATATATATATATATATATATATAATGCATGCATATATGCACATATGCGTGCGCGCACGCACATACATACAAACACACTTATCTGTTACCGTTCTCTTATCGGCTTTTCTTAATCACTGCTAAACTCGATATATAAGCGTTTTATGCAAAACTAAAGTTCATAAATAGCTGAAGTCGACCAGGGAGGGTTTAGAGGGGGAGAATTCTGAAAACTTGAATTATCCCCTTAATTATAATTCGGATAGAAAAATTATAAAGAAACAATTTTATGTCAAATGTAATTACCTATAAATGTTGTTATAGACGATTAATAATTTCTTTAAATGTCCTTCGATCATACCCAGGCGATGACGAAAATGTTGCCCGTTCAAAAGCATATAATATATTAGTATTTTAACTCCCTAGCGGTCTCAATTTTCGTTGAATCGTTACTAAACTCTAAATAAAGAGTTTATGTCTTATGCAGAACTAAAGATCAAACTCATTAATGGCTGAAATGGGACAAGTGGGGAGGGATTTCGAAAATTTGAAATATTTCAGTTATTAAACATTGGATCAAAAAAATGTTTAGAAACAATCATATTTCAAATATAACATTTTGTTAGTTACGCGTTTCTATATTTTGTATACTAACGGAGATAATTGCATTTTTTAGTTCCACTCCTACTTATGCCATATTAATAATAAGTTAATGTTATATCGTGGGCCACTTTATTCTAAGCTTATATACTATATATTGCTTTCAAGAGACCTTTATTTTGTGAAATACGTGCGAATTCGTTGTGCGTTGATGCCATCACTTAATATTTCTTTTCTCGTATAAGAAGAACGTTCTTATCTCGAAAATGTTTATTTGATCTGTACCATAGTTGATATTTAACCGTTTCAGTCAACATTAAACATCATATATATTATTGGCTCAAATAAGGGGAAGGCATATTGGAAATTTCAAATATCTTCGTTATTATAAGTCTTATCGAAAAATTGTATAGAATCAATCTTGTTAAACTATTGATGATCTTCAATTGCTGTTCTATGATTTTTTTTGTAACTCAAACATTGAGCCCGCTATTCGTATTCTCTCTTTTTTTTAGCCTGTTTCCTACTCATCGGGGTTTGACATAGAAATAGAGAATGTGTGGTGAGATGAGATCACTAGTGTGTCATGCCAGCTCGTGGGAAATCTGCTTAGTTTACACAGCCCCTGTGTGACGGACTTTTAGCAGATTTCCCTTAAGGGAAATCAGCTATTGAGATCGTACTCATGAAGCGATTTTCGAAATTTTTCTTCAAATGACCATCGACCCTACCTAGGAGATGACGAAAATGTGGTCCGTTCAAAACTGTGTATATATATACACACACACACACATACATACGTGGGAGGGGGGGGGGTTAGAGGGGTGGAATTTCGAAAATTCGAAATATCTCTGTTACTATACGCCGGATCGAAAATTTGTACAGAACCAATATTATTGCAAATTAAATTTACTATACATATGCATTTATTCTCTATCCTGAATATTAACCGAGATATTTGCATTTTCCAGTTTTCAGCCTTCAGCAAACCCCCTCTTCTACTGCTGTCATATTAACTATTATCTGTTATTTCATGTACCACTTCATTAAAAGGTTAAATCCCAAATATTGTTTTCATTGAACTTTTACTTTGTTAGATATACGCAAATACGCTTTGTTGACCTTCCTCCCCATTCTTTTGTTCTTGGATTACTAAAATTTGATTCATTAAGATAAAACTTATTCTGATTCATTAAACATTACATCACTCGATTTAGTAAATTGTCTCAAATAAAATTAATATGCTATACTGATATATTTCATTAATTGTTTGTTTTTCCGGTCTATCTATTCAGCGCTACGAGGTAGGCTGGCCTGTTTGTTTACAATTCAGCCGCTTCAAGTTATAGAGACTATTAACTTGTATTGTAAATTGACGGAAAGATTTCTCATTACCGTTTGTATTTATTCACTTAACACTCAAGGTAGTGTTACATGTATGTATTATTTATTTATTGTAAACCTTCGCGAGGGAAATCTGCTTAGTTTACGCAGCCCCTGCGTGACGGACTTTTCTTTTACATTGCTGCAAAGCATCTTTTATGTAAGTCGTATTCCTACTTTGAAAAGACTCGCTTGATTGCTGGTTCCCTCTACTCGTAACACCTCTTGACATTACAGTTTGTCCTTTTACGGCTCTGATATAACTTTGATGCCCCATTTTTCCCCTTGTAAACTGGTTTGCATAAGGTGCCATCTCCTGGTTAAGTTTCGGCTGGTGGTCCTCGTTAAGTTCTGCTTGCTTGTAAGCAGCTATTAGCTTGAAAGAGGAGTTATAAGGTAGAAAGTAGGTCGCTCGTATAGCTTTATGCCGGCCTATGGAGTTAAGTTATGGGGTCATAAAACTCGCTGGCTGTTTCCGCCGGTCTGTGTGTTTGCTCTCTAAGTGTTATTGGTTCACTCCGCATACTTTCGGTCTCAGTGTGTTCCTGTCCGACCAATCCCCAGGCTTCCATGTAATTATCACTCGGCAGAAGAACCTTTTCTGACTTTCCACCAGTTGATATGTAAAGTCCTCCGAAGTAGAAGTAGACTATTCACTCCTGAATTCAGTCAATTATCTACTCACTCTATATTATAACTTGCTTACACTGAATACAGTTTATTAGCGATCGTTTGTTTCGATCGGGATTGGGACTCCCCCCTCCCCCTTATATCCCAGGTTTTCTATTTGTCACGTTTCTAGCAGATTTCCCCTATGGGAAATCAGTTATTGAGGCCGTACTCATGACGCGATTCCATCGATCCGACCATAGGCGGGGGGGGGGCTTAGAGGGGAGGAATTTCAAAAATTCGAAATATCTCTGTTACTATACGTTGGATCGAAAAATTGTTTAGAAGCAAACTTATTGCAAATTAAATTTACTATAAATATTGTCCTATACACATTTCCCGTATAATTAGTATTAACCGAGATATTTGGATTTTTTAGTTTTACGCTTTCAGTAAACCTCCACTCCTACTAGTGTTGAATTAATAATAAGCTGTTATACCATGAACCACTTCAGTACAAGGTTAAATATTGTTTTTAGCAGATGTATCTAAAGAGAAATCAGCTATTGAGGTTGTAGTCGACCCGATTTTCGAAATCTTTTTCGAAATCCATCCTTCCCAGGGGATGACAAAAAAGTCTGTCACGCCGACTTATGAGTATTTCCCACTTGAAGTTTTATCATAGATAAATCTACATGCTTTAACACACCAACCAGAATATTAGGTGAACAAATACATATGGTAATGATAAGTCTTTCAGCCAATGTACATTTTAATAACCTCCATAATGTCTGAATTGTAAACAAACAGGTCACCCAAACTCTCAGAGTTGAAAGATAGAAATATTCTTGACAGGAAAGAAAAACAATTATTGAAATATATCTGTATATTAATTCTATTGGACATTTTTTACTATATTTAATGCTGCAATTTATAATGAACCAGAATAATTTTCATCTCTCTAAAATTACTCTAATTTTATTAATGATAGGGGGTTTTCTTATCTAGAAATGATTTGTTAATCACAATATTTGATATTTAAGTTTGAAATAAGACAGCTCAAGATTTTATTGAAGGCATGAAATTAAAAAAATGCAAGTATCTCGGTTAATATTTGAGATATAGAAAGAATGTATATTACAACATTAATACAACATAATTTGCAATAAGAGTGATTCTATACACTTTTTCGATCCGACTTATAATAATTCAACTTTTCCCCCAGGTCTATTTCAGCTATTTGCAAACTTGATCTTTAGTTATCCATGAAACACTTTATATCAAGTTTGGTTGTGATTAAAAAATATTAGACCGGTTACAGATAAGTATATGTATCATTTTGAACAGACCTGATTTGTTATCTTCTAAGTAGGATTGATGGACATTTGAATATTTCGAAAATTACGTCATGAGTACAACCTCAATAGCTGATATCCCTGTAGGAAAATCAGGTAAAACTGAACAAGAATGTTGAGAATAAGATAAAAAAAAACAAAAAAAAAACACCATCTTTAATTTATAGAAGTCTTTAAAGAAAATTCGTTGAAATAATTATATTAGTAATAACAGACATTATTTGTTGTTATTAATCATATTATAAGTTGTTTTAGAATCGGGAATATACTTGTCTTTCTTCAAGCTATTATATTTTAAGATAAAGTAAAAACTCTTGACTGAAAAAATAAAACAAACTATTTTTTTATTGATTTTAAAAATAATTTATTTTGCAATATCTTATTTTATATTTTTGTTATGTTTCAGATTTAATACACTGTACAAATGAACCAAATGTGTCCATACCACAGTTGGCAAACCTTCTCATCGAAAGAACCCAAAATACAAATTGGGTTGTAGTATTTAAAGCACTAATAACAGTACATCATCTCATGTGCTATGGAAATGAGGTAGGTTTCACTTTTTATGAAACTATTGAATTTTTTATTTTTAACGTCATATTTTTATTTCTTATTTTTCAGGATTTTTTTTTGTGCATGTATACAAATAAATTCAAATTATAATGATCTGGAATATTTTAGTTATTTCTTTACTGGTATGATATAAATCACAATTTGCTGCATGTAGGTGGGCTGGTTTATATCATGGTTGTTTTTTTAGTTTTTAATCCCATTATGGGTTTCCAGGAAGAAGGGGAGGGGGGGAGGTCTTAATTAAATTGTTGATGAAATTTGTTAGGACTTTTCATTAGAATGGCATAGATAAATGATAATACTAATTTTCATTCATTAGGATCAATTGGTTCCTCTACCATCCAGGATATTCCAGAGAATTTTCATTCATGTGTATAATACCTATTAAAAATTGTTCTTACTAGTGTTGTTAGGCTCGGTTTATCTACTGAAGTTCTGTAGAATTCAGTTAATTATTTAAAAAGTTATTTCAACATATGGCCAAGTTAAATACACATCTATGAACGAAATGGTGATTCTATTGATAAAAGAATGCAATAAATTATGAGTGATTTTGGAGTTAGATTTAGTTTAGAGGATGCCATTAATCAATTAAATCTATTCTGTCTATGCTCTGACTATATTCAGAAAAGCAAATGCACTATTTTTGTCTATATGAAGAATCATAGAAAACTAGTCGACAAAAACTTCAAGTTAAAAAAAAAATCAATAAATGAAGATTTCTATTACAGCTGATATTTGGTCCTCTAAAAAGCCAAAGGAGCTCATTTTTTCCCCTTACAAAAGGAGAAACAATTGCAGCGATCTAATTCTCTCGTTTATATTCAATTCATTCCATTTGCATTCCAGGCAGAGGTCTTTATTCTTTCAATTTTTTGTTTTTAATTGTTTTAGTCACTTAATTATCTAGTGACATTAATGCACTTCAAGTATCCTGTGTTATTTATTTGCTGCGTAATAAATGAATTGTATAAAGAATAATTTGAATAGGATAGAGAGAGGAATGCTGGATATTACTAAATGGTTTTGTACAGTCTGAGCTGATATTATCATTTCCATGATTTTACAGCATATCAAATTCCATCATTGTTTTGGGTAGTATAATTAGTTGTTGTTTAGAGCTGTAAATGAGTATCACGGGTAGTAGATCGGCACAAAAGAATTTGAATGGTGTAGCTGATTATATTAAGAAGAGCTTACTTGAAGGGATTGATAAAAAAGAACCCATAAACTACTAAAAATATTTAATTGTTCACTATGTATGGTGAGATGAAGAGACTGGACCAGAACAAGATGGATAAATTAACTGAGACTTGGCTTGTATAGGCTTTGGATCTGTTATTTTAAGAATCTTACTACAAGGACAAGTAAATACATATTTGCCTATACACAAGACTTTTTACAATATATTATATGCCTTATACAATATATATGGAAGTTGGGCTAATCATAATAATCATACCGAGCATAAGAGCTTAATTCTACTCGGCCCAGGCAATTATTTGTAAAAATCTATCAAACATAAAGCACATAAGTCAGAATGCTTGAATGTCTCAAATTGACAACAAAAAAGTAAAAAAAATATATATATAATATAAAATATAATTATAATAGAACACTTTGTTGTTTAAATATTTTTGATAAGTATTAAATAAGATATTAACAAATTTGTTTTGAAATATTCACCTTGTTTGCAAATTAGTTTTAAAGTATCTTTTGTTATACTTTGGGGAATTGGAATTAATGACATTGCTATTCATCATATCCTCAGAAACATTATTAATTGATACAGCAGCAAATGAGCGGATAAACAGATATTCAGTCTTTCTGATCTCATTTGTCATTAAATGGCTCAAACATTAAAAATTATGTTGCCTTCGATTTTTTTTTTTTTTTTTTAAACAAACATTTGAGTTTTATCTATGCAAAAAATATTCAATATCTGGACACTTTTACTCTGACAGCTCATAATGGGGGTGGTCGTGGTTGAATTATGTATATAATTTTGTTTTTTCATTGATTTTTTTTTGTTTTGTATTTTTTGTGAAATTAATTCTTGGTAATATGAAAAATTACCATTTGATATGAAACAGTCTTAGCTTTCAATGAAATATCCATTAATTTCTAAGCGCTTTCTAGGCACTCACTCTATCGTCAGAATGAAATGTGTTTATTTCCATTAAATGTTATCATAACATAATAGGATACATCATTTGTTTTTCAAAAACAATTTTCTATTACATTTATACTTGTATAATACATTTGTTAAAAAATTAGGCCAATTTCTAAGAATACATAGTATAAAATTTGTTTCAACCTCTCTCCTGCTCCTGTTAGCAGTTTAGCTGAGAAAAGCACAGATTAACAATGTTAATCCATAGAAGCACTGATAATGAGGTGTGTGCCTTGAAACCCTTAGAAATAAATGACTTTTTGAATAAGCTTAGAGGTTTAATGCTGTTAATTCCTATAACTAATGATGTAAAACTACTACCTAACTAATGATGTAAAACTACTACCGGCCAGTCTCTATAATGAGTTTAATTAATCCTATAAGTAACTACTAATGTTTTTGTATTCCTGTTCTAGAGGTTTACGCAGTACCTTGCATCAAGTAATAGTACATTTCAACTTAGTGCTTTCCTTGATCGGACAACAGTTCAAGGTGAGATATCTGTCAATTTCAATTTCTCTAATTTATCAATGTCAGTTCTATCACTTTAAATCTATTTAGTGAACTATTCCTGCACATACTAACACTTTCATAATGTTCAGGATACTCAGTAATTTGCATAATTAATATTAGATATATTCTTTCCTTTATAAGTTAAATGTGTTTACAAGTTTATTAATTAATTTAATTTTTTTGGTTTGCAATCTTAATTCCTGGGATCCATAGGAGGTAGATCTGGTAAGTTTACTTTGGAGAAAAACACTTTCTGCTTTTGGTGAGGTTTCGTTGCTTTATTCTCTTGATGCTTTTTATATTTAAAAACATTTGTGGTTTGTCTAAGCATGATTGGATTCTCGTCTTCCCTTCAAGTTACCTCAGCATCTCTTCCTTCTTTATTTTGGAATATATTTTATTATTTTTAATTCTGTGTATACATATATGTATTTTTTAATGGTCAAGTTTTTCTGACTGCAATGGGTTTGGACATGTCATACATATTAAATTATTAAACATCACCTGGTGATACCTGCATGAAGAAGTATTTAAATTTTATTATCCTGTATTTCAAATAGTTCTATTTTTATCAGTTAATTTTGCTACACATTTTATTTACCATATTATTTCAATTTTCACTTCTGACTATTTTTTAACATTATTTGTAAATACAGTTTTAACAGTTATGATACTGGAACTAATTGGCATTTGTTGTTTGTTCTGGAATTAAAACTATTATACTTACACAATTTATTTATGTTTAATAATGTTTAATGTATGTATTATTTGCATATGGCCTTTATAATTGTTTTTCAATATTTTAAACCCCTCGTATCTTCACAGTCATGGAGCTACTAATCATTTATTTAATTACATTTTTCAACTGACTTTAGGAAAAGTAGTATTATTCTAAAGCACTGAGAAATGGAGAATGCTCAAACAATTAAACTACTTGGTTGCATTTTTTTATTGACTGTGATTTAGATGCTCTATTGTTTCCAAATTGTTAATATTGTAAACTTATTGGTATTGATAAGTTGTAAGTATTCAAATTGAAAATGGGTTTTGAAATATAGACAAGGTTCTCTTCTACCAGGCAAAACAGTTTAGATGTAGTTATGCAATGGGCTATATTATTACCCTGTATTCCTCTTGAAGTGTTTTAATATAAATTAGAACATTAATTATACTATTGTTCTCAGCTGTTAAAATGAAGAATTTGATTTTATCCTTTATTTTTCAGCTTTATGATAAATCCAAGTTGAACGGTTTGATTTATTTGTTAGGAGAGGAAAATAAATGTGTTGATATAATGCCCAAATCTATGAGTTCTACTTCAGAGACACCTTTTGAAAATATTTAAATATTGGGTTGTAAGAAAGTTCTTGAGGTTTTTGTTATTGATATTTTAAGTGATGAATTTCAAAGAGAGTTGCATTATAATATTGTGACTATATGTATTATTTTAATTTTTTTTCTCTATATTTTCATTGTTTTGGGTTTGTTTTAAAATAATTTCTTTACAGCACAATGTTGGTTTAAAAAATTCCACAGTGGTGACGAGGGCCCGGAAGATGATGAGAGCAGGGGTCGGCTCAATCTAATGTTGATAACGACCAACTGAGAGCCTTAGTCGAAGCCAATCCATGCACATCTGTTCAAGAGCTTGCTGCAGAATTGGATATAATACCTATGACTTTTTCCACCCACCTGTAACAGATTGTGAAGTCAAAAAAATTTGATAAATGGGTGCCCCACTAAAGAAGAAATCGTTTTGTGGTTTCATGTGCTCTTCTTCTGCAGAACAAGAATGATCAATTTCATGAAAGGATTGTGACATGTAATGAGAAGTGGATCCTTTATGACAATCAGCGAAGTTCAGCGTAGTGGTTGGGCATGGTGCAGTGGTTGGATACTCGAAGCCAAAACTCCTCCCACAAAAGATCATGGTGACTGTTTGTTGGTGTACAGGCAGTCTCATCCATCACAGCTTCTTGAATTCGGGCAAAACGGTTAAGGCGGAGAAGTATTGCCAATAAATAAACTTGGTAAACCGAAGTAATAAAATTGATCAACCGAAAGGGGTCAATCCTGCTCCAAGACGACACTCATTGCATGTTGCACAAAGTCACTGCAATGGTTGAACGCATTGGGCTATGAAATACTTCCATACTTTCCAGACCTTTTGCCCAACGACTACCACTTTTTCAGGTATCTCGACACCTTCCTCCTCACAAAATGCTTCAACAGCCAAGGCAAAGCCTTCATGGACTTCGTCGTGCCAAGAATTCCAGAATTCTTTGTTACTAGCATTATTTCATTTTTTATTTGCTCGTTGACAAGAGTGTATTGATTCTCATGGTTCCTATTTCGATTAATAAAGGTTTGTTGAACTGAGATATGTTCGTTTCAAATTATAGGTTGAAACTCGCAAGAATTTTCTTTACAACCCAATTTCAGTTCAAACTCTGGAATTTCACTCTAAATATTATTTAGTTGTTTGATCACGGAGATCTGAAGTTGAACTTTCATCACCCTCCCCCCCCCCCTGCAAATGAGTTACTACTTGAATAAAAAAAGACTTAACTCATGTATGTAGTGGCACACACTAAGGCAGGGAATGTGTCAAACTGAACCACTTGACTGCCTAGGGGTAGGCCCTGATCAGTAAGCTGCATGGCTGAGTTGCTGTTGATCTAAAGATGCATGCATGTGTATAAAGTTGAGTTTAATCCTCTATAATAAAAGAAAACCATGATTCCGAATGTCTCTCAAGGAAACACTGTGTGGTGGGGAACATGAATTGTTTCTTATGTGATACTTTTACGTTTTCAATTCACTACCTTTGTCAATTTTTCAAAATTTTCTTTTATACAACCATTGTATTGAATAAGTCAATTTGCTGGTTTTAGTTTTAGACATAGGTCTTGATATATTGGGAGAAAAATCTAATTCACTCGTAATGTCATCTAATTCAAAATATAAACTTATTATTCTTTTTGTGTGGGTGTGTGTATTGTTTTTAACATGTGATTCCTATTGATGATTGTTTAAGATAATTCAAATATTTGGGAATAAATTTCAATTGTTAACAAAAGTTTCTGATTGTTACATTGTCAGTGGATATTACCGTTTTTATGGTCTTGAAATACTTAGTTATCATTGGTATACAGGCCAGTATTCTGATAGTTAAACAAAGGTATTATGGTCTCGCTCAGAAAAATGTTTGAGCTTACAAAATAACTTCAAACATTTAATAATAAAAATTGAATATACTGAATACAATAAAGGCTAATTAGTTTCAGCAGTTATCTTTTGTACATTATCATTTCCAATTCAAGAGTATAAAAAATATTATCTTTAAAACGGTGGTTGCCTGTGCTTTGCTACTTCTTGCTTTATTTGACTAAATTTTTTTGCTAGTTCTTTTGATCTTGTAAAGTCAGCTATAGTTAGCATTTAACAATTTATTTTATTTAATTCCTAATTCCTTCATTAAAACTTTTTCAGGTTATGATATGTCACCTTTCATCAGGCGATATGCTAAATACCTCAATGAGAAAGCAATGTCATACAGGACTGTTGCATTTGACTTCTGCAAAGTAAAGAGGGGGTATGTTTTTTTTTGTGCTATTAATTATATAATATTCCTTGCTATTTTTTTTATCTTAGTATTTGTTTCTGCTTATTTTGTTTAATGATTCTAGTTCTGTGTGTGTGTGTGTGTGTGTGCGTGGGGGTGTGTTCGTGCGCGTGTCTATGTCACTGAACTCCTCCTAAATGGCTGGACCGATTTGAATTTTTTTTTTTGGTTCTGTTTGGGTGACGCCCTGAATGGTTTAGATTCACAAATCAGTCTGGCAGATGGAGCTGGAGTGGGGGTTGTAGAGGAGGCCTAAAATTAAAAATAGCGATATTTCATTTTCTATTGGTTTTTCGGCAAATATGCACAGGATAAAAGTTGTTTATTTTGTTGTTTAGAGTAACTTTTTTTTATATTTACTTTTGTCATATAACAAAGTATAAACGAGATATACACTAAAAAATTAAAGTGGGAGCCAACAATTTTATTGGGCACTAATGATTGAACCGAACTTAACAAAACTCTATATGTAAATTAGCATTAATTCTTCCATGATTATATACTATATTAATTTGTTTAGGTTCGAACAGGAGTGATGGTTATAAGGAAGGCCTGAATAAAAAATTCGCGATATTTCATTTTCTAATTGTTTTTAGTCAAAAGTGCACACAATAAAAGTTGTTTTTGCATTATTAATAGTAGCTTATG
Organism: Riptortus pedestris; assembly: GCA_019009955.1. Classification (NCBI taxonomy): domain Eukaryota; kingdom Metazoa; phylum Arthropoda; class Insecta; order Hemiptera; family Alydidae; genus Riptortus; species Riptortus pedestris. Next base: position 28,934,398 of record CM032229.1, on the reverse strand, counting down.
TTTTAAACATTATATTATTAAATTTAATATCCTAATCGCTTGAAATATCATGCAGGACGTCTGTCGGGTCCGCTAGTGTATATATATATATATATATATATATATATATATATATATATATATATAAAATTGTAACCTCTGTCTGTACATTGATTTTTTTCGCGAAATTTCACGATAACTTTTCGTTTCACATGTCATAGACACCATATCTGCTATTTTTTTCTTTCGTGTATGTTTGTTTGTTTGTTTGTTTGTTTTTTTGTTTGTTTGTTTGTTTGTTTGTTTGTTTGTTTGTTTGTTACCTTTTCACGCATAAACGGCTGAACTGAATTTTATGAAACTTGGTATGTATATTACTACTAGCCCAACTTAGACTTTAGGCTATATTATTATTCTCTAAGACAAACAGGAGTGGGGGTTATAAGGGAGGCCTGAAATTAAAAATAGCGATATTTCGTTTCCTATAGCTTTTTTAACAAATATGCACATAACAAAAGTTGTTTATTTTGTAATTTAGAGTAACTTTTGTTATATGCACTGTTGTCGTATACGGAAGTATAAATGAGTTATACGCTAAAAACTATAGCGGGAGTCCACAATTTTATTTGGCACAAAAGACTCATCCAAATTAAACCAAACTCGGTACGTGAATTAGTACTAACGCCTTCCTTATAATAACCCATACTAACATTTCTAGGGACGGGCAGGAGTGGGGGTTATAAGGGAGGCCTGAAATTAAAAATAGCGATATTTCGTTTCCTATTGCTTTTTCAGCAAATATGCACATAACAAAAGTTGTTTATTTTGTTATTTAGAGTAACTTTTGTTATATGCACTTTTGCCGTATACGGAAGTATAAAGGCGTTGTACGCTAAAAATTATAGCGGGAGTCAACAATTTTATTTGGCACAAAAGACTCAACCGAACTAAATAAAACACTCAGTATGTGTATTAGCACGAACGCCTTCCTTATACTATAATAAGCCATACTAACATTTCTAGGAACGGGCAGGAGTGGGGGTTATAAGGGAGGTCTGAAATTAATAATAGTGATTTCTTATTGGGGCTTCGGCAAATATGCACATAACAAAAGTTGTTTATTTTGTTATTTATAGAAATTTGCTAACAATTAATTCAAATGTATGTCAATATTTTCTCCTTAATAATTCAAATCTATGCATAATGCACAGGAAACGGGAAATATGAAAATATGCAGGACAGTGAAGTCTTACATAACAAATTAATTTTATTATTAACAAATCCCCAGAAACGACGGGTGTTACCCCTAAACACTGGGACGGGTAAATGTCAAAATATTGTGCAAAATAAAGCCTTGCCAAAAATATACCATCACCATTCAGCCTCAAATGAATTCCCGAGCGAAGCCGGGTATCTGAGCTAGTATATATATATATTTACTAGCTCAGATACCCGGCTTCGCCCGGGAATTGATTTGAGGCTGAATGGTGATGTTATTTTTTTGGCAAGGCAATATTTTGCACACTATTTTGACATTTACCCATCCCAGTGTTTAGGGTTTATACCCGTTGTTGGCATTTCTTAATAATAAAATTAATTTTTTATGTAAGACGTCACTGTCCTCCATATTGTCATATTTCCTGTCTCCTGTGCATTATGCATAAGTTTCAGTTATTAAAGACAAAATATTAACGTAGATTTGAATTAATTTTTCCAGATGAGGTACCTGATAGTTCAAATTTTAATGAATTGTTGAGCATATCAGTATTTCTACGCAAATTACTTCCTCCACACATTGTTCCTGGAGAAATGTTTAAAACAAAAGTTAATCTAAATAACAAAGTAAACAACTTTTGTTATGTGCACACAAACATGCACATAACAAAAGTTGTTTACTTTGTTAATTAGATTAACTTTTGTTATGTGCATGTTTGTCGAAAAACAAATAGACAATGAAATATCGCGAATTTTTATTTCAGATCTCCCTTATAACCCCCACTCCCGTTCTACCCTAAAACTTTTAATATATCTTATAATAATGGAAGAATTAATGCTTTTGACATACCGAGTTTTTTTAAGTTCGGTTTAATCGTTAGCGCCCAATGAAATAGTTGACTCCCGCTTTAGTTTATAGTGTATATCTCGTTTATTCTTTGTTAAAAGACAATGAATATCACAAAAGATACTCCAAATAACAAAATAAACAACTTTTGTTATATTAATATTTGCCGAAAAACGAATAGAAAACGAAATACCGCTATTTCAGGCCTCCCTTACAACCCCCACTCCTGCCCGTCCCTAGAAATGTTGGTATGGCTTATTATAATGAAAGCGTTAGTGCTAATACACATACCGAGTTTTATTTATTTCGGTTAGGTCTTTTGTCCCAAAAAAATTGTTCACTTCCGCTATAGGTTTTAGCGTATATTTTGTTTATAATTCGGTATACGAAAAAAGTGTATATAACAAAAGTTACTCTAAATAACAAAATGAACAATTTTTGTTATGTTCATATTTGCCGAAAAACCAATAGGAAACGAATATCGCTATTTTTAATTTCTGGTTTCCCTTATAACCCTTACTCCTGTTGGTCTCAGAGGATATTAATATAGCCTAAAGTCTAAGTTGGGTTAGTAGTAATATACATACCAAGTTTCATAAAATTCAGTTCAGCCGTTTATGCGTGAAAAGGTAACAAACAAACACACACGAAAGAAACAAAATGCAGTGATGGTGTCTATGAAACGAAAAGTTATCGTTATAATTCGCGAAAAGAATCAATGTACAGACAGAGGTTACAATTATATATATATGCTTGCTAAATAAAAAATTGTTTGTATTATATTTGGTACCAAGCATTTCACTAGGGAGTGTTCTAACCACCTTCTTAGATAGTGACAGAGGTGTTGATATGGCTCTTGGCAGGTCTTCTAACCAAGGCAAGCATGAATACAAAATTGACCAGAGCCATGCCAATATCTCAACCACCACCCGATGAAGAATGCTGGTTGGAACACCTGCGAAATATGCTGGAAGAGCATTGCTGTAGCTAAGCCGAGCTTCATAACCCATACTATCTCTCTAATTATTGAGTTGTGAATGGCAGATCATTTTATAAACTTTGTGAAATCACTGAATATTTACTTTAAAACTTTCATTTGTAGTCAGTAATTTTCCCAAATATTCTTTACAGATTTCATAATTCCTCATGTAATGCTTAATACCTTTGTTCTGTCTGTTGTATTAATGATACTGTACTGTACTCATTTGGCCCTATAATACAGCGGATCTTCTTTTTCAGGAAAGAAGATGGTGTGCTAAGGACCATGAACTCTGAGAAATTATTAAAAACCTTGCCTGTTCTGCAGTCGCAACTTGATGAATTGCTGGAATTTGACTGTTCAGCTACAGATCTAACCAATGGAGTCATTAATATGGCTTTCATGCTCCTTTTTAGAGATCTCATTAGACTATTTGCTGGTTACAATGATAGTATAATTAATCTTTTAGGTAAATATATAAATTCTCAATATGCATTATAATTTTCTTAATTTCTTTGAAATATTTCTTTTGATTATCTAGGCATGCTGCTAGGTTTTTCTAGGTGTCTCAACAGAGAATGAGGGCCAGCTGATCTATAAAATGTAGTTATACTTGTCGGCTCCTGGGATGAAGTTGCATTACCCATTTGTCTGGGTTAGATCTCTCATTTGGGTCTATGTAACTCAGTGTTCTTTCCATTTCTACTGGATTAATAGCTGATCTCTTTGGGATTACAGGTGTCCACAATTTGCTGAGCTACAGACATATCTGTTAAAATTATTGGGATGTTTCTCAATTTTAATAGGCATTCTGATAATCCTTTCTTGTTAGTTAGTTACTTTAACTAAAATTTTTACTTTGTCAAATTTTATCTGGGGGTTTGAACTGCCACTGCTGCTGAATCTAGTGGGAATGTTCTGCCAAGACAGATTTAGTTACTTCTGATTTCTAAACAGATTTCAGGTGCTTGGACATTCTTGTGTATATCAATCTTCCCATTTGTGCATTGTATTATTTTCCACATACTCAAGGGGTTTATTATATCCCCAGGGGTTCTTAACGGCATATTTTGCACTTGGTATCAACTGGCTAATTTTCCTGTTAGTATTGAAAATTCTCATTATATTATATTTCTTGAGAACTTCTGCAATCTTTTATCCTTTCACGTTGAGGAATAACAGCCTTTCTGTTGTTTTCTGCTTCCTTGGGCCTTCTTTCTTAGATGATTTTGCCTTCTTAAATTCATTTTTATCTGTTCTTCATTACAATCAAGCAACAAAATAAGCAAAATTTCTTTTATGATTTGCTTATTGTTAATTGTAAATTTAAGATCTTAATAGTAGTAGAAGTAGACAAAAGAAGTTTGTAATAAAATGTGAGGGTAATAAGTTAATGCAACTGTGGTCCAGTTACTTCACATGTTTAGACTTTGAGTCTTTAACAAACTGTTCAATGTATGCTTTTTACTCACAAATCTATTTTCAATTATTCGGTCCGTGTGCATGTGTATGTGTGTGCGTGTGGGGGCGGTTAGTGTACAATCACACACACACACACACACACACACACACACACACACACACACACACACACACACATATATATATATATATATATATATATAATACTGGAAAACAGCAACAACAATTATTTCCAAATATCTACCGGGAAGGGTAGTTCAGAGGATAACCATCACTTGTTAAAAAAAAAAAAACAGACAAATATATATATATATATATATATATATATATATATATATATATATATATATATAATTTTGAATGGACCTCATTTTCGTCATCTCGATGGACATTTGAAGACATTTTTCGAAACTCGCATCATGAGTACGATCATGACCCCTAAGGGAAAGCTAAAAAAAAATGTATACATTGTCATGCCCACTGAGGTATTTGAAGCTTAGTTAAAGACACAAACATGACAATTCTTTATTCTATGTCTTGAGTTTTGAAAATGATAGCAACATCTTGATCAAAATGTTTGATTAATACCAATAATGTTTTGGTAGCTTAAAGAAAATATTAAACTCTAAGTAAACATTAGTTATGAGCTTTTTTTTAAAAAATTGACGAAAGGAAAAAAAAAATTACCACAACTCTATAACATTTTGACTGATTCAATCTAAATTTGGATGACCAGTAACGGTTCTCAAACTGAGTTTGATTTTGCTTTAAAAGGGGTGTCATGAAGTGGTTCAGAATCAACTTAATCTGCAATCATCTCACTTGTTTATTTATTGGTTATTTGACCAAATAATGTTCGATCCTCAATTTTTAAAGATCCAAATAATGGTATTTATAAAGAGTTCAAAATGAGAGTGCAACTGAAAAGACATTTAAGCAAAAAAATGATAGAAAGTAGCTATCATTGGCTGGGAATTAATGGAGAGTATATTATACATTTAGTGTATGGTCCTTGATATCCGAGCGAAAGTATTATTTATTTGTATGAGTATAAGTACTTCCAGAATCTTTTGATAAGAATTTTTTTAAGTTAATAGTTTAACATAAAAGAAGTATAGTTGTGTGAATAGTCCCCATGTCTATTAGGTTAATTTGAGTTTTATTTTTACTTATTTCTATTAAATCATAGTGTTTGATTAATCTTAATTATTCTTTTTGGCTTATTTTTAATTGTCTTGCTAATTAGCTTTTTTTTTTTTTATCATTTCAGAAAAATTTTTTGAAATGAATAAAAAGCAGTGTAGACAAGCTTTAGATTTGTATAAAAAATTCCTCATTAGGATGGATAGGGTAGGAGAATTTTTGAAGGTAGCAGAAAATGTTGGTATCGACAAAGGAGAGATACCTGACTTAACAAAAGTAAGTATCAATAATTGTTTTTTTAGGTACAATAATATATTTAGTTATAATACAGAAAATTTGAATACTCTATAATGGTTTCTGTTACTATGATCAATGCCCTAATGCCCAGATTATTATATTAGGAACTCTACAATCAGACTCACCATAGAATGGTTAACCTCCATGATGTACGTTAGAGCATTGATGATGAAGTGGTGTGTCAAAAGCACTTAGCTGATGAAATAAAACCATTAATATGGATATTTGGTCTTTCCTTGTATGAAGCAAAGGGAGTATTGTAATCACCAAAAATTTTGATTTCCAGATTTCAATGAAATTATCATTTTTCCACAATGAATATGCTCCTCCTAAATAATCTTAATTTTTATAAAAACAGGAGTCTAAAAGTGAAAAAAACAAAAATTTAATTTTGCCATGAATTTTAGGGATAGAAAAAATATTGCGTAGCATCTTTTTTGTTTGTCATAAAAAAGATCTATGAATTATGTTCCATGACATTTTTGATCACAGGTACATTGGAATGGAGACATCATACATGACTTTCAAATAAAATAATTTTAAATGAAGTAAAACCCAATAATTTTTATATTTAAATAGAAGTCACGTGGGGCCCACTTCAGATTTTTTCTTCATTTGTACATATTTTCAGTAACTAGTATTGTAATAGTTCGTAGTTCAGTCAAATATATTAAGAGATTTTAAGAATTATATTTCTTACTTATGCTCTATAAAAAATAGTTAAATATTGCTCCAATACTTTTTGAGTTAAAATTAATATTAAATGGAAGTATTTTCTTTTTATTAATTCATTTATTTTACTGTGACTAGAAAAGGTTTTCCGCATCTAGCAGAAATTTGTGTGGACACGTGTACTTCTATTTCTAATTTTTAATTTATTTTGCTTTAGACTAATTGATTTTAATTGTATAGGCTCCTAGCAGTCTTCTAGATGCTCTCGAACAGCATTTAGCTGCATTAGAAGGAAAGAAGGGCTCTGCTGCTAACACTCCGACACAGAGTGCAAGGTTAGTTTATTTTATATTGTTCATATTCTTGTAGTTTGCTTTTTTTCTCATTATGATTAAGAACTTGGATACTATTTCTTTCATAGATGATTTGATTAAATATTTTTCAAGTTCGATGTTATTGACCTTGCATATAAATTTTATTGTAGAAATTCGGAAAATGCATGTGATTTGAAATCTCTCGAAATAATTATATCATGCTCTACAGAGACATATAACCGTAATGAGAGGTTTATATTTCCATTATATTATGTAATATATTAAAAAATGAATTATTAAAATAGATATTTGTTAAATTTCTAACATCCTCTTGTTAAAACAACATATGGCTCCTAATGGTTTTGGAATACAGGTTTTATTGTTGGAAGATAGGCAGACATCCCTAGCTTGACGTATCCAAGCTAGTTACTTGAACCTCTAATAAATTCCTTAAAAATACTTATTTACCAGATTAAAAATAGCAGGAGCAAGGGTTTACAGAACTCTGAAAAAGAAAAATGCAAACAAGTTGTTTAAAATTTGAGGTAGGGGAAAAAGTATAGAAGAACAATTATATTGTAGTCATTACTTTTCATTTTATATCATTTTTCAATCACATAATAATACATAGTTTATATTTTACTCCTGGAAGCCCTTCTGACTTGGTTTCAGCCATTAAGCTAATTTGACCTTTAGTTTTAAATGAATTTAAATATCAAGTTTGGCACTGGAACAACAAGAATTGTGTTTGCTAGAGTGTAAATTGACAAATGCATGAGTAAAAATGTGAACAGACCTCATTTTCCTCATCTTCTACATAGGATTGATAGAAATTTGAAACAATTTTTAAAGAATTTCTCACCTCACTGGTAAATCTGATAAAAACATAAGTTTATTATTGTACAAAGCAAAATGTGGAGTTGGGATAAAGTTGAGTATTTTTATGATTTCATTTGTTTTCAATCGTTCTGGAATCTATTTTATATCAATCAAATTTCATAATGCTTATTTTAAAGAAATGAACTTCAGTTTTTTTGTAAATTGAGCAACTTTATTTTTTTCTGACCATTTAACTTCAATTTTTGCTTTTTGTATGATGTGATCATTTTTTTCTGATGATTTAATTTTTATTTTATGCATGAAGTGATTCCTTATACAGCCCTAATCCTTTTCTTCCTGGTCCTGAACCTTTTTTGCTCCATGAATATATACCAAGGTAATTTATATATACCGTTAATTATTCATTATGGATATTTGTTACTTCTCTTACTTAAGATGTCAAAAATATACAGATATACTTTTTCCTACAGTCAAAGAAGTGACATAAAGAGTGGGGTAAATGCATTATCGTCGACAAGCAGTGCGTTCGGATCTGCTGCAGCTGCACATGGTGTTGATGGTGATGACGCTCTAAGGCAGCAGGCTTTGGCTGAAGAAGAAGCTGCAATTAATCATTATAAAGTGAGATTACAAACAAAAATTATATTAGAAATATTGATCTGTGTTTGAGTGAATCGTATAAATTCAAGATTATTTCAAAAGGTGTTATTAAGGCCTTTTTGTTTAACTCAGTAGTTATAAATATATTCATCTATGCGATCAAGGATGTGCATGAGGAAAATTTACAGAGGAAAAATACTGAAGGATTATCAGAATTATCCTTCAGTAGTTTTCCTTATGTACATCCATGATTTAATGTCAGAAATCAACTAAAGTTGTAGTTGTTCATATAATTATTACAAAAAAAAAAGATACATGTATGGAAAATAAACCACATTTATATTTTTTTAAATATTAAACTCTGATAAAAAATTGATAAATGAACAGAGGTCTGCACAATTATGACGTATATTGGAAGTTATAGTGAGCTGATTTTTTTCTATTCCTTATGATAACTTTAATGATTTATAAAAGAAACAAGATATATTATTTTATTTGAATGCAATATATATATATATATATATATATATATATATATATATATATATATATATATATAAATTAAATAATAAACCGATATATATGTTTGAAAATAAACGGATTTTTCTGAAAGTGAAGAAAAAATTATTTTTTACAACGTGACAAAAATAATTGGAATGTTTTTATATAACCTATAGTTTGTTTGCTTGAAATGTTAGGTTTTATGTTGCTCTAAACATTGTAATACAACTTTAAGTAGTAGGTCCAATTCTAGCATGAACATGGGACTTTTTTGGCAGACTCATTAAATATGTCACTTGTGCTGGAAAAGGGCCATCTGTGGCCAACTGTATTTGTTTAAGTTACATGAAGTGAATGTTAAATTAAAAAAAAAATAAATATAATTAAAATAAAAATAATTGTATTAGAAACTGAAATTGTAAATTTAATGTCTGACATAACGCCCACTCTGCCATGAAGAGGTAGAAACTAAGATACAAAAAAAAACCCAAAAGCAATTCAATTGTGCAACAAAAATAAATAATTTATAGAATCATATAAAATCGTTTCATTTATTTTCCAACTAAAATAAATGTAAAGAATCATACTAAAAACTATTCCAGAAACGGACATTTTTTGCTTTGTTTATTTCCACTTTATTCAAGTAGACATCAATAAATAATAATAATAACCATAATTTCTACTTTATTTAATTCTGTGCAATTCATGATTTCTGTCAATTTACCATCATATTTTAAATGCCCTTTGTGATGCAGGGAATATTCTTGCAAGTGCCAAAAGAGTTCTAAAAATTAGGCACCTTATGCGATGTATGATGGGTAATAGTATTGCTCCTACTACTCATGTACCAAGTAATCCAGGAAAGGGATTTGCTATATATACTCGTACAGTCCAACTTTTATTGTTTATTAATCAACTGAAATATATTTCATTGGATTGGAATTTTTTTTAAAAATTATCATCTACTTTTTGTACCTTAAGCAAATAGCACAGATTGTTCACTGTCTTTTCTAACTACAATATGATTTATTTTTTGAATCCACTCAATGAATTTTCATGTTCATCTGAGAATTGAAACCAAATATTAACGTTTATTTTGTAAGTGTTAAGACCTATGCCTTAGCGCCTGATTCATATGAGTGTGAACACATTTTCCCCCTTTGTTATTCCTTATGAATGTGTTTATAATGCAGAATGAAAAAAAGTTAATGCTGCTTGATTTACTTGAATGTGATGCATTTAATCTATAAGTCTATCCTCCTTTTCCTCTCATTATTCCTGTCTTTATAATTTTCATTCATCTATGAATTATTCCCTGGCATACCAGTTAATTATTGCCTATTTTATTTACCTATGCATTTTGAAGAAATTGTATCTGTTTGTTTAATTACGGCCATTTGTTACAGTCTAAAGTGCAATCTCCTACCAATTCCGGAGCACAGGCAGCAACAAACCCTTTTCTTGTTGGTTCTCCTACTCAACCAATTGTAGACCTATTTGGTGCACCTATTCCTTCCAATGAACCTCAAGTAAGAGATCATCTAATTCCCTTTAAGTTTAGGGTTTGAAACTAACATGATCTTTGAATTACAGTAGGCTTGTAACAGGTATCAGAAAAACATTAAACCTTGTGGTTTATGTGTATTAACTCATGACCCACTAACCCTTTAGGCAGTGGTGTATACTTAATTGTCTTCAGGTAAGTCAGGATTCTACATCATGAACATCAAATCGAAAAAACCTAGTATTCTATACAAATATTTTATTCAAATAGTTAATTTAATTACTATTAATATTATTTTTTATTTAAATGGCTTTAGGATTTTATGTTTTAAAAAAAAATCTACTGTAAATTTTTAAAGATTTATTTTAACTCTTAGAGTTATTTAATGTATTCTATGGTTGAATGAAATATTTTGAGGCATTTTGGCTCTCTTAATTTAAAGTTCACAATGTACATATACTATCAGTTTAAGGAAGAAAAAAAAAAGAGTAAGAGAGAAACAGAAAAAAAATTGTTAGCTAAAGGGAAATAATTTATTGAAGCTGTCATGCAGACATCATATGTACTGAAGTGTGTGTATGTTAACACTTTGAAAAAATATATAATATTCATATATATATATATATATATATATATATATATGAATATTATATATAATATATAAATATATGTTGTTGTTGTATAGGGTTTAAGGGCGAAAAACTACCAGGTTATCATCGCCCTGCATCATTTATAATTCACATTTTGGCATCCTCATCCATATCGCCATTTTAACAATATAAACGAGGATACAAACAATATATAAATATATATATATTTAATTTTCAGCCTTCAGTATGCCCTCACTTTTAGTTATCGGATGTAAGCAATAAGCCAATAAACCATGAAACATCTTATTCCAAGCATAAATACCGAATATTGTTGTCAATGGATCTTTATTGCTACACAAATATGCAATGTGATGACATCAATGACAATTTTATGATTTCAATTCCAAAATTTTTCTTTGATCTATACCATACTTGATATTTCATTGTTTCATTCAATGTTAAAGATCTTATTAATTAATGACTGAAATTGGATGATGAATAGGAGTTTTAGTATTGATGTTATTACATCCTGTGGTTTTCAGTATATTTTGGAAGACAAGTATATTTATTTTTTGATTGGCTTACATTTTTTGTTAGACAGTTTGTTTTAATATCATTCATTTATAAAAAGTAAACTGATGTTTGCGACACAATGTTCATAAATGCCCTGAGCCTGCCTTGTAATGGGAGGATTTGTGATCATCATTCCACCTTGCTGGTGATTATGACATTCCTCACTAAGATTTGTTACTTCTTTATTCAAGTAGCTACTTAATTGCCTTATGACACTGAAAAGATAATGTATAGATATCTGACAACAATCCTCATTAATCACACGACCAATTAAATATACTACATCACTTCCAAAATTTGTACCCAATTACATGTCGAGAACGGCTTGCAAAGCTAAAACCCTCCTTTATCTTTGTAGTATTAGTATAAACTTTTTAATAAATTCAAAAGATCATTGTATTGAAATTTTTCCATTATAATGAAGGTTTCAATATGCATTTAAAAAAAAACCTCAACCCCTGGTTGTAGCATGTCTGCATGATTAAAAAAACCTTATAGAAGTTTTGAAATATCCAAATAATTTTATTTATTTAAAACATAAATAAATATAGATCTCATTACTTTGATTGTCATAAATTACTTATTGTTTTACATTTCAGGTACAACAATCAGGTAAAGCGTCAGATGACTTATTGCAGCTAGGAAATCCCTTTGCCGATATATTTGGTGCTCCTGCTCCACAGGCACCTCTCGCTGCAGCACCACCTGTTCAGCCAGCTGTTCAGAATAACTTGTGGATGACCAATGGTAATTTATATGTTCACTCTTACTCATATAGTGTTTGTTTTCACTATTGTGCTCGAGTCAAGAATGCAACAGCTTGTTTAGATTTAAGGATAAAAAAATAGTGGAGTCATTAAAACTCTATTGCTCTAATGTTGTGTTAAATAAATTCATTTAATGCGTCATAGAAGGAAATAACAAAAAAAAAAAACTTAATTTGACACAAATTCGCCAAATTGCCTCTGTTTACTAATAAGAGAATCTGTACAGGAAGAACATTTTTAGTATTTTATGAAAATGAACAAATTATTTACTTCTTTTGCTAATGTATTCCTTATATTTTGACAGCAAGCTTTTTATTTGTCTAAACATTATTGATGGTTTGCAAAGAAGATAATGAGAACCCACTGCTTGTCCTTGTGGCCGTCTTCTTTCCCTTGTTTGTTTATGCGGAAATCAGAATTTTCTATTCATGGGAGCATTCACCAGCTTAACAAGTATTCTTAACATAAATGAACAATGTTCGTTCAATCACTCCTTTAATTTATTTCATGGGTATATCAAGAGAATGACTGTATAAAAAGAACACTCCTGGTATGCTATGAAAATGAAGCGAAGTTAATCCTATCTTCCTGTTTCCATGGGAAACCATTTTTACTTCTACCCATCAATAAGCTTGGAGATTCTCAGCTGTTGAGCCCTATATCTTCCTGGTTTTGTTTGATGAACCTGAGTCTTTTTGGGATATATATCTCTTTGAATCACACACTATCCAGGATTTTACATTTGCCTCCAAAACCTTTATGTAGATCGCAGCATCTTCTGTGAGCGTATATTTGATATGAAAAAATATGTACATCATTGCTAGCCACTTCCAAGACCCTTAGCTTAATTAAAGCATCCCAATCAGTTTTGTATCAGCAATTTACTGTAATTAAGTTACAGGCATAAATGCAATGTTTGTTACATTTCACTTTCAGAAAGCACATACTAACGGACTGTAAACATCGAGAAAATTTAATGATCCATCACAACTTAACCCTTTAAATTTCTAGGGGGTATGTGTCTGTTATGAGGAGGGTGGATGACCCTGATTATAGAGGCACCACGTACAGAAGACCTAGGCTGCTTGTGTAGTCTCTTACACCCCCTCGCCCATCCCCACCCTATCTTCGTTTCCCCTCCACCTTGCAAAATATACCTCTTTTTTTGAGTCATTGCTTCAAAAAAAGTTCCCATTTTCCCTATAAGATTGGCATTTAAAATCGAATTCATATTTTAATTTTTTTTTATTCGAACTTGGTAAACTATTTGTTGTTCTACAGGTTTTGGTGCAGTGAATAACACTCCAGCTCCTGCTGCAAATGCTTTTGTTAGTGATAACACATTTAATTCAGTTTTCGGGGCAGCAGATCAAACAGTTGCTCCTGCTCCTGGTGAGTTTTGATTTAAATGTTAAATATATTACTTATTCTACTCATCCTTGCATATTTACTCATTTATTAAATTATGTTCTCATTCTTTTCTTCTTTTTAAAGTACTTTAATTTTATTAACGTCACATTGTTTGTTGCATGTTTTGAAGTTATGAATAATTAAATGGTAGCTTTCAAAAGTTAATTAACTATTATTAGTCATAATGGTAAGGTTTTGTCATAAATGAAGATTGATGCAATTTAATATTGAACTGCACATCTTTTAGCTTTAGTTTTGCATGCATTTTCTCCAAAGTCTTTCCTATTTCCATGATTTCTTCATCAGGTCTGTAATTATAATTGTTTCCTATTTATTTTATTTTTTTATCTTGCACTTAAAATTTTAATTAATAACAGAATAAAATAGAGACTTAATCATTCCCAAAAATTCATATACGATACGCTACTTATGTTTTCTGACAAAGCAAAAAATACTCCTAGAAAAATAAATGTTGATTTTTATTCAGAAACTCATGCTATTAAAGAAGTTAATACATGCTAATAGTTAACCTTTTGTTTAAATTTGGTAAACAAAAGCCTTAAGTAGGGATGATGTTTAGCAGAATTAATCGTCTTATTATATGTTTGGGGTAAAAAGTAAATCTTATGTTTTAAATTACTTTTAATGTACTTACCTGACCTTTCCTCAGCCTTTCGGTGATGGACTGATCAGTAGAGATGAGATATGGAAAGAATTTCAATTAGTTTACCAGAGTGGATAGTCAGGTGAGGAGTTAGGTATTCATGCGAGCCTTTGCGTGTATAATTTACTTTCTGGCGACATTAGTAAGAACCATATCCATTGGGGATATGCAAAAATATAGTCATTTCCAGTTTTTATTAAAAAAATGGCCTCATATGTCTCTTAAGGTAGAAGTTTGTTTCTATTAGCCCTTGATTTACAAGGAGTTCCCACTTGGAGAATAGCTAGTTCAGTGTGGCAGCAATTTTTCTATTGTAGATCTGATCCATGTTTCTGATGAGTTTAGTGAGAGGAGACAATGTGGCCTAATAATCATAGTTTTCTGCTCTGCTTTATTTTTTAGAGTAATGTCTACTGCAATCTTAGAACATTGTAAAGAAAAATCAATCTTAAGGTTCCCATATTCTCTGTTTTTTGGCGAGGTTTGTTTCGACAGGGACCCACCATTATCTTACCATATACAAAAACCAATTAAATGTTTTATATATATATACTTCCTTCTCAGTAACAGGTCTGGCCTGTTAATGATGATAATTCTTACAATGCCCAGAGACTGGTATCCTGTATTATTTTTGGGTTGATATATCTATATCTATTGGATGGCAAAATCTGTGTCCATTCTTAGGATAACAATTTAAATTTAATATTCTTGTCTAGTTTATTTTCCTGCCATCAATGAATATTTAATGATTTAGAGACCACAACTTGTTTTTGTCATCGATACCAAATTTGATATTTAACTAATTCGTGTAAAACAAAAGATAAAGTGTATCAATGGGCAATTTCTGATGAGAAGAACTTGTGAATGAAAAGAGTGAAATAGAAACTCATTTATATCTCCATTATTATGAGTTTGATTGAAAAATATTATTAACAGTTACTTAAGTAAGTATTTTATTACCATTGTTATCTTGCACATGGGAGAAATAATGGATAGAATATGGCATAACTTTTCTTTGCAGCTCATGGGAAATCTGCTTAGCATTCTTTTTTTAATCAACCAAAGTTTTACAAAGGCACATTTGCTTTAAACCATGACTTTCTTCTGTGAAAATTAAATTTTATAGCTCTGTTGAAATTAAAATTTCCCAAATCATGGAACCAATAACATATAGACAAATGCAATAAAACACAGTATCTATTTGTGTAGAGTTCATTGCGTAAATAACAAATATATTGCACTACAAATCTTGTTCGGGTTTAAACTGACAAATATAATAGACCCTGGAGATTTACGAATATTACCACTTGATTTAATTATATGAGTAGATAAGATTCTATTTTTTAATTCTTTTATTTCCTTAAAAAATGTTGAATCAATCAGCCTTCAAATAGTTTAAGAAAACATGAATTTGTAAGTGCTCAGTCCATGATATCTATCATTGATCCATTGATTCTCTGTGCTGCACTATGTTTGTTACACCCCCTTCCCTAGTGGTCTCAACTGATTATAATACCTCTTGATTCCCTTTTCCCCTATTTAATATACTGGTTAGTTTTTTCCTATTGATTTTCTTTCTTATTAATAAAGTAGGTTTGTTTTACTGCAGTTTGCTTCCCATTTCACTGCTGAGTAATTTGTTTTAATTTTCATTTTTTTAATTATTAAATTAAGTTTACAGGGTTTTAGAAGACCACATTATCTTATTTCTTATAATATGACATAAAATTCTTCTTCGAAGTTTTTTTTTTCTTTAAATATCAAATATTTTAAACGCAAGATCATTAAATCTTTCTGTTTTATTAGCAGATTTCCCTTAAGGGAAATCAGCTATTGAGGTCGTACTCATGACGCGATTTTCGAAAAATTTCTTCAAATGTCCATCGATCCTACCCAGGAGATGACGAAAATGAGGTCCGTTCAAAATTATATATATATATATATATATATATATATATATATATATATATATATACATTTGTCTGTTACCGCTTTAGCGGTCGCAATTTATGTTTTATCTTTAATAAACTTGATATATAACCATTTTATGTAAAAAGACAGATCAAGTTCGTTAATGGCTGAAATCGGACCAGAAGGAGGGGGGTTTAGAGGGGGGATTTTCGAAAATTCCAAATATCTCCGTTATTATGCATCGGATCAAAAAATTGTATATAACCAATCTTATTGCAAATTACATTTACTATAAATATTGTTATATACGTTTATTCTCTATCTTGAATATTAACCGAGATATTTGCATTTTTCAGTTTTCAGCAAACCGCCACTTCTACTCATGTTACGTAAACAATACTCTGCTACATAATAAATCACATTATTGGAAGTTTAAATGCCAAAAATTGTAGTCAAGAGACCTTTATTATACGAGATACATGCAAATATGCCCTGGTGACCCCCCCCCCCCGTCTTATAGTTTTGAACTACTAAAATTTTATTGAGATAACAATTATTCTGATTCATTATTAATTACAGCACTAGATATAGTAAATAGTTCTCAATAAAATTAATATGTTATATTCTGATATATTTCAGTAATTGTTTTTCTTTCCGGTGTGAAGCGGGCTGGCCCGTTTGTTTACATTTCTAACCTAACGTTTCCTATCGGCAGGTTATTGAAATTGGATGAAACATTTCTTATTTCCGTTTGTATTTATTCACGGTGGTATTATGTTACCAGTACGTAGATTTATCTATTAGTAAATAACACGAGGGAAATCTGCTTAGTTTACGCAGCCCCTGCGTGACGGACTTTTATTTATATTAATCATTTCATCTTATTTTTATATTAGGAAAGTATACTAAATGACTTGTGCTTAAAAGGTTTTCACAGAATAATCTGGATTGTCTAGTTATATAGTAATATGTTCCATCGATGAAACGATACTTTTATGTAAGCCAATGGAACAAGTCTGTCTTACTCCTAAAATAAATCAACATGTTGTAATAGATAAGAGTATCTAACCAATTATAAACATTTGTTGCAATTTCTGTTACATTTTGAAGGGTGAGATCATGAAAAATATACTGTAAAAAATTGTAGTACAATTTTTGTTGCCATCTTTATCAATACCAACTGTTTTGTTAATTATGCCCTAAACATAATCATTTACAGGGGCTCAGGTTAGCCATGCGAGTTAAAGCGTTGACCTTTATCTCACATGGTAAACCTAGAGTGGCGAGTTCGATTCTCGCCTGGGCAAAGGAAATTATTTAGTGACGAAATTCATTAAATAACGTCCTAAAATCCCACCCTGGCTAGAAAAGGGTGGTAACCTGTAGATAACCCGTCCTGATTAGCCTAAGTTGCAAAAAGTGGACGTTAATAAATAAATAATCATTTACATTATTTAATTATAATCAAATTTCTTAAAAATTATTTCATTTAACACTATCCAAATCATACATTACTTTTTTGTACTTTAGTTTGGGGATAATTGAATCTTTTGTGTCCCCACTCTGTTCTTATTTAATTAATTTATCTTTTCTATATTACCTAAATGCCGGTATGTTTGCACTGTAATTCCAGGTGAATTAACAATTGTGTCTGCTTTTATTCAAACCTTTGAAGGTACAGTTTAATAAAGCCCTACGTCAGAGCTACATAGAAACCAAAATCGGGGTATAACTTCTAAATTTAAAATAAGGATAGAATCCTGAAATTTAAAAAATCAAAATAAAAAAATAGAGGGAGCTAATTTCGTCTTAGTATAGTCCTTAATCATACTCTTTTCTTATACCTCTCCAGTTGGGAACATTCCTTTGCCCATATGATATTGATGTTAATGTGAGTAAATCTGTCATACTGGCCCTCTTTTCTATGTATTTCTATATTTATGTTTTAGGAAATTTGATGTTTAAAAAAAAAGATTAATATACAGGGTGAGTCATATTGAACTTTCCGGTTTTGGAAGGGCGTTGCACGAAGAAGGGAAGGAGTAGAAGGGTGGGGATGGCGTCATTAGACGCGCCATGACATGCAGTGTTAGTGTGAGCAATGGCTTGGTCGGGACAACATCGTGCGTTCGTAGTTGAAGAGTTTATTAAAAATGGCGGCTCCGTGATCACAACACAGCGTGCGTTCCGTTTACATTTTGCTATTGGTCGACGTGATCCCATTCCCACTGGACCAACAATCAGAAATTGGGTATCAAATTTTAGAGCAACATCATCAGCATTAAAAACAAGACCACAAGGCCGAATTAGGACGTCAACGTCAGCGGAAAACGTGGATAGAGTGCGGGCTTCAATTCAACAATCCCCTCGGCGTTCTGTTCGGAAACATGCCGCTTCACTAGGATTATCTTTCAGTAGTGTCCGCAGAATACTGCATAGAGACCTTAAATTTCACCCATACAAGATTCAGGTAGTGCAAGAATTAACAGTTAGAGACTTAGACACACGAACAAATTTATGCCGCGACATTCAGCAGATCCCCCGCACTGCTGTTTTGATCTTCAGTGATGAGGCACATTTTCACCTCGCCGGAACTGTTAACAAACAGAATTTTCGATACTGGGCTGAGAATAACCCACGAAACCTACACGAACGGCCACTCCACAGCCCTCGAGTGACAGTGTGGTGCGCTATTGCAGAGTTTGGTGTCTGGGGTCCCTATTTTTTTGAAGAGGATGGTCAAGTCGACATTTACAGGATATCATTTTTAAAACCAACTAAATTAAAACTGCATGTTATGTACTTTCAAACAATAAAATAATTTTTACTGCATGTCGCTTTGTTTTTAATACACACCTTCTTGAAATCGAAAAGTTCAATATGACTCACCCTGTATACCTCCTAATGTTTTAACCATATTTTTAAAACAACCTGCATATTGCCTACTTTTTAAAACATTTTCAGGGGATAGTTTTAATAGTTGTTTATTTTAGTTTAGGTTAACATGATTTGTTATAATGTATGATAAATAATACAAAGGTTGGCATTAATGTCATATTAATTGTTCATAAAGATATTTGTTGATTTTTGATCCTGATGATGCAGAGAGGCTGCTGAAAAAATATTTAGTGGGGAAAAAATTGTTGTGGTTGGCACAGTTGTTTATTATACCTATATGTTAATAGTTTATAAAATTAATATTAACACCTTTAAATTATGTCCTCTTATCTGTGAGAACCTTATTAAATTAGCACTTATAAATGTGTTTTGTGAAGCTTTATTTAAATACTGGGTCTTGATAGAAGTTGATATTTGTGTGCAAGCTGCTCCTGGTGAAGTGAACCCTTTTGCTGGGGAAGGTAAAGCCCCTCCTCGCCCACCACCTCCCCGCCCTTCTTCCCCTCCTAAATCCGCTCTCGATGACCTGAGTGATGGTATAAAGGCTGCAATGGGGCAGCCGCCTCCAGGACAGGGCTTCCCCCCGCAGGCCTTGCCATTCCAGCAAGCAGGCCAGCCACCATTCCAACAACCACAGCCATTCCCACCAACCGCTCCACAGCAAGCCTATCCCCAACCAGTTCCATTCCCCCAACAGCAACCTCCCGCTCAGCCAGTTATGTATGCACCCACTTCTTCCCCAGCAAAGGTTCCTATGGCTGCTATGCAAGGTAAGGTTATACAACTCGACATTTGAGGAATAAATGAAAATTTAAAAATGTGACTGAAGGAACTCTGCATTCAATTTGGTCCTTAATTATTACTTCAATTTTGCCCATTATTATTTTTTATGGTTTTAAATTTATTTGGAGATATTACTATACTTTTTTATATATTACACTGAATTTTGTACAAATATGACATACTTTTCTATACTCATGTGATGTGGTTGTCGGTCATTAAGGTTCAAATGAAACTATTTCAGCTTGCTGACGTTTCGGTGGAATTTATTACCTTTGTGAAGGCCTGCTTATATTAATAACTAACAGGGATGGATTGTTGTTGTTTTTTAGAGATACTTGATTATAATATATAAGATGAATGTCTATATAAATGTTATAATATAGTTCAAAAGTCATTGCATAAAACTTCTTATGAACTGAATTTTGTACAAGATCTGAAACTGCAATTGAGTCAAATGCTAAAAGAAATGTCCATAATATAACATATAAAACACTCTTTCGAGAAGGAGAGTTGGAGACAGGCAGTGATTTTGTCTGCATGATCTTCAGAAGTGTACCTATAGAGGAACTAATAAAGAAAATAATAAATACATTCTTGGAGCATATCTTTTTTAAGCCAAAGTAGAATCAGTCTGGCTTAAATGTACATGATGGTTGTATTTTTGTCGTGTTTTTGAGGAATAACTAAATGTTTTAAATGGAGTTAAACACTTGAAATAATTCCCCCTCATATGTGTTTAAAATTTATTTTCTTTTGAAGATTAAATCTAAAATCTTTTCCATTTTATTGCTATCAAATATGCTAAATAAATTTTAAGAGGTGTCGAGAAGGTATATCGTTTTACTTCTTTTTTTAAAAAAAAAAAATTGTTGTTTGTCCATTGCCATATTTATACAATTATTTTATAATAATTAAAAATTAATCTCCGAAATTTTTGAAAAAGAGGTTAAGAGTGGAGGTGTTTTGACCTTATTATCTTGATTTTTGAAATATTTTTCTGATTTGTAAAACCCTAAAAAGGCTTTTTGATCTTTGATAACATGGCCTTAGACTTGTTAAAATATTTATTTTTGAACATTTTTTATTATTTTATTTAAGCGTTAAATTTCAGAGATTCCTTCAGTCACTTTATTATGTACCTAAATATTCTTAGAAGCACTGAATCCATTTTTGCATGATTTTATACATGCACTTCTTAAATATTTTCATATTTTGTATAATATTGAATATGAAGGTATATTTTACTAATGAAACTCTAGTGAGTCTGCTAGGCTCAATTTATATTTTTTGAAAACTTAATTTTTTTTTCGTTCTCCATATATTTAACATTAATTTGTGCTTAGAAAAGACTCTATGTTTTAAAAAAGTCAGATATTTTGTTTAACTAAACAAAACATAAAAGAAAAGATCTACAAGCAACTGATATAACTTTTGTAATTATTTCAACAAATTTGATTTGAATTGTTTTCAAGGGGTATTAAAGTGTCAATTTAAAAAATGTCTCTTACTGTAAAAGTTTCCTTCAACTACCATTTACCCCAGCTGAGTCAATGTCATGAGCAAACTCTTTCAATCTTTTGAACTATTCTGAATTGGGATATTTTTTAATCTTGGTATTGAAGTATCTGTTGTTAAAGTATACATTGAATAGTTAACCAATGCAACCTTTTTTATTGTATTTGTAGCTGCAGTGAGATAATGTTGATACTCTTTTAATTTTATAACACTTAAAATTATTGAAAAGAAAATTGCTTAGACATTTGTGTAATGATTTTAGTTAGCTTGTAAAATACGAAAATGTGAAAGCTTAGGGGATAAATAAGAGGTATAGAACGTAGCATAATTTTTTTAAGGCATAAATCCAATCAAATGAATTGCTTTGTACATTAGTTTTAAAAGCTCTTATTTATTTTTATTCATTTTTTTTTTTTCAGCTGGTGGTGAATCTCAGACTGGAAAAGTTTTGACCGGAGACTTAGATACAAGCCTTGCATTACTAGCAGAAAACCTCACCATTAACAAAGGCAGCCAGCAACCAGCCAAGTAATTATTTTGATTAAAGTAAACTGCTTTGCTTCTTAGTTTCATGAAATGCTACTTTTTCATATAGTTTATTTAATAATATGTAGTATTTTTGGTCGAGTTTTTATTATAGCTAGTATTTCTATAATTTTTTTTTATTCATAATATGTTATCAAAGTTTTATTAGTTAGTAATAAAAAGTATCTTACTGCTGAAATAACTCAGTGAGCAGATCATTTCTTAATATCAGATGTCCATCAATTATGTTATAATTTAGTTTTGCAATGCGTTCATTTAAAAAATGAAGCCCCTAAATAGCAGTTACTTTTATCTGTCTTAAAATTCCTGATAAATACTTTTTACTCAATTATTTATTTTATTGAAGTGTCGAAAAATCACTTTCAATTTGCTATGAGGTAGGACTTTTATAAATTGACTCGGAAACTCAAATTAATTGAAAATGTTTATTGACCTAAACTTAAAAGTTATATTTAAGATTCAAATTGGGTATACTCTTAATTGAATAGCTTTCACTCCAGAAACTGTTTTATCATGTTTTTCCTTTCTAACATTTTGAGACACTTAAAGGGCAATGTTCAATTTGTTCGCATAATTCTATTGTTAATTTCAACATAAATCTCTTAACAAGAAAATTATTACTATTGATGGAGCAGGTCGGTGGGGGTGAATATCTTGAGAATAATACAAAGAAAGTAAATTCACTATTTATTTGGTATAGCCACTTTATAAACACAGAGAGGGTTAAATTGAAATATTGATAAACGCTATGAGCTTATTTTACAACCCAATACTTACTGAAATTAAAGGCAGATAGAAAACAGAGCAGGTATACAGATACAGCTTATATATTACTATACAAACATGTAAAGTATTTTTGAGAGAAAATTCATAAAATTTGTTCAACAATATACAAAATTATAAAATTCTATTATAAAAATTTAAAAGGGGAACATTTAAAAAATATGTTGGTAGCTATTAAATGAAAATTCATAATTATAAAATTAAAAACAACCAGAATTGACATTCCAGTTTATTAAATAATGTGTTTATAGATATATGAAGCATTGTTTTTCTGATTTTTTGGGCATCCTTGTATTTTGAATATAATAAAAACACATGAAAATATTCATTAGAAAATTGGAACTATTTGAGACTCATCTTGTGCTTACTTTAATTATAAACATATATATGTTTATTACTGGACATTAATGAAGCTCTGAAAAAAATATTAATTTTTTAGCAAATCACTAATGCTAGCAATTAAATTTGATATGAATTCAAATATGGCCTCATATTTATGCTTTTGTCTCCACATTAACTCACACAAATACAAGCTTAATGCTTTAATTTGCACCACATTGTTTTTCAGATTGCCCATGGTTCTTTGTCATTGCACCTGTCAAAGGAGCAGAAAAACTTGCAGTTCTCTGTAGATGCATGTAGGCTTATTATGTTTTTGTTGCTCAACTTTTTCTGAAATACCATGATTTTAAAAGAACTTTTCCCCTATTTTTTTTTTATCTCTTTAATGATCCAATGTGTAATCTAGATTAATCACCTCCCCCTCCTCATAAATGACAGCTTTACACACTATACAACTACAAAACTTCGAATATTAGATGTTGAACAATGATTTCACTTAATAAACTCTAACTGCATATTAGGGAGACTATAATAAATTTTGCAACATTCTGTGTCATTGTCCCTAAAGTAAGAACAAGTGGCTACCTCGTTTCTAACGCAATTGAAAAAACCATTTCATGGAAAAACCAAAAGTTTCTACCAAAATAGGTTATCTTTAATAGTGGCTATACCAAATAAATACTTCTGGCAAGTTCGTGTGTTTCCCTTTCACTTTCCTTATACGTTCCCTTTCAACCTCATTGAGTCTATCTTTCCCTTATTTAGGGTGGCGTTTAATGTGTTGATGATAATTATGTAAAAATGAAGAAAGGAAATTGTACCTTGGCCCTAAATAGGTCAAACTCAACTTTTAAGCGAGACAATTTAGATCTCCAAATTAGGAAAGCATTTAAACAAATGTGTTTAAAATATCTAGAAATGCTTATCCCAGATATATCTGTACTTTTTACAAGTAGCAGTTTGAACCATTTATCAAGAGAATTACTCTCATAATTAATTTTCTACTTTATGTAGCAGTAGCTTTACTTATTAGTTCAAGACCAGATGCTTTTACTTGTGACAGTGTTTATGTTGAACCTTTTGTTACAATGTGGTTACAACATTTGCTGTATTCATTGAGTTTTACCCACTAATTTTAGAAGTATGCAGTGGAATTCACCTAAAAATGCTGCGAAACCAGGAGGGACTGGTTGGACTCCTCAGCCAATGGCTGCAACAACTGGTGCCAACTATAGGCCCATGGTAAATCAGTTACCCTTTTTTATTTTATAATTGAATCTATTTTATTGAACATCTGTACAATTTTAAGAAAATATAATACTTTTTTTAGAGCATAAGCATGCTTGATAGCATATTATTTTTTATTTTGATAAGTAATTTATTTTTTTTCTTATTAGGTGTACTTAAAAATCGCATTAAAACAAATTATTTTAATATAGATCAGGTGAAATTGAAAAATGAGGCTAATGAAATGAAATTGTATTTTCCCCTGTATTGAACTGCATTAATATGTACAAATTGTATATAGCACCTTATTGATTTTTGTAATATATTCATTTATTATATGAAGCATGTAACTCACAAAGCTGCATTAGCTTTCCTTATTTATTGGCATGGCTGCTAGAACCCAAGAAACACTTTCCAAGTTCCTTAGCCCAAAATAAGTATTTCAATCATTGGCTTTTCAACATTATGTTAACGTTGTGATGACTAATTTTGACGCACACAAGGATATTAATCAAATTTATTTTGTCAATAAATTTAGGAAATGCAAAAAGAAAGTCTTCATCATCAATTCTTATAACTATATTTATTTCTACTTTCGGATGCGGAGCAATAAATATAGAGATATTTATTTATCTTGTGGCATATTTGTACCTTAATCATTTTTTGATTAATAAATATTAAAGTATAGTTATTCCAGTTATTTTGTGTTTTTTGTATTAAAATGGTAGCTAAAAGGTTAGGCTTAATTCCTGGCTTCAGTGTGGTTGCCTTCTTCAGGTCCAATCCCAAATACTAAATTATCAATTATTAATTTATATTATGACGCTTTTGTATATTTAAACAACAAATTTTTATCCTGACCAAATCTACAATAAAACATTACTTTTTTTTTGTTTTTAATTGAGAAAGGCATTCTTAAAAAAAAATGTTCAGATTAATTGGTATATTTATTTTGTTTGTGGGCTATTATTTTTATTATATTTTTAATGAAACGCTAAACATAACTGAAGTTGTTCATATTCAAAACTCTTGTTAAACTATTGAAGGCAATTCAAAAGGCGATTAACTTACTCTAGGACCAAAGTAAATGATTATTTTTATCTAGTTTTCATAAGCTCTTTTTAAAAAATTGATTGGTTATTTATTGGACCTGTTAGACATTATACATATAGGAAGACAGGTTGTAAATTTATATCAACAATTTAAATAAAATTAAAATTTTAATTATTTTCAACCTTTTTCTAACAGGGATGGGATTAGTGGTTTTATTAGCAGATTTAGCTTTAGGGAAAAGCAGCTATCGAGGTTGTAGTCTTTCATCATCGTGTGATAAATTAATTCTTTCTAAGCAGAAATCGAACCCATATCTCTTAAATTTGCTAAATATGTTAAGAATTATATTGAAAATGGAAGGCATAAAGAGTATGAAACTTTTAGTTGATAAATGTAGTTATAATGAATACTCAGACTATTTTTTTGCATTTCTAAATAAAAACATTGAAGTGTAAATGATAGTAACCATTTAACCATTTTAAGATTGAAATATTAAAGAGCTGTATTACTAATTTAAAGCAAAGTTATTTGTACAGTAGACTCTCCCTTATATAATTTTTATTTAATGCAAATCTCACTCTATGACATCACTTTCCTTCAACTCGGAAGGGTTTTTTTTTTTTTATTTTTTTTTTGAGAATTTCTTGTCCCTTTTTTTTTTTTTTTATTCTCTATCTACTTGAGTATTATTTGTTCACCTATGTTAAAAGTCACAAAAACTCTTGACACAAACAGAAGTATTATTAATGGATTATTTATTTCTTTATAGATATTACATTTACACTTTGTATCATTTAAGCACACTCTCTTTTCTATCCTTTATTTTATATATTTATTTGTTTTGTCCACTGCCTATAACAAGGATTTTTATAGTTCTACTGTTGTGTCTTTCTGTCCATTACAGTTCTTTTATATATATATATATATATATATATATATATATATATATATATATATATATATATATATATATATATATATATATATATATATATTCATTGTGAGGAGTTGGGGTATCTGCTCCATCGGTTTGAATTTTTATTGGTTTGCGAATTTTGGTGAGAAATGGATAGAAGTCTAAATATTGTGTAGCCTAGTGTTTTTCTAAACACTCTTTGGAAATAGCTGTGTAGAAAAGTCTGATTTGACACAAGTTCTTTTGACAAAACTCAGTTTGACAAACCTCTTTAGACAAAGTCGTTTGAACAAGTATATTATTTATGGCTTCGAGTGTTATGAGCGGCCAAGGCATTTTCGATTTTCTGATTTCAAAAGTCTCTTTTGACCCTTTCTGAGCTTATTTTGACATTATTCCTGTACTTATGTGTGCACCTTACATAGCTCAAAAACGTCTAGCCTTAGAATGTTAAAATGTTGTTTAAAATTCATTTTTTAATGCTTATTATGTTCAATAAAAAACAGCAAATACAAATATTTCTTGTGAAAAATGCTGGACACCATAGTTTAAACATTAAATTCGTTTATATAAGTATGATTATTATAGTTTATAGAGTACTGAGTAACTATGTTGTTGCCTAAATGAAACTGAAGAGAACCAGATGCCATTATCAAGTTGTCTCCCATACATTTAACATATGTTGTGATCGATTTGACATTACTGTCATGGAAATTACCGTGATTCGTGTCTAACTTCAATTACTATAAATTTAAATAAGAGAGAGTCTATTGTGTTAAAGTTATAAATTAACCTTTTGCTTTTGTGTGTCAACATTTTTATCAAACATAAGTAAAAATATGGATACTGTATATTTATATTTTTTATATCCAACTCTTACATTTCAGATATTGACCCTTTGTAATGATAATAAATGTTAATTTTCTCCGTTCTGCAAGAAGCTGAACTATTTTAATATTGAAAGAAGTTATTTATGCCACTTGTGTGTCTCCCCCATTGCTCTTTTACTGATTTTGATTGCATTTATGATTAGATTTCTGAAAGACGAATCAGTGTTTACTTTCCAGTCCCATTTCTTAAGATATGTATTCATTTTTGTTTTATAAAAATTAGGGATCATAAGAATAAATGATTATTAAGTACTTAATAGATTCATAATTAAAGTAAAGCTAATTTATATTGTTGTTGCTTAATTCATTTTGCATAATTCCATATCAGAAATGTTGGGAATATTAGAAACGCTGAACTTCGAATGACTGCTTTTAAATTATATACAACCTTCTGCATTTTTATTGCATTTACTTTACGAACTAAGTAATAGAACATTGGAACAGTGAGGATAAAATTTGTGATTTTTGAATTAATATAAGAATTTATGGTCTATGAATGAATAAAGTAATTTTGATGCTATCATTTTGAAAAATATGTTTGAAGTGCCAAAAATGATAATTGTTCAGTTTTGAGTATTTGGTTATTTTGCTTATTAAGTTGTTAACATAACTGACTCAACTTTTATGACCATTGGCCTTCAATATATGAATACATTGAACGATTATTGAATTATAAGTTTAACACAATAATTTTGAAGAGTGTTAATCGAGTGAGAGCAGTTTCCACCTATATTGGTGACTTTCAGAACTAAATATCTTAGTGAATTAATATACAAACGATTCTAAATGGTATTCAAAATTAATAAGTAGACCTAAATTGTTTTATTGTCAAATTAGGTTCATAATAGGGTAATTGGATTTTTTTTAATCAGCATTGAGCCGTTATAAAAAAGGAGAAAAGGCATATTCGAATATTTACATTCATTTTATTGTTTTAAGAAAATATGAAATGTGTGTCCTGTAATAGTTCTCAATTTTATTTTGTGGGTTTACCAACCAGGATCGGAAATTCATATCAAAATACCATGACTGTGATGGTTGGCTATGTAGGTAGGGGTAAATGGGATCCATAACCATTCAGCTAAAGAAAAGGTTAATATATACAGCTGCTATATCCATTTTTTGATCAAGAAATAAAATGTACTTCTCTTAAGTTGGTCATCACAAGATCAGGTCAACAAAAACTTCCTGTACATATAAATTCACTAAATCTGAAAAACCTCCCCAGGGAAGCTGCTCGTGTGATGAATTTGAAATGAATTGTTTGAAACTACCACCTAAATCTGTTACATTCGCTCTGCTGAGGACAGTGCAGTTCTGATATTTGTTATACCCTCATACTACGTATTTGGGGAAAGTATAGAACATTACATTTTCCTCCACAAAATCAGATTTTCATCAGAAATTCTATTTCCTCTTCTTAGGCACTTGATATACTATGCTCGACTCCTTATCGTCAGTACCTATTCCCCATTACCCGACTTGCCGATCCAAAGGGACTCTCACCATGTTGATACATAAAATCAGAAATCCATTTTTATAGTGATATGATAATAGCTCATTTAGTGGGTGACATAAATGCACATTTCCACCTCATAATCTGAAAGTTATTATATAATGTCATTCTTTTATTTACTTGAAATATTTTTGTATTCTGGCAACACCCATTAAATTGATACTAAAAACTGATATCTTTTAAACATTTATTTGATGTCCTGGCACTTTTATTCAAATATGAATACACTTTATAGTTCTTTTAAAAATAATCATTGAAAACAATGTTCTGTTACTGAAGCATATAAGTTTTATCACATTTTTTTTTCTTTCTTTAAAGTACCAGGTTTTTGTAGGGAAAGAGATTATACTGCATATTCTCTTAGACAATATGCTTCATTTTTTTTTTTTTTTTTTATTAAGTTCTAGAATTTGTACCCCTCTTTCCCCTAATTTTGAGTTAGTGCTTGGCATAGTGTGCACGATTGCAGACATTGTTTATTTCCAGGGTCAGGGCATGATGAGCACACCAATGTTCAACAGCATGCACCATTTGGTAAGTTATTCAACGAATAAAAGCTAAAACTATCTTGCTTGATTACTGCCTTGCCGTTTGCTTCTTCCTCTATTTACATTTTTCCAGCTTTCTTTACTTTATTTTCTAACTATATGCCCTCATTCTTTTTTTTAGTTCTTGATATCTTCACTTGTTCATATAAAAGTTGTTACACAAACGTATTTGGATATATATATATATATATATATATATATATATATATATATATACATATACATAATAAAAATAAATATTCGCATATACTATGTATAGGTTCAAGTGTCTACGCAGTAGTATGCATGTGAGAGTATTTAAAAATAGTGATTTCAAATGGAATCAAATTGTTACACAATTTTCTACTGTGCTCAGATTTATCAATGTGTTAATTCCAGTTTCTTTTGCAATTATAAAAATAAGAGTAAATAAAATAAATTATTTTTGGGATTTTAAAGTGTGCCTTAATTGAGTTACATTCTCTAATAAATAATGTAAGAAAAGATTGTCAATCGTTCTCAAGATGGGATATGAATTATTCTTAGAGAGTATTTCAACTGGAGGTTGTGGGAAAATATGGATATCTGACAATGTGACCAATTAATGAATCACTGTAAAAATAGGTCTTGTTCAGGATCGTTACCAATGTAATTTCTTTTTTGATTCCTTTTATTTAACTTTTTCCTCCAATTGTTTTTACAAATAATATTAAACCTCTCTTATAGTGATTTATATCCTAGCTACGATCAGTGTGTTGTATGACCAGCAATTCATTTATATTGAACCGAATCCTTTAATTAATATCATATTAATAAAGTGTTATCTGTTCTCTTCCTGCTTCATTTTGAATAAAATACTCAGATCATAAATGTGTATACACCTCTCTCTTGCCGTCTCAATGCCAAGAAGTGTTTAGCCCTGCACACTCCACAGTTACTTCGTGATTATAAGTATAAGTTCTTGTTGTCCCCCTGACAGGGAGTTCTAAGAGCTTGCCACTGTTATTTTCCACCCCTTCAGGTACATATAAGGCCTATTTCTAAATGAGTTTTTCTAAAATTGGCAATATTAGTTTCACGATCATACGTATATCATTATAGTTCCTAGTTAAACAGTACAAATAAATAGTTCAAATAAAATATATGGGAATACAGGGACTCACTTAATTCTCTATTACCAAAAAATCTGACCATTCAGTAAACCTGTTTTGATTAAACAGAAATATAATTATTTCGCATTTAACTACAAAACTTACAATACAGCTTATATAAACAAATTGCTACCAGTAAAGAGTATTAATATACGGGTATATCATTAGTTTATTGGTATAGCTTATATAAACAACTTGTTACTGTTAAAAAGAAATCAAATACAGGTATATTAATGGACGAGAAGTGGAAAAATCGACTGGGCACGTAGTCTAGGGTGAACCCTGGCCATCTAATTAGTTAATTGCCCCATACTGATACGTCTACCCATACTCCCACTAATGCTTTATTATCCATCTACTCAATTCAAATTCAAGTCCTTCAACAATTTCACGACCTCCCTTTATGTTGGTTAATTTTTGATTATTGGCTCTAAGACCACTTCTGTTTAGGGAACCTGTTCTTTGTTCAGATTTCTTTTACTCACAAGTATTTTTTGTAATGGACTTTGTAGCCAAACCTGTAATCATAACTTTGTATTAAGGCATTTATAATGTATTTTTTACTGCACTGTTGACCAAACTCTCTGTTTAATGTCCACTCAATCACAGATTACTTTTTCTTTTGTCATACTACTTTTCCTGATTATTAAAATTTATGTTTGTGTAACAATATTTGTCTTTTATAGTTTAAAAAGTTATTGAGTGCTTATAAGATTTATTTGAGAGAAGCAAACTTACAAAAACCTTCATCAAAAAAAAAAATTGTAGGCCACTAAATTAAATGTATGTAAATTATCATTTTAAAATTGACTAATTTTTCTTTCTTTCCCAACCATCAATTGTATATTTCTATATTTTCTACTATTGACTGATTTACTTCTGAAATGTGTATATACAATGCTTGATATTTCTTCTTCTTATTTCCTAGTTATCACTCCTCTTCACTTTTTGAAGTTATGCTTCTCTTACATTTACTGAGCAACAGATATTTTATACACATGTATTAATGGTGACCCTTACAAGCTTGCTGTACAAGGTGTATATAACTTTATTAATATGTAAATATGTGTTAAGAATTCATCAAAAATGCTTCTCTAATAAAATAATAATTGATTAATTTGTGGTAATAAACTTACTTAACCAAGCTGTGTATTAATAGGAAAGTTGGATGAATGTTCATTAATTTTCCTTTTGTATCAAAGAATACTATATTAATCAACTAAATTCTCAATAAAAAAGGAAGTTGTGTTTACCTTTTTTTTTTCTTTTTCTTCCTATTCTTTTAAATATTATCAGGTGAATTTATTTACCTCTTAAGTGTGTTATATAATTATGCTTTTACCTTTGAAATAACGTATTTGTTTTTAACAAAATGTTTTCTCACAATTATGCATTTGCTTGCCCCAGGTAAATTAGTCCTCCATCTTACCATTTAATTTTCAAATGTTTCCCTCGTGGCCCTATCATAATAGCAGTTCCATGTCCCAAGATTATTGACCTATTATGCAAATATTTTAGTGATCATTGAACCCATTAGCCATTATTTTCTGATAAATAGCTGGTTGAATGCAATACCTTGTATTGTAATAATTATAAAATAAATAAATAAAAACTTACGGTTATATCAATATTTCTTACTTTTATTGGATAACGTATTTGTCTTGGACTTAATCAGCCACAGAAGAACACATCTGAGTAACCAACCCTGGAAATAACTAAAAAAAGATTATGGCTGTTCTTTTATAAAAGAATAAATATATGTATATGAGAAGACTTCATGTATGTCTTACGGTTTCCTTAGGAGAATCTAATTCATAACCATTAGTTTAGAGTAATGAATATCAGCATTTTATCTTTTGTTGTGTTAACCATAATCTTGGAGGAATTGATTTTATTCTCAAAAAAAAAAAATAAAAAAAAATAACATATTTAGTTTACTACCCTCAATCTTAACTCATTTGAGGATTCTTGAGTCATTAAACAGTGGATTTTAGAATTTTTTTGCTTTGGAGAGTTTTAGGGCTACAATTTTGTTGCCAGTTCTTGAACTGGTGCTGCGACCGATTAGGGCAAAAAGTGACACAATTTCTATAACTGGTAAACATTGCAAATTCAAACTAGATATGAGTTACACGACTTCAACTTGCAATCTCACATTTTTATTAATTTAAGTGCTGAAAAACTTGGTTCGAAGTTCTGAAGCTGGGACTATGAAGTGAAAGAGATAATGGGGGGGGGGTGAGGTAAATAGCATTAAGAGGAGTTTCTTTGATTATTACTTTTGAACTAGTGGTTAGAGCCCTTGACTACTCAGTCTTCAGTTTTTATATAATTAGCCACAGGTCTTGAGCTTGACTTAATAGAGTCTATTGTTTAGCAAGCTTGTGAGGGCACCACTGTAAATTGTAAATAAAACCTCTTGGAATGATATTGGTGATGTGGTTGGTGTAGGGAATGATGGGCTCACCGAGGCAAGTCCCCCCGCCCGCACAGCAGCAACAGGAGCTTGACCCATTTGGGGCCCTTTGAACAGGTATAAGCTCTACATCACTCATATGTTTTATTAAGGTTTTATACAAATTATTCTTTTTAATGGGAGTACATTGAAGATCATGAATGGACAACATTGATCAATTTTTTTATTTTACTAATTATTTACTTACTCTGTGGTTCTTCAACACTCTTCAGCCCATGGCAGCATCCACTTGTCACTTGTTTTCTCCCTATTTGCACAATCCTCCTCCAATGTTTGATGCCACTTTGACAAAGCTTGTCCTTGACATCTCCCTGCCGTCCAAATCAGGGCTATGTAATTAAACTTTTACCTCCACTTAAATAACTCATTATGTGTACTTAACTGCTAAATATCCCCCATTCTTGTAGGACCACAAATAAGCCACATTACCTTCATCTTTCAAATACCCATTTTATCCCATTGGTGAAAGTTTAACTTACTTGCCTTAGTCTCTATTGTCTTAATTATAATGGTTTTTGTACGCCATTATTTTCAGGCTTCTTCCAAGTGTCCTACAGCATAATATTGTTTCCCGTGTAAAACCACATCTATTTGCTCCTAATAGTGATGCTTTTACCAATATATCACTTCTATTTATATCTGAAGCTCCTGTATATTTGAGTGTTATTTATCTTAACTTAGTCATCTTGCATTTTGACATTTCTCTATGTCTTTATTAGATATTTCATAGTTATTTTATTCAGTCCAAGATAATATGTAGTATTCTCAAGTGGCCCTGATAGTTTTACTCTGATCCTACCAGTAATTAGAATGTAGCCAGCCAGATTTCTCCTAATAACTTTTACTTCTTTCTTCATTATCAGGTTAAACAAATTTGTTAAAGTTGTTGTCCCATTATTTCAAATTTTATATAAAAAAAAAAAAATTGACTTGCCATTTTCAACATGTTTTTCATTGTCCATCATGTCTTATTGGAATATATATATATTTTTTTCAAAGCTAATTTAATAGTAAATGAAATAAGAAAGGAACTCTTGGTCAATTTTAGGAAGAGAAAGTATTTGAAATGTATGAATAATATTCTAGTGTTTGAATATTTTGTGGAAAATGAAAATATTCCTCCACATTGTAGTATATTTTCATAGTTTGATTATGTTGTGAAAAATTTATTGGATCTCTTATTGTCTTCGTTTCTCACTGTTACTAGTCATAATACAACTTATATTTGACTTGACCATTGACGAGGATCTATACATTTCTATAACCTTCCTAAAAATGGCTTTATGAATTAGGATACCCAGTTAAATTTGAACTTTTTACTTTCCAATTGGTCAAATTTCTGGAATTGTAATCTGGAAAAGAAACACTTTAAAATTTAGATTTTCCCCTTTTGGTTAGTTTTGAAACCCTTTTTCAGTCCTGTTTGGAGGGCTTTATTTTTCAGCCTCTACTTTTCCCTACACCAAATGATAATGCATGTAACCACGCATTTAGATCAGAAGGTGGAGAAGCTGATAATTTTTATTGGAAAGCTTTAATAATATCTGCATTTCTCAATCCCAAAACCCAGCAACCAGTACTAACTCGCATATAGCTTTAAAAAGTTCCATCCTGATAAATCGCATGATTTGCATTTTGAAGATTTTAGTATTATCCATGACGAAGAACAGCTGCAGTCTCTTTGAGACAGATCCTTTTCAGGTTTTGAAAATTAGGCAAAATCAGAAAGTAGTCAGCTGAGAAGAAGTTATGAGATTGTTATGTTCTTTGTATCACTCACTGTTGTTCAGCAGAAAATTTTAACCTATCAAAAATTTAGCTTTATACTTAGGTCACCTTACTTGAAAACAACCATCATAGTTTTTTTTTGGATAATTATTTAAATCCTGTTTTCCTTACAATATTCTTCAAGGAGAAATAACTAGTGTAGTAACTGTTTTGTGAAGTACAAGTACAATATCATTGATATAAGAGACCATATTAAAGTATGTATACTCATTTCTTTACCATCACACTCTTGCAAAAATACACTTATATCATTAATAAAGATGGTGAAGAGTTGTCATCCCGCATGACACCACTTTTTATTATTTGTCTATTCTGAGCATATATTTTCTTTCATTCTCATGTTGGAAATCAGCCCATAACTCTAATTATTTTTTCATTGATGTGAAAATTTGTACAACTTCTGATAATTAATTTTTCAATTCACTTAATCAAATTATTTCAATAAGTCAACAGAACCAATGTATGCCAAAAAAAAAAAAAAATGAATGTAATAAATACATGGCAACTTTTTGGGAAAATCTAATGGTTTTCTTATAGCTTTAAATACAAGAAACTTGTGATGCAATAATAGTTATGTGGTTTTCAAAAAAAAATTATGTCCTGTAGGGTGAAAATAGAAAGACCAAGGAGGCAAGAATATGCCAGCTTCAGTCCATTTTCCGATCATTTGGAAACTTGAAAATGGATATTTGTTAATTTTTAAGAGTTTTCAATGCGAAGCTGAATTACAGTAGTACTCATTTTCTGATTTCCTTCCAAGTGACAATCAACGACAAGTTACAATTTTCATTAATCAATGTTCTTAGACATAATACCCATTATAGTGAGACTATAATTGCTTTTACCTGAGACCACAGACTTTAAAAACATAAGAGAGCAGTTTATAAATGTATATTTTAAGGCCATCAAAAGTGTACATGGCAAATGTGTTTGCTTTTTAGTGATTTAAACTTCTTTTCCCGATATAGTTGTTGAAACATTGGTAAATGGCAAAAAGATTTTATTTTTTTCGAAATAAAGTTTTTATTAATGGGATATTGAAAAGCTAAATTAAATTGACTGATGTTGTCTATTAGGAATATGATCTCTATGTGTTATAGAGACACATTTTTAAATCTATAGAAGGAACATCGTTAAACAATTAATAGCTATACAAGTGAACATTCCTCCCCCCCCTTTTTGATCCTGTCAAAGTTTCAGGTTTTTAAAATTCTTTGCTTCAAAAGTGCATGATACTAACAATAACTGAGTGTGTAAATTAATGTTTAATACATTAATTCAATAAGCATCTTTCTCCTTTACAATAAAATATATTTCCAATGATGTCATTGGTGTATAAAGAATAAATTGTTTTCTTTTATTGAAATGGAATCATACCATTTCCAGCTCCTTGTAAAGGGGATCATGTTACTTACATTTTAATCAAAGGGGGCAATAAATACAATTTCAATAAATTATGACAATTTAATTCTTTGTAAGCTCCAGGAATTAGCAATGTTCTTCTAGAAGTTGCTTTCTAAAAATGCTGTGTGAGATCATAAATGAAAGTAATTATAATTCTCACATTCGATACTTAGAGTTTGTATTATAAATATTTGAGCTAGCTTGGTAGAAGTTTTTTTTTTATTAACTCTCTAGTTCCCTTAATAATTCTGTGGTGTTTGGACATGTGATCATTTATTTTGATAATGGTTCATAATGTTTTGATTGCTGATATTTATTTATTTTAGGGCCTTTGGTCTCATTCCCATATGGGAAATGACACAAGGTGCCATTCCCATATGTGACAAACTCACTAAATAAAATCCTGAGGCCCATCCTCGCTAGAAAAGGGTGGTAGCCTGTAGATAACCCATCCTATTTGGCCTAAATAGCACAAAGTGGATGTTAATAAATAGTGATAATGTTTTTTATTTGCCAGAAAGAAGAATCATGTGCAGGCCAAAAAAAAGTTGGGAATGCCGTTTAATCATCATTACATCTTTTCTTTTCTTCATTTCTCTCTTAATTATAAGTTCAATAATGAATAAACCAAAGGAAAATATGAAACGTTTTTAATCTGCATTATCTTAGATTCCTGTTTTTTCCTTGTAGAATTCATTATACAAAATATGCATTTTATCATTTCTTTTACTTTATGAATGCTCAAAAACCTCCTTATCGCTTTAAAAGGTAGAAAATAGGTGTCTAAAAACCATTCTTCTTCATTTTTTTTTATTATTGTTGAACCTTTTTTTTGTGTTACATTCATGTCAGTCAGTAATTATTATAACACTTTGTTTAAATATGCTGTCTTCAAGAAAACAGGCACAGTGCTTTTGTCCAAACACCACAAATGCATTTGTGAATGGGACATTAGGTTATGCGCAACAAATTTAAAACATTATAGGTTGGCTAATTAGATGAAATTTGATAAATTAGTTTCTGTTAATTCTTTAATTCAGATGCATCATTATTTTTTAGGACTTGCTTTCTAAGAAATTCTATCTTTAACAGGAAAAGCTATCTTGGCTGAAGGTGGTACATGAGCTGTTTTTACACACTTGAGCATTAAGAAATAACAAATATAACAGCAGATTATTAAAATATATTAATGCTGGGAACGAATGATGAAAAAAAATGATTTGACTGCTCAGGATAGAGAGATTAAATCTAAAAAATAAAATAAAAATATTTGATTTTCAATAAAGATAAATTTCAATTTATTTGTCTTTACTTTATTATTTAAATAGTTTTTATTGCAATTTTTATTTTCTTAAATAAACTGATTTTTATTTTATTGATTTTAGCACAGATATGCCATTAGTTAATAATTTAATAATTATTTTTATTTGAATGAAAAAATTTATATACCAGCCGGGAGGCAGTCAAACAGTTAAAGTATCTCTACTTTTGTGCAACAGGCATGTCTACTGACAATTAGCACGGGGAATTATACAGGGTGCGGCAGCTTAACTTCCTTTTTTCAAAGCTTAATAAAACACATTGTACAAATCAGAAAATTTTTATTTTTTAATATAATGTAGGTACAAACATAAAGTTTTGTTTTACTTGCTTTTAAAGATCAAATCAGGTAGGTGACGTCCCCCATTCTCTCTACACTGGGTGAACCGATTTCTGGCGTTTGTCATAATTCTTACGAGCATAGTAGGTGTTATGTTGGCAATTTCTTCCTGGATGATGTTCTTCAAATCTTGTAAGGTCCTTGGTCGGTTTACATAAACACGGGATTTCAAAAAACCCCATAGAAAAAAATCATAAGGGGCCAAATCGGGAGATCGGGCCGGCCATTCCAAGTCGCCCCTAATTGAGATTAGGCGCCCTGGGAAGTGTTCCCTTAAAACGGCCATCGATGCTCTAGAAGTGTGTGCTGTTGCACCGTCTTGTTGAAACCAAACGTCCCCAGTTCCACCAACCAAACTCATCCAGTTGTGGGGAAAAAAAAATCCTGTAACATGTTTACATACCGGTCCGAATTCACTGTCACTGTGATTTCATTTTCCTCAAAGAACCAGGGACCAATAATTCCACCTGAGGAAATTGCACACCACACCGTGATTTTTGTTGAATACAAAGGCCTTTGATGCAATTCTCGAGGATTGGTATCAGCCCAGTAGCGCATGTTTTGTTTGTTGACGGATCCACACAAATGAAAATGGGCTTCATCACCAAAAAACACAATAGCGTCCTCAGGCATGACTTCCAGAAACACCTCACATGCGTTACCCGAGAATTGAAGTCCCGTTCAGAAAGTTTCTGCACAATCGCCATCTTGTATGGATGAAAATGAAGATCATCATGAAGAATTCTCCTCACAGAACAATCGGAAAGTCCAAGAGCAGACGCATGTTTGCGTGCAGAACGCCGTGGTGATCGCAAAATTGAAGCTCTCACTGCCTCAATGTTATCAGGTGATCTAATGGGCCGAGGGACTCCAGTTCTACGTCTTGTTGCACTTGCAGTTTGTCTGAACGTAGTGACCCACGTAACAATTGATTTCCGGTCTGGGACAGGCGCCAATGGGGCTAAATTAAAGCGATTCCGAAAGGCACGCTGGGTTGCGATCACAGAACAACCGCTCGAAAAGTAGGCCTCAACGGAAATCGCATGCTCCACTCTGTTCCAACACATGATTGCGACTGAACTGTTAGTACAAAACTTTAAAAGTCCCGCCTCTTAAACAAGACCACTAGCGCTCCGCTACTACGTCAAACGACTAATTGCGCGCAATTTAAAAAAGGAAGTTATGGTGCCACACCCTGTAGTTTGATTTCAACAGTGCAATTTTTTACACAGGCCAGTAGATGTTCCTGTAGTTCAAAGGGAGCATACTTGTCTAGATATAAGGTCAGGTTCAACTCCTAGCAGGTAGAAACATTTTTTGCTCTGAAATAAATTGTTAACTATTATTATTTACTTTAAAACAATTCAGGTGCTTTTTTTATATACTCATGTATATAAATATATATATTACATATATGCTAATAAATGGCTTTAAACCCCATTGCACCTTTCCTTCCTTAAGCACAACACCTACTTTTAGTAGAGATAATTACTGAAGTAAAAAGCAATAATCTTCTAATAGAGGAGTGGGTTTAATTCTATCATGGTTGCCTAGGGCACTGTAATTAATGTCTTTGTAAATAATTTTGAAACACATCACAAATTTCATTTTGGTGAGGCTTGTTATATTTTCCAAAATAATATATTTTAAATTAGTATACAGCATCCAATGATTCGCATGAGTGTGTCTAGTTAAAATAAAATGGGTGCGTTAAGCTTAATAAGCACAATTAAGCTTATTTAAGTTACTATGGCTAATCTGGATGAGTTATCTTTGTATTATGATAGTTACCTGCACTTTACCAACTTTGTCTGGCCAATCTGGGACAAAAGGGGAAAATTTAGGGAAGGTCCTTGCATAAGTTCTTAAGATGAAACCTTCCACCTTCTGAGGAGCATGAAAAAACAGTAGGTATGTATCTTGAGGAGAGATGTTCTTAGGCTGCTTACATTAATAGATGGCAGGCCCGAACCAATACTACTATAGTTTTAATGGGAATCTGAAGAAGGAAGGTTTGGCATCCCAAAAGCAGTTAGCTTTATATAAAGGGTTAAAGGAGGACCAGTTAGTTATAGATGTTAAGTAAATCTTGGAAGTTTTAGCTCATTTTTGATAACACCTAACCGAATTATTGATACGCTATATCTCTGAGAAAGTATATTTTTGTAATTCAAGTTACTTGTTTCAGGATTTCAAGTGGACATGAGGCAATTTGTATATATATAAGTGCATACATTTTAACTACGTGCACATAATGTCGTCGATGCCTTGTTACCACCAGCGAAAGGCTAAAACTTAAAATGTAATATAATCTAGTACCTAGCCTACTTTGTGAAATGAAACCCCCTGTTTAAATGTAAACCCCAAAGTAAAGCGGCGTTGTTACTTCATTTAGCTTCTTTGTATTCATTTGGTACTGTGTACTGTCTTGGTGTCTTCTTATTTATTCTTTTTTTGTAGCTATAAATTGTCTTGACAGAAGACATAGCCAAGAGGTTAAATGCAAGATAACACTTAGTTATGAATATCATGTATTCAGTCAGGAATTAAAATATTTTCTTAGAACTATATTAGCTGTTAAATGTTGCGGGAGACAATTGGGTCAAATGTTAATTAATTGCCAACGAAATTTATGTTATTTTCATAAATAGGTCCTTAAATGTTTTGTATGTTGTCATCTTGTATATTTTTAATTTTCTTTTTTTATTATATATATATTGTCATATGTAAATATTCAGAGGTGGATTTAACTATCCACATTTATAATTGCTAAAAAATTTATTTTAAAATGGGCAAGTGAAAGAATGGTATAGATGTATTTATTTCAAAGCTGTTATGTTTCTAATTGTTGAGAGATTGTATTATATTATGCTGAAGATTAGTCATAAAGTATTATTTAAATGATAGTTGATCATATAGAAGCATATTATATTAATATATATATATGGTACGTGTAAAAACGTGTATAATTATGATATATATATAAAACAAATGGTATATAAATAGAATATGTATTATAAAAGATTTAATTAATCATTAATCACACAAGGGACAATATTATTTTTAAGTCTGCTAAGAAACTGTATAATTTGTATCTTGGCTGAAAACCCATATATTACAAAATATATATTTAGTTAAACATATATTTTATGTTGAATATATTAACTTATTTCCATACAAGTGATTCAAATGATATTATGGACAAAGCTTGAAGCATTCTAAAATTGTATAATAATGCATAGTATGCCTAATAAAAAAATTATTGAAAGTATCCTTTGTGAAGAATCTGATCGCATAATGTCTTTAGCAGTTTGTTTCCTGCTTTATTTTATGTATGTATATATTTGGGGAGACAAAATATTATAATCGTTCGTTGTAAATTTTATTTCATTGCATAAATTATTTTTCTTGCTCTCACTAAGTTTCTTCCATGGGTGAAAGATAATTAGTCATGAAAAACAAATCATACTGACCAATAGTTAAATGTATGACTGTGCGAGCATTTGTGATTAATTGTTACGAGTGATGTTGCTTACCCTTTATAGGATCTTTAGTTGAACTCCTCCACCTTCAGATATTTTAAGGCATGTGATATGTGTACACAGGTAATTTATTCTGGCAGATCTGTAGACTATATTCCAATCCTGTGTACTGTATATGTTATATATAAAATATATATATTTAAAGAAACAAAAAAAAATGAGATGGGGAGATAAGAGATTGATACAAATCATGTCAAAACTAATAACAAATGATATTGAACATTAACGATTTTTGTTTATGTCTAATGAATATTTCAGTGTTGAAAAATAGAAGAGAGTGAAGGATGATTTTAACATCAATGCTGTAGACTTTTAGCATTCACAAAGGTTCCATTCCAAAGTTCGACTGTGAAAGTTAAGGCCAATGTAAATAAATAAAAGGGATGAAAATGAATATTTATATTAGGAATAATAGGCATGAAGAAATATATTTAGGAAGTGATTTCTAAAGAAATGTTTTGTGGAATAAAAAGCACCATTAAAATAAATAATGTTTGCAAATGTTAAATTTGGAAGTTTCTAAGTTTTTAATATATACTTAAAATCTTTTATTGTGTTTATTCAAAATCAATGGTAGTGCATGTTGCATTGACATGTGAACATAACTGCCAAATAAATTGATTTTCTCTCAAATAAAAATAAATTAATTAAATTAAAAATTTAGTTTATATATGTATAAAGCAATCCTGTAATAGGACGTAGGGAGGGCTGGGAGAAGGGGATTTCTTTCTTCTTTCTTTCTCGAAGTCAAAATTCTTATTACCAAGCTAAGAATTGTATTAAGAAAAGTTACAACATATATAATTATTTATATGAAGTGAGAGAAATTTAGGTTTTTACATTTGAGTTATATTTGAATAGGAGGTCCAATATATATATTAAATATGTATAATTAGAGTATATCTTGGAGCAGCTCAAGATTTTCATTGTAATTTAAGGTCTTACAAAGATAGTCGATTGGATTTTTACTACTTATAATTTAACCGTTATTTGGTATTCATTTTAAGACCATAATTCTTTCAAGGAAGTTCACAGGATATATGTGGATTTCATGTTTTTTATTGTTTCTTATATGAAGAGTTAGGTGTGTCTTTTTATAGGTTTCATTAAGGTATTAAATAATCTTTGTAACTTGAAATTTTATAAACATCATTCAATTTATATTACATTTATCATTTTAAGATCTTGGCATTCACACTTGTCACTGGTTCATTCAATAGTTCATTAGGTTCAATTATATTACTTTTTAACAAAACATTTTTTTCATAAATAAGTATTTTTTATTCTTCCACTCTCTTTTATTTATTTAATATTTTCATGTACTGACCACCCCCTAAATAAATTTTCTCATGTTGACAATGAGTTCCCTACAATGATCCATTTTTCAAATTTGCCTTGGTTAATTGAAACTTCAAATTGATGCATAAATACTCTCATATATCAAATGTATTTTAATTTTATCCTCTAATTCATTAGGAGACTGACAATTTGAGACTGTTTAAAATGATGTATCATAATTCTATGATAATAAACTATCTTTCTCTTCTATCTTCCCATTTAATGTTTATTAGATTATTAATGCCACTTTGTGGTTTCCTGTTATGTGGATATTATGTAGGTTTTTTAGCACATAATTATGAAATCGTGCTTGTTATGTTTTAAACATATTCTGTTTTAGTTATTAAAATGTTAATATTTCTGAAAACACATTCCTCTCATTGTTTTCAAGAATACTGTATTACTTTGTTCTAAGTTTATTAAATTATTTTCCATTTAACTGTATTAAGTATGTTCTGTAAAATTACTACTGTTGATTAAAGCTTAATGTTTTTCACCTCTTGTTTAATAGTTATGTTTGAACACTTATTATTATATTTGTATTTATTTTGTCAAATGAAACAGAAGTATTACACGTAGTTATTTGTTTTATGATTCAATACTCCCTTCCTCGTTAATCCTCTTATCATTCAATAAATTAAAGGATTGTTAACATCTTAAATGTTTGTTTTGTTTTTTTACCTTAATTAATGCAACTCTTCTTATGCTAAAAAACATATTGCAAATAAGTGGGTTTTCTTTAAAACATCTACTTTATACATTGATTTTAAATTGCCTATTATATCTGAAAAGGATTCTGACCATTGTCAATCACCTGTGACTATTATATTTTCTTATAAG
Source organism: Riptortus pedestris (assembly GCA_019009955.1). Taxonomy (NCBI): domain Eukaryota; kingdom Metazoa; phylum Arthropoda; class Insecta; order Hemiptera; family Alydidae; genus Riptortus; species Riptortus pedestris. The sequence continues at coordinate 28,890,975 of CM032229.1, read as the reverse complement.
GTGATGTAAATTGACAACATTTGCTTTATATATGCACCTTACTATGAGTAGTCACTTGTGAAAAAATGTTTTTTGCATTTACGAAGATTTAATCTGCAAGAAGTGGGTTTGGAAACCACTTGTCAATGAACCTGACATCAATGAATTGTTCGAAAGTTCGTGTTGAGCATTTTTAAAAATACCAGAGCTTAAATTGAAGTTGAATCAAGTTCCAAAATGGCAGGGATCTTTCACTTCTCTTAAATATGTATTACAAAGGTTGCAGACGACACAACAGGCAAAAACTAAATAAAAATTAAGAATATTTTTCTTACAAATGCACATTCAAATGAGAATGTGCAAAAACATCTCACACAGGTACTGAATAAACCAAGCTGACTTCTCCTGTCCAGGAATGACAAGCTGCTGATATTTCTCAGTATATTCTCTATTTTTCCCTTAATAAGAAGCCTAAGTAAACTGGCCTTGAAGTTGAAGCAGGACAAAAGATTTTTAGAGGTACATTCAACTTTTAAATATAAATGATATTAATAGCATTGGGTGTTAACTGATGGCTGATAAGGAAAATAATACAAATAAATTGGTTACCATTCGAGTTAGAAAAAAATGTGTAGAACAAAAATTATAGTACATTACTCTGGATTTGGGCTGGCTGGTGGAGGTCCATCATCAACGGAAGGATCAAAAAGGTCCTCATATAAAGCTTCAGGCATCACGTACTTGATAAACCGACTCCTGAGTATCCCGTTGGCAGAAGAGGATTTTCAAAGCGAGTTTAAGTACATAAAACAAATCGCAACAGCCAATGGGTACGATGAGAGAATGGTGGATAAAGTCATGGAGCGCCGATTCGCAAAGATGGTCCAAGATGAATTTAAAGAAGGCGAGAGAGAGACTCGTAATCCTGTGGGCCAACTCAGCATCCCATACCTAGGTAAATTTTCTGAGAAGATAGGACGCATGCTGGGGAAGGTTGGCCTTCGTACTGCCTATCGAAGTCTAAGCTCCATAAAACATATGCTCCCAAGGATTAAGGATGCGGTCGATCCACTGGATAGATCTGGTGTGTATCGGGTTGCTTGCCTGACTTGCGGAAGCTCATATGTGGGGCAAAGTGGAAGGAAGCTAAGAAGCAGATTAAAAGAGCACCTTTCCACCAAGACTTCGGAGGTACGTAAACACATGATAAATGAAGGCCATGAAGCAAATGCCGTTGAGTTCGAGGTGCTCGACCACCTTGGCAAAGGGAAGACAATGGATCTAGTAGAACAGTTATGGATCAGGATGGACATGCTAGAAGATAAAAATATTAATATTAGGGGGGAGGGTGGCGTGCTCAGGCATGTTCCGTCCTCTGCAGTAGCCGCCCTGGCCCGAGTAGGCTCCCAGTCTCGCCGGAGATGTCGGCTCAATAGGAACCAACTCTAGGTCAGTTCCTCTCCATCTCCTAGTTATTTTGTTGTTTATTGCTTTTAATATTTATTTGTAACGTTCTAGTCATAAGTGTAGCATTGCGTTTTATATATATTTGTTTGTTTTTTAATATTCGACTACCTTTGTTGACTTTTATATATATATTTATTTATTTATTTATTCATATATATATTACATGTTTTTGAAACTATAAATGTTGTGTCACAGAGCACTGATGATGGGACGGTTCGCCCCGAAAGTACTTTGCCTGTAATAAAGAAATATTAAGAGTGGAGGTGTTTGACCTTTTTGATCCTTCCGTTTATAGTACATTACTTTGTTAATAATTTTATTTACATAATACTTTTCTATTTTACACATTATAACAAAGGATATGTATACAACTTTATATTCTCTCTTTATCAATGCCCCCACTCCTAGTCTGATTATGTTATTAACGAACTTAATTTCATTCAACTTAATTCAATATCCAGCATGGCATTAATCAAATAACAGTCCGTCACGCAGGTGCTGTATAAACTAAGCAGATTTCCCACGTGAAGTTTTACAAATGAGAAATCTGCATACTGATAACACAACACCACCGTGGGTAAATAAAAATGGTAATGAGAAATCTTTTAGTTTATTTTAATAAGCTCCCAATGGAAATGGCATCTGAATTGTAAAGAAATAGGTCTGCTAACCACTCAAGAGGTGAACAGATAGACATATTCTTCATCGGAAAGAAAAACAATTATTGATAAGTATCTGAATATAACACATTAACATTTTTGCAAACTATTTACTATATCTAATACTGCAATTTATAATCAACCAGAAGAATTTATATTTTAATAACTCAAATTTTAGAAGTCCAAGATCTAAAGAAAGGGGGATGGCAGATGAACGGAACGTATTTCCATATATCTCACAAAGTAAAACGACAAGAACGGTTAGAAGAAGCTTTCACGAGAACCCAACTGCTATGGAAACTTACGACAATAGCTGATCTCATCTCGTCCGTTATCCACACCCACTTAATAAAAATGCAAATATCTCGGTTAATATTCAAAATAGAGAATAAATGTATATAACAATATTTATAGTAAATGTAATGTACAAATTTTCGAAAATCCCCCTCTAAACCCCCTCCCCATTCCCTCTGGTCTGATATCAGCCAATAACGAACTTTATCTTTCTTTTTACATGAAACATTAAATATCGAGTTTGATAACGATCAATCAATAATTGAGACCGCTAGAGCTTAGCAGACATATATATATATTATATATATTTGAACGGACCTCGTTTTCATCATCTCCTGGTTAGGATCCATGAAGAATATTTTCGAAAATCGCGTCATGAGTACGACCTGGATAGTTGATTTCCCTTAAGGGAAATCTGCTAAAAAGTGCATAGAATGCTTTCATTGATGGTGTCACTTTTTGCATTCGTGTGCCTCACATTGTAATGATTCAACAAAAACAATATGTTGTATTCAAGCTTGGAATTATGTTTTGTGATATATTGGCTTCTTTTTAACATGAGGTGAGTAGGAGGGGGGGGGTGGTTAATTGGTAGACATTTAAAGGCATTTTTTGAATATTAAGGGAAATCTGCTAATAAGAAAGAAAATTTACTATGACTGAAATATAAGTAGTGATAATATTAAGAAAAATCTGAAGGCTATGCGACATATTTTTGTCGTCTACTACTCAAGTGAGGTCATTTTACCTGTCTATATTCCTTGCTAAAGAAAAAAAAGCATATGTGAATACATAAAGTTAGTTGGGTGGCTGATTGGTGCTCTATTTGTCTTCAGAGAATTATCCTGGTAATCCTAAATCATTTTTTTTCTGAGGTAGTTTTTTGATATTTCACTATTGTTGGAGTAGTAAATTAGTTATATATAAAAAAACGTCCGTCACACAGGGGCTGTGTTAACTAAGTAGATTTCCCACGTGCGTTTCATATTTGCATTTATCTCAAAATGTAATAGTTCAATGATAACAATATTTGGTATTTAGACTTCAAATAAAGTGCCTCATAATATAATAGCTTATTGTTAATATGAGATGAGAAGAAGTGTGGGACTACTAAAAGCCGAAAACTAAAAAAAACTGCTAATTTCTTGGTTAATAATCAAGATTGTGAAAAAATGTACATAACAACATTTATAGAACAATACATTTGCGATAAGATTGGTTCTATACAATTTTTGACGCATAATAACGCAGATATTAAGAATTTTCTAAATTCTCTCCCCTTCTCCTGGTCCGATTTCAGCCGTTAACGAACTTGACCTTTCTTTTTTCATGAACGATTATATATCAAGTTTAGTTTTTGTTTATTATTATTTACGTCCACTTTATGCTACTATAGCTAATCGGGATAGGTTATCTGCAGGTTACCACCCTTTTCTAGCGAGGGTGGACCTAAGGAGTTTATTTAATGAGTGCGTCACTTAATAAATTTCTACTTCCCAGGGCAGGAATCGAACCCGCCACTCTAGGTCTACCTAGTCTATCAAGTTTGGTAACGATAAGACAAAATTCCCGACAGCTGGATCAGTAACAGACAAATATCTATATATAATTTTGAAATCTGCTAATAAGATATACTTCTTACAGCTTTTTTAGGCCCAATATTCAAATATTCTTCGATTTGTATGGAAAGGTGGTAATCATAATAGATTCTTTAGAAATAATATCTCATTTCCTTTGAATTCATATGGCAAGGTTTAATAAAACACTTTAAACTGCGTCAAGGCGACATCCATTTCATGCATAAAAGGAGTGATCACTGAAGAAGAGGTATATAGGCCATGAAACATGTAAAGCAATTACGAAACAAGGTCTTTGTAGGGGAGAATTTTTCTGATTTTGAAGTATATATAGGTTGTCCATCTTGAGTGCATATAAACTCATTATTGTTAACAAATTTGCCCCTCATGTGTACGGGGCACAGGAGAGCCCTTTTCCATTCTACTGGCATTTCTTCCCTAGCCAAAACATCCCCTTTCCCTTACTAATCTTGATCACACATTTTTCCAGAATTGTTGAGGAACTTGGAGAGGTTGCCTTCTTCACTTGGGATCTTGTAGTTTTTAAGGTACTATCAAATTCCTCCTACTTCCAGGGGCACATCTTCTTCAGCATCATTATCCTTATATTCGGAGTATTCATTTACAGAACTATTTAAGTCTATTCTATGCCTCTGGGTCACTGTATAATCTCCATACAATCAATTCTTCAAGATTCCTACTCTTCTACTCAACCTTTAACCTGTTCTGTAACCTTTATAGAACCAAAGCTCCAAAATACTTTCTGTTAAAAAATGTTATTTATTTATGTCCACTTTCTGGCACTAAGGCTAATTGGGAAGGGTTATCTACAGGTTACCACACTATTCTTGTCAGGGTGGAACTAAGGATTTTATCTAATGAGTTTGCCTCTAAATAAATTTCTACTGCCCATGTGAGAATCGAACTCATGACTCCAAGCTTACCAAGTGAAATTAAGATCAAGTCCTTAACTCACATGGCTAACCTAAGCCCCAATTTGTTTTAAGAAGGCCTTGTTAGTTTCCTGCCTTATGTCTGTGGCATTACCATTACAAGTCCCATATTTTCTGTTTGTAAAGCCTTAAAAATGGAAAATGGAAGCCTTAAGAAAGATAACCAAGCTCTTCCTTTCAGCTGACACAATATTTTTGCTTTTTCCCGCCTGGGCAATAGGAATTTATTTATGGATGAACTCATTTAAAAAAATCCTTAGTCTCCTGGCTAGAAAAGTGTGGAAATCAGTAGATAACCCACCCCAATTAGCTAGAATAGCAAAAAGTGGATGTTAGATAAACAATAATATTTTTGATTTCTGCATTTTGCAAACAAAATTGAATTTAAAAAAATAATTTGAAACAAGACTAAAGGAAAGGAATATCCCAGGCTTAATGGCTGAAACTAGACCAGTGAGAGGTGGATTTCAAAAATTTGAAATATCTCAGTTATTGTATGTCGGATCATAAAGTTTATAGAACCAATCATATTAAAAATTTTATTACCTATAAATGTTCTTATGTACTTTATTTTTCTATCTTAAATATTAACTGAAATAATTGCATTTTTTAGTGGTCAGCCTTCCGTAATCCCCCACTCATAATAACATGAGACCCCTCTTACATATTAACAATAAGCTGTTACATCATCAACACCTTATTTGAAGCTTTAATAGCAAATACTGTTTTTAACAGATGTTTACTTGATGAGATACATGGAAATACCTCCATCAATTCATATTTTATGTTCTTAACTAGAAAATGATTAATTAATCTATTCCGTACTCAGAATTTAAGTGGGCAGTCAAAACTAAGGTCGTACTCATTCAACGCTGAAATCAGACCTGGAATAGAGCAGGGGGAATTTGAAAATTCAAAATATCTGCATTATTACGAGTCCGATCGAAGAACATTATAGGACAAATCTTATTAAACTATTGTTGCTCTTTTTGTTGTATACATTTTTCCATAACTCAAATTTAAGCAAGTTATCCGTACTTTCTTGTTTTCAGTCTTTATTTCGAAATAGAGAGTATTTGGTGAGATGAGATGAGAAGCATATTGTACCAGCACATGGGAAATCTGCTTAGTTAACAAAGCTCCTGCATGATGGACTTTATTATTATTAGTTTTGGAACAGAAGGAGCAGTGGCGGCTCACGTATAGGCACTGTGGAACTGCAGCACCCCCAATTTCCACTTGATATTATCTATAACATTTAATATAATGAGCCTTTTTAGCAGATTTCCCTTAAGGGAAATCAGCTATTGAGGTTGTACTCATGACGGAATTTTCGACATTTTTCTTCAAATGTTCATTGATCCTACCTACTAGATGATGAAAATGAGGTCCGTTCAAAATTATATATATATATATATATATATATATATATATATATATATATATATAATATATCTTTATATTTGTCTGTTACTGCTCTAGCGGTCGCAATTTTTGTTTGATCGTTACCCAATTCGATATTTAGTCATTTTATGTAAAAAGAAAGACTAAGTTCGTTAACGGCTGAAATCGGACCACTGGGAGGGGAGGATTTTCGAAATATCTCCGTTACTATACGTCGGATCAAAAAATGGTACAGACTCAATCTTATTGCACATTAAATTTACTATAAATATTGTTATATACATTTATTCTCTATCTTGAATATTAACCGAGATATTTGCATTTTTATTAAATCTGGAGGAGTGACTTTCCCGCCCAAAACTAACGTTTCCTTAAGTGCTCTATTGTAAAACTTCACGTGGAAAATCTGCTTAGTTTATGCAGCCCCTGCGTCACGGGACTTTTCCTTTAATTCTTTCTTTATACTTGTACAATGTATAATTCTTAAGCTTAATGTAGTATCCATCCCCCAGTTTATGAAAAAAGATACAAAAATCTTTGTATGGAACTGTGCGTGTCACAGTTCCAGCGCCTAGATGTTTGACTGTTGTGCGCATGCGCACAGAGAAAGCTCCACAAGGGGGAGAGAAAACTGTCGTTCCCGCAGTGCCGACCCTGGCGTGCTAAGGCTAAAAATTTTCTGGAGCAGCACCCCCACTAATTTTAACTACGAGCCGTCACTGAGAAAGAGTGGAATTAGTTAACAATACATTAAAAAAAATGTTTGTTATCCAGGTGCTATGTAAACTAAGCCGATTTCTCACCTTTTAGCAGATTTCCCTCAGGGGAAATCAGCGATTGAGGTCGTACTTATGACGCGATTTTCGAAAAATGTCTTCAAATGTCCATCGATCCTGCCCAGGAGATGACGAAAATGAGGTCCATTCAAAATTATATATATATATATATATATATATATATATATATATATATATATATATATATATTTGTCCGTTAACGCTCTAATGGTCACAATGTTTGTTTGATCGTTATTAAACTCCATATTTATTCGTTTTATGTAAAAAGAAAGATCATGTTCGTTATTGGGAGGGGGGATTTTTGAAAATTCGAAATATCTCCGTTATTAAGAGACGGATTGAAAAATTGTATATAATCAATCTTATTGAAAATTAAATTTACTATAAATATTGTTCTATACATTTATTGTGTATCTTGAATATTAACTTAGATATTTGCATTTGTAATCTGTGTGTCCTCGGCAGGAGTCGGCAATGTTCGGGAATTTCCGCCGAGAGCTCTGGCGGCCGTTTCCATAACTATTCGTCCCTCGTGAATAGGTTTAGAGGTTTCTTACTACTACAGCTGTTATTAGGCAGATTTATGTGTTGTATAACTTCACGAGGGAAATCTGCTTAGTTTACGCAGCCCCTGCGTGACGGACTTTATAGTGTGAGCCTCACGTTATCCTTATTTCATATTTTATTCTCTATTTCTACTATAGTTTGAAACCCATGTTGCTTTAAATAAAAATCATGTACGTAGATGTGGGCGTTAACTGATGGCTGAAAATTAAAAAAAAAATACAAATAAATCGGTTATAATTTGAATTAGAGACAAATATCAAGAACAAGAATTGCAGAATATTACGTTTTAAACCAGATGCGTTATGTAAACATTTTTCGATCGATTTCCCATTCAATTATTTTATTATATTCTTTCTTAAAACCACCTCCTCTACTGGACCAATTTACGAACTTGAACTTAATGAAATGATTACATATTGGTTTTCGTAACAATGAGACGAAAATTGCGGCCTTTAGAGGGAGAACAGGTAATCACATATTTAATATATAAAATTTCCATGTCACAATGTTAGTTAGCGTACTCCTCCGAAACGGCTTTACCGATTTTTACCAAATTTTATATGCGTATTCAGTAGGTCTGAGAATCGGCTACTATCTATTTTTCATACCCCTAAGTGATAAGGGTTGTTCACCCTTAACTTTTTTTTTTAATTTTTGGACGAAATTTTTTGTTTTTATTTTTTTATAATGTGGCATTAAAAAATACATACAACCCTAAATTTTTACTTTTTTATCACCAACCCCTATTTTTTTTATAGCCATTTTAGTAATTTAATCATTATCATCCCGCTCCATAACTGTCTGATCAGTTATAGTGTTTTTAACTGTACTTCGATTAAAATTTCAATTTGGAATGACAATCAACAAATCCCAAGGCCAAACGATGTGTGGCTTAGATTTGAGTACACCATGTTTTTCACAAGGGCAATTGTACGTAGCATGTTCTCGAGTGAGTAAACCATCCAGCTTGTTTGTGCTCGCTAAAGATGGGCTAACAAAAAATATTGTTCACGCTATAGAATTAAAAGATTGATGTTGTTTGTTAGTGTTACTGTCGTAATTAATATGTGATATGTAATTTTAAGAAATAAACTATAATAACTTAAAAATAATATTGTTTGGCGTTTGTTATTTTTATATTCCCTTATCGTTCATAGCGCTCCATGCCTATCTCATGCATATACCACATACACACTTATAATAAGTAAGTTACTTTTTGTCTACACTAGAATTTATCTAGAAACTAGAAATAATTTATAAGGCAAAACAACGTTTGCCGGGTCAACTAGTATGTATTTATATAAATTTGAATGGACCTCGTTTATCGCATATTTCCCTTAGAGGAAATCATCTCCTGAGATTGTAGTCATGACGAGATTTTCGAAAAAAATTCTATTATACGTCGGGACAAAAAATTGTACAGAGTCGATCTTATTGTAAATGTAATTGCATATAAATGGTGTTATATAGATGTCTGGGGCTCTGGGGTAGCCATGTGATTTTAAAGCGGTGACCTTAATCTGACATGGTAAACATAGAGTGGCGAGTTCGATTCCCGCCTATGCAAAAGAAATTATGTAGTGACGAAATTCATTAAATAACATCCTAAGTCCCACTCTGGCTAGAAAAGGGTGGTGGCATGTAGATAACCCGTCCCAATTAGCCTTAGTCGCAAAAAGTCAGTCACGCAGGGGCTGTGTAAGCTAAGCAGATTTCCCTCGGGAAGTTTAGTAATAGATAAATTTACATACTGCTAACACAACACCACCGTGAATATTAAGTGAACAAATACAAACGGAAATAATAAATGTTTCAGCCAATTTCAATAACCTGCCGACAGGTAACGTTAGAAATGTAAACAAACAGGTCTGCCCGCCTCACACCGGAAAGAAAAACAATTACTGAAATATATCAGAATATAACATATTAATTTTATTGAGAAATATTTATTATATCTAGTACTGTAATTACTAATGAGTCAGAATAATTGTTATCCCAATCAATCAAATTTTTAGTCCAAAACCTTATGACGGAGGGGGATCACCAGGACATATTTGAAATGTATCTCGTATCACAAAGTATAAGGTATTTAAGCTTCGAATAATGTGATTTATTATGTAGCAGAGTATTGTTTATGTAACATGAGTAAAAGTAGTGGTTTGCTGAAGGCTAAAAACTGATATGCAAATATCTCGGTTAATATTCAAGATAGTGAATAAATGTATATAACAACAATTATAGTACATTTAATTTGCAATAAGATTGGTTTTATACAATTTTTCGATCCAATGTATGGTAACGGAGATATTTTGAATGTTCGAAAATCCTCCCCTTTAAACCCCCCCCCCTTGCCCAATTTATGCCGTTAACAACCTCGATCTTTCTTTTTACATAAAACGACTAAATATTGAGTTTGGCGACGATTACACAATAATTGCGACCGCTAGAGCGGTAACAGACATATATATACAGTTTTGAACGGACCTCATTTTCGTCATCATCTAGGTAGGATCGATGAACATTTGAAAACAAATTTCGAAAATTGCGTCATGAGTACGACCTGATTTCCCTTAAGCCGTTCAAAATTATATATATATATATATATATATATATATATATATATATATATATATATATATTTGTCTGTTAATGCTCTAGCGGTCACAATTTTTGTTTAATCGTTACGAAACTCGATATTTAACCGTTTTATGTAAAAAGACAGATCAAGTTCGTTAATGGCTGAAATCGGACTAGAGTCTGGTCGGGTATAGTTCGGATTAGGTCGGCCGTTTCCGTAACTGATCGGCTCAGGTGGAAGCTTCTTCTAACCTTACCTGTCGTTTCTAACCTTACCTTACCTTCGTTACTTTGTGAGATTTATGCAAATACGTTCTGTTCATCCACCCCCCCCCTTCTTTAGTTCTTGGACTACTAAAATTTTAGTTATTAAAATATAAATTATTCTTACAATTCAGAAGCCGTTTCAGTTGGGAATTTATTTTAATTAACTGAAAGATTTCTCATTACCGTTTGTATTTAATCACGGTGGTGTTGTGTTACCAGTATGCAGATTTCTCTATTGTAAAACTTCACATGGGAAATCTGCTTAGTTTACGCAGCCCCTGCGTGACGGACTTTTTTTTCCCAGCTCCTCTTCTCGTTTCATTAACAACTTGATCTATATCTTGACATGAAAAGCTTAAATATCGAATCATGTAACGATGAGACGAAAATTACTGCCATTGGAGAATAACAGACAATTTTCACATATTTATATCAATTTGAACGGAGATGATTTTTGACATATCCTAAATGGGGTTAATCGACATTTCAAGACATTTTTCGAAAATCGCATCATAAGTACAATCTCATTAACAAATTTTCTTTAAGGGAAATCTGATAAAAAATGAATACATCATTAGTTCGTTGGAATGTTGATGATAACTCGGGTGAATAAGAACTGTAGATTTATGTTTACCTTCATGCAGACAAGTTACATGAGAGATTTGCCCCGTATCTCGAGTACAAGATCTCTACGTGTTAAAACAATTAATACACCTTGGCTATCTGGAATTTTATCTCGGCAGCCCCAAGGACGTATTTGTATCCTTGAGACTCGTTGACAAGTAGCCATCACAGAATGTCGTTATTAAAACCCCTACATGAGAAAGGGCCATTATACACGTTGAAGATTTTTATCAACCCGCGGCAAATCTTGTTGTGCAAGGCGCGAGTAATTAGAGAGGCTTGCCGAGTTATAGAGATTATTAAATATTAAAGAAAAAAAAAGAAAAGAAAACACAATGGCTGTAAGGCGAAGGCCTGAGATCTGTGGTCCCAGACTGCAACAGGTGCATGTCGCAATCTGCATTCTTCCCAAGGAGAAATTATCAAACTACTATCGATCTATTGCTTTCTTTTTATTTACTCATAAATTCGAAGTTCGTTTTGACAAATCTGCGCGAATTTTACTACTGAACTTCCCATTTGCTATATCTACGTGGCAATCCACTACTTCGCCTTCAGTTTTAGACCTAATATACCTGGACGCTTAAACCCTTTGGTGTGCTTAAAATGTCGTTGATAAAACACAACATTCTTCTGTTTACTTATTTTACATTATTAGTTGCTTGCTGTTCAGGAGCACACTTCGACATATCTCTTTACATTTTAGCAGGTATTCCCTTAAGGGAAGTTCAATCGTATAAAAAGAAGTGTATTTTCTTGGTTCTTCCTATTTCCATAGTAAATTTGCTTCGTTGATTTTTTTAATTTTTGAAGAGTCATCTACAAGCCATGAAACGTGCAACATGTAAACTTTGGTCTCTAATGTAACGGTAGGTTACACAAATATGACCTGGAGCATCTCTTTTAAGACTTGAAAAGGACCGACAACCTGGAGTTACACTGGAAGTGACTAAAAGTCATTGGCAACACATTGAAATATTTGTTATACATTAATATAATAGGAGTGTGGTGTATGATAAATCGTAATTTATGTAGAGGTGTGAAAATGGAACCCTTTTAATTCAGAAAAAAAATAAGATAAGTTTAATGAGAAATGGGCATCCTAGGCGAAAAGTAAAAGTGTTCTGAGCGTTATATGTTTCCTTAAAGCTAATCAAGGATGCACCATTGTACTTTGTTCTCAAAGCCGCTCGTATCCTCTTTCATAATGAGGCAGGTATAGGTGCTAACAACTAGTCGTGGGATAGGGTTAGTGGGCGCTTGCCAGAATATATGCCATAACTAGGCCAGCAATCCAAGGAATGTTTCAGAAAGGTGTACGCTATACCGTAAAATCAAATATATCATTTTAATGTTGGATGACCAGGCATGGACTCCTCAAGTGTCACCATTTTCTCCGTCTGCCGCGTCTTATAAATATATATATGTACATATACAGGGTATACATACGAGCAGTCCTACATTCGTCCCTTAATATTCATGTAGCAAAGAGAGACCCGATACTAACTCGACTGTTCGGCATTTCATCTGGCATTGTGTTTCATGATTGTGGCCAGACCCGTGGGCCGATTTTCAGCTAATTAAGAAGTAAAAGGCAAATGAGCGATGTATGCATAACATTTTGTAGAATTCACTCTCACTTCAAGAAAGGCTTACTCTATACTTCTTAGACTTCAGAGCTAACTATTATCATCTGGAGAGGCTTAGTCCGACTTTTTATTATATAAGAGATCATGTGCTATGTTAAAGAGGTTCTAAAAGTTTTCCTAGTTATCACTATGAGGGGTAACATCTCCACATAAAGCTACTTAATCTTGTGACCCAGTAGCGTGTATTCCTAAGGGAGCTGCCTATTGCAAGCAAGCGAATCTTATTCTGCCATGCAAAGGGAATTAACCTTATCAACTACAGGGGCTCAATCCACCCAAAGGGAGTTAACCTTATGAACTAGAGGGGCTCAATCCACCCAAAGGGAGTTAACCTTATCAACGAGAGGGGCTCAATCCACCCAAAGGGAGTTAACCTTATCAACTAGAGGGGCTCAATCCACCCAAAGGGAGTTAGTTAACCTTATCAACGAGAGGGCGCAATCCACCCAAAGGGAGTTAACCTTATCAACTAGAAGGGCTCAATCCACCCAAAGGGAGTTAACCTTATCAACGAGAGGGCGCAATCCACCCAGAGTTAACCTTATCAACGAGAGGGGCTCAATCCACCCAAAGGGAGTTAACCTTATCAACTAGAAGGGCTCAATCCACCCAAAGGGAGTTAACCTTATCAACGAGAGGGGCTCAATCCACCCAAAGGGAGTTAACCTTTATCACCAAGAGAGGCTAATTGCATTGCCTAAATGGGCTTTATCTTGTACTACAGAAGGCTTACTCCGACACCTCGCCAAATGGATGTTACATCTTACACCAAGAGAAGGTTATTCCCTCATCTAAAGAGGTTTAATCTTATCACCATGAAGGTCTCATTTCCTGATCTAACGTAGCTTTCTCGTGTCAGCAAGAGCGGCATACTCCAGAATGCAAAGCTCTTGTGATACACTCAGTCACGAAAATGGGATTAATCTTAGAACGAGATTAAATTATCTTATTACTACTACCAAGAGAAGGTTATTCCGTTTACTATAAACGGAAATATAATTTTTTAATCATATCGCCCTGAAGGTTTTATTCCACAATTTAAAGTGTATTTCTCTTGTTTAGCAAGAGCTGCTTACTCTGGTACTTCAAGGGTATGGCTTACCCCTAACACGAAGTCTGGTTCCCCGCTTAACCTGAAGTGACCAAGTCATGTCAGCAAGTGAGGCGAACTCAAACGTAATTCATAAGTTGGCGATCCGTTGTTCGCCGAAGGCAATCAATGATAATAATGTTAAACACAGGAAGGCCTTCATTATTTCTTTTTGTCTCTTTTGATCTTCAACTCAAACAATTCTAGCTATTTCGAAATAACAATTTCTTCTACTACCAATTCATTGCATCACTTGCATCATCCTTTTTTTTTGGTGATTAAATAAGAAGCCTTCTCATGATGCTAAAACATGATGGTAATCGGCCTTAATTAAATGCTTAACGGTGACGAAAGAGATTTAACAAAGTTCTTAAGCACTAATGACAGCTTCGCCAAAAGTTGCTAATTATTCTAGAAAGGTCATTTCTAATTACAAATTTTAAAATAAAATTATTCATTACGTTTCCAATATGTCTCTGTGGTCACTAGCTCTGGGAGTCGTCGCCTCCCTTAATTACTCTGACAGGGCTAACGATTTCCTCATTGCGAACAGCCATATTGAGACACGTCGTTAGGTACAATCGAAAATGGAGGGTATCCTGCTATTGGCATTTCTGTAAATAATAGGCCGATCTTGGAGAGTCCTTCGAAGATTCATATTAATCTCGGCCTATCGCGGATGCAACGCAAAGGTGAAGGACACCGCCATTAGTATGAAAGCGTATTACAAGCTCATTTCGGAAAAAAAGAAGAGAACTTAAATAACGGTTATAAACAGGAGAATGGAAGGATGCTTCAGAATTGCGCGGTGCATCTTCCCTGAGCTTGTTATTCAGAATAAACACATAAATAAAGTGGCTTTAAGTAAAACAACTTAAAAAAGGAAGAAAATTAAACACGATGACGTCAGAACGCTTATCAAAACATAACGGTTCCTAATTATTTATTCAAAACACTGCTAATGGGTTTTCATTCATAAGAAAAGCATTTTATAAATTACTTATAAACAGCAAATGACGACCTTTAGAAAAAGGTTAATGAGAATAAAAGTCTGTTTAACTTTATTTTAAAATATTAAAGAAAGTAACTCTTAAGAATTCTCCAATCAAGGGGAAAAAACTTAAAAATGTAATGTGTCCTTTTTCGATGTTAGTTCTAAATTGTTCTATATGAGGTTGTTAGGATAATCATGTGAGCTAACAAGTTAAAATTAATATTGTAGTTTAACTTGGAGTCTTGAATTCCATTTCCTCACGGGAATGTAAATTTATAACTTTAATATATATATTTCGTTTGATCAATTTCTTGAATAACTACATGATTCCAGTTTTATTTGGGACTCTTTAACAAACCTAACACGCACTCGTCAAAAGTATTAGTCTCAAAAACGTCCACTATGTAAATTTGCCAGCACAAAAGAATTTACCTTTGAGATCTTAAAGATGTCGTAATTGGACAAAATAGTTTAAGTACATATTTGTAAATGGCTCTCTAATATTGTAATACTGCTAATTTTGGAATTGGATTTCCACCCCCGAAATGAATGATGCCTTTATTTTGGTTGTTTCATTCAAAAGGGAAACCACCACAAGCCATTACAATTCAGTTCTCATGTTAATTTACGTGAAAACTAATAGTGCACTTATTACTTCAAAATTTGACTAGTTGCTTCCGGTTAGGGGTTCTGGGTATTATTGCTCGGTACCTGTTGATTGGTATTGGAACTACGTTTGAGCTTGTTGGTTTCCTCTTAATTTTTTATGTCCTTTACGGTAGCCTATTCAAAAAGTCCGTCACGCATGGGCTGCGTAAACTAAGCAGATTTCCTATGTGAAGTTTTACAATAGAGCAATCTGCATACTGGTAACACAACATCACCGTGATTAAATACAAACGGTAATAAGAAATCTTTCAGTTAATTAAAATAAATTCCCAACTGATACGGCTTCTGAATTGTAAGAATAATTTATATTTTAATAACTCACATTTTAGTAGTCCAAGAACTAAAGAAGAGGGGGGGGGGCATAACGCATTTGCATAAATCTCACAAAGTAACGAAGGTAAGGTTAGAAGAAGCTTCCACCTGAGCCGAATAGTTACGGAAACGGCGGACCTAATCCGAACTATACCCGACCACAGACTTCATAAAAATGCAAATATCACGGTTAATATTCAAGATAGAGAATAAATGTATATAATAATATTTATAGTAAACGGAATTTGCAATAAGATTGGTTCTATACAATTGGTCGATCCGATTAATAATAACGGAGATATTTTGAATTTTCGAAAATCCTCCCTCCATCTAGTCCAATTTCAGCCATTAACGAACTTGATCAGTCTTTTTACATAAAACGGTTAAATATCGAGTTTCGTAACGATCAAACAAAAATTACGACCGCTAGAGCGTTAACAAACAAATATAGGTATATATATATATATATATATATATATATATATATATATATATAAATAATTTGGACAGACCTCATTTTCTGTCATCTCCTGGTAGGATCGATGGACATTTGAAGAAATTTTTCGAAAATCGCGTCATGAGTACGACCTCAATAGCTGATTTCCCCTAAGGGAAATCTGCTAAAATGTTGAAATGCATTAACGAGCCATGTTTTTTGGGTTGATTTCGGACAGGTTTCACACTACGGATCCAACTAACAAATGTAATTCCATCTATAGTTAGTTGTACTTTTGAATTGGAAATCTTAGTTTTCACAGAAAAGGACAAGGGAAGAGTCAGGATTATAAGGTCATGCATTGGTTTCCCGTATCCTTTTGAATGAGACTATCTAACAACTAAGGCAACCTTAGGTGGAAATCCAATCCCAAAATTATTATAGAGTCAGCCATTTGCAGACGTGTACTCAAACTGTTATTCAATTCATTTTCCCCCGCAATTGTAATATAAGAGGGGTATTTGTATTATTTAAGTTTCGAGTAGTATTTAAGTTTAGCCATTGATTATTATAACTCAAACGGAATCATAGTATATAATAAGGAAATATCTATGGAAAAAAAAAAAAACTGTTTTCATTTGGTAAAAATGAATTTTGCCTCATTTTAAGGAGTTGAGTGAGATTCAGTTTACATTTTCCCTTTTCAGGCGTAGCAATATAGATATCCGTTATTCCGGAATGGAGTTTGAAGAAACTGGCCTTTGGTCTCTCAAAGGCTGTGGTAGACACGCGAATGCACTTTCTAAGTGCACATATTCTTTATATGGCTGATGCTTAGTTCAATAATTAACTTTCCAATCATTAGAATTAATCTTTTTTATGTCCTCTAATCATCACGAATGGCAGTTTACTTTAAAGATTAGTACGATTTTCTCTACGATTTAAGAGCAAACTGGTTAATGTAATAAATGTTTGAATATATTTGCCCCAACATCCTGGGCCTATATTTGAGCAGTCTTTTCTCAAGTGGGTCAACGAAGATCAAGAAACAATTTAAAAAAAAAAAATCTAATTTAGTGAACCCTCTCTCCTACTCATCTCATACAAGCTATAAGTTGAGAAATCACGAAAGGTACTATTTCTAAATTAGAGATCAAATATTGTTATCAACGGAGCTTTACTATGACAGATATATGCAAATATGATACGTGTGGAGTCATCATTTACGTTTTAAAGTTCATGGACTGGAAAAGGTTTATTTGATCAATAACATACTTAGTATTTAACCATTTTATTCAACACTGAGGATCATATTCGTTAAAGGCTGAAATAGGACCAGGACTAAGAGAGTTGGAGGGAGGGAAATCGAAAATTACGTATTCACACACACACACACACACACACACACACACACACACACACACACACACACACACGCAGAGTATATGAGTATTTGTTATTAGTTTTAAAGAAAAAACACCGTTAACATACATTTGGTAACGGCGTTTCGTCTTTAAGACTAATAAAAAATAAAAGATTATGTAATAAGAACATTACATTTTAACAAAATTAGTATTAGAAACTAAAAAAATAAAAGATACTATATTAAATCCCAGGAAATGCCCAGTTATTAACCATTAGATTGATAAGTTTATTGTGTTATTAGATTTCAACAGCTCAAATTCTTTTATTTCATTAATGTATTGTTTTATTTATTGAGTCTATCGTCTGTAGCTTGAGTTTTGAATAATTTTTGAGTAATGAAGTGTATTTTTTGAGTTATATATTTTGGTCTGTTAGCCATTTCCCTCCACTGCTTATAATTTCTAATTGTAATGTAATTCGGAGTGGTTTTATTAGTGAGCAATCTAGAGTAAATATCCAACAGTTTTAGCAGATTTCCCTTAAGGGAAATCAGCTATTGAGGTTGTACTCATGACGGAATTTTCGAAATTTTTCTTCAAATGTCCATCAATCCTACCTAGTAGATGACGAAAATGAGGTCCGTTCAAAACTCTCTCTCTCTCTCTCTCTCTCTCTCTCTCTCTCTCTCTCTCTCTCTCTATATATATATATATATATATATATATATATATATATATATATATATATATATATATATATTTGTCTGTTACCGCTCTAGCGGTCGCAATTTTTGTTTGATCGTTATCAAACTCGGAATTTAATCGTTTTATGTAAAAAGGAAGATCAATTTCGTTAATGGCTGAAATCGGATAGTGGGAGGGGGAGTTTTGAAAATTCAAAATATCTCCGTTATTATGCGTCGGATCGAATATTATAGAATGAATCTTATTTGCAAATTAAATTTACTATAAATATTGTTCTATACATTTATTCTGTATCTTGAATATTAACCGAGATATTTGCATTTGTATTCTGCGTGTGGTCGACAGGAGTCGGCTATGTTCGGACTTTCCGTCGAGAGCTCTGGCGGCCGTTTCCGTAACTATTCGTCCCTCGTGAATAGGTTCAGAGGTTTCTTACTACTACATTTGTTATTAGGCGGATTTCTCTATTGTACAACTTCACGTGGGAAATTTGCTTAGTTTACACAACCCCTGCGTGGCGGACCTTTTTCTCTAGTATTATCACGGTGGTATGTGCTTATGTGTTATAATTTTAAATTTGTGTAAATACATTCCTCTTGTTCCGTATCTTCTGTGTATTTACGTGTATGTAGAAGCCACTTGTGTGAATACAGATTAAATAGTCCTCACTTTTTTGAAAGACTTTATATTAAAATTTTAAAATTGTATACTTTATATTTAAATTTTTCATTCAATCCAATCATTAAAATCATTAAGGGTTGACTCCTACCTAGGAGTGGTGGTTTAGAGAGGGTTAAATTTCTCTGTTATAATTCATCACATATATTGAAAATGTTATTTAATTTCTCTTGTAGATATTTACAATAACTATTGTACATCATTATTGCAATGGTGACTCCACACATTTTGCTGTCAAAATTAACGGGATCATTTGAATTCATTTGTATTCCCATTCTTCTGTAAGTTCTCAAAGCTATTGGTTTATAGAGAGCTTATGTTTCAAGTCTTGTTAATTTACGCTGCCTGCATCTGCGCTTCGGGTTTTTTTTTTTTTTATGCCCAGTATTCAGCCGCAATGTGAGGGAGAATTCTCAAAGCCATAAATTATTACAAAAAAAGTTGTGAATTACTCAGGTATTTAATAAATGACCTCTTATATTATAACGGCATATGTATTGTTTTGATAAAAAGTGTATGAAGTGCTGTGTGCATGAGATATGGTGGCTAGCCCATAGAACTAGAGACATGACGATCCCCTGAGGACGGCGGTTTCCTCCAGAACCTCTTTCTATGGGAAATGTTCAGTTACCGAATAATACAGCAAGAGCCCATGTCCGCTTCCCACAATGGTTGCGCAATGGGCTGGAACTTGGCTCCCCTCCCGTCACTCAAACCCCGCTCATCCCTTCGATTAGTTTACAGTATTGTGTGAAAAGTAGGCAATATTGGCACCAAGGCAAACTGCATCTTCCGGGGGGGGGATCTAGGAAAAAGGAAATTTTTACTTAATATAGTAACTCGTAGTTCCATGAACAGTAGAGATCGCTAGAGATGAGTTCCAAGGTTAATAAAATAATTGAACCTTTAAATGCTATTTTTTAAAGTCCACTTTGGACTACTGAAGCTAACTGGAACGCTTTATCTTCAGATCATAACTCTTTTCTACAGTGAGACTAAATATTTTATTTAATGAGTTAATCGGGGGCATAGGTTAGCCATGCGGGTTGAGGAGTTGGTCTTAATAATCTTGGTAAATCTAGAGTCTGGATTTAATTCCCACCTATATACATTATACGTACCTTGTATTCCCAACCGGGTAATAGGAACTCATTAAATAAAATCCTTAGCTAGAATACGTTGCTACCCTGTAGATAACCCGTCCCGTTAGCATAATGTTATATAAATAACATGACTTTACTGATATGCTCCAAGGTTAAGAACACAATTGAAATATTACAGACATAATTTAAAATTACCACTTTTTATTACTCAAACGTAAAAACCTAAAAGATTTCACGGATGGTAGATTAGTGCATGCACACGTCTGTATACATACACACATATTTATATAAACAAATAAATAAATGTATGTATATAAAGTAAATGAAAATATTTTAGCTCAATAGCCCTGTAGCGTTAATACCTCACCCACGGCTTCGTTGGGCGATGCAGTGACCAGCTTTACGTTTCCTTGTGTTATTGTGATGGCGTTGCAGACGAAAGATAGCTATTTCTTTAATCATGTAGCGGCTCAGTTGCCTTACGATGCTGGGGACCAGATCAAGGATCAACTTGAAAGCACGGCATAGCTATGTGATATTTATATTGTAACCCCGGGGTAAGGACTAGGTTCCTATGGTATACTTCATTAACCACTACACCACCACAGCAATACTTTTTTAGCAGATTTCCCTTTTGGGGAATCAGCTATTGAGGTTGTATTAATAAAGCGATTTTCGAAAAAAAAATGAATACCAAATATTGTTTTCAAGAGACCATTATCAAACGAGGTAATTGCATATACGTTTTGTTGATCCCCTCCCCTCCCTTGGATTACTAAGGAGGTTGTCTCACCTGTTTGTTTACAATTCAAACGCTTTCCGTTGGGAGGTTATTAAAATTGACTGGTCGATTTCTAGTACCGTTTGAATTTGTCCACTTAATATTCACGGTGGTGTTAAGTGTTACCAGTATGCAGATTTATCTACTGTAAAACTTCAAGTGGGAAATCTGCTTAGTTTACACAGCCCTGCGTGAGAGATTTTTCGTCATCTAATCAGTAGAAGCGATAACATTTGCAGACACTCTCCGAGTACAACCTCAATTTTTGATTTCCCTTACGGGAAACCTATTGGGTCAGCAGCAGAGGTTGTTAAATGGTTAGCTTGAGGAACTTGCGGAAGCGAGGGATCGGCAATACAACCGAGGTGAATGGGTCTCAGAATATGGCAAACGATCAGGCCACATAAGGATTGTTGTGCTTACTAGTTAGTTATGGTAATGCAGGTAACATTTGGATGTTCACAAATAAAATATTATATAAAGAATGAGTTGTTACTATTGTGTGAAAGTACTATATGCCGCTGTCTCCTCTAATTCAACAGCTCCAATTGTGGCTTTTAAATGCCCTACATCTTCGGTGTTATGAGTTATTTTTTTTGAAGGAAGGTCGTTAATGTGACACCACATTTAGCCAATTTTTCCGCATTAACTTACACAATTCTGACACCCAAGTCCCACACGATGATCGGTGTCTGAGTTATCGATTGGATTCCTGGAGCTCTTCAAGATTGTAAAAAAAAAAATGTATGACCTTTGGAAGTGCTGTGGTTTTGCTGATGGTGTCACATTCTAGGAAGTCGCACCTAGGTTAGGAGCTGTATTACGGTATCCATTGTTGTCATTCAGAGTACGTTCACACGGTTCACCGCACATCGCTGGCTAATTCTACCGTGTGATTTGAACCATTCCAAATCGTTCCAATACTGAAAGGTCCGTCAAGCATGGGCTGAGTAAACTAACCAGATTTCCCACATGCGTCAAGTACATGCATTTATCTCAATACGTAAAAGTTCAATGAGAACAATATTTGGTATTTAGGCTTCAAATAAAGTGCTTCATAATATAACAGCTTATTGTTAATATGACAGGAGTAGGAGTGGGGGTTTACTGAAGGCTGAACACTAAGAAATCAAAATTCTTCGGCTAATAATCAACATAGTGAAAACCCGAACATTTATAGAACATTATATTTCCAATAAGATTGACTCTATACCAATTTTAGATTCGACGCATGATGAATTTTCTAAATTCTCCCTCTAAACCCTCTCTCCCTCCGGTCCGATTTCAGACGTTAACGAACTTCTCTTCATTTTCACATAAAACCTTCAGATATCCAGTTTGGTAATGATCAAACAAAAATTATGACCGCGTTAACAGACAAATATATACATAAATATAAAATTTTGAACGGACCTCATTTTCATTATGTCCTTAGGTTGGATCGATGAACATTTGTAAAAATGTTTCCAAAATAGCTTCATGATTACGACCTCAATAGATAATTTCCCTTAGGGGAAATCTGCTAAAACTATTTCGCTTTGTCGTTATTTTTATTTAAGCATTTCTTTAAATTAGCTGTTGAATTAATATATTTATTGGCCTTATGATCCTATCTTTATAAAGAATACAATAAAAGTCCGTCACGCAGGTGCTGCGTTAACTAAGCAGATTTCCCATGTGCGGATATGACACACGTCTGACCTCTTCTCCCCTTATATTTTCTATATATAAGTAACAAAAAATCGATGAGTAGAAGTGGAGTATTAATGACAATTGCAAACAAGAAAGTAAATCGTAAATATTCAAGCTACAAATACAATTAATAGAAGGACGACTTATAATAACGGAGATATTTTGAAATCCTCCTCTGTTCTTTGTTCCGACTAACGATTATGAAATTTAGTTTTCGGTTAAATATCGATTATGGTAAAGATCGAATAAACATTTTCAAGTAAAGAAGTAAAGCCTTAATTGATGAGGGCATCACACAACGTTTTTACATTTAATCACAAAGTAAAAGTTCAATGAGAACAACATTTAGTAGTTAAGCTTCAAATAAAGTGTTTCATGATATAACAGCTTATTGTAAATATCAAATGAGAAGAAGTGGGGGTTTACTATAGAGTTACAACTAAAAAATGCAAACATCTCGGTTAATAATCACGATAGTGAAACAACTATATCGAATTTATTATTTATAGAACAATAACAAGTCGGAATGAAAAATTGTACATATCAAATCTTATTTCAAATTTAAATACCTATAAATGTCGTTAAATGTATATTTTCTCTATCTTGAATATTAACGGAGATATTTGGTTTTTATAGTTTTCATCCTTAAGTAAACCACCACTCACTCCTACTCAAGCCACATTAACAATTAGCTGTTATATCATGAACCAAATTATTCATCATTTATTTACCAAATATTCTTTACAAGAGACCTTTATTATGCTAGGTACATGAAAACTCGTTGTCTTTATGACAAGAGATTAAGATTTTTTGTTCTACTCAAAACTGTTTAATTGATATATACCATACTCGATATTTAACCTTTTTTGTCAACAATAAAGATTATATTTGTTAGTGACTGAAATTGTACCTGGAATAGAGGGGCTTTAGAAGGGGGGAATCAAAAATTCAAAATATATCCGTTATTATGAGTTGGATCGTAAAGTATTAAACCAACCAAACTATTGATGGTCTAAATTGTGTTGATGGTGCAATTGTTGTTCTATGCATTTTTACGTAACTAAAATACTAATGGAGTAATTCATACTTCCTTGTCCTCAGTAACCACCTCCCCCCCCCCCCCCGTCATTCTACTCATCGGTTTTTACATAGAAATAGATTGTATGTGGTACTCATGAATGCTCTACCTGCTCGTGGGAATCTGCTTAATTTACGCAGCCCTTGCGTGACCGACTTTTTTCACGAGGCGACATCAAAGGGTAAAGCATTCTATCATGGAGCTCCTGAAAGCAAAGCATTTTACATGCTTTGAAGAGGTGTACGCTATCGATGACGCAGGGTCAACGAGGTACGCGGATATCATTGGCTTCAAGGAATATTGTAAATATGCCTACATCCTGGACCCGACGATAAGGTACGAGAGCAACGACCCTGATCAAGCGGAGAAGATCCACCAGAAAACGAAAAATATTTACGACAAATGTACTAAATTTTACTCGGATAATTTAGGGAATCATTTGGAGAGCAGGATTTTCTGGTGATAGGCTTGAGGTTCGGTGCCCGAGGAACGGTCCCTAAACGTACCCAGACATTTTTTGACGAGGTGGGAAGAGAAGGTTCTGCAAACCTTGGTCGAGGGTATCATTATTGATACTTTAGGGATTATTTCCCACCATGTATTTTAATTTTATCTTTGACCAGAGATCTTATTATAGATCGACGGACCATGTTATTACAATAATAAAGTTTCTAATTTATATCTAGTGACATTCACCTTTAGGTTGCTGACTGTATTTATTTTAGTTATTGAGCTGACTAAATACAATATGTATTGTTTTACTGTAGCCCTAGGGATTGACTAAGTTGCTGTGTGCTTCAGCATCTCAATGTAATTGAGCAGCCCCACAAACTGTATATAAATTTGTACAATAAAGTGATTCTCTAGAAGAAGATTATAAATTATGTTCTATGAAATTTTTTGAAGGCTTCGGAACGGAGACAACGTATATCACTTTCAAATGAAATCATTTTAAGAGCAGGAAAACTCTTTGTGTATTTAATCAAATACGATTACAAGGAAGTTATGTGTTATCAAACTTAGATTTGTTTTTATAAAATGATAAATTTCCACTTTCTGAGAGTGCTGCTTTTAATAGCTGGTAAATTTGAGTCACCGAAGATGAACAATTCATGAAAAATCATAATCACCCCATTTGGTCTATTTTCCGCGAAAATCTTACTCAGTTTTAGCAGATTTCCCTTAGTAAAAATCATTTCTTGAGGTTGTAATAATGATGGGATTTTCGAAAAATCCCCTCAAATATGCATTTATCCTGCCCAGGGGATAACGAAAACGAGGTCCGTTCAAAATGTTTTATATATATATATATATATATATATATATATATATATATATATACTAGCTCAGATACCCGGCTTCGCTCGGGAATTCACTTGAGGCTGAATGGTGATGGTATATTTTTGGCAAGGCTTTACTTTTCACGACATTTACCCGTCCCAGTGTTTAGGGTTAACACCCGTCGTTTCTGTGGATTTGTTAATAATGAAATTAGTTTTTTATGTAAGACTTCACTGTCCTGCATATTGTCATATTTCCCGTTTCCTGTGTATTATGTATAGATTTGAATTATTAAGGAGAAAATATTGACATACATTTGAATTAATTTTTTCAGGTGAGGTCCCTGGTAGTTCATATCGAAAAGGATTGTTGAGGAAATTTCTCTAAATAACAAAATAAACAACTTTTTTATGTGCATATTTGGTGAAACGCCAATAGGAAATCACTATTATTAATTTCAGGCCTCCCTTATAACCCCCACTCCTGCCCGTCACTATAAATGTTAGTATGGCTTATTATAAGGAAGGCGTTAGTACTAATTCACATACCGAGTTTGGTTTAGTTCGGTTGAGTCTTTTGTGCCAAATAAAATTGTTAACTCCCGCCATAATTTTAAGCTTATAACACCTTTATACTTCGGTATACGACGATAGTGTATATAACAAAAGTTACTCTAAATTACAAAATAAACAACTTTTGTTATGTTCATATTTGCCGAAAAACCAATAGGAAACGAAATATCGCTATTTTTAATTTCAGGCTTCCCCTACAACCCCCACTCCTGCTCGTCTCTAGAAATAATGGTACAGCTTATTATCATGAAGGAGTTAGTGTTAATTCACATAAGGAATTTTATTTAATTCGGTTGGGTCGTTTGTCCCAAATAAAATTGTTCACTTCCGCTATAGGTTTTAGCGTATATCTCGTTTATAATTCGGTATACGAAAAAAAGGTATATAACAAAAGTTACTCTAAATAACAAAATAAACAACTTTTGTTATGTGCATAATTGCCGAAAAACCAATAGGAAACGAAATATCGCTATTTTTAATTTCAGGCTTCCCTTATAACCCCCCTCCTGTTCGTCTCAGAGGATATTAATATAGCCTAAAGTCTAAGTTGGGTTAGTACTAATATACATACCAAGTTTCATAAAATTAGGTTCAGCCGTTTATGGTTGAAAAGGTGGCAAACAAACACACACGAAAGAAACAAAATGCAGTTATGGTATCTATGACATGTGAAACGAAAAGTTATCGTGAAAATTCGCGAAAAAAATCAATGTACAGACAGAGGTTACAATTTTATATATATATATATATATATATATATATATATATATATATATATATATATATTTGTCTGTTAACGCTCTAGCAGTTGCAATTTATGTCTGATCGATACCGAACTGGATATTTAATATTATCGCCTAAAATTGGATCAGTGGGAGGGGGAGGGGGTTATGAGGGGGAGAATTTCGAAAATCCTAAATTTCCGCGTTATAACAACGCGCCCCCATAACGGGTGAGATCGAAAATTATATTGAATAAATCTTATTGAAAATGTAATGTTCTATAAATGTTGTTATAAACATTTTTTTTCAATTTCTTGATTATTAACCCTGATATTTTCATTTTTAAGTTATCGGCCTTCAGTAAACCCCCCATTCGTACTCATGTCATATTAACAATAAGGTGGTATATTATGAAGCATTTTTATTTGAAGCCTAAATACCAAATATTGTTTTCATTCAGCTTTCACGTTTTGACATAAATGCGAATACATGGCGCACGTAGGAAATCTCCTACCCTCGTGACGGACTTTAAACTTATGTATTGGGGGGATGTTTCATCCATGGAACTTCTCGCTTGGAATTAAAATTAATACCAATTTAATAAATAAACATGTATATTACGGATTTTTTCTGTTTAACTCTCTCAAAGGAAATCACTTAACAGCCGTAAACTATAAAAGGATACAACTGATTTTTTTTTTTTTTTCAGGAACTACTCGTGATATATTTGAAATGTTTCCACCTGTCCCAGTCTTTAGTTCTGGTTGGTCACTGCACTGCGATGTGTTAAGTTGTGTTGCCAAGCATGAGGAGTTGTCTTCATGTCAACGTCTGTCAGCTCAAATCTGGAGTCGCTATAACCGAATCGGCACCCAATACTATTATTACTGGACTATGACCAATTTCATAACGTTCAGCTGATCGTGCGTGCTCTCTTGCCAGATTGTGACTGATATGGTGATTTCCAGTGTTAGCAGGTTTCCTTGTGGGAAGATTTGAAGACATTTTTCGAAATGGAGTCATGAGTGCACGTCAATAGCTGATTCCAAGGGAAATCTGTTAAAAGCAGATTTTTTTTATTTTTGAATTGTTCAAAATTAAACAGGTCTACAATACATAAATGGAACCTCCTGATACAACTAGAATAAATTTTGGCATTTAATATAACATATACGTATTATGAACACATATCTGTCTAAAAATAATTTTATTTAATGAAAATAAAACATAGATAAAGAAATTTAATCTATATACATATATAAAATTGTAACCTCTGTCTGTACATTGATTATTTCCGCGAAATTTCACGATAACTTTTCGTTTCACATGTCATAGACACCATAACTGCATTTTGTTTCTTTGGTGTCTGTTTGTTTGTTTGTTACATTTTTAAACGGCTGAACCGAATTTTACGAAACTTGGTATACACATCACTACTAACCCAACTTAGACTTTAGGCTACATTAGTATTCTCTGAGACGAATAGGAGTGGAGGTTATGAGGGAGGCCTGAAATTAAAAATAGCGATATTTCCTTTCCGATTGGTTATTAGGCAAATATACACATGACAAAAGTTGTTTATTTTGTTGTTTAGAGTAACGTTTATATTATATACTTTTTTCGTATACCGAATTATAAACGAGATATACGCTAAAACCTATAGCGGAAGTGAAAAATTTTATTTGGCACAAGAGATTCAACCGAACTAAATAAAACTCAGTATGTGTATTAGCACTAACGCCTTCATTATAATAAGCCATACCAACATTTCTAGGGACGGACAGGAGTGGGGGTTGTAGGGAGGCTTGAATCTAAAAATAGGAGTATTTCGTTTTCTATTCGTTTTTCTGCAGATATGCACATGACAAAAGTAGTTTATTTTTTTTTTATTTGAAGTAACTTTTGTGATATTCACTTTTGTCTAATAAAACAGTATAAAAATAAATAATTCAAATCTATGCATAATGCACAGGACATGGGAAGTATGACAATATGGAGGACAGTGAAGTCTTACATAAAAAAATAATTTTTATTAACAAATCCAAAGCAACGACGGGCATAAAT
The DNA here is from genome assembly GCA_019009955.1 of Riptortus pedestris. NCBI lineage: Eukaryota > Metazoa > Arthropoda > Insecta > Hemiptera > Alydidae > Riptortus > Riptortus pedestris. The sequence continues at coordinate 28,862,620 of CM032229.1, read as the reverse complement.
CCTAAACACTGGGACGTGGAAAATGTCAAAATATTGTGCAAAGTAAAGCCTTGCCAAAAAAATACCATTCAGCCTCAAATGAATTCCCTGGCGAAGCCGGGTATCTGAGCTAGTTAATATATAAATATGTAAGGCTGTGACCAGACAAGCAATTTATCACCTTAAGGAAGGTAACGATCAGTAATCATAAGTGCAGACATAGATGTGCTTTAGTGTTTACGTCATTCTAGTCTTGCTAAGTACAAACAACATACTCCTCACTGTAAACACTGTATTTGGCAACAGTAATGTGCAATATAATATAGTACCTGTTTACAACCCTAAGGAAGAGAAAATAAAATTCTTGAAAAACTGGCATAGATTGAAGCTTCTTTCGTAAACATTGACCATAAGCCCAAAAAAACACACAGTCTATATATATATTTATCTGTTACCGCTCTTGTGGTCGCAATATAATTGATATATAAGAGTTCCTCGAAAAACTAAAGGTCGAGTTCGTTAATGGCTGGGAGGGCGGAATTTCGAAAGTTAAAAATATTTCCGGTATTATACGTCGGACCGAACAATCGTAGAACCAATGTTATTGGAAATTTAATTTGTTATAGATGTTATTATACACATTTTTTAGCAGATTCAGGTAGTCAACCAAGCAATTCAATTTATCAATCAGCTATTGAGGTCGTACTTATGGCGCAATTTTCGAAAACTTTCCTCAAATGTTCGTTGGTCCAACTGAGGAGATAAAGAAATGAGGTCCGTTTAAAGCTGTGAGTGTATATGTATTTGTCAGCTACCCTCCAGTGGTCGTAATTTTCATCTGATCATCACCAAACTCGACATTTAAACGTTTTAATTAAAAATGAAGATGAAGTTAGTAAAGGCTAAAATCGGGCCTGTGAAAGAGGGGGGGGGGTTAGAGGGTGAGAATTTCAAAATATCACCGTTTTTATGCAATCGAACAATTTTATAGAATCAATCTATTAAAAATGTGTTTTTCTATAAATGTTGTCATACTCATGTTTTTTTTTAAATTGAATATTGACGGAGATATTTCCATATTTTAGTTCTGACCATCAGTAATTCCCCACTCCTACTCATGTCATATTAACAAAAGGAAACGGCCGAACTAGCTTTTGGCGGGAAAATCACTCTCATCCACTATCCGCCCAGATATAATAAAAATGCAAATATCTCAGCTAATATTCAGGATAGAGAATAAATCTATAAGACAATATTTATAGTAAATTTAATTTGCAATAAGATTAATTCTATACAATTTTTCGATCTGACTTATAGTAACGGAGATATTTCGAATTTTCGAAAATCCTTCCCTCTAAACCCCTCCTGGTCCGATTTCAGCCATTAACGAACTTGATCTGTCTTTTTTCATAGAAAGGCTAAATATCGAGTTTGGTAACGATCAAACATAAATTGCGGCCGCTTGAGCGGTAACAGACAAATATATAGATCACTCTCTCTCTCTCTCTCTCTCTCTCTCTCTCTCTCTCTATATATATATATATATATATATATATATATATATATATATATATATATATAGTTTTGAACGGACCTCATTTTCGTCATCTACTAGGTAGGATCCATGGACATTTGAAGAAAAATTTCGAAAATTCTGTAATGAGTACAACCTCAATAGCTGATTTCCTTTAAAGGGAAATCTGCCCAAAAACAGTTATAAGCATTTTATTTTAAGCCTAAATATCAAATATTGTTCTCTTTGACGTTTTACGTTTTGAGATACGTGGCGCATTTGGGAAATCTGTTTAGTTGACACAGCCCCTGCGTGCTGGGACTTTTGTCTCTGTTTTGAATACTAACCATGGTGTTCGCATTTTTCAGCTTTTACCCCTCTCCTACTCATTTCAAAATAACAATAATCTTTTACATCATGAACCACTTTCACTGTTTCTTGAAAAACTAAAGATATATATTTCGAAAAAAGTAGCTGATATGGGGGTAGGGGGGATTTAGAGAGGGAATAATTGTTCATTCGAAATGCCTCGGTTACTATGAGTTTGATTAAAAAAGTTAACATAGCCAATGTTGTTGGTATTTTGATTTTCTGCCATTGTTGTTAAGTACATTTTTTTTCTTATATAGAATATTAAGAGAGTGTTATGCATTATTATGTTTTAACCTCAGTAGGCCCTACTTATAATCGTGTGATTTTCACAAAGTTACTGAGTAAATTTCAAATTCTCTTTACATATGCATCTTGCTCTATAGGGAATAGATAGTGAGATGAAATGTCCAGTGCGATTTAGCAACTCGTGGGGAATCAGCTTAGTTTACGCAGACACTTGCGTGACGGGTTTTTTTATATTTTGTCAGCAATGTCCCTTACAGTGTGGTCCGATTCTCTCGTGGTCAGATCGACAGCGAAAGTCCTTCAATCCTTTCGTCTTGAGTACTCTGTCTAATAGAATCGTACTCCATGTGACACTGTGTACATGAGATGGTGATATGCTGAAGCACCATAGTGCACACATCGATAATGCCTAACCTTTCTCTCCATATCCCAATTGTCACGGTGACGCATCGCATTGTGACAGAATCGCTTCACCCACTTATCTATGTAGTCCATTCACTCATTCAGTAACCACTCCCAAATAATGCCATTCCATCCTACAGTTCTTATATAACACTCACGCACACACACTCACATATATGTATATAACGTCTTATGTAAAAATAAAGATCAAGTTCGTTAACGGCTGAAACTCGACATGTGAGAGGAGGGGCTTAGAGATGGGAATTTCGAAAATTCCAGATATTTTCGTTATTAGTCTAATCGAAAAAGTGAATAGCGAAAATCATATTGCAAATTAAATTTTCTATTAGTATTGTCATTTTCATTATCTTGATTATTAACCGAGATAATACCATTTTTTATTTTTCGGCCTGAGTAAACGCTCACTCCTTCTGAAGTCATATTAACAATATACTGTTACATCAAGAACAACCTTTTTTTGAAGCCTGAATACCAAATATTGTTCTCATTGAGCTTTTCATTTTTGAGATCACGCATGTGGAAAACCTGCTTAGTTAACGTAGTCTTTGCGTCGGACTTTATATATTGTTTTCATTCCTGTTGGAGACATTTTTTTTTTCTTTTTCTCCTATCGGTATCAGGTAGTTAACGTTTTAGTCCTGGTCAGTTTGTTTAAATCTTAGTACCGGTAAAACGAAGGGCGGGCTATGTTTGTGTCAGGTTTTTACATTTTAGCCTGGATTTTTTGTGGTCTGGCAAGATAAATTTGGGGCTTGTGCATGAGGTCCTGGCACATATATATTTCTATGTTTTACCTCATCCGAAATGATAATAATTATGAAGTAATTATTCCTTCTTATCAGTTTCCATACAGATCCTTCTCAGATAAGAGGGGCTAGGATATTATTTAATAAATGCGATAAGCTCATTAAAACTTCTTAAGCCCCACCCTGAGGAAACTATTCACGAGGGACGAACAGTTACGGAAACGGCCGCACTAGCGGCCCGAACTTAGCCGACTCCACACACAATACAAATGCAAAATATCTCGGTTAATAATCAAGATAGAGAAAAATGTATAGAACAATATTTATAGTCAATTTAATTTGCAATAAGATGGGTTTTACACAATTTTTTGATCCGACGTATGGTAACGGAGATATTTCGAACTGGCCGAAAATCCCCCCTCCCACTGGTCCGATTTCAGCCGTTAACGAACTTGATCTGTCTTTTTGCATAAAACGTTCAAATAAACAAAAATTGCGACCGCTAGAGCGTTAACAGACAAATATATATATATATATATATATATATATATATATATATATATATATATAATTTTTAACGGACCTCATTTTCGTCATCTCCTGGGTAGGATCGATGGACATTTGAAGAAATTTTTCGAAAATCGCGTCATGAGTACGACCTCAATAGCTGATTTCCCTAAAGGGAAATCTGCTAATAATGTGGTTAGAGTGGGATGCCAAAATTATTTGTGTACCTCAAGAGTCCACGAAAATTAAGTTAATAATATTTAGTAGATCAGTTCATTTCTTAGATACCAAAGCAATGAATTTAAAAAGTAAATCGTTAACATTGAGAGAACAACTTTTCTATGTGTCTGTCACAATCGGATATTATCCGAGGTAAAACTGGGTAGAACTTAAATTACTGGAAGGGAAAATTTCCTATACTCCAAATCGCTACTTTATTGATTAAATACAAAAATAATGTTGTTGTTCAAATAACATTTTAGGGTTTTAATCAACAAAACAATTTTTTTTTATTTATTTTTTTTTTTTTTTTACTTGAAACATTTGAATACTTTCTGATACAATGCTCGAGCATTGTGCTAGGTTCATTTTGGGCGTGAAAGTTGCAGTGTTTTCTATGGATTCAGTCTGACATGAGACGGGCAACGATGGATGCTACTGCATTATTAGTGCATGTCCTATAAGATTCGCATGCCATGAGCAGATTTACTTAGAAGATACGTCGCGAGTATTTTATAAGTAGATTTTATCTTTACTCACTTCCCTCGGTTGAAATATGCAAATGTCGAGCGTACCTCAGAGAAACTGTCAATACACCAACTGGAGTAATGTCTCCTGGAGTAGATTAAGACAACTGGCCTGTAGCTGCATCACGTTCCCCTGACCAGTACTTACGAAAACCTGACACCTTTTGCAGAAATGTCATTTAATTCCCAAGAGCCAGCCCGTCTAAATGTCCTTGCATAATGCGATTCTGTGTGCATCGCGCCTTTCTGCCATTTAGCCCCTTTCGGCAGATGTTCGATTATCCGAAACAAATTCTTGTGATGGCTAAAAACATTATTATTATTATTTCACAATTTTCACCAATGTGGGCTAACACTTATTTGGCAATGTTTGTTTTAGGCAAGTACTTGTAATTTACGTTCTATTTGGGAAACATTATAACTCAAAAATCTTATTCCTGTAAATGGTTCTTTTTAATTTTAAATGTTTATTAAAGTTGATAAACATTTTTTTTTTTATTTTCCCCCCTACACCTGACTAAAGAAGAAAGACCAAAAGAATGATAAACATTGGAACTATATGTCCTGGAACGTGTTTCGAAGAAACGCCTCATCTTATTATATTATTATCATATTTTCTATTTCTTAGTAATATTCCGATAAGTAGAAATAGGGCTTTAATGAGTGCTTAAAACAAAAAAGTAAGCATAGCACGAAACAAATGTATAGAGCAACAATTATAGAGCATAGATAGTTTAACAAAATTGGTTGTATCCACTTTTAACCCACTACTCCCCTTTAGTAAGAATGTAAAAGCTTGAATGTTGGCGCCATAATACAACGTATTTGCATATACTTCCAAATATTTGGTATTTTCGACAATCCCCCCTCCCCCTGATTTTGACCAAAATTAATCTATAGTTTTTCATAAAACGCTTGTATATCCCCAGTTTGGGAATGATAAGAGTACGACCGCAGGAGCGGTGACACGCAAGTATATAATTAGACTTCATATTCTATTTTCTAATTAGACTTTATATATATACAGTAGAACCCCTGTTAACCGGGGTAATGATGGGCATGGGTGTTCACGGATAATAGAAAACCCCGGATAATCGAATTACAATATTTTATTGCTTTAATGTGATAGGTAAGAACGTTAATTAAAAAACAAAACTCTGTAGAATGCCAGATTTATTAACGATCAAACGTTTTCTGTACATTAAAAATACATGTGAGTATAAATATACATATGTAGGTTTTACTATATATGTATTGAATTTTCATTTAGAGAAAAAAATCAGTGATCTTAGTTTGTTTTTTATTAAGCATCTCTTTTCTAATATCACTTCTCATTGTTCGAAGCAAGATAATTCTGCTATAATCGGCGTTCTCTTGTTCAAAATAGTTTAATAGAAGTTCGGTTGCCTCCAATGCTTGGTTGTGTTTAATTTTCTTTATTTCCGAAAAAATAAGCGAATCTTCGTCCTCATCGCTCATATTTCCATAATCAGACTGCAACGAAGTCGATGGCTCGTCTTTTCTGTGAAGATCTGCTATTTCGTTATCAGTCAGCTGTTCGAATCCCTCTTCGTCTATTTCACTTTCCAGCCATTTTTTCATGTCATCTCTATCAACATGGATGAAATCTGGGAGAGCTTTGGCGATTTCGAGAAATGATTCTGTTTCAACTTCTTCTGAGGATTCCTGAACAAAATCTTCTTGTTCCAATATTTTGCCCCATGAAAGTTTCAATGTTGTTGGGGATAAGTTTGCCCAAGCTTCACAAACTGAAAAGATGGCGTCTTTTATGTTCCACTTTTTTACGATTTCTTTTAATGAGTCAGTACTATTATTCTCCTCAAGCAGAAATCTCAGGAATATTTTTTTATACCTTCTCTTTAAACTGGATATTACTCCTTGATCCATTGGCTGGATCAGAGATGTGACATTGTTAATTACATGTATTTACAACACATTTTGAATGAACCTCATTTTCGTTATCTCCAATCTAGGATCTATGGACATTTGAGGAAATTGTTCGAAAATTGCGTAATGGGTACAATCTCATAGCTGATTTCCCTCATGGGAAAATATAACCTAAATATACATTTAAAAACTAAAATTGTAAACCTAGAGTGGCAGGATCGATTCCCGCGATGGCCAATAAAAATGTATTTAGTGACGAACTTATTAAATAAAATCCTTAGTCCCACCCTGGCTAGAAAAGGGAGGTTCCTAAAGACTACCCGTCCCAATTAGACAAAGTAGCAAAAAGTGGACGTTAATAAATAATAAAAATAGGCATTGTTAAAAAAATGCTGGTACACCTGATGAAATATTCAATTGAATGAAATCAAACAGGTGGAATGGAATATTGAGTTTTATCCTATTGGAGCTTATAACACTACATTTTTATAATAAGCCAACAATTTGATATCAATTTATTAAGTGTCTGTAAAGTGTGATTGTGCGGGATTTGGCAGTTTAAATATACCTTAATTATATTACGTTGTCGTTTTTAATTATAGTAGAATCACCTGAGGTATGTTATGGTTTTGTCTTTAGCTTATAGGTCTATATAATGCTGTACAAAAGGTGAGATGCACAAACACTGCAAGAAAAGATAAGAATGGGGTCGTGGAAAGAAGAAAAGAAAGGAAATATCGAAAAATTGGATGATAATTTCCAGTGGATGACATTTAAGATAAGGTAATCCTTTCCAGTTCAATTTACGCACAGTTTCCAAGCAAACGTAAATCACGACTCAGAATCCTGGAATAATTGGCTACATCTTCTTCCAAGATCGTAAGGAGTAGGCGTCGACCACAGCGATCAGAAGACGATGGGAGGGGCCAGCCGATAAGTCAAGAGCTATAGTTAGCGGAGTGGGGGAAGAGTGCGGGGGCCTTGTAACACAATACGATTGATGACTAGCCTGCGAAACCTACAAGCTTTCCATCCTGGCCCCATCACTAATGAACGGGATGAACAAACAAGAAATCACAAAAGCATAGCCTACCAACGAACGCTTGTTTCAAGATGGATGTCATAGTTAGGCAGCCTTAGCCGGCGTATTTTGTCTACAAGAGATCGCGGTACAACACGAGCAGCCGACGTTGCGAAACGTCAAAATAAATGTTAATGGTCTCAAGAAATTTAAAGGGTGAAAGTTGAGAGTTATTATATAGATGAATTGTTGTTATTTTCTAAAGAAGACCTGGGCTATGAGCCATGTACAGTCTATTCTTGATAAATTACTGTGGGAACATGATATTCCAGACTTGTCAAATAAAGGTTACTTTCTTTGTAATGCATCATTTACTTTATAGTAATTTTGACCTTAAATAAAACAGTACTACTAGTAGTTTTTTTGTTTACATTTATAAGACAAAAAATATTTAAATATTAATAATGATTCCCCTATTCACATCTGGATCCTCTAGATAGGCCTGGGTGATGGAATACCTCCAAAATTAGAAGACTTCACGTTTCCAAGTTCTACAATCTCAATTACTTGGGAGGGCCAGAGATATCTTGGCGAGCAACGGAATCAGTTGTAGAAACCAGAATGCTCCGGAGTCTTTCCAAGGTGGTCAACGTTCAAGATGTAAATAGTCTGTCACACAGTGGGTGAGTAAAATAAGCAGATTTCCCACGTGCTGATGTAAACACATTTGTGATCTAATCTCACCGCATATTCTCTATTTATATATAAAAAACTGACGATTAGAAGGGGGGGGCAAGGGTTAATGAAGACAAAAAAACAAGAAAGTACAAATAACTCGCTTACTGCTTGAGCTAAGAATAAAGGCATAGAATGACAATTGTAGTATATAAATAGTTTAACCAGATTGGTTTTGTAACACTTTATGATCCGACCCATAATAACGGAGATATATGAATTTTCGAATTCCTCCCTCCACTAAACTCCCACCATTCCAGGTCGGATTTCAACCAATAACAATTTTGACAAACTATTGATGTTCTACAATTGTCGTTCTGTGCAGTTTTTCGTAACTCAAGAATTAACCGAGTTATTCGTACTTTCTTGTTTTCTGGCGTCAGTAAGCCCCATCCCTCTTTCTACTCAACAGTTTGGTGTGTTATATCAAACCGAGGGAAATCTGCTTAGTTTACGCAGCTCCTGTGTGACAGACTTTTGGCGATGCTGGATGATGAAGGATGCTGGTTACAGATAATGCAAATCAATACAATAAAAAGCCTCCTTCACAACTATTAAGGAATAGTTGTAAGGATTTTAAGGAGTATTTGTGAAATGATTGAACAGTATTACCAGGTAGAGGTGAGTAGGAGGAGACCCAAATAACTTGAGGAAGGACTTGCGGAGGCTGAATCCGGAATTGGGAGTTGCTCGCAGCATACAGCACAACCACAAGCACAGTTTTTATGGTTTAAAAACGGTAATTGAGACCCAGTCAAAACAATGATATGTTTTTTAATTTAAATTTTAATTATTTACAGCCTTTACATATCGGCTAAAAAACTTAAATAATTATATTATTAAATTTCGTACTTCCTGCCCCACTGGAGGGCATGCCACCCAGTTAGAAAATTGAAATTACGCTGACTTCGAAATAAATTGTGCCAAAGCATCATAGTGCAGTAAGAAGTTTCAACTTGTGCCTCGGACTTCTTCATTCCATCATCACTCCAGAATCTAATCGAAACATTTATAAAGTTTGATAGTTTTAATTTAATGCTTCCTCAATTTTATTTTGTTTTAAATAACTTCGTAGACATTTTTCTTTATTTTAACATTTTGAATTTACGAATGAACGCTAAATGATACTGAGCGGCATCAATGTGCGGAGCTCATCAATAAATAAATACAGTAAGCAGCAAATTTATACATCATGATTCCAACACATCAATGCAATTTAAAATAATAATTCCCATTTATGATTTTTCACTTGACATGATCAGTTCTCAAGTATGTGTTAACCATGATTCAGTAGCTATGAGATCAATGACATCAGTTGTGGTTTTTCTTGCAGAAGTGAATTGACGACAAAAACGTCTTCTTTTCCGCGATTGTAGTCTTTAGAAAATACTTTTTATAGGCCTGTGAATCATGAAGTTTATACTTAGCTTTTTATTAACTAGTTTATGAACTTCCGTTGCTTTTCTTGCTCTGGAGGAGTCATTTAAAAAAGGAATGCTAGTCGCATTAAAAGTAAGCTGCAGTTTAGAAAGTTGATTTAAAAAAAAAAAAAAGAAATACAAGGCTGTTTCCCATGATGTGCGATGTGAGATGGGGAATGACTGTCCCACTCAGGTTATATATAACGTACAAGTATTTCCTATTTTTTGCAAACAATGTTTGCATGTGTATTCATGCGCAATCATCTTCATGTGTTATGAAGTATACAGTTTAGAATTTCCGATGGGGCAATTCCTCAGTTTATGCACCTCTATGGGCAGACTTTTAGCAGATTTAAGAGAAACCAGCTATTGAGGTCATAATCATGGCGTGATTTTCGAAAATGTCCATCGATACTACCTAGTAATTACGGAAATCAGGACCTTTGTGTTTATATATATGTATGTGGGTGTATTTGTCTGTTAACGCCCTAGTGGTCGTAATTTTCGTTTGATCGTTACCAAAGTTGATATTTAAACATTTTATGTAAAAATACATATAAAGCTCGTTAATGGCTGAAATCGGAAAGGGGTGGGAGGGGTTTAGAGTGGGGGAATTTCGAAAATTCTTAATATCTCCTTTATGATGTGTCGGATCAAAAAATTGTATAAAATCATTCTTATTGTAAATATAATGTTCCATAAATATTGTTATGCACGCTTTTTCGCTATCTTGATTATTAACCGAGATATTTGCATGTTTAGATTTCGGCTTTTAGTGAATCCCCACTCCTACTCATGTTATATTAACAATAAGCTGTTACATGAAGCTGTTATTGCGCTCATTGAATTTTTACGATAATAGATAAATACAAAAATGTGATGCCCATTTGAGAGGAAATCTGCTTAGTCAACGCAGCTTCTGCGTGACGGGCTTTTAGCAGATTTCCCTTAAGGGAAATCACCTATTGAGGTCGTACTCATGACGCGAGTTTCGAAAAATTTCTTCAAATGTCCATCGATCCTACCCAGGATCCAAAAGTGAGGTCCGTTCAAAATTTTATATATATATATATATATATATATATATATATATATATATATATATTTGTCTGTTTACGCTCTAGCGGTCGCAATTTTTGTTTGATCGTTACCAAACTCGGAATTTAATCGTTTTATGTAAAAAGGAAGATCAAGTTCGTTAATGGCTGAAATCGGACCAGTGGGAGGGGGGGTTTAGAGGGGGGATTTTCGGAAAATTCAAAATATCTCCGTTATTATGCGTCGGATCGAAAACTTGTATAGAATCAATCTTATTGAAAATTAAATTTACTATAAATATTGTTTCATACTAATGTTAACTGAGATATTTGCATTTGTATTCTGCACTGGGCGGCAGGAGTGAGCTGTTTGGTACTTTCCGAAGAGAGCTCTGGAGGCCGTTTTCGTAACTATTCGTCCCTCGTATAAGTTTAGTGATCCCTTACTACTTACTACACTTGTTATTGGGCAGATTTCTCTATTGTAAAACTTCACGTGGGAAATCTGCTTAGTCAACGCAGCTTCTGCGTGACGGGCTTTTTTTATTATGCTGAGGTTTGTCGCTGGTTCATTATCTGATTATAAGATATAAAATCTAAAAAGCCTTTACAGTTGTAAATCAGTGAATTGGTTACTTCTATCAGACATTAAAATTACTTAAATTAGAAATATGTACTTATATTGTATCTGCTGTAGAGATTCAACTAAAGTAGATAGTCGTTTTTGATGGCCGAATTTAAGTACAATAAAATGTAAATTTATTTTAAGAAATGTTTTAATACAATGGGGTAATGTACATGAAAAGTGGGTGATGGACGATTGAGGCTATGCATTTATTGTGAGGTTATTAATAAATAATATCAATTTTGGTTAAGAGAACAAAAATTAAGACAGAAAAGTAAAAATATGTATAGTATATAAATAAATAAATATACATATTTATATATTCATATGAATATATATCAGTAATAAATTTTAATGGATCATAGGTCATCTTCTAGGTAGAATGAATAGAAACTTTATAACAGTAGTTGTAAGTCGCTTGAAAAGCTGATTAAGGAAATCTGCTAAATAAATGTATACAATTTGAATGCTCTATTCGAATTAATAAATCAGTTACAGGTTCATTGTCATCGAACAGCTGCGCCTAAGCCATCAATTATATTTCCTGAAAAAATATCTAAAAAAAGCATAACGATTTTTCCTGGTAACAAACAGTAAGGTTTTCCGGCATTGAATGAAGAGCGAGCGGAATAATATAATCTTCCTGTCAATATTATTATATTTATTTTTTTTCCATGATTTTTTTCTACAATTGCCCGTGAGAAACGATTCTTGCATGCATGAATAAGACAGTTTGTACTAGTTGCATGAAAGAGGTGATTACACGCCTTCTCTGGCTCTTACGGCAGAGATTCTGGAGTAAAAGTATCAATTACGTATAAAAGAAGGGAGATATACTTTGAAATGCCCAATCGTTTTCTTTGATAGAATCATCATTTATGACCATCGGATAACACGGAGTTATACACAGTATAGTTTGGTTTTATTTTCTAATTTTTTGACGAAAACATATCTACTTAAAAGGTTCGTCAGGCAGGGGCTGCTTAAACTAAGCAGATTTCCCAAGTGCAGCTATAGCAGAATACTAATTTCATCTCACCACATATTCTATATTTATATGGAAAAAAAAAAAAAAAAAAAAAAAAAAAAAAAAAAACTGACGACGAGAAGCCGGGGGGGGGGTTACTGAAGGCAGAAGACAAAAACGTTTAAATTCCTCGCTTTAGACTTGAATTACGAAACAATGTATAGAATAAAAAAGTCCGTCACGCAGGGGCTGCGTAAACTAAGCAGATTTCCCACGTGAAGTTATACAATAGGAAAATCTTCATAGGTGAGACGAACAGTTGCGGCAAAGGTCCGAACTAGCTTTTGGCGGGAAATAGTCATCCCTTATCGGTCCAAATTTAATAAAAATGCAAATATCTCGGTTAATATTCAAGATACGGAATAAATGTATATATCAATATTTATTGTAAATTTAATTTGCAATAAGATTGATTCTATATAATTTTTCGATCGGGCGTATAGTAATGGAGATATTTCGAATTGTCGAAAATCCTCTCCTCTAAACCCCCCCTCGCACTGTTTCGATTTCAGCCATTACCAAACTTGATCTGTCTTTTTAAAACGTTTAAATATCGAGTTTGGGTACGATCAAACAAAAATTGCGACCGCTAGAGCGTTAACAGACAAATGTGTGTGTGTATATATATATATATATATATATATATATATATATATATATATATATATAAATTGCAACCTCTGTCTGTACATTGATTTTTTTCGCGAAATTTCACGATAACTTTTCGTTTCACCATAACTGCATTTTGTTTCTTTGGTGTCTGTTTGTTTATTTGTTTGTTTGTTACCTTTTCACGCAAGAACGGCTGAACCGAATTTTATGAAACTTGGTATGTATATTATTACTTACCCAACTTAGACTTTAGGCTATATTAATATCCTCTGAGACGAACAGGAGTGGGGATTATAAGGGAAGCCAGAAATTAAAAATAGCGATATTTCGTTTGCTCTTGGTTTTTCGGCAAATAAGTACATAACAAAAGTTGCTTATTTTGTTATTTAGAGTAACTTTTGTTATATACACTTTTGTCGTATACCAAAGTATAAGTGCGTTATACGCTAATAATTATAGCAGTATTCAACAATTTTATTTGGCACAAATGACTCAACCAAACTAAACAAAATTTGGTATGTGTATTAGCACTAACGCTTTCCTTAAAATAAGACGTACTAAAGAAGCGAAGCCGGGTATCTCAGCTAGTATATATCTATATATAATTGTAACCTCTGTCTGTACATCGATTTTTGTTCAAAATTTCAGGATACTTTTTCGTTTCACAAGTCATAGACACCATATCTGCAATTTGTTTCTTTCGTGTATGCTTGTTTGTTCCCTTTTCACGCATAAACGGCTGAACCAAAGTTTATGAAACTTGGTATGTATACTACTACTAACCCAGCTTAGAGTTTAGGCTATATTAATTTTCCCTAAGACAAACAGGAGTGGGGGTTATAAGGGATGCCTGAAATTAAAAATAGCGATATTTCGTTTCGTATTGGTTTTTCGGCAAATATGCACATAACAAAAGTTATTTATTTTATTATTTAGAGTAACTTTTGCTATACACACTTTTGTCGGATACCGAAGTTTAAATGCGTTATACGCTAAAAGTTTAGCGGGCACTAACGGCTGAACCGAACTTAACAAAACTCGGTATGTCAATTAGCATTAATTCCACATGATTATAAGTTATATTAAAATTTTTAGGTTCGAACGAGAGGGGGGTTAAAAGGGAGACCTGAAATAAAAATTCACCATATTTACATGTATAAGAGACGGGAAATATAAATATATCGAAGACTGTGAACTCATTTTCGTCATCTCCTGAGTAGGATCGATGGACATTTGAAGAAAATTTTCAAAAATCGGGTCATGAGTACGACCTCAATAGCTGATTTCCCGTAAGGGAAATCTGCTAAAATGGTAGAACATCAATAGTTTAACAAAATCGATTCTTTAGCATTTTACGGTCCGAGTCATAATGACGGTGATATTTTGAATTTACGAATTCCCCCATCTAAACCCCACAATTCCGAGTCCAATTTCAGTCGATAACAAAATGTTCTTAAGCCTTGACTGAAAAGTGTAAATATCGAGCATGGTAGGGATCAAATAATCGTTTTCGAGTAAAGAACGAAAAATCCTAATTGATGACATCATCATCACATAATGTATTTGCATGTATCCTACTAAGTAATGGTTCAACGAAAACCATATTTGGTATTTAATCTTAGAAGTGTTTTATGTTATAACAGCTTATTGATAATAAGAAGAGAGTAGGAGTGGGGTTCAGCGAAGGCGGAAAACTAAGAAACTGCAAAAATCTCTGTCAATAATCAAGATACTGAAAAACCATATATAACAACATTCAAAGAACATTAAATTGTACAAGGTACGTATAAGATAAGGTAGCGCCATTTGACGAATAGCCAATCAAAATGCAACGAGCCGCCTACGTCACTCGATTCCTAGCCACGCCCCCAACCAGCTTAAAAACGATCGATATACGCTGTTTTCTGATTAATTTGGTGAATACAAAATTTATAAAATGGTATAGGACAATAAATGGTACAAATTACTTTAGCTGAATATATTTTACTTTAAATAAACCATGTACAAATTAGATTCCATTAAAAATAAATACACAATAGTTCCTTAAAATTGAGATATATTTAAAATCGTAATTTTTCTACATAATCAACACAATACATAGAAAAATTTTACTATAATAAGATGAAATGTTCAAAACATGAAAACAGTTATGCCTAATATTATACAAAGAAATTAAAGTCAATGACATTGAACAAACCAAGCAATAAACTAAGATACCAGTTACTAGAATATGTTAGTAAATTATTTTAAACATCAACTAGTCCATTCAGGTACAAGGTTTTTGAAAGTATATCATTGGCATGTAATCCTTCTTGTCCTAAAAAGTTGCATATATTTCGAGTCGCAGGGATGCCTCGGTTCAAGTTAAATCCTTGTGAAGAGAATGGCACTGATGTTGGAGCCTATGCATTAAAATCCCACAGAATAAAAAACTGTGAAAGAAACATGTAATAATGGACCATGGGAAATAACTCCAATAGTTCTCTATAGGATACACTACAAGAAAATAATTCTTTCCTTACATTTTAAATCTCACCTTTTTAAAAGCTGTCATTGGCATGTAGTCCGCTTGTCCAAAACTGTTGCTGCTGATATATTTGGAGTGTATGAATTTAAAGCGCACTGTCCCATAGAATAAATAACTGTGAAAGAAACATGTAATCAAATTAATGATGGAGCATGGGAAATTAATTCCTATAGTGCTCTATAGGATACACTGCAAGAAGATAATTCTTTTTCTTATATTTTAAATCTTACCTTTTTAAAAGCTGTCAGGCATGTAGTCTGTCTTGTCCAAAACAGTTGTTGCTGATATATGTGGAGTGTATGAATTTAAACAGCACTGTCCTATAGAATAAACAGCTGTGAAAGACACATGTAATATCATTACTAATGGACTATGGGAAATAAATCTATTAGGAACATAGCCTAACAATTCTGCTTGTAAATTCCTTTCATAATCACTGTCGCTGAAATGTTCTGAACAAACCCGTGAAGTATCAGGATTAAAGTTCAAATCTTCTCGTCTGCACAGGACTACTCACTGTTTCTTAATTTCTGGGTTTTTCGGGAACTGGTGAAAAGATACTGACTTGCCTGATTTCCTAGGGTTGTTGGAATATGTTGCTACGGCACAATCACTCGGCATTTTGAAAAAAATAAGTTATAACACTAAAAAATAAAAAAAAAATCACAAAAAGATAGAGATGCTCACTATGTAAACAAAGCTTAAATAGGTATTGGATGACGTAATGCGCCAAAGTCGCAAAAAAGTCACGATCTGCGCACCTGCCGAATGGCACCCCCCTGTAAATTGTACTTAAGATTGGTCCTATATACTTTTTCGATCCGACGTCTAATAACGGAGATTTTTAGAATATGTATTTTAAGGTTTAATTGTTCTTTATTGTTGTTCATATGAATTTTATAAAACGTTTGTTTAGAATCAGTTTGCCGACTACATCCGACTTAATAAATGTAGAAATGTTCTTCACGTAAGTGCTGAGCAGATTTCCCTCTTCCTAGAATAACACACAAATGACGTCATCTAATATATTATTCTCTATTAGTAAAAGTCTTCGAGAATAATATTCTAATTTAACCTATACACACTTATATAATACTAACTCCCTTCGTATTTTCAGAGAAGCATAGTCCTTAAGGCTTAATTCCAACACAATGTAATACTGAATGTAATGCAAAATTACATTGTGGTTTACATTGCATGCATACGTGTGTCTGTGCGATTCTGAATGTATGTATAAAATTTTAGAAATTTTTAAATGAAAAAATTTCTCATTTATTTCTTATAAATTATTAATCATCGTACTTATTTTTAGCAGATTTCTCTTAGGGGAAGTCAGCAATTGAGGTCGTACTCATGACGCGAGTTTCGAAAAATTTCCTCAAATGTCCATCGATCCTACCCAGGAGATGACGAAAATGAGGTCCGTTCAAAATTATATATATATAATTTTTGTTTGATCGTTACCAAACTCGGAATTTAATCGTTTTATGTAAAAAGGAAGATCAAGTTCGTTAATGGCTGAAATCGGACCAGTGGGAGGGGAGGGAGGATTTTCGAAAGTTCGAAATATCTCCGTTACTATACGTCGGATCAAAAAATTGTATAGAATCAATCTTATTTCAAATTAAATTTAATATAATTGTTCTATGCATTTATTCTGTATCATTAATATTAACCGAGATATTTGCATTTGTATTGTGAGTGTGGTTGGCTATGTTGGGAGTTTCCGCCGAGCGCTAGTGCGGCCGGCCGTTTTACTAACTATTCGTCCTCGTGAGAATAGGTTACTACTACTGTTATTATTAGGCAGATTTCTCTATTGTAAACCTTCACGTGGGGAATCTGCTTAGTTTACGCAGCCCCTGCGTGACGGACTTTTTAATAGATTTTGTTTAATTAGTTCTTATTTCTTTCATACTTTCATATTTTTACCATTTGGTTATTTGATGAAGAGTGTAAATCGCTCCAATTTCGTGACACCAAACAAAAAAATAAATAAATAAATAATTTAACCTGGACTCGAGATTTTAAGTGACGTACTATCAGTAAGTAAAAATTGTTTGAGTAGGGGCGGGGTTTACGTAAATTGAAAACGCAAATATTCAAATATATCCATTAACATTTCAGCTCGGAATAAGAATCGTAGATCATTTACCTAAATACTACTTTACTAAAATTTTTTTTTTTCTGTTGGAATTGTAGAGCTTGGAGATTTTTAGCCGCATCTCGGCGCTCTCTATTATCGAAACTCAAAAACAAAATTTCTTCCTTGGTAGGGATCGAACCTATTTTTACCTTCGGCTTATTGATGATAGTGGTAGTTTCACCCACACCAACTACATATAAATACTCTCACATACACATATGAATTTGACTTATAGCTGTTCTCGCACAAAGTAGACATTAGCTTTGTTACTGGTCGTTGGAGTACAACAGCGTGTGGGGTTCTACCCTAATAGCTGATTTACATATAAGAGAACTCTGCTTATAAAACGGTCAAAGTCCAGGGACCAATTCCTATTCAATTTAGGTCACATTTGACTAAATATTCTAGTCAATTTCAAAATATCTAAGCCTTTTAATACTTTTAGGCAATAGTTAAAGAAAATAATTGTTTTGTATGAGTTCGAAAATTAAAAAATTCTTCAATTCAGAGTCTTATAGGAATACAGAACTTTCAATATTTGATATTTTGATAGGGATTTTCTATTAAACGTGCCTTCTTAAAGTACAGTAACATTCTAAAATTTAAGCGAAAGGACCAAGCTATTTTACATTTAGCGCTGCAGTTTTGCATACTCTATATACGACAGGCCAAAAACCAAAATACTGTTTAATGTTGTCGAGTGTGATGGAGAGAATCAAGGATCTAACTACAAAAGGCCCAATCAAAATAGACCTGTTCTTACAAAATCAATTCTATTGTACCAATATAAAAATAATCAAATAAAACTCGGTTTCCGAATAAAATAATCCAGTAATAAAACTGTCTATTAAATGTTTCTAATTGTCTTTTGGTAAAAAAAAAAAAAAATAATAATAATGATGGTTAATGACTACTCTGATGATGTTTTGGACTTTTTTGGTACAGCTGTCTTGGCCTGACGTTGACCTCGATGGAATTATATGGCGGGAGGTACGCAACTGTTCCCTTCAAACCGGTAAAACTGACAACTATATTGTCTGTCCTACCTGTAGCTGTCTCACTGAGGTCTCGGAGAATGCCGACGAGAGCGGAGAAGCATAGGACGATAGAAAGAGATAAAACACAGGCACTATATTAACTATAAAAGTTTGAACTGCGGAGCACTGTCTCTACACAAAGCTGAACAAGGAACACTATATTGACAGCTGATCATCCGCAGGTATCGATTATCGTCACTGCCAACTTAATTAGTAGGAGAATTTCCAACACAATGTTAAAGTTCTTAAGTTATATAAGTTTTTTTGAATACAAAGTCTTAAATTTATTTCGCAGTTTTAAAAGGAACTGGGCTTTATTGAAAGGCAATAAATAAAGTTTATACTCTGGCTGCTGGTCTGTCAAGGAAAGTGTGGCAACGCCGATAAATTTATAAGTGCGATAGAAGGATGGAGTTTTCGATGAATCGATTTGGAGTTCATTGACGGGAGGCGGACTGCCATCAAAGGCGGGCACATTTTTCATTCGGCGAGGCTGTGGAGCGAGATTAGTAGTTCAAAAGAGGCTATTTAATGTATAAATTGGCCATTTAAGCAGTGAATGACTTGGCGAAGAAGGCTGCAGATCATCCCGGCAGAGGCCTGATGTAACCTAGGCAGTGCCTATTAGACATTACCTAAGGCACAGCTAGAGGGCGGTGCAGTTCACTCATGCCATTTGACGCTGCTCTTTTCACCTCCATCTGTCAAACGGGGTTTCGGCCAATAGCTCAAATATCGATTTGGAAAAAGAACCTCCCACAATTTATTACACTGTCGTTTCGTAAATATATTGTGATAAATATAAGTTGTACGTGGTTAGAGTTGCAATTAATTTAATGGGTCCTGTCTTTCGGTACATTTCATCATGTTGAACTTTAAGCCTGGTCTTTTAAAATTGCATTCATTCTATCTCTATTATGACATTGTCAATCTCTTGACAATATTATGGAACTCCAGATCTCCAACGAGCCGGACACGCTTCTGATTTGGCCCAATCTATTTTATTTTTCCTTTAACAAAGCTCATAAAACAACACATTAGATTTATGATAGTAGTATTTCTAGTTAAAGCGAAAAAAAAAATTGATGAAACCTATTGTATACAATTAAATCTGCAAATAACAAAATATTTTGGTTTTTTTATATAGATTTTAGACACCCCAGAGGGGATTCTCTATCTATATTTTAACTAAGAAGTGATCTACTCGAAGTACAACACCCTTTAACATAGAAGAACCAGGAACGCGATGTCTCCAGCAGACTGACGGGCTTCATATTATGAAGGAGAGGGGGGTCAGTATACTGTTCACATGTGGTCAGCTTGCCAGTGGACCAGGTCTAAGAGAGTCAAACTCGTTAGACGGACCGAGACGCTGACAGAAGTATATAGGTACTCTCAAGACTTCCGATAAGCTCCAAGCGTCGCTACAATAGAGCGCTCTGGCAACGAACTCGAGAACTAAATATCTCCTTCAGTGCGGATCGAACCTGTACCTTTTTTTACGTTCAGTCTGCGGACTTCGAGTAAGGGTAGTTGTAGATGTACCCAAATTTTTGAATGGACTCATGTTCTACGAACGATCGGTGGACATGTAGGACATTATTAAAAAATCTTGCCTAACTGATTTTCCGTATGGGAAATTTGCCAAAATCAATATACAAATATTTATCCTCTGGCGTTTTGTTGAATATGCTAATGTAGATTTTCGCAAAGCACAAAACAGATGTTGCATTATATGTTTCCTACTGATCATTGGCAAATATATTTTACACTTTCGTCGATTATGGAGGAATGTCAGTAAGCTGAGAAGGCCAAGAAGAGGAGGGAAACGAAGAGCAATTGGCTATTGCAAAAAGTATTCTGACGTAGTTAATAAATGTCTGCCTGAAAGCAGAAATGAATATTACTATGTCAAGGTTTTGT
The DNA here is from genome assembly GCA_019009955.1 of Riptortus pedestris. NCBI lineage: Eukaryota > Metazoa > Arthropoda > Insecta > Hemiptera > Alydidae > Riptortus > Riptortus pedestris. Next base: position 28,842,069 of record CM032229.1, on the reverse strand, counting down.
TGTTTTATGATGATTATTTTTTGTTAAAACAATAAATAAATATTGCCCGTGCTTCTCTTAGTTGACATTATCTGTGGACCACGCCTGAAAATATACCCTGTTCATTGTTTGGTATGATTGGTTGGTTTTCTGTATTTATTTTATTCGATTCTATGATTATTATATTTATTTGTTATTCGATATAGCCTAAGGGATATTATCTCCACATTGCCCATAGTAGAGACACGACTGCAGACGACGGGGAAAGGTATTACAATTATAGATAAGCTAGAGATAATTCACGTATGAACTGAGAAAAAAAATATATGTCCCACCAAATTTCACACGCAGGCCAGCCGTAAAAATAGACGCCTATGGTTTTTTTTTTAACCATACATTTATTGGTGTGCTTCCATTAAACTAGGTTTTTTCTGTCGGTACCTCTAATGACCTCTTCAACAGTTCTAAAAATATTTTCAATACTACCGTGAAATGGTTTCTTCTGTAACAGAATAAGTCAATAATTGACTTAAGTACATACTTAATACATTTTTTTCTCTAAAAGGACGTTTTAAATTTGAACTATTTTGATATATATATACATACATATATATATATATATATATATATATATTTATTTGTCTGCTAAAGCTCAAGCGGTCACTATTTCAGCCTGATTGTTACCAAACTCGATATTTAAACGTTTTATGTTAAAATGAAGATGGAGTTCGTTAACACCTAAAATATGACCAGTGGAAGGGTTGATAGAGGAAGAATTTCGAAATATCTCCGTCGTTGTGCCTCGGACCGAAATGTTGTATTCAATCAATCTTATGGGAAATGTAATGTTCTATAAATGTTGTAATACATGTTTTTCCAGTATCCTGATTATTTACCGAGATGTTAGAATTTTTTTATTTTCCTGCCTTCATTAACCCCCCCCCCCTCGTGCTACTCTTGTCATATTAAACATAAATTGTAATAGCATTCACCACTACATTCTCAGTTTAAATACCAAATATGGTTTTCATTGAACTTTTACTTTGTGAAATACATGCAAATAAGTTATGTGACGATCACGTCATCAATTAAGATTTTTCTCGAAAATATTTATTTGATCGCTAACATACTCGATATTTAACCGTTTCAGTCAAGGCTAAAGATCATTTTGTTATCGACTGAAATCGGACTTGGCATGCTGGAGGTTTAGTGGGGGGGGGGATTTGAAAATTAAAAATATCTTTGTTATTATGACTCTCACCGTAAAATGTTAAAACCAATCTTGCTAAACTATTGATTTTCTATAATTGTAGAGCTAAACATTTTTCCATAACACATGTACTAAGCTATTTATTCGTACTATCTTGTTTTCTTCCATCATTAAGCCCCCCCCCTCCCTTCTACTAGGCGGTTTTTTAGCAGTTAAGGGAAATCAGCTATTGAGGTCGTACTCATGACGCGATTTCCGGAATATTTCTTCAAATGTCCATCGATTCTACCTAGTAATTGACGGTAATGAGGTCCGTTGTGTTATGCAAAAATAAATATAAAGTTCGTTAATGTCTGAAATCGGACAGGGGGGGGGGTATAGATTGGGGTATTTCGAAAATTCTCAATATCTCCGTTATGATGTGTCGGATCGAAAAATTGTATAGAACTAATCCTTAAATAATAATAATAAATAATGTTATGTACGCTTTTTCACTATCTTAATTATTAACCGAGATATTTGCATATTTAGTTTTCGGTCTTTAGTAAATCCCCACTCCTACTCATGTTATATTAACAATAAGCTGTTATATGAAGCTGTTATTGCTCTCATTGAATTTTTACTATAATAGATAAATACAAAAATGTGGTGCACATTTGAGAAGAAATCTGCTTAGTTAACGCAGTTCCTGCGTGACGGCCTTTTTTTTAGCAGATTTCCCTTAGGGGAAATCAGCTATTGAGGTCGTACTCATGACGCGAGTTTTGAAAAATTTCTTCAAATGTCCATCGATCCTACCCAGGAGATGACGAAAATGAGGTCCGTTCAAAATTATATATATATATATATATATATACACACACATATATATATATATATATATATATATATATATATACACACACACATATATATATATATATACATATATATATTTGCCTGATAACGCTCTAGCGTTCTTCAATTTTGCTTAATCGTTACCAAACTCGATATTTAAACGTTTTGGCTGAAATGGGACCAGTGAAAGGGGAGTTTAGAGAGGAGGATTTTCGAAAATTCAAAATATCTCCGTTACTATACGTCGGATCGAAAAATTATATAGAATCAATTTTATTGCAAATTAAATTTACTATAAATTGTGGTTTGTCATGTAGTCTGTATCTTGAATATTAACCGAGATATTTGCATTTTTATGTTTTCAGCTTCAGAGATGAGATCGGCTAACTTCGGGTCTAGTCGTGAGTTTCCGTCAAGAGCTAGTTCGGGCCGTTCCTGTAACTGTTCGGCTCTCTATTCTGAAATGTCTCTATTGTAAAACTTCACGTGGGAAATCTGCTTAGTTTATGCATCCCCTGCGTGACGGTCTTTTAATACAAATAGAGAATACGTGGTGATATGAGATCGCAAGTGTTATACCAGTACTTGGGAAACCTGCTTAGTTTACGCAGCCCCTGCGGTATCGGGTTTTTATATAATATATTCTTGTAGGTTTAAATCAATTTAAATGAATCTATTAATTTCTTACAAATGTAATATACACTTATTGGAGTCAGACTTATGTAGTCAGTCTGCAGAAAAGCTCACCTCAGCAGTGCTGACAAAGTTCATCCAGTGAAATAACAAATTGTCAACAAAATCATATATGCTTGATATACTTATGTGCTTGAGACTAAAATTAAATTTTATTTAGGAATCACTACAACTACTACTAGAGGCCAGTTTTGTTTCAACTTACAAAATCAACAAAGAAATATGGACCTGTTTTCACTTTGTATAGGGTCTTGTCAAAATCACTCCTATCAAGGAAATAAACTTCCTAGAAAAGTCATGGAACTATTACGTCATGCGGTTTTATCCACATTGTCATTATCTTTCTGGAAGTATATGGAGAGGTAATGGGCCTGCGTTGTTATACGCTTTACCTAACATATTTTCCCAGAAGAATATATAATTTCGTGAAAATTGCAAATCCCTTTCGTTATGTATACAAAACTAATTAGAGACTGTAGATTGACCACAGCAGGCTATTAAGAAACTTCAGAAAATAATATTTCAAAATCAATTTCGTCTTTGAAAACATGTGGATTAGTAGAGGATATCTGAATTTTTAATATAATAAAGATGATAAGTTTACAGTTTAATGTAATTTTGAAAATTTTCATTATAGGAGTTTTCAAACTTCCCCGAATTCAGAGGTTCAAAGTTTTCGCTGGTTATACTAATATTGCCTTCTTCATTTTCATTATTTAAAACTATGATTCAATTGAAATATTTTGCCTCGATTCCAAGTTTTATGAGCCGGAACCACCTGGTTAGAAATTTTAGTCTTTAACCAGTTCCGAGCTTTTGGGCGAGATTATTTCTCTCACTGGCTTCCTTTAATGGCTCAATGGAATGGTTAGGGCCGACGATTCCGTTGTAATTTATTTTCCATTTCTTTTAATCTCTATCCGTTTGGCATATTCTTCTTTAAATGATGTTTAAGGACTTGGAAGAATGGCTCAATGTCGAGCAGTGAGTGCAAAACTCCGAATCTTTCTTTTTCTTCGAGTCCTTCGGTTTTAACTTTTAGCTTGTTTGATGTATGAAATTTGGTTCTTGAGCATGTAAACTCCAATTCACCTAATGTTTTGATTATATCTCTATAATTGATTAAGGATAACGCTAAGTAGTTTCTAAGTCATATTTTTCATGTTTTCATATACATCCCAATCCCTCTAAAATACTTCCCAGAATAGGAAAATAGTGCTACGATTCCAACAAATTAGGACAATTTTTGTAAACCCTCTTATACATATGTTGTTGTTATATCTACAGTCTACACCTGGTATTAATCTTGTGAACAGGAAAAGCTGGTTTTCATTGAAACTAAAAAGAGAATAAGAGGGCCATTAGGACACGCAATGGTTTCCCGTCGCCTTCCACATCGGACCATCCAACAATAAAGACATCATGAGGAAGATTCCATTCACACCAATAATAGTATGGAGAAAATTACTCTCGGAGCCAGAGTTGTTAGACAGCCATCCCTCGGTAACCTGTAGCCTGCATAAGCTAATAGGCACTAGCCAGTATGAGTATACAGACTACAACTTTAATCTACCATCCAGTGTTGCTCCACTGACATGTTGGAAGTGAGAATTTAGATTAGAGGGAGACTCCTAATGTATGCCACTCTTATTCGTTGTAGGAAGTCTTAATAACTTTGCCGATCGTTGGTTGATTGACAATCAAAAAATGGTGAATTTAACATTGGTTTCGGCTTTAAATCCTCAAATGTGCCAAGAACCATGAAGATCTATATTCTTTCGGTTCATAATATGGTGAATTTTGTAACTTTGTCCTTGAGAATATTGTGCATTTAAATAATGAATTATATTCATACAATTAATACACAATATAACTTACCAAGATCATTGCACAGTGGTAAATATGAATTGGCCCATTAAAGGGGTAATCAAATGATAAAAGTGACCAATGGCTGTCGTTGTGCTGAGTGAGTAAGAAGTAAACAAAACTGACTTTCACTTTTTTCAATTTGTGTCAGATCATTTCTTAAGGGGTATTTGAGGCGATGAGATCTGTGTCAATTGGAAGAGGCTAGCCCAATTCTTTGGGTCATTTTTTCAGCACCTCGGATTAAAATATCTAGCGCCATTAGTGCGAAGGGTAGAAAAAAAAAAAACCTTAATAACCGGGCAGATGTCGCTAATGCACTGCCTTGCGTCACTCCTCCTTTTTCCTTAAAGGAAATGTCTATTGCACCAATCGCTCCTCCTCCGCTTGGCTATCATTTTCTTTTTATTCAGGCCAAACCTTTTCAAGGCAATGTTTTACAATCCTGAGGAATTAAATGACAAACACATAACTTTTAAGTGTGAGCTTTGTCACTCAGCTCTCCAAAACTTAAGCAGATATTAATTGGTTTCAACTTTTAATCGGTGTTAACTCACATCTCCAGTAAAATTATTTATTCCACATTTAATTACTGCCATTGTTGGAATTGCTATTAACAGTGTTAGCACATAAGCGTTCTACAATTTCCTATATAAAGATTCCTAAAGGTTAGGAGTTACTACCGAGAATCAACAAACTCGTTTAATTTACGGGTTTTTATAATGTACAATAATGAAACTTGAAAACACATAGTCCACTATAATTTATAAAAGAACAAAAATTTCTACTGGTCGAGAATAAAAAGATGAAGAACACAAAATAATGAGTCTTTGAATAAATATTAATAACAAACGAGTTGAAGCAGAGTTCACAAAAAAAAATCACAAAGCAATAGTAAACACAATCCGAGACTAGGCCATTAAATTTTCACACCTAACTAAAAGGTAATTCTGAGGTTGCTCGCAGTGTACCCACTTTACAATTTGAGCAATTATTTTAGTTTAAATAGTTTCTGGCAACACTGTCACTGGGACCAGGTGGCAGCTGGCGGGAAGGTTACAGTTGCTATTTTGCAGGGCAAAGCTGCTACACTCGTGTAGATTCCTGCTGATACTCAAGTGATCTTACGCCATAATGTTGAACTGGGTATTAGTGAAACCTCAAAGCTAACAGTATGTTACAATAATATTTCTTGGACCCTACCACTGGCAATCCATTCTAAATTGCCATTTCTTTTCTAATTTTAAAGTTTTCTCTATGTATATTATTTTTTGAATTTATATTCTAACCAAGAATAGCCAAACTGTTACTTGTGGTTGTTGTTCCAAGACATTTTCTTCGTTAATTGATTTTTTTTTTTTTAATGGGTGGTGGCATTACTATATACTCCGATTCATCAAGTTGTTTATATTCCTTCAAAAACATTTATAATACTCATCCCTTAATTATTCAGATTCTAGAACAAATTTCAAAACTAAAAATAAAACGGACGTACAAAGGACGTGGACAAATTCACCTATCATGCAACCCAGAGACAATCTTCTGACTTTAACTTACTGACCCGGCCAGACTTACATTTACAAATGCTATAGAGACCATTAAATGAAAAATAAAAATTGTTAGCAAACCACAGCAGAAACTCATCTGTGAGATATAAAGCCCTGTATAAGCGAGTGGCCATACAGCAGATGTGACAATAGACGAGACGAAGTTGTAATAATGAGACTTGGGATAGGACACTCACATTTAACGCGCTCATACTTCATGACAAAAACAGAAAGACCTCAATGCAGAACATGCAAAGAGCCATTAACCATTAATCACATACTGACTAACTGCAGGAACATTGAATACTTACAGACTCCACAAAACATGTACGAACTTCAAGCAGCCCACACATTGACAACATTCTAAATCACCTTAAAAATTGAATTTGTTTTACAAAATTTAACTTCTCAACTTCTTGATTTTTGAGTTAGTGAGAAATTTAATATAAATTTGAATAAATTTAATTAATATAAAAGAACTAGTATTCAGGAATAACATCAGTTTTTTATTAAAACCATTTTAACCATTGTTGTCTTTATTACTATTATTATTATTTATTAACGTCCACTTTTTGCAACATAGGCTAATCGGGACGGGTTATCTACAGGTTTCCACCCTTCTCTAGCCAGGGAGGGATTTTAGGATGTTATTTAATGAATTTCGTCACTAAATAATTTCCTTTGCCCAGGTGAGAATCGAACTCGCTACTCTAGGTTTTCATGTGAGATAAAGGTCAACCCTTTAACTCGCATGGCCAACCTGAGCCTCATTACTAGTCTAATCTTTATTACTAGTCTGTTTATTTGTTATATTTAATTTTTTATTTGTTTGTTGAGTTTTAGTTATTTTTCTGTAATTTTGTTTTCATTTTACGGGGGGAGGTCAAAACGTTCCCGGCCTAACTATGAAGGAGGGCATTAAGATAAAGTACTTTGAGCTTGTCATGTTTACCTAATCCATAGTAATACTCACAAAAATTTTTATAATCCTACTATCACTTGTCTAATATATATAATACTTTTATTATCACCAGTTTGCACTTCTCTTTAAATTGAACAACATTGAGTACAGAGCTGTGATGAAATTCTTAGTCAAAGAAGGCATAAGGCCTTCAGAAATTTTTGAACGCCTTAGGAACGTGTATGGGGACTTGTCCCCTAGCTATAGTACTGTGAAATATTGGTGTAGTTTATTCAAAATGGGGCGAGAATCCTTAGAAGACGACTCGCGACCAGGAAGGCCTGTGGAAGCAACCACCCCAGACATCATCAACCGCATAGAGGACTTGGTGCTCAATGATGGCCGTCTAAAGAAGAAGCAGATCGCGAGGATGGTTGGTGTATTGGAAACTACCGTGCTAAACATTCTACACACCCACCTCGGCATGTCAAAGGTTAGTGCACGATGGGTTCCCAGAAACCTCTCGTCAGCTCAAAGGAAAGTGAGAATCGATTGCTGCAAAGAATTTTTGTCGCTTTGTGGTTCAAATCCCATGAATCTTTTGACACGAATAGTGACTGGGGACGAGACCTGGGTCCACCACTATGATCCGGAGTCTAAACAGGAGTCAATGCAGTGGCGTAGGAAAGTTGACAAGCCACCTGTCAAGTTCAAGGTCACACCCTCGACAGGCAAGATTAAGGCCGCAATTTTTTGGGATTCAGAAGGAACCCTATTGATTGATTACAAAGACAAAGGTGAAACAATCATGGGAGAGTACTATAGTGACCCGTCTTAGAGAATCAATCAAGGAGAAGAGGAGGGGGAAGCTGAGCCGAGGAATCATGCTGCTTCATGACAATGCTCCCGTGCACACCTCTCGTAAAGTGATGGCTACGCTTGACACCTTGGGCTTTGATTTGATCGGCCATCCACCCTACAGCCCGGATCTGGCTCCCAATGACTACTTTCTGTTCCACAACCTCAAAAAGGAGCTAAGGGGAAGAAGATTTGTAGACGACATTGAACTCAAACCGGCTATTGATGCTCATTTTGAATCCAAAGAAGAAAATTATTATTTGGGGGGTTTAGAAAAATTAATAAATAGATGTAATAAATGTATAAATAACAAAGGACGTTATATTGAAAAATAATGCACGTTTTGTGTTTTTATTTCATTTCCTTATGGGGTATGCTGTAATTAATGCATACTTAAAGTTATTTTAATGCATCCACCTGTTATATGGAGTTGATTAAGTAAAGACTGGATAATATATAGTAGGATTCGTTTTCTAGCATATTTCCGTTGAGGGAAATCAGTTATTGATGTACATATGACGCGATTTAGAATATATATATATATATATATATAATCAGTTATATATATATAAATATATATATATATATATATATATATATATATATATATATATATATGTTTGGAATGAAAAGTTTTAAATGTTGTCCTTTATTAGTTACAGTCCATTGTTGTTGCCATTTTTCAGTTAGATGAGCTTTTAACATATATTTTACGTGGGCTTTGGAGATTTTATTGTAACATTCTGGTAATTGGGAATCTTTTGAAGCAGACTTAGCAGCTCTATCGGCCAATTCATTTCCAAAATTATCAGAATGTGCTTTAACCCATCTCTGATTTGTGTTGTTAACGGGTCATAGGTTGTACGGTTCTGTAGTTCTTGTATCGTTACTTTACTGTCGGTGTATATACAAAGAGTATTATGTTTTGTATGTTCAGTTTGTATTTTTTGTAAGGTTTTCAGTATAGCGTATTGTTCTGCTTGAATGTTTGTGCAGTTGTGTCCCAGTCTAAATTTATGTATCTCTGTCAATTCCTGATCAATGAATATTACACATGCGCAGCCTACATTTTTCCCATCTGTATATATTTCCGTTTTAAAAGGTTTATTTCCTTGATGTATTAATATATTTGGAAATTTGCCGGGGTGATACCATCTTTTGTATTCCAATTCTGATTCAACAAATTCAGCTTGAATATCGTTTGAATTAATAGACCTTTTAGAAGGTTATATTGATAAACAAAAGTATGTGCTAATAAATCGATGGGGACTATTTTAGCTAGAACGCAAGCTGCCTGAGACCACTGACTTGAATATATAAATTATCTTCATGAATTATATTGGATTAATGACCTTAGTTGCTGTAATTAATGCATATGTATAGCTGCAGAATGACATGAATACTTAAAGTTATTTTAATGGATCCACCTGTTATGTGGAGTTGATTAATTAAAATCAGGAAAATATATGGTAGGATTCGTTTTTAGCAGATTTTCCTGAAGGGAAATTAGTTATTGAGGTTGTACACATGACGCGATTTCGATAACAATATATGAATATAAACACACAGACACACACATACGTACATATATATATATACTTGTCTGTTAACACTATAGGGGTTGCCAGTTTTCTTTGCCTTCCCCAAGTGTGATATATCATATAAGGATGATAAATCTGTTTAATATATATTTTTTTCTCTCACATGACACTTATAAGCGCTTATAAGATTATGGAATCTACTGCCAACATCAGAGCCTGCCTAGAGAGGCACTACGGGACAGACTTCTGCCTATGTAGACTAACAATAAGTAATGTATTTTGTGGGGAGCCACAAAAATGTAATTTGATAAACCTTCTATTATTTGGGCCAGTCTGCTTAGAGCACATGACGTATACATGTAAGTTAATAAATTCATTCGAAGTTTAGTGAATATAAAACGGTATCATAAGTTAATGTATACTTTTTATCTTTTAAAATATTTACAAATGATTTACAGAACGAATTGATCAACCTTTGCGAAGACATTTACAAACCATTTTATATTCTTCTGCTCTTTCAGGTATGGCCTCGCAATAGAGAAGATGAGCTCAGTAGGACGATAAGTTCTTCATTTTTATTGTTCAAGTCTTGAATGTTTCATTATTGGTTTACGGCGACCTTTGAATTTATTACAAGGATTTGGAATTACTCCCCCCTCACGATCACGTTCACTCACACACACCACAATTGACCTCCCTACGTGCAGTTGCATATTTCAACTGCGAAATTAAATGAAATATTGCCAAAGACTATAATAGCCGCGTGATACACGTGCTATCACTGAATTATTGAATTATCACTGAATTTTGATATTAATACATTGATATACCTAAATACACAAAATTTGTTAAAAAAGTCTAAAGATTTCTGAATGAGAAAGGGAAACTGAAATACAACATATATTACATTATAGATTAATGAGCTTTTAAAAACAGGTCCAAAATATATTGTATATAGGTTAAAACCCTTTTAATTTAATTTGATCGTCTATATTTAGGTTTATTTTTTTTTTTTTTGTAAAACTAAACGTCAGAATCAGCTCAATGGATGATAGTATACTTATGTTTGGATTTCTATAAGCAGGATATAGGTATGTAGGTATGTTTCATAAACTTTGTTCATACTCCAATATTAACTTGGTTATATGATTTTTTTTTTAGTTTTGAGCCATCAGTTCTTTTTTGGTATTGTTTTATGTTCTTTTTTTATGTTCTTACCATTTTGTCACTTCTGTTTTAATGTAATTGTTAACACATATTTTTTGTCTTTTCTTTTTTTTTTTCATGACTTCTATATTTATTGTTGGTTGTTGAATTGTAAATGTTATGATATAAATGATCAAAATTCATGTACTGTCCAAAGAAAGGAGTACGCGACATTAAAATAAACACATATTAGAGGGTTACTCACTTTGAAAAACATGAAAAACCCTTTTACTCATGAGATATTTATTTAATACTTACCATAAATCTCAAATTTTATTGACAACGTTTTTACGATAACCTCAGAATTAGGTAGGCAAGGGGGTAATCAACCACCTTAATAATTTGTTGTACAAAAAGAAAAAATCAATAACAAATAATCTATATAATAAATGCGTTGATACGTTCAAATATCTTATACAAAATTTTGTTTGTTTGATATGAAAATTGTAAGTAATGTCCATGCCTCACTTGAGTTACATCAATTTTTTTCTGGTCCTCCACCACCCTCCCAAACAAACTTAAAAGTCTTCTGCAATGGTTTTTATTGACATGAACCTATATCGGTCAGATGCGAAATTTTCTTAGTTAACGGTTCTTTTGAGTAGACGGCATTTACGAGTGTTTCATTAACTAACCAACAAAATTTTAAATTAGGTAAGGTACGTATTTATAGATTCTCGGGAGGCAACTGAGGTGAAACTGATATTGGCATTATATAATTGTATAAATACGCACATGACATTTCGTTCCGATCATTAGCTACTAATATAAATCAGTAGGCTCGAATACATCAAATTGGTTTAATAAATTGTGATTGAAGGCAACCTTGCATTTTTAGTTAAGGCAATGGAATTCAACTTAAATTTTAGACTCTAAAAAAACTTAAAGAAAGATTCTAGATCTGGGCTCATAAAGAAACATGCTCAAGATAGAACTGTAAATTAATGTATTTTTATTCAAACCTCCCCAAACATTTCAAATGAAATCTATTCTTCAATAGAACCGCACTTTCATAAAATTAGCTCCTCATGTATATTTCATAGAAATCATAGAGCTAATTATATCAATTTATTTTTTTCAAATTTCACTTTCACCTTACATTAATAAAACATCAAATTAACAAGGAATGTATCACAATTACTAATATAATTAACAGGAATTTTATTATCTTCAGTTTTTCTTGTTACCACCAACTTTTGTTTTCTTTTTCATTTATAAAAACTCAAATAAGATTACATTGCAAAGGTTTAGAAAAACTTTCACGAGTATATCCTTACAGGAAACTTCAAATAGAAAATAACTTTTCAACAATTATAAAGGAAAATGAGTAGTTTAATTTCGATTAAAATATACATTCTATTAAATGTCCTCTGAGGGAAAGTACTTTTCAGAATCGAAATGATTCCAAAACAAAATATTAAAACTTCGGCGTCAAACTGACTTTTAGCATCATTTATTAACTGTCGTGCGTTCATATTTTGTAACCTTTTTGCATTTTCACCAGTGGCGGCTCGTAGCTAAAATTAGTGGGGGCTGCTCCTGAAAATACTTAGCCTTTGTTTTAAAATTGTGTAAAAGGAAACTAACATGTATAAAAAGAAAATTTATTGAGAAACTTGATAAAATCCTAAAAAACAAAATCACACATTTTTTTACTTACTTTAACCTAAATTGTTACAGTTCAAGCTTAATCTATTCGGCCGGCACTGCGGGAACGACAGTGCTCTCTATCCCTTGCAGCCTCGCGTCGAGCTTCCTGTGTGCACATGCGCACAATAGTCAAACACCTCGCCGCCGGAACTGTGAAGCACACAGTTCCATACAAAGATTTTTGTATCTTTTTTCATAAACTGGGGGATGGTTACTGCATTAAGCTTAAGGATTATATATATTTTACAAGTATAAAGAAAGAATTAAAGAAAAAAGGCTCATTATATTAAATGTTATAGATCATATCAAGTGGAAATTGGGGGTGCTGCAGTTCCACAGTGCCTATACGTGAGCCGCCTACGATTTTCACTGTAATTACTTCCAGTGAACCAACAATTAACTTCTATTTTCTTTAACAATTTTCACATCCCATGGCATCTTATTGTTAAAATTCATTTGAAGAGTACATTTTTCTAACGTTGTATAATATTTGAACTAAAATGGCCTAAATACGTGCAAAAGGATATACTGTTTTGAACTGAACTCTCATCATCTGCATTATATCAAATGATATTGGTGAAACTTTGAATAATGTTTTGAAAAATTGATTTAGCATATTTCCCCTGAGGGAAATTAGTTATTGAGGTTGTTTGTACTCATGACGTGAATTTCGGAAAATGTCTTCAAATGTCCATTCCTACTCAGTTGATGACGAAAATAAGTGTGTCATAGCAGCAAAATCTCCTTAGTTTAAGCAGCCCTTGCGTGACGGACTTTCATGAGTTTAACGTCTACAGCTGATTTCCCATATGGGAGAATCTAATGATGACGGAGCTTGAGAAAAATATGTTTGATAAATTGATGAAATTAAAATAAAAAATCTTATATGGGAATTCAAATAAAGGGTTAGAACCGCCAATATAAATGATACTATTGTCATACCTCTCGATGGAGACTCAGTACAACTATTAACAGGCTTGAAGATTATGCAGTCGCATCGAAAGCGCTTGCCAGCGGTACTCACCTATCAGCCAATGACGACGGTCTCCACCGAGAGGTATGACAATCTTATATGGGCACCACATATCTTCCTAGTACTACTATTTAATTAAATTAACAAAATGTTTGGTTCCCCTCACGTGATATATTGTATGTCCGTTCCAATGCATTGGCTAAAGATATGTCATAGAATGTTATTTATGGATATTTTAAGATCAACAAAGAAGGTTTTATATAAACTCTTTGAAATTTTAGGGACGACAAATTTTCAATTTTCCAGCATTTCAACATTCTATGGCTAGTCAATTTCGAGTTATGCGTACAGTGAGAGGTGTATAAAGACGTCATGCCAAAACTAGTCAAATTGGGTTCAAGATGATTTAAACAGATAATTCCGTTGAAATCTGTAATCCGAAAATTTTTGTACTTACAATTCTTCCTTTACTTCGTACAAGGAAGTAGAAATGAAATAAATAAACTGCTAATACTGCAAATACTAATATGCCTTTTTTTTGTTTCTCCCATTCCATAGTTCTGAACCTGCGAACGCCCCCTGGTAGGATATATTCTATAAAGGGGATGAAGGTAATAACAAGATCATGACACAAGAGAAAACATGGCGGAAAATACCAACGCGCAACCTTCGCTTTACCTTCTCGTCTATATTGGAAGTCTAGCGTTAAAAATTTCGTTTCTTAGAAGAAGGGCTTTAAGATAAGCCTAATGGGAAGATAGACAAGGCCCGATCCTGAACTATTGGCTTACGTAAGTCAGCTGATGTTAGAAGACTGACCTCTCGCTCCTAGGTCAATCTTACTAAATCCCACCACTTTCTAGGAGCATCCTTCTCAGAACTGCAGCGTACTACTGCCAGCCAACTTCTTGTTGAACGATCGTATTGCAACACTAATAGAAGTTGGGGAAGAGAATGAATTCATGTTTGCAAAGAAGATTGAAAATGTAAAGCTGCTATTAAATTTTTAAGCTGATTAACGTTCATTTCATAACTATGAATTACGAGCCAAACACGTCGTCAAACGTTGAATTATTATTATTTATTAATGTCCACTTTCTGCAACTAAGGCTAATTTGGGCGGGTCATCTACAGGTTACCACTCTTTTCTAGCAGGAAGGAACTTTTTTTTTTAGATAGATAGATTTTTATTGGCTTATGTTTTACAACATGTTGCCAAGAGTCTGGCCCATTTCTGTTAGTACCGTTGTTAAAATAATATAACTCATTAAAAAAATGTGCAAATAACTAATAATATTTTCTAAAGTATAAACTCACAGGATATACATTGATTTGTAATATAATATTAATATTAATCTAAATAATTATAGTACTTAATTCAATAAATCATAATTTAATGCAAATGTAAATTAAATATACATATATACATACATACACTCATACATATTCACACATACGCATACACACACACACATATATATATACATATACACACACATATATATATATATATATATATATATATATATATATATATACACACACATACATACACCCATACACACACACACACACACACACACACACACACACACACACACACACACACACACACACACACACACGCACACACACATACATATATATTAACGTCTAAATAAAGATCACTAATCTGATATATCAAATTAACATAATTCTTCTCTATGATTTATTACAAACAGTATAATAATAATAAGTGTTATTGAATGCAATAATTAATGTGCTGGTTATTGATGTTTGAGCACCCCCAAAAAAATAATACAATTCTTTCTTTAATACTGTTAACTTTACATATAACTAAATTATTTATTATCTTAACATTAAGTATGTTTGGAAATACATTAATATTATTGCAAATTATTTTTAATGTTGATAATTGGTTAGACTGTTGGTGTGGAAAATGCTTCGATAAATGGGTTGTTACGGCCGTCCAGGTTTTCCGAAGGTTGATCGTTCAAGTAATGTTCCATGACAAGATATTAATACCGTCTCCATGCCAAGTCTTATCCAGAGGATCATCCAGCTGCTCTGTATGCTCTGATAAGAGATGTTCTGCTATCAGCGGACAGGTGTGACGTCATGGACTATATGGAGGGATGACCAGACCAGGTTAGAGCTTTTATTTTACTTCTATCCGTTATTTGTTTTAAGCACACAAATTAGTACTCAGACCAGATACTTTTATATCCAAGTTCTTTTTAAGATTAATAAACACTCATATAACTTACGGCTCGTATGATTAATTAGAGTTAGAACGTGCGAACATGCTTGCTCACTTCTTGTGGAATATCTATATCCTGATTGGAACAAATGGAGTTTGTTGATCACAACGAAGATATACACTTCAAAATTCAAAGATAGTCTTTCAAAAAAGCATTTCCAATGAAAAAATACATTAAGTTAAACAGAATTTCACAATTTTTGCAACTAAGGCTAATTTGGGCGGGTTATCTACAGGTTACCACTCTTTTCTAGCCAGGATGGGACTTAGGCTTTTATTTAATGAATTTCGTCACTAAATAAATTCCATTGCTCAGGCGGGAATCGAACTCGCCACCCTAAGGATTACCATGTGGGATTAAAGGCAATGCTGTCAAAAGTTGAGTTCGAAGTTATGTGGAATAATGCTTTTGCATGAACGCTATTCATTCACTGCAAACACATCTAATCATAATTGAAAGAATATTATTACAGATTATATTATACACCCTCAGACTACTTATTAAATAAAAATGCAGTAATCCATATTTAAGTTGTATAAATCAAAAAGAAGTGTGTGCTTACTTTGAACTTTATATATTATAATATATATATATATATATATATATATATATATATATATATATATATATATATATATACTTCCCTTAGAACTATATTCCTTAAATGACCTGGACCTCCCACCTTTGTAGGGCGCTTCCTTCGACTCTTAGCAGACATCTCTTACCGATGCCCTGAATCCGCAAGACCTTCCTTATTTCATCTAGCTGCCATTCATCGCAGCTATATTTTCCTACTTTTCCCTAGAGTACCACATACAAATTTTAAGGGTTCCAATATTTTTAACATGGGATTACCCAAATTGCAATGAGCCTTTGGATATAAGAAGTTTTAGATATCCAACGTCAAACAGAACCGCATAAGCGTATTGTCTTATCACGCATAATTAAAGAATTACTCATGGGAAATCTATTTGTTTTATACCTTTTCTGCGAAGAGTACTTTTTTTTTCTTGCACTGTGGACTAAAGTACATTCTGCAATTAATTCTTTCTTAATTTTCATAATTAAAACTTTGCACCGCAAGAGAAGAGTTTTAAAAACTGTTTCCTCGTAGTCTAGAAACTTAAGTAAAAAGTTTCAAGTTTGCTTACACAGACATAAATGAAATGCGCTAAAAAGGCTCTACTTGTTACCAAAAATCGTAAAAATTCCTTGAATATTTTCAGTGCTTTAGAAGATTACAAGTTGTAACTTTTTCATTTTCATAAAGAAGTCTACAGAGGTCACCCATAAGTTGTACAACGTACGCTGTACTTTTCCAAGTTTATGCATTATGAAGTGACGGGTTAATCTTAATTGGGTTTGTATTGTCGGTGCGAATTTGAAATATTTACGCGAACCCATTGATCCGCAGATCTCCTATTATCCAAATGGAAATGAAATTGTCGACTAGCTAGAAGCCAGTTAACCTTCCCAGTGTCGTTGGGAGTGAGTCATGGGATGGGACAGAGGGACGGGGATTGCATAGCAATGTGTGACCCAGACCAAAGAGCTACGAGAGGGAGAGTGGTCGTCGCATCTCTATGCCTTTCACTACACCCACTCTGATCATATACCGGCTATTTAGCTACGTCACTGTTCCCCGTCTGCACCAAAGGCTGCTTATGGATTCAAATTGGTATTAAATAGTTGGCGAGCGTCTGCTAGTGCTACTGACAGCATTAGTGATGGTGGCATTAATGATGAGATTGAATGTAAATCCAGTATACATGTTCATTATAAACACAGGGTTGTAGCTGCATAGTTATTGATAGAGTATTTTTTTACTTATTTTCTACAATGAAAACAATTCTCGCAAAAACCGAAATTGCTTTAAGAGTATTAAAGAAATATCAAACATTCCCTCTTTGAAAAGAAGGACAACCGTAGGAAACGAAACGATTTTGGATCTTTTACCACCTAGGCACAAATAAACCTCGCGAGTTCAGTGCCTAATGACAATAAAAATAAATAAATGAAGATTCAGGTCTAAGCTTCAATATCGGAAAATAATATATATATCAGGGAAAACACTTGAAAATCATACTTAGTTATAACTTAAATTAACCGGTGGTGGCTAATACTTTCCTTATACACTATATATATATATATATATATATATATATATATATATATATACATTTGGAAGGAGCTCATTTTCATCATCTCCTGGGTTGAATCGATGGATATTTGAAGAAATCTTTAGAAAGTCGCGTCATGAGTACCACCTCAATAGCTAATTTCCTTTCAGGGAAATCTAATGAAAAGATTTGTTGTACATAACTTCACATGTAGAATTGATTATGCTTTTTTTCAATATATGGGTGTAATAAATATAAATGTCATTGTTCATTTTATGCAATTAAGACTAATCGGGACGGGTTGTCTACCAGCTAATTCCAGCCAGAGTGAAGCAAAAGATTTTATTTAACACACTAAGTAAATTTCCTTTGCATACACGGGAAATGAACATATGGTTCAAAATTATCCTAAAAGATAAAATACAAACAGGCGATGGCATAGAATAAATGATTTAAAACAAGTGCCATTTTAAAAAAATAAGAGTAGTGCCATTTTTTAAAGTTAAAACAAGACTTTATTCAAAACAATTCTGTAGAGAGGTTCAGTGTATTTTTTAAAAAATTTAGGAAGTATTTATATTAAATCAACGAGAACAAGTATGCCTCTTATAGATATAAAATGGAAAAATATGTCTAGCATGGAGCTAAAAGATTGACTTATGTAAACTAAACATATACTTTTTCAGGTAAAATGAAGTCCACTTTATGTTGCTAAGGCCGGATTGAAAGAGGTTCTGCCATCCTTTATTAGCAGAACTAAAGGAGTGGGACTAAGGGTTTAATTTAGTGAGTCCATCACAACATAAATTCCCATTGGCAACGCGGGAATCGAACCACCAAGTTGTACAGTACTTATTCCTATTAAAATGTGAATATCTATGGTAATAGATTGATTTTTCTTTAATTTATCATCTTATTTACCATACACAAAGTAGGAAGTAGTTTATTGCAGCTTTACCGTCTACACTCGCTTAATTAAATGTTAACTTATGTGAGCCGTCAAACTATGTGCAATAGATCAAGCATTTAGAAAGACATTCTGATTTCGAGTTATTTTGAACTTCCATTATTTCCATGTTCAAATATGTATGTAACTTACGTCTAAATTTAGAAATACTCTCTCTCTCTCTCTGAATGATATCAGATTCGATAAGCAGATGGACAAAGTAATACCACTAGATGATCTTTAAAAGGTTCTTTATAAATGTTTTGGTAGGATATCATCAGGTGTCAGTATTACAGGAGTGTCTTATGTAACTTTACTTAAAAGGGCGCAAACAAGTTGTTTATTCATGTAATCTGTATATTCTAACTTTGGTCTGTGCTTCAATCTTATTACTACATTTGAAAGTCTTACAAAATAGCTGTAGGCTATTGGGTACATAGAGGAATGATTATTGTATGAAGAATAAATTTTGTTTAAGTTATTTAAAAAGAGTCATCTCTCTGTAACAGAAATAAATGTGCTAACTGGTACGATGGTTAAAGAAACTATTTGAGAATGATGGTCTCCATTAAGGTCGTTATCATATACAGAAGTACATAAAAATAAAATAGAAAATAGTCCCAGCAATATTTTATTGGCTTGATATGTTCATGTCAAGTAGACCTTCGCTTAGAGCACAACTCTAATACATTTTTTCTAACACCAAGTACGTTGTTAGGCAAGTCATTATTGATGGACAAATAATAATGGCCAACGTAGGCATCAGCAGATGTTTATTGTAATCCTGTAGGATAAATCATCGACACCAGTGGAAATATATTTAGAAGCGTTTAGTTTAGTTTTATAAAGCGTGTCAAGCATGAGGTGCGAAAACTAAGCAGATTTCCCAGGAGTGGTAAAAACTACATTGAGTACCCATTTCGAAGTGTGGCTACAATGTAGGAGGCACCTAGCCGTGAGGCCTTAATCCAACCTACACCAATCCAACGCTTCATGGTGACTGAGGATTCGCTACGATGGTCAGAAGCGATCCTATGGAAGGGACAGTTTCCTACTACCCAGCTCCCACACGAGTGAAACACATGTACCAGTTTACCTGGCCTGTATGTCCCCGTGCTTTGAACACACGACCACTACGTCTATGACCGGCAGTGAAGGCAAGCCTCCACTCCGGACACCACCCAGCCCGTAGTTCACATTGAGTAAGCCGCTAGAACTTACCCTATTAAGGCAGGAGTGATCCCCTGCCCGGAACAGCAAAGCCGACTAAGGACCTACTGTTCCTCCGGTTCCCCTACCCAGCAGCTACACAGCGGGGGCTTACTGCTGCCACTGGGGAGGGCCGGCCCCGTGCCGGAATGGTAAAAACTACAGAAGACATTCTTGATACCCTGAGGTAAATCCTCTAGCTAGGCTGTATTTCTTCAAATGCTCATAGTTCTAAATCTCTAGCGGCCGCCCGTTTCGTTCGATAAATTACAAACTCCATATTTAAAATTAAAAGCTAAAGTCGAAGTTCGTTAAAGATAGAAGAGTGAAGGATCAGAGAATGGGTAAAACGTAAAATCATTCATTTCTCGCATATGTGGTGGACCTAAAAGTAGTATTTTATGACCAATCGCGTTAGTAGTGTAACTTAATAAGGGCTCGACAAGGTCGCAGAAACTGGGTTTATTATTTTCTTGTTAGCCATACACATCAAGAAAGTAATTTTTTTATACAAGTTGCTGCTTAATTTCCTCAGATTTCTGTGTGGCCTCTGCGGGAACGAAAAGAAGTTGAAAGACCGGAAAAATTTAAGGTTCAATCCGTAGTTTTAAACCTGACTAGCATATTGTTTTTACCTTCTAAACCACCTCATGTTAAGACACATTAATTAAACAGTCTAAAACATGCGGCATTTAAAGTGGTAAATCTGCTTACATTCTTTGAATTCGATTTCAAACATTTTAATAGACGATCCTCATCAGCATATAAGAGTATTAGATGTGAGCGGAATCAACAAGGAAGCACAAAACTACTTTTTGTTTTTTGCCAGAATCTAAAATTTTAAAAATAAATGAATGGCTAACATATTATTTGTGGGTTGGATGTTACCCTCTCTATAATACTGAAGTAGCTGAGAAATCCTGCCTCTGTTGTAATTTTAATAAAAATGCCCAATCATTCTGAAAGTCAAATTAACATAATTATTAAGAAGGCAGTTATTTTTTTGATGCTTCCTCAAGCGGTCAAAAAACTCATCTCTGAATCAAGGCCTCCTGAATTTATCTTTGACCTCTACGATTCCCCAAGCCCAGCGAAGTCCTTCCATCATGCAACACTCTATCCTCCCAGCAATTATTAAGACCTCTCATATGTTTGGTTCCTTAAGAGACTTCCATGAAGGTCGTATTCAGAATTTCTCGACCTCTTCCCGTATAAGGTGCCCTGCCATTTAGACTAATCTTGCTAAGTGAAGCCCGGGGTTTGTCCAGCTCTCTGCTCATAAACACATTTCCTTCAGAGCTAACAGCAGGGGCCTGATCCAACGCAACAACAGTGTTCTGTACAGAATCACACCAATATTTTCTACTTTCTTCTACTGATGCAATCGTTATTCCAGCCGTCTTCTATAGTAATATTCCTCAGAGTTTGAATACTTCTTAGGAATAAAGCTTATCAATCTTATGTTCCTGCTAGCTGTCTTCTTGGAACATCATCATCATCATCATCATCATCACTGGCGCTACATCCCGCGAGGGGACACGGCCTCTTGCAGCTTTGACCACCAGTCATCTCTGTCCTGCGCCGCCATCTTCCAATCCCGAATCCCCAGCATGGATCGGGCATCCTCGGCCACGCCATCTATCCACCGCAACCTTGGCCTCCCTCTCCTTCTTGTGCCATATAGCACCTCTTGCAGCACCTTCTTGGGGATCTCGTCTTCTGACATTCTCGCCACATGTCCAGCCCATCTGAGACGGCTTACCCGGATGAATGTCATTATATCCGCATCTCCATATAATGTCATAATCTCGGCATTAGTCCGTCGCCTCCAGATCCCATTTTCACAGACGCCTCCCAGGATTTTCCTCAGAATCAGCCTCTCAAACCTAGCCAGAACTTGTTCCTGCTTCTTATTAATTGTCCAGCATTCCGAGGCATATGTTAAGACTGGCCTCAGAAGTGTCTTATAGAGGCGGATCTTTGTAGCTCGAGATACCACTCGGCTTTTAAAATGCTCCAGCAGTCCGTGGTAACATCTGTTGGCGGAAATTACTCTACGCTGCATCTCTTGGGCAATGTCATGCTGGGAATTCACTTGCGAACCCAAGTAAACAAATTCTTCCACTCTCTCGAAAATAAAAGGCCCAATATGAGTAGAAGGCTCGCCTCTATGACCTGTTGTACACATATATTTAGTCTTATTTCATTGACAACGAGGCTTCTTGGAACGGCCGGATGAAAAAAAGAACAATTAAAAAAAAGTATGTGTTCTCCAAAGAAGAACTTGGTTATTGTAGTTAATTAAGTGTAAAACGTTGTTCAGATTCATCATGATCTTTCTGATTATTTTATGACCAGTGTGTGATCAAATTCAATTTGAGGGCACATACAATTTCAGAATCATGATGAGTATGTCAATCTAGAAATTATTCGAATTACTTTAACTAGAAAAATAATTTTAAGAAGCTCAAAGAGTGGTTTCGTTTTTTAGGTAATACACACTCTTCTTCTGTCTGAAAATAGCGGAATGAATTTGAAATGCACGGTCTATTCTACCATTCAACTTATGAAATACTTTTTTTTCTTTAAATTATATTTTCTGCAGAATAAGTATTTTTTGCAATCGATAAAGGCAACTAAATATTGACTATAAACTATACTTTTTAGATTCTCAGCAATATTTTTTGAAAAGAGTTGTTTCTCTGTTGAACTTCAAAATTAACGCGTCAACTGATTTTATTGACGAAGGGAGAAGAATTTGTCTGAAAACCCCACTGCCTGCATGTTTCTTATTTGATAGTTATCGCAATAAAGATCATTATGAGTTTCAATTTCTTATGTGTTCGATTTTTACGCTGAAATAAAAATATATAATAATTGGATTGGAGATGTAAAGTTTTGGTCGTTCTGATGACGCTTTAAACTAATAAATAATTAAGAAGGGCTTGTATTTCATTAATTTCGGCAGTACTTAAAAGGGGTAGAGGTTCTATTTTCAATGGACGTCATTTAATTGAATATTAGGTTATATTTTTCTTTAAAAAAATGTTTGAGTTGAAGAAAAATAATGTTGTCCCTATTAATTGTTTTAGTTTTTTTATTCTTTCCGAAGTAGTAAATAGTATGCTATAGCGTGTTAGAAATTATTGAAATAAAATCCACACAGATGGTGGGTTTGAAGAAAAATCCATCGTCGCTCCCCTATTTATATGTCAACTTTTGAAACGGGAACGCAAGTTTTATAACTTTTCTAATCTACAAGGAGTCATGTTCGAACTATTGGAGTTATAGACGAGAAATTTTTCCGACCAGAGTCAAGACAAAACACAATGAAACAGTCTTCAAACCAACTAAATGATCTTGACATACCCCACGACATGACTGAACTACCAACAGGTCCCGGCTAATATATTACATGTATCCTAACCCATTTAAAAAAATATAAATATTTACCGCTAAATATAGAACTAATAAATAAAAATGCATAGTGTACTTAATATGATTAAGGAAGGTGCAAGGTTTATTATATTCTAATAGGCTAAGCACAAATATAAAAGAACTTAAGATATTTTAGGGATTTTTGCAAATTTATACATAATGTCAGTAAATTGGTGGTATTAAATAGGAGATCACCTCTATTTACGTCATGTATATCACCTACCTATAAGATTTGGGGAATTTATAACTTCATGAGTAATGAAACAATTATAGGTAAAGGAAATAGTACAGTTTAACGAGAAGGAAAATGAAAAGTACTTAGAGGAGAGGACGCTGGGTATTCGATGTTATCCAGCTAATACACTTGTTAACTATTTATTTAAAGCAAAAATACATTAAGAAACGCATGAAAACTTGCTCTAAATGGCTGACAAGAGTCACTAATCAGCGAATATTTGTGAATCGTCTATTTTCTGAGAAGTATAAGCTATCATCTAAATAAGTGAAATCAAGACTATTACAAGATCAATCAAGATCGAAATCATTTAGAAAAAAGCTTTAATTAGGAAAAGTAACATCAGAGAAACTCTTCGCTCGAAGGTCGTGATGTCATGCGGAAAAATACATCTCCATCGTTAAAAAACAAGTAATCCAGCTTATTAGCTAATGTTCTGACAAGAGTTATGATAACTCAAGTCTTGCCTTTACTTCCTCGAAAGACTTCTCAAAAGGGAAATAACTTTCAGATAGCAAGATAGTACCTACGACAATAACAGATGATAGAAAGCAGATAAGGATAAATTGTCTCTAAATCAAGACGATGTTTCTACGGGAACGGCTTGTCTCAGGGAACAATAAACGTGTAGAATGACGCGAGACTAAACTTTCTTATAATTGTTTTCTGATTGGACTTGGGGGAGAGGGTCGTGTTGAAGACGCAGGGAGGTCACTGTTCGTGTCTTCGTGCCTAGTCCAGGACTTGGATCTCGTTGCTAATAAACCACGATCATCTTCTTCCTACTCTTTGCCGTGATTCGCTGTCTCTTAATTAATAGCTTCCTATTGTCCCCGCTCAAGAAACACGCATCTGAGCAAAAGGTCAGGGAACACTATTTCATTTCACGAAATCTTCATTACGCAACTGGGTCCATCAATAAATCTCAGATAAAATATGGTCGCCTGCAGATCTAACCCTAGTTGCTACATTTACCACCTCTTTATATTTATTCCACAATTGTCATTATCACATTTGTGGTTAATCGATTCAGTATGGTCCACAGTTCCTTGAATTGAGTTCATGGTTTAATGCTTATTATTTTATTTTTAAGAGCTATTGTAAATGTGGATCGCTGGTTTCATTTACTTCTTGTTGGGCTGAGAAATACATGTTGCGTTTTGTACAAGTAACTGACTTAATCCTTATATTCCCATCTCTTAACCCTTGGTGTGGAAACTAATAAAAATATCTTCAAACATTCAATTGGACAACAGCTGATCGTTGTTGCTTGGTGGCCAATATAAAGATCAGGTAGCTTTCCTCCCGTCCACTGTGGTAAGCAATGTCATACACAAGAAAGTTGACCCTAGTCTACTGATTTGTTTTCCTGTACCTCCAGATTGCTTAATAGACTTTCAAGATCATTAGCTGCCCCAGAACAAGGCTCGAGGTAATCGTGGTTAGAGTTTCTGCGAAGCGAGTGATCCCCAAGAATGATCCCCAAGGACCTGTCAACCAAGGAGGACCTGGAATGAATTTTCTCCAGTAGACTCACGGGTCCCATCGTAGTCAGAGGGACTGTGGTCAGTTCACTCGTTGTCACCCTGCCTGTAGACGGAATCAAAGAGTCCACTGATTAAGATACCCGTTAAAAGAACGCAGAAAGGAACAGAGCTGAGGACTATAGAATTACTGGAATAGGGTTGTTTATTGCAATGCTCGAATGTATTAACATCAGCACGCTTGTTGTTCTAAGCAATGAATGATGTTTGGTTGGCCTGTTGTTGTTTAAATGCTATTGAAGAGCTGTGCAAGACATTTCTGTCAACAAAGTACGAGATTTCTTTGGCAATTAATACCATCGGTGGAAGAGGGCCAGCTGTATTTCTATGAAGTATGGACCCTCAAAATTTTACTGCAAACTCGTTTTTTTTCATCATCATCATCATTTTAATATTTATGTAATCTGTTACTTCAGGGATGTAAACGGAACTAGGCAGTCCCAAGTAGCTCCATGTTGAGAAGGCCAAGAAGTCAAAATATCAATATCGTTTGGTTTAAGTATTGAAAAAAAAAAATATAACACCATTTGAAATCCATGCACGTAAATTATTTCTCAGGAAGTGCCCTTTTATTAGAGTTGGTTGTGAACAAAGGGTCTATTACACATAACAGAAATGTTTGAAAAATTCCTTGTACAAAATAAAGGAAGTGTAGTAATCTCGAAAAATTTCTGTTTTCATAATTCAACGGTATTATACGTTTTGACCTCTCTCTGAACCTATTATAATTATTCCTGGCGAGAAGATTCATATTAAAGTGACCTATAAATTATGTTCTATGTCCTCTTTTTATCGGACGCATTGCAAAGGGATATATCCAATATGAAATTTAAGTGAAATTTTATTTATTCATTGGATGCCAAAATAAGAATTTTTGATAAATGTTTTATCTATTTACTTGTAAAGATTTTATAATAGTAAACGTAAACTATTCCGAAATTATTTTAAATTTCTATTTGAGATTGATTTTTTTTTCGTATGCATAACAATGTTCAATTCGCTCACGAATATTACGCATTCATTTCCTTTTTATAATAAATAATACACCAAGGTCAGGCGATGATTCGAATATTATCCTTATTATGCCCCCTGAAGCTTTGATGATTCATCTTGTGATGCATGGTCAACATATCGCTCGAGATCCAATCTTGAAGATGATCGCGTCCTTGCCTCTAGCTACCCCCTCATTCGGATCGTCCGTCCCAATAGCTGCTATTATTTTAATAGTAATCGAATTTCAAAACAACGCAGAATTATTCATAATTTTGTATAATAATATGATTATAATAATTCCGTTGTAAAACGAATTCTCAACAGGTCAATGTCGAGATCACGGTTGATATTAACATTTTAGTTATTAATGAAATTAAATATTATCATATGGAATGCAAGGTCCAAGAATCCAAAAGTCAGGGGGAACATTATAAGATATGAAGATCGTCAAATGGATAACATATTTAAATTGATTTAACGTTTAAATTTGACTCATCCACTTATTTTAAAATACGGTATTAAAAACTGAATAACTTTCTTATATAAAGTAACATGCTAAAAATTGCGAAAACGCTCTCTACTGGCATAAATAGAGGCAAATCGTAGTCTATAGATGCAATAACAACTATGTATATCAGGTATGGGCAACCTTTGACATGTTGCGGGCCAAACTTTAATGGGCAAATAAGTTCGCGGGCCGCTTTTAAAAATAGTGCACTTTAAAGTAGGGTTCATAATTTTTTGAGAGATATCACACATGAAATCATACGACAATTTAACTATAATACAATTTAAAAAATAACAAAATGAAATGACAAACATAGGTCTACACATCATAATTAAATCATAAAATTTGGAATTATTAAAAACGACGAAATTTAAATTGCGATACCGAAATCAACAAGACAATTGAGCTTGAATTTGGGAAACTAATCCATTGATGTTTGGATTAATTCCACTAATAGAAAGACAAAAAGAATTTTCAGTCAGCATTGTACGATGTTTTGCTTTATTAATTTTCATCGTTGAAAAGAACTGTTCGCATTTATAAGTACGGCGAACGCACAAATCTTTCCTCATCTTCTTTAATTGGAGTAAGTAGTGTAATATTTTTGTTTAATTGTTTTTTTCAAAATGTCTTAAACCTTACCGCGGGCTGGTGGTTGCCCACATATGATCTATATTGTCTCATCTATATTGAGTTTAATTAAAGCTTTGGACATGTTGCTTCTCAGGAAAGATGTATGTGTATTTGGAATGATCATGTAGAAATCTATTCCCTATTCTTACTAATAATCCTTAAGTAGTTATTCTGGCAGGTGGGATTGGATTACATTGCAGGTTGAGTAAAAAGGCAACACTACCACAATAACAATTTATTGAAGCGACAGAGCCTTTGTGCATCAGTGCATCATCTTCAGTGCCCTGGATGTTGACCTGAAGGACCCGAAGGTACCAGACCCAGGAAAGTGTTCAATAAACTATTATTGTGGCTTTATTATTCAACCCGGTTATTAATAATGATTTTGTTTTGTTTGTTTGGTAAAATAATTGAATTTTAAGAAACTGAACTCTGTGGACATTAGTGTTTAATAAAATCACGCTTCTTCGTCGTGATCACAGAGCAATTGCAGAGCACTTCTTTACTCAAGTAGCTACTCAATTGCTTTCAGATTCGTACAGACATGGGGAGTGGATCTCACAACGAAGATCATTAAAAGAGCAGCAAATGAAAATGACATTGCCATCTTTAGGATTCGAATTCAGTCTCACTAATTCATTTCCCCATGTATATTTTCCACCCACATCCTATGTGCTTGAACTATAAACTGAATTAAAAAAAAAAAAAAACAATTCTGTAGGAATTTGATGGAAGCTGACACAAAAACAACAAACAATGCCATGAATAATTTAGTTACCACAAAATGAATAGATAATCAATTGTAGAAAATATCTAGCTTATGATTGTTTAGATAACAATTTCAGTTTAGTAAAACGAACCTATTTTATATCCATTCTAACCTCCAATACTTCAACTCCGATGTACGATTAATGAATTTTAACTTAGAATGCTTAAATAAGAATTTTGGAAACTATGAAATAGAAGTTATAAGCAAGATATACTTGAGCATAAATAAATATGAATGTGCCTCATTTTTGTCATATGTTAGGCAGGATTAGTAGGCATATGAAGAAAATTTTCAAAAGTTGCTTTTGGTTTGAAAATATGGGTAAATGTTCAGAATATATTATGTTTTTTTTATTACTATTTCATAACTAATAGTGGAAGTATTTTATTTCTTATATTCCAGTATATATATTTTTTATTTTCTCTACTTAAATCACATTTCAAAATCTCAGCATTCATTTTTCCCTCTCCTGACAGTTATTCTATAATGTAAGAAAATGTATCTGCATGAAAGATTGAACTATATTTTCTCTCTAACCCTCCCTGATAATCATCGTTTTAACTTTCTATTAGATTATTCATTTTAAATAAAAAACATTTTAAACTCAAAATGATTATGTTTTAGTTTATTCAGGAAAGAATTTCACTTTTTACAGATTTTTCCTTCCAAAATTGTTTAATAAAAATCTTCAGAATAGATAAAAACCTTTTCTTTTTTTCAGTGAAATATATTTTGCGTTTGGAATACCATTTTCCAATTATTAATTTACGTATATTCATGTTCTAGATTTCAGTGGTACATCATAATTTTGATTGACATATTGGTTGATTTAACGAGTGCAGTAGCACAAGTGGTTATTTTGAAACTAGTATGGGTGACTTCACTATTCCAAGAAGTGGTTTTGTAATGCCTCACCAATATTTTCTCCCTATAATTCTAAGGACAAATCAATTTAAACCAATGACTTTAAGGCTTTGTTCATTGACTTACTGACATTTCTGAAGTCAGTGTGTTTGATGATTGTTAAATATGAGTTTTACTAACTATTTCTTCAACTGGTAGACCTTTCTAACTCATAATTTTTCAAAATGAACAATTGAGTACCGTAAACTGATTTATTAAGAAATAAATCCAAAACCTTTATTATCCAGCAGTTACAATAATAATTTAACTCTTGAATGGCATTAGTACTTATAATCTATCTTCAGAAGAACTAATCTTGCCTCGTTAGTAATAATAAAGGAAAGAAATATGTAGTCCTGAAAAAGTCCGTCACGAGGGGCTGTGTAAACTAAGCAGATTTCCCAGGTGTAGGAATCACAGCATATATGACGTCATATACACATTCAATTGTAAGGAGCATTTGCAATAAATTAAATTTATCCTGGCCTTATATAATAGCATAAGTTCAAAATTGCTTACAATGTTGGAAAACAGTAAAAGTATCCAGTACTTTCGTTTGCTTTGGAGTTTCTGGGATATTTAAAGATAACAATTTCAGGGCACAACTTTATCGAAAAGATTAGTTAAATACAATTTTCTGATACGAGGCGCGACATTGATGATTTACATGGTATATTGATGAAACAATAAATGAGGCCACTAGGGCGATATCAAGTGTGTATATGCGTTGTTATATATGTATTTACCTTTTATATTGGGTATTTGATAGAATTTTGAAAATTCCGACTTTAATACAATTTCAATACATTTTCCTTGAGTTAAACTGCTTATGATAGTTTACATTTCTATTTTTAGACCCCAATCATTCCTAGTTACCATTAACTTGATGTTTAGATTTACTTGTTACATTTGAAAATAGATTATGTCATTAATCAAATACCGCTATATATGTACATATGCGTATAAAATATGAATGTCTCATATCAGTCGTCTACCAGCTAATAAGGAGGGGGAGGGGCCGATTTAACATTTCAAAATTCGCTCTAATCTTAAGAGCTGGTTTCATTTAAGGAAAACCTACTAAAAGTAAATATATGTTTTTTTTACTATCTACATTAATATTGAAATCAGATTTCAGGCAACTCCTGAATAACCAAGATTGTTTTACAGTAACTTAGTAACTGTTTACTGTCTTTCAGGAGTATACTTCGTAGTATGTTTTTTAGCCTAGATTTTGTCAGTGTCTTGTCAAAGAGTAATTTATAAAATTCAAAATTTTTGTATAGAGAAAAATGTATTAAAACTATTTCTAACGTAAATTACTCATTAGAACAATAACAAGCCCTTCCCAGTTTTAGGAGTATAACTCTATTAAAAAATATTCTTTGTTTAAAAATAAATTATAGATCTTCATGTTCGATGGTGTTTTTACAGCCTAGATAACTACTTTCAAAGTTGTTCAATTATTAAAACTATTACACTACTAAATATTTGACGTATCGTATTATGTTATGGTAACATTTAATGGAAATAGACACATTTCATTTCATTTCTCTGCGACCCCCTTGCTGGTTTCAAGAATGGCGGTTTACTTCCGGAAAACGGAAATGCGTCCTTCTCCTTCGGAGGTCTCTGATAATGTAGTCATTCGTCAGCCAGTGTACTCCAGCTTTGGGAGGAAGGACTCCAGCTGTAACCACTTGGAACTAATGTTCACCGTTGAGGAAATGACTGTGATCAACCTGTCATTCTTAACTAATACAACGTTTTGGCTATGACCGTGATCATATTTCCGCAGATACAAAGATAACTTAAAGAATGTAACTTTAGTTGAAGGATACTTTGAATTTATTCATTAAACTACAAATAAAAGTCTGGAAGGGGCTGTGATAACTAAGTTGTTATCGTTTGTTAAGACCCCAAAACAAGTTATTTAAGCAAGACGTGACGAAATAAATAATATGATTGCCTATTGCAAACAAAAAAACGCAGAAGTTGAGGAGTACCTGAAATTGAAAGCTTAAGAATACATATAATTACAGTTATTTGACATTTAATTACGTTTAAATACTAAGCCCAGCAAGCAGGGAATGCCAAAACTAAGAAATTTCCCAAAAGTGGAATCACTCACAGAGGAAGATGTCCTCATATTATGTTCTGTATTTCTCATTTAGTAATAACCTATGTGATTATGACACGAGATTAATGTTGAATGTTATATTTAGGTTGATAATGGCGCTTAAAAGGGATGTCTCATGAAAAGGAGTATGGTTCGCATGTGCTATGAGCAGATTTCCCCTGAGGGAAAATATCTACTGAGGTACTGCCCAAGAAGCGCCATTTTCGAATAATTTCCCCAAATGTCCATCGATCCTACCTAGGAGATGATGAAAATGAGGTCCCTTCAATATTAAATATTTATATTGGCAATTTTTAGTTTTCAGCCTTCAGTAAACTCCTACACCTACTCATGTCATATTAACAATAAGCTCTTACATCATGGGCGACTATATTCTACGCCTAAATATCAAATATTGTTTAAAAAAAAACCTTTATTATGCGAAAGACATGCAAATTCGTTTTGTGGTGACGTCATCAATTAAGGTTTCACTTTTTTGTATAGAAATTGTTTTTCTCATCTACACCATACTTCATATTTTGCCGTTTCATCCAACTATTTAGTTCATAATAGTTTAATTGTTGAAACCGGATTAGTATTAAGGGGGGATTAGAGTGGTGGTAATGCGAAAATTCAAAATATCTTCGTTATAGTCAGACTGCAAACTATTGTAGTACCAATCTTGTTACACTATGAGCAGTGTACAATTGTCGTTACATGCATTTTTTCGTAACTCAAATATTAAGTGAATTATTTCTTGTTTATTTTCAGTCTTCAGTAACTCCACACACCCCCTTCCATTTACAATCACTGGTTTTTACATGGAAATAGAGAGTATGTGGTGAGATGAGATCGAAAGTATGTATTACCAGCACTTTGGAAATCTGCTTAGTTTACGATGCCCCTGCGTGGCGGACTTTATTTTGACTGATCTGGACGGTTTGCATACAGCTTGCCAGCATTTTCTAGACATTATGGGGCTTCAGAATTTCTATAATGACGCATTAAATAGATTCCTTCACACAATTGATTAGAGATTTTTACCCAAACTCCTATAAGAAACAATGTTTTTTGAAACTTCATGTCTGAAATTTTGAGTTCAGTTGGGGTTTATTGTTTTGTAATGAAACATTGCATTGAGCTATGTTCTATAAAATAAGAGAGAACATTGTATTTATTAGGCATTCAAACGTTATGTGTAACATCAGAAGAGAATCTCTTTATGGAACTGGTTATCCGAATGGTGGAGCTATATTATCAAATAATAACATTAAATATACATGGACTGTTGATTTTGAAGTTTCCCTTGAGTCCTAAATAAATATTTGTTGAATAATTTGCCCTTTATATATTTGCCTGATAAGCATTTCAATTGATTTAACAAAATACCTCAACTGAGTTTCAGATTAACTATTCAATTACATTGGAGGATTCCTGCACCATAATTTTCTTAGTTTTTTCGGTCCTGAAAAATTATTTTTCCATTAAATTCTTATGAAAAAATCGTTTTTATATTAAATAGACCCAATTTCAGTGGCTGAACTGATATTTTCAAGATGCTGTCAGATTTGTTTCGATATTAGCAGATTTCTCTGTGGGCAAATTAGTTTATTGCAAACTTTCATGCTAATGGATAACATAAATGAGGTCCGTTCTATAAATAATATTAAAATTAAAAATTATATATTTTTCAGTCTAGTGCCCAAAATGTTTGTGTGGCCATTACCAAACTTGATAATTAAAAATTTAAGGCAAAACTAAAGATAATGTTTGTTAATAACGCCGAAACCGCACCGAAAAAGTCTTAATGAGTAGGTGGAATGTAAAGTCCCTAATATTTCCATATATAATATGAGTTGGATCGGAAAATGTTTGTATCCAATGATTTTGAGAATCCATATTGTTTCACTTTACATTTTATACCCTCCTTTCAAGGTACTTTACTTAAAATTGATTGAGAATATATATTTTAAAGATTCACTTGACAAATCTGTGCAGGTTATGTTATCACTTGCGTGAAGGAAGTTTCTGAATGCTTTTTGTTATCGATGCCGCAACAGCCGAATTTAATTATTATTTTATTTTGCAATGAATTGATGCTACCCCATCTGTGTTCGGTTGAAGTCTTTATTCTAGCGTAATACCCATCCCTTTTTTTCTCAGGGAGGAAATATAATAATGTAATATAATCATCAAAACCTGTATTTTTTGCAAGGTTTCAGCGTAATTATCCACCTTATGGGAAGTTCCCGTGTGAGCAGCTGCCTCGTCTGAGATTAGAAGGGAATTCCTGCTCTGAAGAATAATAAGGCCTCTTTCTGCCAAATCATCAATATATCAGACTAATATACAAAATAAAATAAAAAAAATAGGTATAAATAAATTTATATTTCCAAACTATAACACAGAACGCCATCTCTTTCCAGTTAGCTCTCTTGGCGAACCATAAACAAAATCAGATATTGAGGATGTTCTTATGGCTAAATTTTCGAAAAAGATCATATACTTATTCAATCTTTGAAGAAGATTTTTGACTAACTAATTTGGTTTTCATTATAAATTACAGTTCTAAGTAACATGATGATCAGGAAGCCTAGAGGTGGCCGCCATTATATATCCTATTATAGAAAAAAAGGCGCTAATCAAAATCGAAGTACTTTTTTAGTTAAAATTCCCAGGTTTTTCATCTCAGTAGACGCCTACTGCCAAGGATTTCCAGTTTACTTGCCACTGATGCCATAAGCCGTTTCCAAGTTCAATCGCCGTATCCTGGGGTTACCACTAACCATTAATTTAAGTGAACCGTATCTAGTTAAATTTAACAAATTATACTATTGTGGTTAGCACTAATAAATGTATCAATGTTATGTAAAATTATTTTTGGGGTATTATAAATTGATGGTAATTATTTGCAGGAAGTTGTGGTATATAAGCCACCAGACACGTAGGACATTTATTAATCAATATGTTTGGAAAAAAAGGAGTTTTTTTGGTGATCCTTACTATTTAAATATCAAGAATCACTATACTATTCAAACGGGTTCATAAAGGACATGTCTATTATTGAGAAATTATTATATGAAGCACATATCTATGAAGAACTCGTAGAAGACATCCTCACAATATTTTGTACAATTTTGGACAAAATGGAAACATACGTTTTCACTATCTTAGTCCCTCTAATAGATTTTCGGAAAATTTAGTTAAGTACAATAGCGCATGTCATGTCAGAATATTAAGGTGATGGAAGAACGATGAATATCAAGATTGTTGAGACAAGCATATGACGGCAATTATTGTTGGGGAATGCAACGCGGCTGAAACACAAAATCAGGTGAACAGCAGATTTCGTTGCCATGGTTTGAGCATTATTCAGCATACTCTGATTCTTAGCATTATAAACTTTTGACTTCATTCCCATAGGTATTTTGGAATAGTGAACGATATAATATCAATATGAAAGTATTCTGTTACCACCACATTATTCATAATCTTAAAATCCACACCTAATATTACTAAATTAAGGTCTTGTTTGGATTCATCAGCGCGGCCTTACCATAAAAAATTAAATGTAGATGAGTGATGACTCCTATTTAATTTATGTATTTCAAAATCTTTCCATAATTTTTAGGAGTGCCTAAGAATCTTTTGCAATTATGGTCTTCAAAATGTATTTTCAATTGGAAGATATCAAATGTTGGAGGGACTGAACGTTCCAGGCTATACGTGGAGTAAATATGGAGAATTCTAGACATAAAGATGGCG
This sequence comes from Riptortus pedestris, assembly GCA_019009955.1. Classification (NCBI taxonomy): domain Eukaryota; kingdom Metazoa; phylum Arthropoda; class Insecta; order Hemiptera; family Alydidae; genus Riptortus; species Riptortus pedestris. The sequence continues at coordinate 28,807,365 of CM032229.1, read as the reverse complement.
AAATATTGCAAAAGGAGTAGTAAAATACGACGAAGAGGGTCCTATTGGAGCGGACATAGCCGATATCTTGGTTCGGAAGTAGAGCGTAAGGTGTGTTCGCTCGCCTGGAACAAGATATCTTGCCCTGCTGATCATTTTCTCTGACGGTGCCAAGGTCGCATAGCCTATAGCTTTATATTTATGGATTTCCGACATTCACAAACCTATTTTGTATATAATCCATAATTTTGGATAAGTTAATATGATTAAAGCCTTCTTAAAGATCTTCATTACATTACTATAAATATGGTGTGTAAAAGCAAAAACTTTTAGGTTATCAAAACCACAGTTTTATGGTTCCTCACAATATATTTTTCAACGCTTAGCGCTTCAAGGAATTTACATCTCCATCTTGAGTGCTACAATTAATAAAAACTACAATAAATAATGAGTTTTTCTAACAGTTAAAAATGGCATAACGTATTAAAATAATGTTCTATTAATAGTTTATGAATGACATACGGGATTGTGTAAAACTGGTCATTTCATCTCACCATCTATTTCCCCCGCTCCGTCCGGGATCTGAATGATCGTTCCAGAAGTTCTCGCTGGTATTTATAGGGCGGGAGTTTTTTTAGGGTTGACCTCCCTCACTAAAATCCTAGCCTCGTCAAATTTCATTTGCTGACAACGACCTCCGAGTTTTGGTTTCGCTGTGCTTTAAATTGGCAAGATGTTGAGAGGGGACTTGTCAAATTCTTGCTTGTTTGTCCAATATAGTGCTTCTCGCAGTAGCATGGAATGGGGTATCCTCCGCAGTTCTCCAGCCAGATGGCGTCCATAGGTCTTAATTTCTCGCCAATCTTCTCCACTGGCTTAAAAATTGGTATGATACGCTTCTTCCTGAAGGCCATCCCGAGCTTCTCCGAAATGCCTTGCACGTGATCGTGCACGTTAGGCAGCACGATCTTAGCGTTGCCGACGGCGCTGCTCTCTTGTGGCAGCTGAGCGGGACTATTATCTTTCTCCTTTCTTCCTCTTCTTGTTCCTTCTTCTACGTCAACGCACTCCTAAGAGCTCAGTCGATCTCCTTCGGCCTATAGCTATTCGCTCCCACTTCCTTTTTCAGGAGCCTTACTTCATCGTTCAATAGCTCCCTGCTGCTGCACAACATGCCCGCCCTGTTTACAAGAGTGTGATTGCTCCAGATTTCTGGGCTGCGATGTAATCAGGCAGGTATCTACCTGTCGCCATGGGCTTCCTGTCACCAGATCTCATGATAAGAAGGTCAAGAGTAGGTAGACAATCATTCATTTCTCCTAGGTAGGTCAATCTGAACAGTTCAAATATTTCTTTTTCTAGCCATTTGTTTTCTTTCACCAGCTCAGTGAAAACAGCTACAATAACCTTGGTTAAAAGTGACTCCACATTGAAGCTCACCATAATGTCGTGGGTGTGCATCTTCACTTCTTTAGGATGACCGTCAGATGAGCGGAGTTTCTGATATGGGAAAACTTTTGAAGAGAACATCTCGGCTATTAATTTTGCTGGCTTGTGCGTAGGGTTTCGATGGTGGACAATATCGGGCGGAGGGAGTGTTCTTTTTATAGGTTTTTGGCAGACCGTAGATCGGGGGGGGGGGGGTCTCTTGAGAACATTCTACGCCTAGTATCTTTGTCCAAGCTGCTAGCCTTGAATATCTTTTTTATTTTATTTTCGATGGAGTGGTTCGGATCCATTACTCCTTTCTACCTGAGGAAGGTAGCCGTAGAGCTACAGAAAAATTGCCCATTGAAGAGTGACAAGAAGACCGTTGGAGCACATTAGTTTGGAGAGGAAGAATATTGGTTCTATAAAATATTTAAATTCGACTCATAATAACTGAAATATATTGAATTCTCGAACCTCCCTCCTCTAAACCCCTCTCGTCATCAGTGCTGCTTATAGTATTGGTCAACTAAGCCTTTTCGCATCAGGAACGTAAAATCTTAATTGTTGACGTCACATATAACACTCTCATTCGTCAAAAACGACCCTCAATTTGCAATTTCAGTTAACACGATAACTCTTTCAACATTTAGCAAGGGTTGAATATAATTATATAACGTACTTCACAAATATAGTGATGGGAGTAGGAATATTATTAAGCAGAGAATAAATTCTATAAATCCCATTAATTCTAGCAGTTAAGTATCTTGAAGTTCTGAAAGCCCCACTCCACTGCCTTCATCTCAAAAGTCAAGAGGCGTAGCTAAATAATACATTAACTTTCGTGAAAAGCATTTCCTCCGTATATTGAAATGGCTCTGTTTCATTATTTCAAAAGGGTAATTATCACAAAGAATATGGCATGCTGAACGCCTGAGAACCTTTCACACCAGTTTCCCAACTCAAAGACAGTTAGTTACCTTTTAGCACGAGATATAGCACGCAAGGCCGTCCTTTCTTGAGAAAAGTTTTCATGCGTGGGCAGACTTTTCGAGGCAAAATATAACCGATTCCTTCCTACGTAAGTTGTAGTATTGTTGCGGTTGAAGGACTAAAGACAATGTGCCAGTTTGTTTCTACGGTGAACTTAATCATATTTTTTTTCAATTCCTTATTATGATGTTCAATATATATAAAATTTTCTCAATAATCTAACTCAATAGAGGTAGGGCCATTTATAAGAATTAATTTTATCTTAAGTATAAGATGGACTAAAGTTAACCGCCCACGATTAGCTTGCCTCAATCCACCACGGCGAAGGTATTGAGGCAAGTCCAAGGATGTATATTGTCAATAATATTGAAAATACAACTATTGGCTTTTACACTGACCGTGTGAGATCCACCTAACTCTTGAAGCATTGGTAGATACTGGATAACCGCTACCATTGTACGCATAATGCTTTAAAATTATTATTTTTTTTTCAGGAGTCTTGAACTCCTGATACAATGAATGTATTCCTCTTCCAAAATTTTGGAATTCTGGAAGACCTTCTAATAGACATAATCCAACTGAGTCGCTAGGAGCTCATTGCTGAAACACTTCTTTTTATTAGTAAAGATGAAACCTTTAATTCTTCCTACCAAAATTAGAATCAATATGTAAAATAATTTGAAATCCTCATCTTAATACTGTAAAGTAAATTTAAATAACTACTCAATTATAGTTAAATCATTACTAGTATTAGGAAATAATTTACTCTGCAATCTTCTGAAACTATAAGGGATCAAATTTGAACACATGTGAAATTTGTCTTTAAAAATAGCACAAGAAGAAACGGAAAGACGGCTTTAGACTGGATAATGGTTCAGAGTGTTTTGTATGGAAAAAGAGGATTGCATATGCTTAATATTTTAATCGTATGCAGTTACCCCAGAGTTCAATGTCATGGGTACACTTTACACTGAGAAATGTTATGCAAATTGTAAGTTTAGTTCAAATTCCCAGCAAGAACCAGTCTTTAACTTTTGAACAAGTGTTCTGCCTAAGCTTATATCAAGTAAATAAATGAAGAAATAAAGCATGATAATTGGGATTTATGCAAATGTTTGTATATAAGCTATAATAGAAAATACCCTGTCCTAGCATACCTGCCCAATTTCTTCTGGATTTTCCATTTCAAATATTCTTCTACTGAAATCCATAATATCATAATATTTATAATTTATACAAATGAGAGATGGTGAAATGGTCTAATTATGTAGTTTGCTGACATTGGACATTTTATGGGACTAATCAAAAATAGGTTGGTTATATTAAATACCAATGTTAAAAAATGTTATAAAACATAAATTGTGGATTGGCTCATGATAAAAAAAAGGAGTTCTATAGAGTTTTTATACATTGTTAATAAGCACGCAGACTTTTTTTGTACATTCTTCCCTTCTAAACACTCCCCCTTCCCTAAGCGATTTTGCTGGTTAATGAATTTAGCTCTGGGTATTTCAAAACAATTTTTTATTTTAGGTCACACGCAAGAAACTCTCACTCTCTCTCTTTCACACACACACACACACACACACACACACACACACACACACACACACACACACACACACACACACACACTTTTACTAAATATGATAATGTTTTATTCCCTAAGGGGAAATTCGCCTGTCACTGTAATATCACTTTGGGCTTTGTAAATTGTTTTCGATGGTCGTTCTTTCAGTTTTTATCGAAGATAGAGCGAGAATTTATAGAGGTATAAATTCAAACCTGCCATTATTTTCATGACATCGAGTCAAGATTAATGGATTTTTATACTTTGTTCCGTGACGTTATCACCGCTCTTTATATGAATTGTTCCATGATAAATTTTGAATAATAAGTGGTGTCAATATTTTCATGAAAGTATCTCCGACAATAGGCGGGTTTTTATTTCATCCACATTTAGTATTTGTCTGTCAACGACTGTGATTTATTGCTGTGTTAATTTACATTCTCAATTAAGTGTCTGAGAGTTATTCAATTCACAAACCGTGCTGTTCTGTCATAAGTGGAGGTTTCCAATTTATTAACAAAGTGCAAGGAACAAAACAAAGATCCATATTCCACCCGAAAAAGTAATGCTTCTAGTAACCTGTTTCTAGTCAAAATACATCATGTTACTTATTTACGTCCACTAATTGGGACGGGTTATCTACAGGCTACAATCTTTTTCTAGTCTGGTTGGGACTAAGGATTTTATTTAATGTGTGCGTCACAAAATAAATTCCTATTGCCCAAGCGGGAATCGAACTCGCCACTCTAGGCTTTTCAAGTGAGGCACATTGAAGTAATGTGAACCTGTTGAAACACACGTTTTACAAATTAATTTAAATTATGTGAGAATAGAATCTCAACTTATAAATTTTAGTTAAATCACTGAAATTAACGTTCACATTATGCTACTGAAAATTAAAATTTTGAAGCCATATGTCTACTAGATTCCAGATAAAAGTTTTAAATGAAGGAAAAGATCAGCTGACTGAGGATGTCACCATGTGATTCTGATCTTGGCCAGTCTGATTCTTTGTCTCGACCCAGACGTATATATATGACTTTCAATCCAGGGTTTTCTACTGCTCTGCTTGAACAGAAACTTCTTCTCAGTCAGTTCATGCTTCAAACTGTCTTCGTGAGCTATCAACTTGTTATTTTTGTTATTACATTGCAAGTTGTGTGTGACAACACAGGCGGGTTGTTAACTGACTATACTTTTGGATGTCCTTCCAGTCTCCAAATTCGTGTTAGATTTGTTTATGTATTCTGGAAGTTTACTTTATAAGGAATGACAGGAATTTATGCTGTGATTATATTGTTAGTGGGTTAGGGCAAGTCCTGTCTGACGGTTAAAAATTCTTTGTCTGGGCTACATAGCTAAATTTGTGTTTGATGAATTAGGTTGAATATGTTTGGCAAAATTATTTATGCTGTCGGGAACCTATTAAGGTTGTACTCATGACGTGATTTTCGAAAAATGTCCTATGTATAGATCATTGAAAATATATCTATCGATCCTATCTAGGAAATAACGAAAATGAGGTCCGTTCAACATTTTGTATATCTATACTTGTCTGTTACCGCTCCTGCGGTCGTAATTTTTAGTGGGGAAAATTTTGAAAATTCGAAATATTTCCGTTACTATAAGTCGTATCGAAAAAGTGTATAGAATAAATTTTATTGCAAAAGAAATTAATATAAATATTGTATATACATTTATTCTCTATTATGAATGTTAACCGAGATATTTGCATTTTTCAGTTTTCAGCCTTCAGTAAACCCCCACCCTACTAATGTCTCAAAAGCAATACTCGATTATATAACAAAGCTTAAAGAACAAATATTGTTCTCAAGAGACCTTTATTATACGAGATAACATGCAAACTCGTTGTGTATGACATCAATTAAGGTTTAACGTTCTTGTTTCGAAAACGTTCACTTGATCTATCCCGTGATCCACATTCAACCGTTTCAGTGAACAATAAAGATCACAGTTGTCTTTGGCAGAAATCGGAAAGGTGGGGGGGGATTCGAAACTTCCAAATATTTCGGTTATTATGAGTGGGATCGTAAAATGTTATGGACCTATCTTGGTGAGTTATTGATGATCTACAATTGTCGTACTATGCATTTTTTCGTAAGCAAGCTATTCGTACACTCTGTACAACCTCCTGAAACAACCATCATTCTTTCTTTTATCATTTTTTTTTTAAATAGAAAAAGGAAATATGCGGTGAGATGAGATCACAAATGTGTTATAACCGCACGTGGGAAATCTTCTTAGTTTACGCAGCCCATGCGTGACGTAGGTTATTCAGGATTGAAGGTGTAACGAAAAATTGACGTAGAACCTGGACTCACATGGAGAAAACTGTTCCTTACTTATAGAATGGGCCCACGTGGGTGTTCATATTTGTTTCATGTTGGTGTTAAATCGTATGAAGAGAATGATGTGGTTGGAAGATAAATCTCTCCCCTGGGAAAAGAAATGCAGTTTCAGTATATCATCCACATGTAGATGGCTATAATCTACTGGACCTGACTTTTTGGATGCGCAACTGCACGAATCACACCTACTGCTACAAGCTCCTTCATTAATCACTTTTATTAAGTGACATATAAGTAAATGAAATAAGCCAATTAACTAATTAAGCCATACATATTATAAAATATATAAAATAATAAGTATGAATAATGAATAGAAGGACTCAATTCAGCAGGTGGTTAACTGTTACTTCATCAATCCATATAAAGTGATCCAAAAAAAAAAATAAAAAAATTTGTTGCTTGAACATTTTAATTTTATTTATATTTTTACTGCACGAATAGGAAGTTCAAAACAGATTTGTATACATTTTTATCTTACACCGTTTATATGGTGGCTATTTTAGTTTAGAAAAACTCAGCGATTTTTCGCTTTTAAGACGTTAGCGTTGAATTGATTATCTCTGGACTGGATCATTCTAAAACTTTGAAATTGGCATTATTTTCTTTTTTTTTCAAAACTTTCTCCTCTACAATATTGTTTCTTAGCCATGATGCCATAATGTAAAATTTACCAGTCAAAATGGTCTCCAAAATTAGGGGTTGAAAATTGAGAAATTACTCTTTTTTAGAAATTAAAAGTAGTTTGAAGGAGTGAATTAGCTGAGCTTATTTTTGTTTTTTAGTAAGATAACATCTATTACTCACAATTTAAAGAGTAATAGCATTGGAATTGTTTCCTTATTTTTTTTATGAATTTTTAAAATTATATACCTCTGATGAGACAAAATATAAAATCAAGCTTCTTACACATTATGTATTGGTATATGAACGTAAAGTGGTGTCAAAATATAACTTTGATATTTGACTGAGAGCCAAGTTATGAATTTTTGAAAATTTGGATAGTGTTTTCTATACCACTTAATCATATGTTTCTGGAAAAATGTTCTGCCTCGATAGTGAAGCGAGCTTAGAGCATGATAGGTGTACGTAGAAATCGCAGATTGCAAATTTATGTATTTTCGGTAATTCCTGGGACTTGTGTCGGATTGAGTGAAGGGTTCGGTCGTAGAATACGTCATACGTAATCACGCTTCAGGTTATGTATATTACGGCAGATACCTCTCTCTCCTAATTAGTGTTAATTTGATTAGTATTATTTCGATTATAATTAATGGGCTCCATGTGAGCTGAGGTATTGATCTGAACACAATTCCTAAACCTGGACGTATTGATTCCATTCCTACGGGAAAAATACATTTTTATTTAGGGACAAGTTCACTAAATAAAAGTCCGTCAAGCAGGGGCTGCGTAAACTAAGCAGATTTCCCTCGTGAAGTTTAGTAATAGATAAATATACATACTGCTAACACAACACCATGAATATTAGGTGAATAAATACAAACGGTAAGAAGAAATATTTCCCCTCCCTTTCCGGCGGGAAGAGACTCAAATGTAAACAATCAGGTCTACCTTCCATCACCGGAAAGAAAAGCAATAACTGTAACATATCAGAATATAACATATTAATTTTATTGAAAACTATGTAATATATATAGTACTGTAATTTATAATGAATCAGAATAAAATTTATCTCAATCAATCAAATTTCAGTAGTCCAAGAATTTAAGACGGGAGGGGGGTGGTCACAAGAACCTATTTAGATGTATCTCGTGTAATAAAGGTCTCTGGATAACAATATTTGGTATTTAAAAATGTTGTTTTAAACATTTTTGAAACAAGAACGTAAAATCTTAATTTATGTCATACACAACGAGTTTGTATGTAATTTCCCTTGAAAACAAGAAGTATTTAAGCTTTGTTATATAAACGTGTAATGTTTGTGTGACATTAGTAGGGGTGGGGATTTACTCAAGGCTGAAAACCAGAAAATGCTAATATCTCGGTTAATATTCCCGGTAGGGAATAAACGTATATAACAATATTTATAGTACATTTAATTGGCAATACGATAATTTCTATACACTTTTTCGATCCGACTTATAATAACGGAGATATTTCGAATTTTCAAAATTCTCCCCCTCTAAACCCCCCCCCCACCTTCCCCTGTTCGTGTTTCAGCCATTAACGAACTTTCTTTTTACATGAAACGACTAAATAATCGAGTTTGGTAACGATCATGCAAAAATTGTGTCCGCTTGAGCGGTCACAGACCAATATATCTATATATATACAGTTTTGAACGGACCTCATTTTCGTCATCTACTGGGTAGCATCGATTGACATTTGAAGAAAAATTTCGAAAATTTCGCCATGAGTACGACCTCAAGGGAAATCTGCTGAAATCCTATGTCTTACCCTCCATAGAAAAGGATAGTAATCTTCAGGTTATACGTGTCGATTATTAACATATAGATAGCGATAATAAATAACCTTTTAATGTTCTTCAGGTTCCCACATAGTTAAATTATAAAATATTCAGAATCACTGTTTTGTGACTCCTCACAATTTATTTTTTACAAAAGCTTAGCGCTTTTGGAAATTATATTTCCATCCTCAGAGCGTTGGACGTGCCTATAGAGATGCTATTGGCTGAACTATGCCGATGCATTCCTCAGTCAATCGTGAACTCTGAACAACCCGCACCACCCTTACCACCAGCAGAAAATAAAAATGTATAAAATAATATTTGGAAATAATTTTACACTATAGCTTACATATTAACGATATTTAAATATATCATCATTATTTAAATTATTATGTTACGTTATAATTAACTCTATGGCTTATTAGTCGATAAATAAACATATTCTTTTATGGAATATGTTTTTTTCTCTCTAAAACTGCCCTTTTTACCAAACATATATTCTATATTAACAACCGTTTCATGATACTACAGCATGTTGAGGCTGGTTATTAGCGGGTTACCACTCTTTTCTTGCCGGAGCGAGAGTAAGGACTTTATTTAATGAGTTCGCTTATATATAAATTCAAGATGCCTATGTGGAAATCAAACCAACTGTTACAAAGTGTATTAAAATGAAACTACAAACTCAGGTTAGGCATGAGGGTTAAATAGCTGGTCTTAAACGGTAATCCTAGAGCCATGGGTTCGATTCTCACAAGTGCATTAAAAATTTATTTAGTGTAGCACAACGTGGACGTTAATAAGTAAATATTAACATTTTAAGGTTAGAAATTTTTGAGTTATGCGAGAAACGTACAGGCGCCACGCCAAAATTAGGCAAAATGGTTTCGGGAAGATCAAAACGGATAATTCTGTTTAATCTGATATTTAAAATTTTCGCGATTACAATCCTCCTTTTAATTCGTACAAGAAAGTTAAAATAATCCTATGCGGTCTAGTAGAATTCCCGCATGGGCATTAGGAATTTATTTAGTGACGAACTCATTAAATAAAATCCTTAGTCCCATCCTGGCTAGAAAATGGCGGTAGATGATAAGCATAACATATAGAAGTGGAGAATATCATAAGAAGCAGGATATACAGATCACTGGTTACCAGAATCTTTTATTTTTTTTTGTGAATTAGAAAACTAAGTGCATTTATTATGCCCAATGTTGAGAAAATGTTATTTCGGAGAGGAAAATATTCTTTGAAAATAATCTAGACATATATGCCTCCAGGTGAACTCGAATATTCTGTCCTGTTTTCCACGTAGAGTAACCCTCTGACGTGGGATTTCATTTGACGTTGCGTGCTCCATTCTTTGGACTCCACGCGTTTTTGTAACTTTACATAACACCAGTATTAATAATAATTTAACATATATATATATATATATATATATATATATATATATATATATATATATATATATATATATATATCCTATATTGTAGGATCTGTAGATCCCAATCGCCTTATTTTGTCGTTTTGTTTGTAATAAATAATAATACCTAAACTGTAACTAAAAAATGTAATTAATAAAAAGTAACTGGTGTATCTATTTCTTAATTAAGTAACTTCTCAATATGTTATACATTTATCTATGCTTCAACGGTGGACATTTATGAACGGACAATTTCCTAAACAGAGCATGTTAGTCTCACAACTATATTAATTTAACGCGCTGCTGAAGAACTCGAATCCAGTTGACACGATTTCAGATGTAAATCAGAAGTTTTGTTGTCTTTTGTAGCCAATAACAATGTAAACATGACATTGAAGTTAAAGTTGTAAAATAAACACTGTTTGAAAATAAAACTATTGTTATTCACTTTTTACTTGGAATTTAGTGAAAAAAGTAACTAGCAACGTCCAATGGCCAGTAAAGTTTCCGATAGTTCTCTTTAACTTTTAATGAGTCTTTTTATTCTAGCCTTACAAGGGACAAGGTGTTTTTAAAAACTGACTGGAAAGAGAAGTTCTGTGTAGTCGTTAGGTGTTTTGAATTCGTTTTCTGTAGTTTTTTTTTATTTGTTTTTTCAATTTAATAGTTTCTCGGAAGAATGTGAACCATGATGAGAAAATTCCAATTTGATAAAATTCGCTAAGAGAAAATTCAAAGCTTGAGTATAATTTTTAGAAGCCACTGTGTTATGGCGTTTTTCTATCCAGTTTTTGTTTGTTTGACATCTATCTGGCATAAATTCATTTATGGCCAAATTAATATATAAAGAAAACATGTACATAACAACATTTATAGAACAGTCCATTTGCAATAAGATTGGTTGTATTCAAATGTCCCGACCCGTAATAACGGGGAAAGTTTCGAAACATTTATTATTACATAAAACGTTTAAATATCGATTCTGGTAACGATTAAACAAAATGACTCACTATGCGGGTGTTTGTTGGTCACGGACTACCTGTTCAATTCAAAGGTTATAAATTCGATGAACCGCTGGTTTGTGGCTGCCCTGAGGTACGGCGGGGAGAAGAGAAGAATGCATACAAATATATGTACATAGTTTTGAAAGGACCTCATTTTCGTCATCTCCTGCGTAGGATCAATGGATATTTGGGGAACTTTTTCAGTGATCGAGTTATGAGTACAGCCAGAATAGCTAGATTTCCATTCAGGAAAATCTGCTAACACGTCAAGAGAGCATAATTTCCATTTTAACTAAAATGTGATTGAGCTGCTAGTATTACATTTTTTTTTTCAAATAATTAAAAAAAGTCCGTCACGCAGGGGCTGCGTAAACTAAGCAGATTTCCCACGTGAAGTTTTACAATAGAGAAATCTGCCTAATAACAACTGTAGTAGTAAGAAACCTCTAAACCTAAAAAACATTATTTAGGGCGTAATAACCCAGTAGTTTCTAGCCCCAAAAAACAGTTAACCTAACCTCTAAACCTATTCACGAGGGACGATAGTTATGGAAACGGCCGCCAGAGCTCTCGGCGGAAACTCCGAACATAGCCTACTGGTGACCACACGCAGAATACAAATGCAAATATCTCGGTTAATATTCAAGATAGAGAATTAATGTATAGAACAATATTTATAGTAAATTTAATTTGCAATAAGATTGGTTATGTACAATTTTTGATCCGACGTATAGTAACGGAGATATTTCGAATTTTCGAAAATCCTCCCCTCTAAACCCCTCCTCCCACTGGTCCGATTTCAGCCGTTAACGAACTTGATCTTTCTTTTTACATAAAACGCTTAAATATGAAGTTTGGTAAGGATCAAACAAAAATTGCGACCGCTAGAGCGGTAACAGACAAATATATATATATATATATATATATATATATATATATATATATATATATATATATATATATATATATATATACAGTTTTGAACGGACCTCATTTTCGTCATCTACTAGGTAGGATCGATGGACATTTGAAGAAAAATGTCGAAAATTCCGTCATGAGTACAACCTCAATAGCTAATTTCCCTTAAGGGAAATCTGCTAAAATTACAGACGTAATAAATAAACACAAATGAAATAAAGTTATTGTAATCTTACATTACAATTAAAAAAAACTATTTTCCAGATATTTGATCAGAACTCGTAAATGACAAAGGGAAGATATCTGCTACTGCTTGGTATTCCATTTCAAATGTAAAGTCTAGAAGGACAGTCCAGTAATAAAATGAGGGCAATGCCACATTCAGAACTTGGCTATTTGCATTCTCTGGAATGCTTTCTTCTTGATACTTCCCTTGTGTTTCAGCTTTATGGACTTTTTTTATGGTATTCTATACATTGATTTCGTTTTAAATTTTATAAAGTTGTTGTTCTCAAATAAAAAAAAAATAAAGTAAAAAAAATCCTGGAAAACGAACAAACATGTTTCATCACTTCTCTTCACTCTCTAAATAAATGGGTACTTTACACAATCCGGCTTGTTTAGAATTGAATTTAAATAATAATGACTAGTTGAAAAATGTAGAAGTACTCAAAATGGAAACTACGTCGTTCTTACAATTCATAAATGAGTAGAAATTTTCATTTTTGAATATTGACTCTAAATTTTAGAAAGTAAACAATGGGTCAAGCAAAGGATAATGGAAGTCATACCATAAAAAATACCGTAATGACTCGACTCTCTTAATGAAGTTGTTAATGGAAATTTACAAAGTAAAAAAATAATAGAGTTTAAAAACGTATCATTTGTGTACTTCGCCAGAATCCATTTGTTTTGATTTAGGTTCTCCTTAGTTCACTGGAAATTATGATACCATGTACTGCACACACCCAAGATATTCAAACCCAAGCAAAACATGATTCTCCAACTGCAAGAACATAAACATATACTTCGTGAATGGGCTCCCTCAAAAAGGATATTTAGAAGAGAAGAAGTAGTCTTAACGGGGTTAAGAATTGGCCCCACACACACACACTCACTGGAGAAGACGAACCCTACTACAAACACTGACTTTAAATAAAACCTATACTAACTGACTGTTACCTAAGGACTCACATACACTTTGACTGAATACATGGCCGTAACCAGTATATAAACATCGCATTTCGTGTACGTAAAACGTAACCACATTTTCAAAAAAATATAATGTACGAGATTACTGAAAATATCAGTTTTTTGTATAAATAAGGGTATTACATAAATGTGTACTATAATAAAAAAAAAACCGATACTTCACTCGATCACCCCTGTCGCGAAATAGAGGATAATATGTTAAGGATGCAGACATATTTTCTTATGTTTTTAGGGAAACAATATCCAATGAGTACTTATAGTACATTATATTTCATGCGATGCATTTCAATTGACAATTTTCAGCAATTAATTTCTATTCTTCTATTTGTAAACACATGCAAAGGAATTCGAACTGACCTCATTTATATGTCTATACCTAGAACATTTTTGAGGAGAACGTTAAAGAAAAAAGCTCCATGTACACAAACAATATTGGTAATACCTTAAGTATTACAGCCAAAATATAGACCTATGCCTATGATCAATGATGATTTTTTTTTAATTTCGTTTATGTTTTAAAATTTTTGACTTCTTAGTGTGGCTTAATTGCATAGATTTCAGTTTCATTTTTTCAGGTTTCCACTCTCCTTCCCAAAAAAAGTAAATAAATTGATACCTTAAATTAGTGGTAATCACTAAAGAATTACTTCATTACTACTTTTGACTTAAAGATTTCAGGTATCAGTATCGTTAAATAGTACATATTTTAATTATTCTCGAAACCAGTGCAATCTACAGAATTGTCATTTGCCTTTTGGAAGCACTACTTGTCGGGAAGTTATTACATAATGAAACTATGTACAATTATATACGAATTTGAGGGACAAATTCTTTTATGTTCTTCATAGTTTAATGTAATGACAATGATCATGAATCAAAACGCCTTTCTTTCCCCACAAAGACGTAGGATATTGTGAATAAATTTATTTTATTTATTTATTTACGTCTACTACTATGGCTAATTGGGACGGGTTATATTCAACCCCTTTTCTAGACTGGGTGGAAATAAGGAATCCATTTAATGAGTCCGTCACTAAGTAAATGACTACTACCCAAGGCGGGAATCGAACTTGCCACTCTAAGTTTACCACACGAGATTAAAGACCAACGCCTTAACTCCCACGGCCAACCTGAGCCACCAGGTTTGTTCAGAAAGAAAGATGATTTTATTAGCGACTCTTGCCATTAAAGTATGAAGATCATATAAGAATATGGGGTCCAGAATGAAAAGAACAAAATTTTTAGCTGTATCCTTCGAGTTCCGTTCTCTAAATGAGTGTCCCGGAATACCGGCATTTCTCTCGGTTTCAAGCTTCGGTTTTCGGATTACGAATGATGAGTTCCGAAAATACTGGAGACGAATATATGTTTGCTATCTCAGAGGAGCCCATTCATCAATTAGCTTTATTAATGAAAGGGAAATGATTTAGAGTCAACCTCCCAACGATGAAGTCTTGGCTGGTGCCCAAAGCGTTAAGACTCAAGATGTTGCCTGCATCGAGGGGTCCAAGAAGGTGGAATTCCGGGTACTACAAATTCTTTATGTGTCTTTGGTTCATTTAACGCACTGAAAGCTCTCTCTCTCTCTCTCTGAACAATCTCCATCTTCACATCTTAGCCGAGTAAGGGTCGAGAACACCAATCACTTCGCTAGGGACATTAGCAAGGCAGATCCACCTAGAGAGAGAGAGACCTAGTTCTTTGCCTCTCTTGGTTACGATAGATGTGAGAGAATGACATAAACCACCTACACACACACAAGGAGAAGGGCAAGAGGGGTGGTAGGGGTGGGAGGGGAGGCGACTCCTCCATCCCCCAGCTCTGCCTTCAGTCAGTCCCCGGTGCCCTTCTACGAACAGTGAGCTCCGGTCTCTCTCCCAAAGGACGTTCGTATACCATACATCACCGTCCCACCCGTCTTAAAGGTAAGCCATTTTTTATAAGTTTCTTTCGTATATTTGGATAATAAGCTATTCCTAACTTTTTTAATACACTATATAAACCAAAAAAAATAAAAATATTTTAGTAGTCAACCGGCTTTCCACTTTTTTTTTTCTAATGAATACTTCAAAAAAATTAAATAAATTTTATATTGTAAAATTTAAATCTATATATATTTTTTTGTTTATATTTTTTTTTATAAAATTTTCACATTATTTAAATTTTTTTTGACTTTGAATTTCCTGACAGCGTATGATCCATTGGGGTACAAGAAACAGAACTCATTAATTTTGCTAGTAAATCGTTTCGAGCTCCAGCCTACTTCTTCAATAAAGTTGTAATAAATATATATAATATACACATTTAAAATAACACTAAAATAATTCCCCTCTCCAAAAAAAAAAAATAAATGTATGCTTAGATTGTTTTCTAAAAAAATGAACTTTTTCTATGATATTTTACAATTTTTTATTCTAATAATTTCATGAATATTGAAACCTTTCCCAAGCTAATTTATTAAGGAATTAATCGGAATCATGAACACTTTCCACATAAATAACAAAACCTTTATTAAAAGAAAATATTTCTGTATAATTAATTTGTGCTTTTGATAAATAACACGAAGAAAATATTTAAAAATAAAAATAATGATTAAATTGTAGCAGTCTAACAACTTCAGCAGAATCACTAACTGTATAAATCTGTTAAACCTTCAACAAGGAATTGAATTCTGAGTTCACCAAGTGCCCGGCTCCTCTTTCAAAACAAACCGACTAATGCAAGTGTGAAAATTAATAGAAATTACTATTTGGCAAAATTAAACTATTGATATCAAATGTTTATATATTACTTCGTGGTATTTATCAAATGCCTGCATTTGCAAAAGTTTCAGTTGATTAGTGGTTTTAGAAATAGTTCATTTGATGAATGTAATTGCAACATTTAACAACTATAAGCCCCTCCCAAATACGAAAATATTTTTAATAAAATAATCAATGACCTAATTGATTAGTCTAAGAATTTTAGCAAATTTTCTACAAGAGAAATTAGCTATTAAGGTTGAACTCAAAAATCGATTTTCAAGTAATATCTAAAAATGACTGATTATTGATTTTACCTGTGACATGACGAAAATGTGTGTTGTTTTTTCAAATTTTAAAATTCCCTACTAGAAAACTTGGATTTATGGGTAGTTTATTAATTACCTTATCTGAATAATTGGGAATATAAAATGATGACATAAAATAACAAAAAAAAAAAAGAAGAAATTTCAGTGTATAAGCAGAAATGATTCCAAAAAAACTGAATATCCAAGCCGTAGTCTAAACCTTTAGTTACTAAATGATTGTTAAAATCCATGATAAGGTTTGAAGACAAGTGTTATAGTATATTTCATACAAACAAATAATTTATATATAGAAAAAAATGATTGATTTTATTTTCAAGTGTCTGTAAAGAAAAATGTTATTTTCTTGTTTCTCAAATTAGTAATTTTCGAAACAAGAAAATAATTGTTTCGAAAATTACTAGTTTCCTGAGTAAGTTAGAATTTATCCCAGGAGAAATAATGCATATACCATTTTAGTTTAAACATTATAAGGTTATCTGACAATGGGGAGACAATTGGAAGTTAGGTCTAATACTACAACTTATACGTTTCACCACTTGGCTTAATGGTGACATATTATCAACAACTTACCATCTTTAACTTCCAACAGCTTATAGAAATATCAGTCACTTAATGAGTGATATTAATGAGACACTCATGAAGTGGTTTTTGTTATGTTAATTGATTATACACTCGGTTGATTGCATCAATGAGGCCTTTTAAAAATGTATACATATATATTTGACTGTGAACTCCGAAGTAGGCGTAAGTTGTATTTGGAAGTTGCCAAACTCGACATTTAAACGATTCATGTAATATCCAAAGATATAGTCGCTATGACTGGAAGGAGAGAATGGGGGGGGGGGGTCGCTATGGGGGGGGGGTTAGAAAAAATATGCGATTTAAAATCTCAAATGAGCATATAGAGCAAATATTCAGGATCTGCAAATGCCATGTGTTGGATGTTCTACACATTTTTCTCTGACTCGATCATTAAAGGAGATATATAGATTTTCGCTTTTCAGCCTCCTATAATCGCCCACTCGTATATTATGTTTCCAGAAAACATCTCATGTGCAAATTAAATAACAAGTATTTTTTTCTCATAGGATTCGTAGTAAGTGAGAAATAAAGAATAGAGCCTGGCTTTCTAATACATGGGGCATCTGAATTTACGCAACATTTGTTTTTTGGCCAACATCACCAAAATGTCTTACTCATGAGAGAATTGAACCCACAACTCAATGTTAGGCCTGAGCCACGACATTTAATCCAGAACAGGGCGGAGAGGGGGGCTCTTTCTTAGAACGAGACAATGATTGAGAGAGGAGTCCATTTTCTGAAGATCACAGTACTCCTAGCATGAGTTACTTTCTTCTATCTAAAGAAGTTGTTACGGAGTCAGCTTTAAGAATCATCTCAGGGTAGACTTGACGACTTTTCTTCACTTTAAGACAATTCGAATCAACTTAACGTTATTTTTTTGGCCATATGAGGTCATAATGCTGTATTATGCAATGTAATCATTATTGTCTGAATCCACAAGATTACGTTGTAATAAAGAGCACTACAGAATATAATGACTCTGGGTTATTAGGGCTAATATTGTAAAAATAATAATGAATTATCGCTTTAAACCAATATTGATTTTGTTTATCTATGATAGAAAGATTCGCTCTAATAAGATAGATTTGCAGAAATCCATTTGTCATACCTTCAAATAACTAATAAACATAAGATCCTAGAATCGAAAATCTCGGTTGCTAAGCATGTGTCTAAATGGGTCAGCTAGGACTTTAGGGAATTAGTCGTCAGCTTCCACAATATCTCTTGCGGACCTTGCAAGCATTTCTGTTGTGGTTATACACAGTAGTAGTAAAAATGAGCTCAGCATTGTCATACATATACATCAACTTGTGACTAATAAGCCGTATAGCGGCTCCATACGTTTTATGCTGCTTTATGCAAATAGGTCAAACATGTCCTGCTCTATTCGAAAACCTAAATCCTGAAAATTGGGCAAGACTCTATTTACCAATAATAGCTGTCTAGCTCTCAAATGGACGCTATTTTGGGGGACCACGCCCCTGTCGGAATAAAGCAAATTTTATTTCCTGTTGTAAAAACCACTTGTAACTTTTCTATTGAATGGTAGGAGTATTAAAATAGGTAGTGATAAGATCACTAAATAGAAATAATATATATACACTCAAGAACACACGCGCGCACAAATTTAATTTATACATATCCCTCTCACTGTCTCCTCATTAGGACTAGGCAGCATTTGGTATATCCGAACGTTATCCTTAGTTATGGTTATTTTCTACCGCCCTTAAAGGACATGGACCTGAGCAAGCATTTATATCACCAAAGTTCACTTCCACAGATCACCCACTCCAAAACACGATTACTCAAACTTAATTTTCTTCCTAATTTTGGGGAGCTTGTTTGTATATGGCAAACCAAGCAAGTAAAAAGATAGGCTGTCTTCATTTCTTAAAACCACCATAATAAGAGGACATCACAACTCACTCCATAAGTTAGACGGTGTTACACAAGGGCCATATGTGATGCTCCTTAGTCAATCTTTATATTGTTTTTGTTCTTCATTCGCGAAGGATACAAGAGCTTTCAGCTATACTGAAAGTTATAAAAATAACAGCTAAGTTACGTTTTCAAAAACATTTAGACATATTGATCACATTTTTTGAAAAAGCACTGGAATGAAGAAGTTACAGCTTAACCGAAGTTAGGCTTATTCGTATCATCATAATTTGATTATTTTTTTTGAGGGAGGGTAATTTCAGCTTGGTTATCGTGTTCATGATCCTTTTCTGAAACGTAAAATTTTTACAACAATACAGACAGATGCTGAACCCTGTTCTAAGGCATTGCATTTAATACTATTGCTTAAAATTGAACCTTGAATGAAACCCTTTTAAGATTTGATATTTTGTTGCAAAGAATTAATCAAATTACAGCCTCAGCTATATATAAAAATTAATCGTAGCCATCATACATCCCTCCTCAATTGCCATAAATGGTAGTTAACTTTAAAATATCATCATAATTATTAACCACTTGATTTATTAAAAATCAAAATGCTGTTTAGTACAATATTTAACTAAGTTTGGAAAAAAGAAAATGGACAAAGAAAAATGTCGATGCTGATTCGTACTTTTATAAAAAGTATATAAAAAATATGTTAACTTTTTCTAATTATCAAACAAACAGCTCCACTTAAATTAGTGGAAATTAATTTTTTGCTTCATGATTATTTATTTGTCTTTAATTAACCACATTGTTTCGCTGATCTCTTCTAGTGTGTGTGTTTCTGTGTGGTTAATATTAAAAAATATTGACAAAAAGTAGAAGATATATATTGTGGCGATTACTTTTAGTGTATTTATTTTGTCAATAAGAGCTGAAGATTGTTTAAGAGAAAAGATTATTTTATAATCGCAATGAGGCTATAAATATAAATAATTATTTGTTTCAAATTGCGAATTACATCAACTACTTTGAGTCAATATTTGTGCTAAAAGCATTAAGACGAATAAGACTATTAATATTGTTGATTACTCATCGTGTATTTATTTTGACAATAAGAGCTGAAGATGGATTATGAGAAACGAATACGTAAAGAGATGGCAGAAGGCAAGTCCTTGGTTCGTGGAAGAGGTCATATCTCCTTTCTTCCTAGTTTTAGAAAGTTTTCATGGAGCGCATACTAAAAGAAGGACATGCACAAAGCATGAATAGGCGAGCGTTAAAAGCCCGAGAGAAATTGAATACTAAAATAGGGCAGCTTCAAACTTTTCGAAGGAATATTAAAATACTTTTTCTTCTTTTAACTTTTTTATTTGTTATAAATTCACGTGAAGTTTCCCCTAATTAAACAAATCAAATTTGAGCTATATAAAAATAAATAAAAAAGTCCGTCACGCAGGGGAAGCGTAAAATAAGCAGATTTTCTTACGCTGGTATAACACACTTTTCATCATCTCACCACATACTGTCTATTTCTATGTGAAAACCCGATGAGTAGAAGAGAAGGGCGTAAAAAAGACTGAAAACAAGAAAGAATATTTCTCTTAATACTTGAGTTACGAATAAAGTCATAGAACAACTATTGCAGATCATCAATAGGTTAAAAAGATTGATTTGAAACATTTTACTATCTGACTCATTATAACGGAGATATTTTGAATTTTCGCGTCCCATAAACGCCCACTATTTCAGTTCCAATTTCAGCCAATAACAATGAGTACAGTCTCAATAGCTGATTTTCCCCGAGGAAAATCTGCTAAATGTGCGGTGCCTTTCCATAAAACCACAGGGGCTCAGGTCAGTTAGTGAGTAAAGTTAAGTGATATCTACTATATTCATAAATCAAAACGACTATATAATATATTAATACATCTGAACACATGGACACTTAGAGTGCTATATGGGATCTGGTTATCTAAGTCTTGGTAGACTTATAGTCAAGCGTTCAATTCCCCCTTGGGGAAAGAGTGCGTTTTGAGTTAAAAAATCATTAAAATGATTCAAAAAAAAAATTCTTATTATCTGACTAGATACCAGTAGATAGTAGAAACCAGTAGATAGAATAAGTAGAATAAATACAGATTTATTTTCTTGTGGGCTAGTTTTATAACAGAATTAATTTATTTTGCTATAATTTATGAACGGATAATATATGACTAGTATGTTGAACATTGATTTCAAACTAAAAAATATAAATAATTCCCCTCCCCACGAAAAAAAATGAAACATTGTATTTAATACAGTATAAAAACGTGATAGTTTAAAGCATTCGATTAGACAATACCAATAGGAGGTTCGCATATTCCTAATATCATAGAGAGGAGACTCTTGAGGAGATTTTAAATTAATGGATACGATTATACATACCAATGCATTATTCATGCAACTTAAAAAAAAGTGTGAAACTAATTGTATATCAATTCTTATGAATAAAATGGGGGGCGTGATGTATTAATATGATGTTAAAAATTAATAATGTACCTAGTAAACGGTGTTGACTGATTGAACATGAATAATAGATTTATTTTATATTCAATCACAGGAAGTCATATCATAGCTGATTACTGCATCGCATACAAATAGCTCCATGATTATGTGATTAATAAATTCATATTTAACGAAGTAAACCATTAGATTATGCTCAGTAGAAAGGATTTTAAATCAGCAAATGTTAACAGTTGACATTTTCGTCTAGCCATTCTAAAAAAATGTGGTAAGATATGTACAATCGACTAAGCCTAAGAAGTAACTTCTTGAATTACCATATTGATAGTGTAATCTGAAATCAGGTGACACCATAAAACTATTTATGGTGAGCTAATTTGAATCTTACCAGCAGTAACTGCAAATTAAATTAAACCATTCTTTTTCAAGGCACACTCATTTGCAATGTGCATTTTGGGGTTCGAATCGGGGCGGCTAATGAAAAAAACTGATCAGGCTACCACATGACTTTCTTGAAATAATGTTATAATACCTCCTTTTCTATGTTCCGAATCAAACAAATGTTACTGAAAATAATTACCTTAATTATCTAGACCTTTTCATGACTATCAAAATAAGGTCATATGCAATTTTCGAGAAACACTAATAGGTACGAAGAACCTATTAAGTACCCCCCCCCCCTCTCACCCTTCGTCAATTTTTGACTAAATGGAGAGGTGCACAACTAGATAACACAATGATCCCAAATATGAAATTGCGTCATTCTAAGGGTGGGGGCTCAGATTGGACATATCAGTTAAGATGGTGGTCATAATATCTCACTTGGTCAACCCAGAGTGGTGAGTTCCATACTCACCTGTGAAATATGAATTTATTTAGCGAAGCACAAAGTGGAAAAAAATATTAAGGAATATGCTAAACATCTTTTGAGTTATGCGAAAAACGCATAAACGGGGCCCGCCATAACTAGTTAAATGGGTTCAAGGGGAATCAAAACAGGTAATTCCGTTTTAATCTGATATTAACAAATTTTCCCAGTAATACTTTTTTAAGGAAATAAAAATAATTCTTTGTGACTAACTGCTGAGATATACTATTTCGCTGAACCATAGAGAACCTATAGTACCATAATTTATATATTATGAGTCAAAAAATAATATTCAAGCATAACTCACAGTCATTCCCTACTTTCAGGAAAAATGAATTCCTAAATAGGTAAAGAAATTACTTATGTCACCCAAACATGTTCTTAGACGAGTTTATGTTTGCTTGTTTGATACAATCATTAACGCGGAGGAAAATGACTATTAGCAACTCTAAGCATTTTTAGGAAAAACTTTATTCTACAGTAAGCAAACGCCATAATATAACAGAATTTACTCAATAAAAATAAGGTATTTGTTGAGATTGTTTTTCACAGTTTCCTATAACGGGTTATAATATCAAACGGAATTAGTTTTTTACAATTCCAAAAATAATGAAGATCTTTTCTAATTCCTGCTTAAAAGCAAAATTAAAAAAAAAATAATGAAGGAAAAGCTATAAATTATAAAAAAAGTGGTTTGAAGTAGCTCAATTATTATAAGCGGATAAATGGTTTGAAAGGTCTCTGATTAATTATAGACATTAGAGTTGTTAAAAAATACTCTAAATTTATGCGGTATTTTTTTTTTTTTTGATAAATTTGAACTTGTTAATCGAAATGAACGGTTCCGAATAAAGAAAGAAAGTGGAATGAGATAATGCTATGGGCAAGATCGAAAGTGAGTCTGCACGAGGAAAGTAGTAGCAAGGTTTCGAGCAGGTTCTTACGCCCATCATCGTAATCATGTATAATTTGCTCGGAATCCCTAACCGTGTTCCTATATAATTTCAACATATATATATATACGCGATCTGATTCTTCGGTATACCACAATATATTTAACTGTAACATTCACGCAGCTACGCTACTTTCGAGCTGAGATATTTTTCGCAGGAATTCTTATCCCGAAATTATCACGTCAACCTTTTGCAAAGGACCTAGGAAAACGTTTATTCGAAATCTTTACGAATGCGGATTCTTATATAAATGTTCTTGTATTCCAGTTTTCAGAAGTATAGGGAGAGGCCCAATGTGAAGAGGGAACTGTCACTTATCTGCGAAGGTTCAAGCGAACTATAACGGAACATATGGGACAATTTGTATTGAATAAAAACAATAAGTTGTTTATTATTTAAAGAAAATGAAAATTTCTAGTCTGCTCATAGGCTACTAGGGTTTAAACGCCATTGAAATTAACAGAGCTCAAAAAATTGTTATAGCTATTTGAACCGTTTCAAAATTAAACCTTTTTTCTCCGGTCTCAAAGTGAAAATTTTTATTTAAACAATATGAGCATTTCTTTTGCGCACAAAATTAAATTAAAATGTCTCAAGTACCCAATATTTTTCACACAGTATGCGTAGTTTTAGCGCTCACGATGCACTCATTAGTATTTAAACAACTTGAAAATTTGCAGTCCTTTTAAAATGAAGATTTTTTGGCTATATTTAGGGTAGTCTTTCTATATTAATTACTATTTGGAAAACGTGACATTTTATAACATTGTTATTTAAATAATGTGGAAATTTTGGGTTTTCGCAAATTACTATAATTACATGAACAATAAAATATTAAAAATCTTAATGTTCCTTAGTAGCAATTTCAACTCTTCTTATAAGTTAATGCTTGTATCTGTTAAAGCTATAGTTATAAAGAACTAACCAATGGACGGATCCTTTACAGCTCAATTTTCTGAAAAAATATTTTTCCATAACAACTGAATTTTTATAAAAAATATAATATGTTTATTGCTAATGATGGAATTGAAGGACTATCAATCGACGGATGAATGTGAAGTCAGTCAATTCTTCAGTAGTTTCATTGTGAAAAGCTAGCTGTATCAGTGATTCTTACCGTCATTTTCAGTCGGGAGCTATTATGATAAAACTTGAGATGGTTTGTGACGAAATTCTCATTCATCCCTCGATAAAAGTCCGTCTGCGTTTCCTAAGAGGATTTCCCACCTCTGCACTGCCACGCTAATGACGTCATTGGAAGTTTCTTTTTCCAATTCTATCATAATAACAAATATATGTGAGCAGGGCTTAAAATTTAATCTGAACATGAGGTGTTTATTGATCGATTGGGGTCAAATAACGGCTGAAGACTAAGAAGAGCAAATATCTCTATTAAAAGTTAAGTAAACTCTCGCGAGTTTGGTGCCTAATAACAATAAAAATAAATAATAAAAGTCAAGTTAGAGAAATAATATAGGGCAATGATTGTAGCAAATTTCTTTTCTTACATGATTGGTTGTACAACACTTTTCGATAATGATGGAGGTGTTTTGAATTTTTTTATTTTGACCCACCACTAAATCCCCACTACTCCTTATTCGGTCAAAACTATTCGTGGCATTTATCATTCAAATTTAGTCAACTTGAGATTTGCTGACGTATTACAAATGTAAACTGAGTAGGAGTGAGGGTAGGTAGATCTAGATAATATCTAGATTATTACTAGTGTTGAGAATATATATGTTTTGAGAAACAATTGTGTGAAATTAACTTTACAATAAAACTAGTTATTTTCGTATGACTCTTAGTAACCAAGATATCCACGCCCCTTTTAAAACACCTCATTTGAAGAAACTTAGCGAAAACCCCATCATGAGTACGATATAAATACCTAACTATTTTTCTCAAGGGAAATCTGCTAAATCATATATTATACAATAAAGTACCAGAGCCTTTATGGGACCCTATTTTTAAACCGAAGAGTATAGATTCATCCTTTAATTGATAAAATTGCGGAGGGTGGAATAAATAATGTGCCTTACCTGTCAGACAGTCTAAAGATACAAAACATGTAGAATGGGGATACATTTATAATCAGTGACTGGAGCCTAACATGTTGAGTGTTATAATAAATTCAAGCATTGCATCAAGCTTTGCTATTTTTTGACCGCCTGCAATTTGCAATTAACTCTTAATTTAAATTTTAATGTATCAAGACTAGTTGTTTCTTCGTAAATCTATTCCCTGGCAGATGAATTCCTAGATTTGTTCTAAAATATCACATATCCCGGAAATCTATTTTCATCTCTGGAAAGGAGTCTAAAATACCTTAAATTAAAGCAGTCTATTGTTGTTTCTGCTATCTATTCAGATATCTAAGTAATGTTGTTCAATTTTGCAGAAGATACCTAATTAATCTCAGAAATCCACGAGGATAACAAAACAGTTCATTTTGCAGATTCGCCTGAGCAGGGGAAAAGAACAGGTGGTCAGTAACCTTTCTCACGATAGAGTGCGTACGTCAGCTGACTAAGACGCAGAATCAGTTCATACAGGAAATAGTTCCACCGAACGCGAACGCATAATTGAGATTTATGCATTTTAGCAAAATCTTCTTATGGAAAGTCAGCTGTTGAGGTTGTGCTCATGGCAGGAGTTTTTAAAAATGTGCTATCAATGGCTAAACAAAATCTGTCATGGGCTACGTAAACGTAGCAGATATTTCACTTACTGGAATGACACGCTGGCGATCTCATCTCACCATCTGTTCTCAATTAAACCGTGATAAGAATCCAATATAAACGAGTACTGAAATTTAAGCTAGACATCACATGTTTAGGGACTTATATAATTAAGGACCGATTTGATGGCTTGAAAGGGGTAAGGAGGGGTCACTGGACCTGAAAAAAAAAATTCTTAATATGTAAGATACGTACGAGATGCATAGAAGAACAGTTATAGAAAACTCTATTAGCTACAAGATTGCTTACACAACATTTTTAAGAGATTTATAAAAACCAAGATTCCGATTTCTGCCATTTATGCTTGGTTGTATATATATATATATATATATATATATATATATATATATATAGAGAGAGAGAGAGAGAGAGAGAGAGAGAGAGGGAAACAACAATTACATATACACACATAAACGTGATCGGGTGTCATTTTTGTCTTCTAGCTTGTAGCGATGGGCATCAGAAGAAATTTATCGAAAACTACACCGTAAGTACAATCTCAATAGCTGATTTCCCTTAATAAAAATCTGCTAATTAGGTGCTTTGAAATTAATACAAATCGCTACATCTATTTATTCAACTGCAAACGATTTAGCGACTGCAATTGTTTTTATTAGTTAAAAGTGCTCTGAAAACAATTTGATTTAATTAATTCATCACATAATTATTTTTAAAAGACTGCACTTCTACAATTTTACAAGTACTTTTACAAAAGTAGCATTAAAAAAATAATTTAGTGAATATATTGGAGCGAGAAAACCTTTAGAATTTTCCTGCTTGGAAGCCAAGGATAAAGGTCAGATTTTATTTCCTTCAGTTCACTGCTTGGATTCCAAAGTTTCCTAACCTGCTAAAGGATGAGCTTCTATTGGAAACAGAGAATAAACGAGTTTTTTTCCCCGATCTCACTGAATTCCTCCTAAGTCCTAAGCGACAAGTAAATTGCTTACACAAAGACTTATATTTTTCAATGATCTTTCTTCAAGTCAGATTAATTTACGTGTCCGTGTGTTTGTGGAAGAAAATAAGTCAAGTTAGTTTTTTATATTTCTCCTTTACTCAGTAAGAAATTTAAGAAAACAATAACTCTAATTTAAGCTGAACTTGAAATGTTAAGTGAAGTAATATTCTAAAGTAAAACTATTATTTATTTACGGAAATCACGGCCTCGCCGGCGATTCACTCATTAATCAGGTGTGCTCAAAAAAGCAAACAGCTTAAAATAATGAAAAAGAGGGAGAAGGAATGGACTATTGAATACGGTGATTCCTGAAACAGTTCATTGGCATATCTATGTGTAGTAAAAGAAATTTTACATGGAAACGTCATGGTAATGGAAATATTATAAATGATAATATAAGTATAAAAGGGAGAAAAGAAAGAAAAAAAAACCGAAAGCAAAAACTAAAAAAAAAAAAAAAGAATGAATTAAATTAAAGTGTATAAACACTGAATCTACTAAATTTAATGTTGACGTAGAACTTGATTTTATCAATAAGACATTTTATGTTTTAACTCTTCTATTATTCCGTGCTCCTGGATAAATTAGCAAACTTAAACATTAGTTTCTAATGTTATATTAAAACGTTTAAATGTCAACATTGTCAACGAGCGAAGAAAATGCATCGCCGTTATTTTTTATTAACGTTTTATGCTACTGTGGCTCACATCTGGACGGGTTATTTACTGGTTACCAACTTTTCCTAGCAAGTATTGGACTAACGATTTTGATTAGCGCGTTTATTACACAATACATTCCTATTCTACGTTTGCGAATCGTACCCACGTTTCCAGTTTTACTAAGTTTATTAAGACAAATGCCTTAATTCACATGGCTAACCTGAGCCCTAAGAAAATTTGTTGAGAACAGATTAGTTTTTTTTTTTTATATGTATATATTATTTACAGCTCGGAAACTCTATGCGGATTTGAAGAAATGATTTAGAAACTGAGTCATCAATAAAATATCAATAGTTTTTCTCTCTTAGGAGAAATCAGCTAATAAGTGTCATGGAATAATTTACAAATTGTTTTCTGGTTAAACTGCGACAATTATGGCCATCTGGATCCGTTTGTCGCTTATTTAGGTAAGACAAGGGTAGACATGGGTGTTGAGGCATTGCTTTTGAGGCTTTTTATTTTATTTTTTTTTACAAACTCACTTCCATAATTTCTGCGCAGTGTTTTCAAGGTCAGTTTCTTAACTATTAACAACTCTATACCTGAACACTTGTGTATGACTGCCCATGTAGGGCGTTTAAAATAACTCTCTTGGATGTCACGTGGTATTCGTGCGATATGAATTGTTATATGTAAACAACAAACTGTAACTGAGTCCAAGTAGTTCTTTAATTGCGCCACGAAAAACGGGAAAATGTTCGAAAGTGATGTCCTTTAGGCTTACCTTTTCATAATATTAGTCTACTATGATTCAGAAATAGGTCGGCCGACAAAAATGAATTAATTTGTTTCTGTTGTCAATGTTTTTATAAAAGTAAAATTATAATACTTGTGTTCTTAGTAATAATAAAGAATTTAAAAGCCATACCGACTTGAATATAAAAAAAAATACCCCATAATAATAATAAATATAATATTTTATGACTGCACATTGTTCAAGGGTGGAACTCGCATTCCTAATTTAAAATTATAGAAAATATCCAATATGATAATTAATTATTCATAAATTTATGGAATAGATTAATATATAATAATATAAAAACTTATTTGTAATATTTTATCCAAATTATGGGTTAGATCAAAGTTTATTGGGATATCGGTCAATTTCTAAAATAATGAAAGTTTCTTTAGCAGAATGTGAATAAATTAATTGTGAGCACAAGGAATGTGTTGTTATATTTAAAACTCTTAAAGATGGTTATTTAATATTTAGGGGAAATAAAAATGATATATATATATATACATATAAATATTTACTTAAAAATTACAAGCTTTGTGAAACTGAAGAATTAACTGCAATTTTAATTCAGTTATTGACAGGTTGTTTTATTTGTATTGATTGTATTTCATGACTAGATCAGTGAGAAAATTCTTTTATGATTAATACGTTTCGTAGGATCTAATTATCAGGAATCCAGCAAACACTACGTAAATATTGCATAATAATTAAATATTAAGTATTAGATTTATTGAGGTCAATTAATGTTTCTAAGCAAAAGATTTTTTTATTTCATTTATCTGTTTTGTTGTTAGCAGTTGAAATAGCTACAAAAGATTGAAATTATTTATTATTGCTAATTTACTATGCTTTCTATATTTAATTTTCTGCAATCTTTGGTATTCTCTGAAATCATTAGTTTGCAATAACAAAATAAAATCCATCTGTTTCTTAAAAACCTCGAACTAGATAATGGGTGTTAATTTATTAAACCGCAAATATGTCTTGTTTATGAGATATCCGCTTTATGATAATAAAGCATGCTTTCTTCGATCGCTTAAAGTAGTAGAGAATTTGTTGAATAATAAATTAACTATTACATAAAAGAGAGATGCCATAATAAATGAGAGATGAGTTCTCAGGGATGTTCCTCGATGACTTATAGTGAACATCCCATGTCCCATGAAATGCAATATATCTACTGCTCCCTTATGCACATGCACTGAGAGTTTCTTGCAAACTCCCTCCACGTATTTGTCTCTGGGAATCCACGACTATAGCCATTTTTGTTCGTAGCTCCGTCGTGATCCTGTCTGGCGAAGGTAAAAGTGCCCCGTAGAAAGTTCGTTAGGTCAGTGAGTAATGCTAATATGTCGATGTTGGTAACTGGCTTTTGAATTCCCGTCGTGATGCTCCGAAGATCGCCCTGGGCTCTGAATGCACAGGAAGAATAGCCCGTTGAAAATCGCACATACCAGATCCGAGATGGTTCTCTCCATTCACTGGAGCCTTCTTAATGTGCTTACTTAACTACTACTGGGCGCTACATTCCTTACAGGACCCGGTCCTCTGCCTCCATGAAAAACATTCATCTTCAGTCCTAAGATAGGATCTTCCAGTCTGGACTCCATTCCTCAGGTCTTCCAGCTACCTGTGCCTGTAGAATAGAATAGAATACGCGATACCAGATTACCATAAAAATCAATTAATTTGTACATTGTGCTGTTCCCATATTATCCATTAACACACATAATACCATTTACTCCGAGATTTGGAGTGACCTCAAGTTCTTCAGTAGTAGTAAGCGTTCACTGTCATAAATAACTGTTTGTGTACTTCTAATTTTGCCTTCCGGGAGAGAATCGGATAAGGACTACATTCTATAAGGCAGAGAAGTATCTGGTCCCTGCAATTAATGTATCTCCACTTTTATCACATTGTTCTCTGTATCCGTTCCTTCCAAAACCTTAATTCAATGTTTTCATGTTAATACTTATCCCATATTTTGTCAAGGTAACCCATCTATTATTCCTCTAACGGTTCTCGTATACGTGCTCTTTTTCATACTTATTTTAAGCACCAGATCATGCTCTACTGTTAAAAACTATTTCTTATCACGAGCCAGGGTTGCAATACATTTAACAGCGGCTGGCTCCTCTTCATGATAAACCATATTCTTCGAGTTGTTAGAAATCCCAAGTCTGTCTTTATTTGTTAAGTTTTCTATTCAGAAGCGTGACCGAACAAGACAAGAGGTAATGGGTTTCCTTGTCTTATACTCAAAACCATCTGATACACGAATACTGGTGTCTAGAAAATATTCTTCCGGAACTGACTCCGTCATTTCCTCGACCTTAATGCCATGAACAAATTTAAACTGTGACACATCAGATGAAGAGGTGATACATCGTCTGAGGCTCATATGAGTTGCATATAGACCTATTCGTCTTATAAAGAAGAGGTGACCAATTGTCCTTGATGAAATTCATTCAGAGTCCATTAAAAATGCCTAGCATTATTGCAAGTTTCCCACTACGAATTGTTACCCTTTTTATGTATTCTGCAAGCAATTTTGTTATAAATATATCAAAAATCGTCCAATAAACTCTTCCTTGACATTAGACGCAAGACAATTTTGCCTATCTAAACAATCAGGTGGCTCAGATTTCTCTTGACCGGTCTTATGATTAAAAACTCTCCTAGATTAGGCCCCAGAAGTAGATCTTTATAGGCCATCTGGTTGCTCTGAAATGTCATTTGTTGGAGTGCGCGGGCATGTGTGTGTGTTTGAACTTCCACTTTTTTAACTGTTCTAAAGTTCTCTCAAAGAACGACTTACAAAATGGCTAAGCTCGAATGTCCTTTAAGTATGGTCCCTTTTAAATTGCAATGACCCGACCCATAACAGCAAAGACCTTGTCCATAATGTTCATTAACATTCACTAAGGCATCTTTAATAAACTCAAATCCTTCCTTAATACGAATCCCTAATGAATTCTGGATATTAATCCTAGTATTTATCTAATTCCCTGCAGTCATCTGTGGAATTTTTAATTCAAATAAAATGGAATCTTCTTAATTAATTTCGCATTATGAATTCAAAGCTCCCTATTTTTTATTGATCGAGTAGACTTCGCCCTTGTTTAAACATAATATTATAAAATGAGAAATAAACTTTCTTCTTTTCTATCGATTCATTAAACATTAAATACTTTTTACTTAACTCTGGGAAAAATTACTTCTACTTAAAAGTACAGGTGACTCTTTTCTGAACAAACGCTTGTCTTTAATTCAAGAAATGAAACTCTAAGAAGCTTTCTTACTTATTAATAAAAAGTAATATTTATTACAAAAAGAAATGAAATATTTAGCAATGCTTCGAGGACTTTTATAATTATTCAAAGTGATTAGAAACTTTTTATATTTATTCCAGTAATTAAAAGCAAGATTACAATTTTAATTTTATAAATTGATTCTTTCAAAGATTTTTAACAATATAATTTTATGTTGGTATCCTGGCAGGTAGAAGTGAATTTTATTGAGATAAAGGAAAAATGGCCACACTTTCACAGTAATAAAGTTAATAAACCGTTACTGTGGCTATTTTCCTCTACCAGCAATATAATATTACTCTTTACAAAATAATTTATATTTTTTGAACCTAAGATGTAAACTAGTGTGGTTTTACAATTACAAAATTATGTGGTATTACAAATATCCTATATGGTAATTGTCTCTTATTATTATTTCATTTCCTCCGTTGTAGCTTAGTTCCTAGCTCTTAGTGTCCAGAAATAATTGAACTTTCTTAAACCAGGCAAAAAGGAGCCAGGCTTCGTGTCACACTTTAGTGGTGGAAGACAATATCTCATATATACATAGCTCATCATATAGCTCCTTACATCTTTGTGGAATTCTCAATGGATGTATTGTGTTTTCTCATTTCATCCCTCAATCATAATAGTAATTAGGGTTGTATTCTTTATCATTTATCATACTCATGGCAATTAGAAGTCACTTATACTAAGAATAGCGAGCAGGTAAGCGAGAAAGGAAATAAATGCTACTAACGCTCACTTATGTTACTAATGCTAATTGGGACGTTTTGTCAACAGGTTACCAACTTTTCTAGGCGGGGAGGGATTTAGGATTTTATTTGATTAGTTTATTAAATATATTCCTACTGCCCTGACAAGAATCGATCCCAAGGCTCATGAATGGTTTACAAAATGTATTTTGACCATGCATTGTTAACGTGAGACCTCCCCCTTAAACAAAATTGGATAATTTTCATGTTGATTAATTTATGTTTTTAGAACAATTCCATGAAATTTCATTATTTAAATGTCTATCTATACTGATGTACCTCAGTGGTGCTTCTGTCAACAGTCAATGATCTATCAAAATGGAAGTTGTCATAATTTCAGTTTATCATTATTAAGCCCGATATACAATGTTTAGATTTCATTAGGTATTGTTTTAAACCAGCTAATGTATCATGATTGGACGGTACCGACTTCTAATGACCTCGATCAGCTGTAAAATACTTTTGAACAAACACTTTGTCTTTTCGATTTCAGATACCTAGAATTGCAAGACCTATCCAATTTTTTTGGGTCATCTTCGTGTCTTCCAAACTGATATATCTTCTGAAGGTACTGCCGCTCTATAATGTTCCACGGGTCTCAATTATTGCATAAATGTGCCCTTCTTTTTTGCTAATACGTTACCCTGTTTGTAATAAAATGCCATTTGTCCAGCTTTGCCTGGGATGTTGACTCAAGATATCTTTATGTACCTCTCGAACGTAACATAAAATATCCAATAACAACCTCTTGAAACCAGCATTGTTTGTCAACCATCCGCCGTTGGCTTTTTAAGCTGACAGACTGCTTCAATCCACCGTCCAGTTTCTCCCCCTGGTGCCCGTGAGAATTGAGTTCTGGACGTGAGAGGAATGAGTAGAGTTCTCAATGGTTTCTGTTGATTGCGATGCAGTTTATTAACCCATTAGTTTCAGGAAAGTAAACAATACTTTCATTGGCCAAAACATATTAAACCAAAAGTCTATTTATATTTCTTTCTCCTTTCCACGTTTTCAGCAGATTTTTTGTCATTACACTCCACATCTCCCCCCCCCCTACCAGATAGTTGACCAGACTTACGTGATCCTCGGTCACTGCTTTTACTCATTAACTGAACGATTGTGGATTATCCTCGCTCCACAGACAGAAGACAAAAAGGCCTTGTCATGCAACTTCTCTTCCAAGATTACGGACATTTCCTGGTCATGGCTGTTCTCTGCAGATGTGCATCCACTGTGCTTCCTTTTTTATTTTCCTTCCAGATTAAGACATCTTCTTCCTTATTAATCACGTTTTTAGCGTATTCAAGCACAGGAACTCAGTTTTTCAGTGCATATAGTGTAATTCGAAATATACCTCGATTAGACAAATTATTTCTTTACTACATTTATTACACTCAGATAGCGAAAATTGATTCCATACTTGGATTTAACTGGATTCCAAACCAACCAATATTGAACAGCATTAAATCATCTCACATTGGTCTATGCAGTTGTTGGTAGCTTCTGCCAATCTGCCTTAGATCATCCAGAGACCTCTCATTGAATCTGCCTCTCATCATGAATCCAACCGGATTTTGGATACCAAGGGTATACTAATTTTAAAGGAGATCCAACGAGCAGGGGCCTGAAGAGGCAGCGGACGCACATTAGGATTGGCCAACATAGTCCAACCAAACGTACTCCCTTAGTTAATATTTAGGATAATGTTTAGTTTAAAGCTGTTTATCTGGTGGGTTTTGTACGCGGTAAAAGGTAACCCCCATTTGTCGGTTTACAGAAAAGGCTTTCTTCTATCATAATCAAATTGGATCCTAGAAATAAGATGAATTTCTTGTCATGTTCCTTTAAATGGATTATTTTTTAATTCTGCTGTTTATTAAGATATTAATCATATTTTTAATTATCTTGTCAGTCTAATTAATTTATTACCCTTTTGATCCATATTCATCAAGCATCCAGAAGTCGATTTCCACTTAAATAAACTCCTTGGTCCCAACCTGGTAAGAAAAGGGTGTAAAGGGATAGATAGATAATGGATAGCCTTAGTAGCAAAAAGTGGACGTCAATAAATAATAATAGTAATTTACATTTAGCATTCTCATAATTAATAAAATTAATTAAAAGAGTTCAAAATTTACCTTCCTTTTAATTGAATGAGAATGTTAAATGTAAATTATTATATTTTGATGTTAAATATCTGATGTTAATTATCATTTAAACATTTTTTTTTATAAGTTCTGAAACTTTATTGATAGTTTTTTACATATATTGTAATGAAAATTTTTACCTTACTTTTAGACCAGAATCTTTATTTATTGTCATTTATGTTTGTTGTTCTGAAGATGGTAATTTAAATTTCGGAAAGCGCTGAGCAGTTATAAATATGTTGTGAGGAGTATTGTTTTTGATAAACCTGTACTTTCTTTCTCTTAGCAACGGGCATTTCCAAGTGTTCACGTAT
Organism: Riptortus pedestris; assembly: GCA_019009955.1. Lineage (NCBI taxonomy): Eukaryota > Metazoa > Arthropoda > Insecta > Hemiptera > Alydidae > Riptortus > Riptortus pedestris. The sequence goes on along the minus strand of CM032229.1, from coordinate 28,772,489 downwards.
TTCTGGACCCAGGAAGTACAAGCTCATGCATATACGAGAGGCACATCCCAATCGAATCGTTTTACTTGAGCTATTGTTTACAGAGAAAGTCTGTTTATTGGAGATAGAGACTATTGGTCGTGAAGTGACGCGGCGATGGGAGATAGTCGAAGGAGGAGCATGGTGATCGTGATATCGCCCTAGGGAGATACGCAGCTGAAGGAGGAGGCCGCCATGGGACATTCTCACCCAGGCCTGCTCATCCTCTTCCGCCTAAATGTTCGCCTAACAAAAATCTTATCTTTACTCTCTCACAGCTCGACAATACTAGAATCCAAGGGAATCAAGTCACTTAAAGGACTCGTTCCCTTTTATTCGGGTTTTCCTGATTTTACTTTCTAACTGGCATTACAAACCTCTTAGGTCCTGGGGGTTATCACTATCTCAGTGTTCAGTTTGTAGAGATATACACCTTACAACTCATCGATATAAATAACACTTTAGATACAACATATGTACATGTAGATTTACAACTCATACCTTACGTGTCATCTTAGAAACCATATTATTAAGGTTTACTAACTTCCGTAGCAGCTACGAATTTCAATCAATCTGCTATTGGATATTCGATTGATTTAAGCATATACTTTTCTATGAGGCCTCAAATGAGTTTATATTGTCTTGTATCGTGTAAATATGTGACTAAGATTAATTAGGGGGGCACCGATGGTCATGCGGGTACAACTACCTAGTAGGTGCAGCTTCGATCCCTGCCAAGGGAGAAATTTAGTTCAAGAGTTCGCTAACAGAGCGCGCTGGTGTCGCAATGATTATGGACCAGCGGGAGTTTAGAAATACCGGGATATATATACGTCTGACAGTCCTGATGACTAACGATTGACTCTCTTAGATCCCGTCTTTTTATCTTTTTAACGTTTTTTGAGCTGGGCACAGTCTACTGGAGACAACTAGGTCCTCCTTGGTTAACGGGGTGTGTACGTCGAGTTGATGAGTCTGTACGTAAAAACTCTTTTCGCGAATTCATCGAGTCTCGCTCGGAGGTGGCTAAAGATCTCACAAGTTTATAATGCCACCCGGGAAAAATGATTGTTATATATGATTTCCTATGATCACTCTGTAGTTCTGTAATGACGTTTGCCATATCAATGTTGTCTCGTTTTCAGAAGTCAATCAGTGTAGTTTTATAGTGACTTCAACATCCAATCGCACGTTTATCACAGAGGTTTTTCGAATTTAGACATTAAGTGTCCATGTGCTAACTTTGAATCACTCTTTAATCATAGTGATGCCTAGACGGCCATTCACTTACTATTGACTTTATCTGTCGACGCTTATTGTCTGCAAGTACAGTCTACAAGAGTTTGTAAAGGTCGTTGTGGTCCTGGTGTGTAATTTAATTGAAGTCTGAATGATTTCTGTCATCAGCATTTCTGGCATAATGACTTCGGAGGCAGTATAATGTTAATTTCTCTCGCAGAGCTTTGTATGTTCCGAATAGAGTCCAAAAGCTTGGTATTGAGTAGATGAGTTCTGTATATATGTTGTATCGCTTGAAGGGAGTTGAGTGAATGCTCTGTCACTGTCTAAGAGGATTCACAGAGGTCACCCACCGGCTTTGTCACTTCCATTGGGGCCTTGAACCTCTATACTTCCCTTCTCTCCATTCCGATCAACCCCTCACACTGTATTTTTGTTGAGCAGTTTGCTGGGTTCCAATTTTTTCTTCATAACTTAACCACCTGTTCTTAATAGAACATGTGGTTAAGTTATGATATCATTTTGATATCAAGTTGGCTTTAAAAATCATTCATTTCCATTGCACTCGAACCCACACTTTTTACCCCTTTTTACCGGCTCCAAATAACTTCCTTGGCCTGGTACTCTCGTTAAGCACGGTTACACTCACTTGTTCTGGTATAACTTTAAAGCGGTCCTTATTTTAACTATTTTGTTTCTTGCAAAAAAAATTATAATTAATAATTTGGGTTCACATTCCGTGAAGAGTTCCCTTACAGCTCTGCCGTGCGGAATTTCAACATTTAGAACCTTGCTATTACGAGCTGATAGTGAGTAGGCTCTGGAGTATGTTCTCTCTACGAGTAATCACTGGTGTCGTCTTACTACTGGGTTAAAAATGAATTCTATAAAAATAATTGTACAAAACATAACGCACTTTTGAAAGCATTTGTAAAAAATGTCTCTTGCAAAACATTAATCGAAACTTTTAAGTTTGCTTTATGTCTGTAATTACAGCCCAGGACCATGAAAGCTAAGTTTGAAAAATATTACATTATATGCAGTGTTAATAGAGTAAAAGTGTTTCTGGAACCGTCAATAATTTATTTCATATTCTTTTTTTTACGTCAGTTCCACAAACGCAAACCATATTTAACTGTTTTTGGTCCTTAAAAAAGTAATCTTTATCTAAACAAATTTAAAGTTACAATTCAATCAACGAGTTCAAGTTGAGAAAACTTTGAGATCATTCAAACTGTGAAAATTAATTTGAAAACAACCTCCTGTGAGTTTACATTTATTTACACTTCTCTGGCCTTTTATTAAAAGTTGATTTTCCTTTACCCACATTCCGTCCTTTGAAGAATAAATGGAATAATCACAGCAACCATTTAAAATATTGTATTTTCTCATTTCAACATCAGTTTTCACTTCAACATTTCGGACATTTAATTTATTAGGAGTCCAGAAGTGAATAAAAAAAGTAAAGCTAAATAAAATAAATTAAAAAAAAAATTGTTTATTAAGGTTATTTACAAACAATATTGTTCTCCCATGTTGAAGTTTGCATTGCGACGGTGTAAACATCGGGATTTATTGATTTTATAGAAGTTCTGTTACCCCAATTATCTAGTACTAGTAAAATACGTAAAGATTTTGCTTTCAGTCGAACGTCTAAACTACATTTGATGAAAAAAGCAAATATAGTTGCCATATGAGCTTATAAGCGACCTGCCTCTGAAATAGTTACTACCTACTTGTCATCTCAGTGTCCTTGAAATGACATATACATCAGTTCTGAGCAGCAGTCACACGGGTTTAGTATCCATCAGCGCCGCTTTTTATGCTTTTATATTTTTCTGAATGAAAATCCCTTTTATTAACATTTATTGAAGAGACTTGGGAGATATTTCGTTCTTAACTAAGAATAATTTTAAATAAGTGGGTTTTACATTCTGGAGTCCAGAAGTATTTTTTTTTTGTTGGAATAAACATTAGAATTCGTCGTAAAATGCAATGCAGGATGTCCACTTTACTAATTTCTCATCTGCCAATTTTTGTTCGAATTAAAAACAGTCTGGAAGCAATGAAGTGAAAATCCCTTATTTTGAATTGCTGCTTGAGAATAAAAGCTATTTTTCCTTCAAAGCTGTTGTAAATTCGAGACTTTTTATAAAAAAAATTGAAAAATGTCGTTTTCTGTTATCAATTGTATAGTTGGCGTCGAATTCTACTTAGGAAGCGCTTATTCGGAAGGCATCACACCTGTTTAGCCACAACAACATTCAAATCCAAGTCATGTTTGAAATGTAGGAATAATTATTTGTCCACCCTACCCCTTGCATAGGCTAGCCCAATATTAAAATAAACATTTAATTTTATTTTACATTTTTAAATTGATTTAAGAGCTCCCATGTAATATACTTATTAAGGTTTGTGTTTTTTATTTGCGGGTACTTGCTCTTGTTCGTTATTTACCTATGTATTCTGCTTTGCGTTTTTATTTTTCCTTTCTTTCTTTATGCCCAATATTTTAGTTGTGTGGTTTCGTTTCCTTTACTTGGGTTTCGATGCTGCTCAAATAAATACATTTCTTATTAAAGCGATCTTTCACAGTATAAGCATTGTATCCCACTTTTCTCTTTCTTTGATATGAATTCCACTTTCAGTAGAACATCCTTGCTCGTTTCCCTCTAGGTACTACCTATAACGGACATATTGCTTTCTGAGTAGGGAACTCAATTATCTCTGGAATATGCTGGATGGAAGAGGAACCATTTGATAAGGGTCAATAAAAAGGCCTTGTCCTCTACTGTTTTTAATATTATGCAGAGTGCACTTTTGGGGTCAGCGCTCCATCGTCAATGCCTACTGACAAACAAAACCTTGAGTAAAATTAACAATTAAGTAAAAACAGCCACAATAGAAAATTTAATAAATATTCAACTACTAAAAAATAAAGAAGTTAAAAACGATAAGCGTACGTCAAAAGCTTAAAACTATAAATAAAATTACAAAAACTAAAAAGAAACACAAATTACAGATAGGAAAACATATCACAGTGGGTGGGAAACCCGGAAAAGCACACCGGAGGAACAGTAATGCAAAAGATAAAAAATGAACCATTATTGGTTAATAAATCCGTGGTTGTAAACATTCCCATTTTAATCTGGGAATAGAAACCAATCATTTCTTCTGTCCCGTTTGTGTATCTTAACTGAGTGAATTATTTCTTGGACTACGCCAAACTAAGAAGATACCCACTCCAAATTAAAGAAGATAGCTCCAAAAAGTGGTGAGTTTTTGATTTAACAGTTCAATATTATGTTTCTTTTCGATTAACTTATGTTGATGACAGGAATTATGAAATTAAAGGATTTAAATTGATCAGCTATCCACATTAAATTCAAAAATATAATCATACAATTAATTATTTTCGACCGAGAAAATAACAGACAATATTTTAGTGGTTAGAAGAACTTATAAGTTAGCCTGAAGTAGACCACAATTTTTAGGTCTGCTTGTAAATAATTTATTCAATTTTTTAATTCCTAGTTCAAATATTATATAAGCGGAAATTTTGGGTTTTTATATTTCAACGGATCCCTTTTTGAACGTACGGATGTGTGTAGTATAACTAAAAAACGACGTCATAGAATATTGAAATTTCATATTTATGACTATTGTATCATCTTGTTGTGCACCCCCTCTTTTGATCGAAATCAACTAGGGGGGGGGGTTAAAGGGAGGTGGGATAGAAAATTGATACTTTTTTTGAACATATTAGAGATGCAATGTAGTTGTATATAAGTTAATTTGTTTATTGTAAACCGATTTAAAGATTATTTTCTATGTGATTTATTAATCCGATGTATTGGAACAGTGATATCGAAAATTTCTAATCAATTCATATTAAATGAAGGGGAGCAAAACATTTTGTACAAATACTGTTATAGCAGTACTAGTAAGACATAATGAGGCCTTATCAGATTTTTTCTCCAAAGAAATAGCCAATATCATTCTGTAAGCGTGCTATTTTAGATTTGAAATTTTTCGTTTTTATGTATTCTATAAAACCATAATAGACGTTTCAATAAATTCACTGTTTAGCAATAACTTACAGCCCAGTCCACTTTTCCGATTTTTGAATTTCTTAATTTTATTCAGCTCACTTTGTTCAATTAATGAAAGGCTAAATAATCATTAATTGAATGAGGAAAATCAGATACTAAATTTCAAGTATATTAAGATGGATTGACAAATTACATTCAATTAAAAAAATATGTATTAATAATAATGGATTATTACTAAATTAAATTGTTAAATCAAGTCTTCATAATTTCAAAAATGCTTAAAATGAATGCTCATGTCAGAGTATATCTTAAAATAGCTTATTGGGGCCAAAGTTTGGAGGGTTATTGCATAATTTATTAGTCCTTAGACGGACTGAAACTTCTCTAAGTTGAGAGAACTTTATATTAAATATTATTAGCCTAATTTCATTATAACTAACTTTTATATAAAAAATTCACCATTGATGAGCGATGATAATTTATCTGAACACTGTTTCATTTTGAGACATTTTTTTTGTGGGAGAAAAAAAGAACTAAAAAAGAAATTGAGCGAGGAAATCAAAGATTGCTCGATTTTTAACAACCCGTTGACGATCCTTATAATGATGATGATGTTGATGACAGGCATTCACTAGACTTGGAACAACCTGTTGTCCAGCAACATTTTAAGCTAGGTAGTGGCAAGCCCGGCCTGCGTTTAGTAGGAAAAAAGCATTATACCGAGCATTCTTCCTCGATGAGAAAATCCTGTAACACCGCCGAAATGATTAACTTTACTCAGACACATAAATATGAAGGTTTCATTTTTAAATCACAAAAAAAAAACGGTTACCTCTGAATTAGCGTTTTTTAGTCACTGATCCTTAAGTTAGCACTGTTAGGCATTATAAATTAGCTTTATGAATAGAATCCCATTTTTAAAAATATTCCAAATTAGTAATTAATACACTGCCATATATCAAACTAAAAAAGAACAGATATTTTTAAATCATTTACTTCCTTGAGATTTCTTAGTTTGGTTACAAGTTGTACGATTTCTTGAAGTGAAGGTAAAATTTAGCAAAATTTTCAGTACTATTCTGGCTTGGTGTTCCATTTTATTCTTACAACTATTACCCTTATTGGGTTTCAAACTCTTGGTTTCATAGTGAGGAATGTTCACTCTATTCACTTCGTTATTTATTTAATATGATTTATTCTATGTGTGGAAATTACTTCCTTCAAATTATCTCCGTTACATCATGTCTTTGACAAAATTGTGATATTCCTCAAGAGAATTGTAACACTAGGGCTAGATCTCTGTTTACCGCTTGACTAAACTTTAGGCGGGTGTTACTAGAGACAATATTAATTTAATTATAGCGCCCAGTCTGGTAATGTGAGCCCTTTTCATTATATTTGTGCCTCCTTCTAAATACTTTGAGGGCTGAACTTTGTTATTTAGCTATTCGAAAAGTAAATTAGTATCTGTGTTTTGGAAGAATGTGCTGAGTATTTGCACCGTTGTAGTAAAAAGATAAAACTATTTATTTGAACTTTATTTTGATATATAAATGAGATGAACTTATACACACAGAAGTCAGGTCAAAATACAATAAACGTGATAACGCTTCCTAGATTCCGCAGAATAATTCGAAAAGTTTTAATTATTTCTCACTGCCTAGGAATGAGCTGCTAAGTAAGCAGCATCAAATAATTAAGAGAAATCATCAATTGTGAAGTCAGAGCAATGGGAATCTCGCGAGCTTCCTTATCTCGTGAAGTTGCTTCCTCTTCAGGGGTCGCACTTCATTTCTATCCGGATTTCACCATACAACCAGGACTTTCGTGAAAAGTGAATCCTGAAAATCAAATTCGGAAAAGTACTGCCTTCACGATGAATGAGCTCGTGGGCAATTGCTCTCCAGTGATTGGATATACAGAACGAAATCAGTATAAACCATTATTTTTTGTCCACTTTAAACAAATTTTATTTAACACTTACTCGTTTTACTATTATACAAGTGAATAAATCAGAGGCTTCAAAAAATCATTTTTCTGCATTCCTAGTTCACTGAAGGAAAATAAATATTCTGTGACGAGTGAAGAATAGCGGTGACAAATCGAATTAGTTGCTTGAAAGCGAGCTTATGCAGTTTAAATATTGTTTACTTATTTCTTTCTGACACTTCAGCGTGCAATTAAGTAAATAATTCTCAAGAGTCAAATTTGAACGTCATTTGTAATTAGAATTTATTGAAGATTTTTAATTATTTTTTTAAAGCAATGGATAAAGATCTCTGGTTTTCTGAAAATTTGTTTTCACCTTCGATCCACTTCAGGAGTAAGATCAAATAAATTATATCTGATTTATTGATATAAATATAAATTAATATATTACTAAAGTATATCTATATACTAAAATGTATCGATACATTTATTATCGACAAACTTGTCGATATACTACAGTAAGAGTATATCGATAAATTTGTTTTCCCCTTCGATCAATTTCAACGTAGATATCTGTCCTATGTTTGTATGCATATTTGGATAGGGAATACATATTGAATGGAATATTTGAGTAATGCTCCATGACAAAACGTATAATACTTATACATTTCCAAGAATTCTGAGTTCATTAAACGTTAATTATCATAACTCACCTTTATTTTTAGGTAACACATTTTAAAAAGTATTTTTATGAGTATTTATAAAAAACTAATTAATGATAATACTATTTATTTAATCTGAATGGAACATCGTCATCTGTATGTATTATGATACTTTGGTTTTCACTGTGAGAAACAAATTTCCAAAAGATATTTGTAATACAGAATTTAGCTAAGTTTCTAATCTTGCAGATTTAATGGAATATAGATTTTTTTCTTTCTATAATAATCTCAAACATACTGCAATAAGTTTCTAATTTTATATGTACAGGAATTTATTCATCTTATAGGAACAAAAATGTTCATTATGCAGTATGTCCTCTATTGATCAAAAAGTCGGTCACGCAGGGGCTGCGTGAACTAAGCAGATTTCCCCCGTGAAGTTATACAATAGAGAAATCTCCATACCAGAGCCGAACAGTTACAGAAACGGCCAAACTATCTTTTGGCGGGAAACTCACTCGTCCGTTATCGGCCCCCATTTAATAAAAATGCAAATATCTCGGTTAATATTCAAGATAGAGAATAAATGTATAGAAGAATATTTATAGTAAATTTAATTTGCAATAAGATTGGTTCTGTACAATTTCTTGATCCGACGTATAGTAACGGAGATATTTTGAATTTCGAAATTTTTCAGCCATTAACGAACTTGATTTGTCTTTTTGCATAAAAAGTTTAAATATCAAGTTTGGTAGCGATCAAACAAAAATATATATATATATATATTCTATTTTTGAGGCTGCATCGCTGGGAAGTATCGTCATTGTAAAGATTTCAGCTATTTCCTCCAGCGGTTGGAATTTTTGTTCTGCAAATTTTCGAAGGAAATGCGTCCATCTTCGTCAGGCATAAATTTGATTTGAATGGCTACTTTAATATTTATATATATGAGAGAGAGAGAATAATGTCTCTTACTTAATGGAGGAAACTTTTTCCTCTATGATTTCAAGGTGGTAAGCACTTTCTTAAAGAACTGAAAAGCTGATAAATTAAGTGTGTAGGACATATTTTGAGAACTTGAGGATTTATTGACACTCGCATCAGCCAATTCTGAAGTCCTCACGAAGCGCCGACCTCGCGAAACACAATTGTGTTCCTTCAATTGAGGGAGCGTAGGTGAAGAGAATGGGTCGTATAGAACACAGTAAACACGAGGATGCAAATGCTAACAGTTTGACAAGGTTGAACAGAACTCCATCCACAAACAATAGTCAGCCCTGCAAAGTTTGTGCTTCCTCATCTGATGTTAAGGTCAGCTGACTATAGGCTGTCAGCGATTAGGCTTACCAGCCTTGCACAATGTACCATTTGACATTTACCTCAGAGATTCCTTGGCCCTCGGGTCGTGCTTCTTCACTTTCCCTCCAGCCGTTGCTTTCTTCCATGCACATCCCATTCCAATTGAGCTAACAATGAATGGCGTGTTATTGACGTGTTTATCAGGGTTAGGATAAATATGCTCATTTTTTACTTGGTACGGATTAAAGCGTTTCTGTCACGTACTTTCTTAACACACTGGAAAATTACCCTTAAATGCCAAAAAAAAATAGTTTCATGGTTGCATTTTGATCCATAACTTGACAATGTAAGGCTACTATTGTCTATGTATATCAGACGCATTGTAACGAAAGATTAAGAGAAGTGGGTTATTTTAGAAGTATATCCTTACTATCTGTAATCTCGAGATCCTTAGAATAAATCCAAATTAAACATATATGTTAATTAGCTCGTTCAATTATCTTTACAGTAATACAATTATAATATACTTACATATCTTTTGCACATTCTTTATATTTCGTTGGTCTTATATTAGGTCATTAAATATTTTTTTATCCTTAAAAGAATGAATTGATCTTAATTTCTTTGATTAAAACCAATTAATTTGTCCTTTATTATAAATAGTGTCTATCGCGGGGAGGGAGAATGAGAGATATATTTTTCTTTAAGAAGAATAGATCATATATTTCGTCTGCGAGTCCATCAACAAATAAATTTTCATGTCCATGTGAGAGTTGAATTCACGTTTCAAAATTAGCAGATTCATCTTTGAAAATGAACTTTAGATGAAAGCTCAGAGAAGGGTTGTCAGAAATAAGGATAGCTGTACGAAAAAGTGCTTCTAGAAGGGTAATAGTGTATAGGAAAAAGCGTAAACACAGTACTTATAATAAAACACCACCTGCTTCAAGCGGCTGCTCAGCACTGCTGGTTGATTAAGGACCTACGTAATGAAATAAATAGGGTGTGGTAAAATAAGGAAATAAAGGAAAGAGACAGAAGTGACTACCAAAAAGGGCAGATTTAAGGACCAGGAATTCCGCGAACTTCTGAACTTTTGGAAATTAGTTAAACTGAAAATATTATGAAGATTTTGCATAGGTAATCACCTTAAATTTTTTTCCACACTATATGGAGTTTGTTGTGAGAGTCATTTTTCCGCTTTGTCCGAAAGATCCCCCAGGCAAGTGATCTCCTGTTTGACGAGATGATGGGCAGCGGCGAGCATACACCCACATGAGGAAGTGAGGATACCTTCGAGTCATGCTTAGATTCGCTTCCTCAGATGTGACGAAAGAAATGCACCCATCATGGCTTACACGTCCGGAAGAAGTAAGACCATCGGTTTGAATCACTTTATCCCGGATTGGGTCGTAACGATGTTATGCGCCGAGAGTTATGTTTAAAGGATTCAAGGATGGTTAATAAAATTATTCACAGTTTTGTTTCTTCTTCTTGGTCAGTTTTGGTCACGCTCACTTACGAATAAGAGATCCCTGAAGACTTACCTTGGACTGTATTAAAGTGTTGTTAGTTTGAATATTCGACCGTGTGATAGTTTCGATCATTGTCTTAGTTCTTGCTTTACCAGTGAACCGCATCTAATCCGATTGTATTAAAAAAAATAGAGAGCGCTGGAACATGTTCACCATTAAACTTAATTCAATGTTACCGAAAATGGTAATTGAATGCGATATTAAAAGGTTACATGGATCCTTATTTTTTCAATACCATGTCGCTCTGGAGTAATGTTCTATTGCCTTAAAAATTACTCAGTATAATAGATAGTTAAATTATTATTCAGTGATATATTGCATATTTTTAAGATATCCGATTCATGAACTTCGCCATTAATTCTACATTCTATCTCGAAGAAACTGTATTCGTAAAACTACATCGTATATTTTTCAGAAAGAATATTACGTAATTTATTTTAATAGTTATTTTGATGACATGCTAATAACTACCCCTTTGTAGTGTTGCCTTTTTGAATAACACTTAATAATCATTTCAAAGATGAAAAAATCATATTATTAAATAAACGTTTGAGGCTTCAAAGTAGACATTTTACAAGTTTTTTTCGTCTCGTTTTTTTAAACATTTACTGCACTTTACTGATTTTTAAAAACCAAAGATAGTTACCGTTGCTGGCCATTTGGTGTTATTTACTATATCAAAAATTATTTACATCCATAAACGGGCGTGATAGAGGCCGCACAGGTGATTGCAGTGGCTGTAAAGTTAACATAACTGTTAGAAACATGTTGATCGAATGGAGAGAACGTGTTCTGCCTAATGGTAGGTTCTCTATTCATTAACATATCTTAAATGAAGCTACAGACCAAAGTTTACGAATACTTGAAATGGGAAACAGGTCTTAATAACAGGAAGTCATCATACCAATTTCCGTATTAAAGCACAGGACCATTCGGCACTAACGTGCCATAATTAGGTGCTAACAAACAAACAAAAAAGAAACACGCTTAGGCCAAGTGATGTATCAAATAATTACATTTGAAATTTTTAAACTAAAATACACTTACATACTAACATCAGTCATACAAAAAGTCCTATCTTAAAAATATTAAAATCGTAGTCAAACATAAAATGAATATATGATAATTAAATTAATGAAATATATAGTTAAAATAAAATACAACTCAAATAAATATATACACATTTTGAATATGAAAGGCATATATAATTTTCAATTATTAAATTATAATATATTCCTTTTATGTTTGAATTCGCTTTTAATATTTTTAATATAGGACCTTTTGAATGACTGGTGTTAGCATGTAAGTGTATTTTAGTTAAGACATTTCAAATGTAATTATTGGATACTTCATTTGGCCTAAGCATTTCCTTTTTTGTTTGTTTGTTAGAACCTGATGATGACACGTTAGTGCCGAAATGCCTTGTGCTTTAATAAAGAAATTGGTGGGAAGATTTCCAGTTATTAAGGCCCGTTTTCCAGATCTGCACTCCCATATCCAGCAACATATGAATTATAAATAATGGAAATGTTAAAGTTCTTATTTTTTTTTATTTGTTAGTGGTTTTTTTTTTTTTGGCTAGTTTCGGTTTGATGTCTGTTTGTATCTCAAACAGCTCGAAAACGGCTAGGCCTAGAATATTGAAATTTCGTGCTTAGAAATATTATATCCCGTTATATACCTTCTTTTGATCAAAAGAGAATAGGAGAGAGCGAAGTTAAGAGGATAAAAAGTCATACATTTTTTCATATTTATGAAGATGCAGAAGATTTGCAAAGAACCTTTTATGTTTATAATAAAAAAAAAAATCTGAATATATATATTTCCCATAAGAGAAATCAGATATTGAGGTCGTACTCATAACGCGATTTTGGAAAACATTCCTCAAATGTCCATCGATCCTACCAAGGAGATGACGAATATGAGGTCCGTTTCAGTAAAGAGTAAAAATCATATTTGTTGGTTGCTTAAATCGGACCTGGATTTCACTAATTGTGGGGATTTAGAGGGGAATTGGAAAATTAAAAATATTTCCCTTATAATGAATCGGTTCTTAAAATATTATAGAACCAATTTTGTTAAACTATAGATATACTATAATTGTTTTTGTATGTATTTTTTCGTAACTCAAGTATTAAACGAGTTATTCATACTTTCTTGTTTTCAACCTTCAATAACTCCTTGTTTTTTTTGTTTTTTTTTTAAAAATTAGAAATAGAAAATATGTGTTGAGATGAAATCACAAGTGCGTAATACCAGGCCGTTGAGAAATCTGCATAGTTTAGGCAGACCCTGCGTGACGGACGTTTTTGAATCTAGATTATGTATTTCAACTGATTCGTCAATTTAAAAAAAAAACAACAACATATTTTTACGATTATTTTTATGAATATATTTTCTTCTGATTATTGTTTTTATTCGTGGTGTTTACTATGTTTACTTGTTAGATATTTTTTTATTTCATTCAACGTTAACAATTTTTTATTTGATTTTCGATATTGGTTTTCTACGTTTACATTGTTTGTTTTATTCTGGGTTTTGTTTGATATTTTCGTTTTAATTGATATTTCTATGAGTTTATTCACGTTCACAGCTCTATTATAGCTAAATTGTATCTCTAATGTTTCTTATGCGCAATGAGAAAACCCTGAAGATTATGAGCTGATCTCTCTTGATCCCAGGAAGAAATTGAATTTTGAAATAGCCGTTGTTCCCAGATTGTGTCGGAGGTAATTCCCTGACCCCTGTTGCAAGGGTTGGTTGTATGAGCGACTGGTATCCGTTACTGGGACTAATTTACGGAACGAAGGGGGGGGGGTTGCGTGGGGGGGGGGTTGCTCCCCGATGAGGCAGTAAATCCAGAGCACTAATGGCGGGGGATAAACTTTGCTTACCTTCCTACCAGATGATGGATGGGCTGCCCGCCGCTTCTCATCTTCCAATTAACCCGTCAAACCAATAAACCCAGCTGGGTATCGATCTTATGGATTTGTAATCCATAAAGGATCTCCAATCCGTAAAACAAGGGTCTACTCGGGGTAGTTAGAAACCTAGCAATATCTTCTGCACTTGAAATGGTATACAGTTGAAATCATCTGGACATGATTTTCCCTAGTTCTACCTGAGAGAGAGAGAGAGAGTACTTGACTACCGGTGAATTAAACTAAATAATCAAAATATTTCCCTACATTTTATTGAAAAGTATTTAATTTGAAAGTGATACACGATATCTTCGTTCCAATGTTTCGGATAAAAGAACATCATAGAACATAATTTATTTTTATAACAAAATGTCATTGAATTGACTGTTGGACCATTTAGGATGATTCTTTATGTTGACATTCGATCATTGTCCAAGCATTAAAGGTTCATAATGAACATAATTTCTAAAATTAGAGCTGTTGTCGTAGCCTAGTAATTCCTTTTATCAACCGATTTCCTTTCAGGAAAAACAGTTATTGAGGTCTTACTGATGACTCGAATTTCGAAATATTTTCTCTAATGTACGTCAATCCTATCCAGGATATGACGCAATTTTTGTTTGATCGGTACCAAACTCCACATTTAAACGTTTTACGTAAAAATGAATAAAACCGAGGTCGTTAATGACAGAAGTCGGACCAGCGAGAGGGGTATTAGAGAGCGGGAATTTCAAAGATTCCAAATATTTCCTTTATTATATGTCGGACTGAAAAAGTGAATAGAAGCAATCTTATTGAAAATTAAATTTTCTATAAATGTTGTTACATATGTTTTTTCACTATCTTGATCATTAACCGTGGTGGAACGTTTTAGCTTTCATACTTTTGTAAACCCCCACTCGTACCCATGCCATAAGAACAATAAACTTCTATATCAAGAACCACATTATTTAAAGCTTAAATACCAAATATTCCTTTCATTGAACTTTTATTGTGTGAGATACAAGCAACTTTGTAGTGTAATGGCATGTTTAATTAAGATTTTCCGTTTGAATCATCAGTAATTTTAATATTCTTTAATGTCTGAAATCGGACAAGGAGTGTGGGGGGAGGGGTTAGAAAGGGTAGGTTCGAAATTTCAAAATATCTCCTTTATTATGTGTCAAAAGAAAAAATGTTATAGAACTAATCTTATTAAAATATTGATGCCCTATACATTTAACCGTAACTCGTTTATTAAGAGGTTTATTCGTATTTTACTGTTGTCGGTCCTTCCGTAAGCCCCTAATTCCAATCTTCGTGTTTTTTCTTAGAAATAGACAATATATGGTGAGATAAGATTAGTGGCGTGCCATACCAGCATCTGGGACGGTTTACGCACCTCCTACGTGACGGACGTTTTGCAAATGAGGCAACATTACAAAACGTCGAAGGAAACATCGATGATTCCAAGTGGCGAATCTATATTGATGATATATTATTGGAGAGGAGGCCTGCCCGAGGAATACTTGTCGCGATATAGGAGAGAGAGAAACGTGTCCCAGAGGACACCCCGCTCCAGGAGATGGGGAAAGCTATCGATAAGAATGGCGAACATGGGTGAGATTGTGTTGGTCGTCACGGACCGGAAGGCTCCAAATACAATGCATTGTGCGCACACCATATCTTTGACAGCTAACGTTCGATGAAAGCCAACTCACTAATCACAGTGTCACTATATTTCGTCCAATAAAGTCAATTAAAAGATTTCTATGATGATTAGACGACATGGGAAAGTATATTCCGATTGTTCTTTAGGGGGCTTAACTAGCATTCTTGATTTTACATTTTAGAATAAACTTAAAAAATAAGTTTTTACAAAAATATGCTGTATAGAACAAAAATGAAGAATTATTAAATATGAAGTACATGAAGCACCAGTGAGGACAGTCGCAACGAACGTAAAAAGGAAACGAGCACTTCAAAAATGGAGAGCCCCTGAAGAGGTGGTATATAGACCACGAAACGTGTAGGGCAGTATCAATAAAGTTTACGCGAAAAAATGTTTTTATTGGTAACAATTGCCAAGAAAATATGCACAGTATATAAAAATATTAGGTCCAAAATAAGAAGAAAAACAAGGATAAATTAAAAAGCAAGGCAAATAGACAATTGGCACCAACTGAAAATACTAAACATGAAACTCCTCAGGACTTTTAGGAAAACAAAAATTTGATATAGACACCACAGGTAATATAAACAAAATGTTGGTTGTGTGTAATTTAAAATTATACGGTTTCAAATTATTTACGATATGTTTATTCAAAACATTGGATCATAAAATATAATTTATAGATTTTTCATAATAAAAATATATGCTATATATTTGTGGAATAAAGTTATAAAGACTAGCCCACCTTTCGGGCAAAATAAAAATATCTGACAATAAAAAATACGTAAAACCCCCTGAAAAGATCAATGGTATCAGCGTCCGACTTTTGATCACCTGAGTCAAGCGTGGTCTGCACTTGAATGGGTGACCACGGAGTTGTTACGACAGTTCTCTACCAGAGCGCGCTAGTGTCGCAGTGGTAGGGGAATGACACGAGTCTAGTGAGTAAATCTGACTGATAGCCAGACGGTTCGACGAAATACATTGACTCTCCTAGATACCGTCGACTAACAAACTGCCCATTGTTGATATGGCCACTGCCCTCCTCCACTTTGGTTCCATTGAGGCCCAACAGTCTACAGGAGGCAACTCACTCCAGGTCCTCCTTGGTGATCGGGGGTGTACGTTAAGTTGATCGCTCACGACGTAAAAACGCTGAGCGCAAACCCCTTGAGTAATCGAGGTCGGCTAAAGATCTTTAAGGTTGCAAAGTTTGCAGAAAAAAAGCGTAATAATTAATAAACAGAAAGAGGATAAATATCGTCATTCATCAAGTGTTTCTATTAGATCCTTAGCTAATCCAAATGGCTGGAATCCAAAGAAATAACTGAAAATTATAAACTGATTGCTTAGTTTTCTCTAAAACAAACCCAATAGGAAAGCATGAAAGCAACCATTTGGAATTTCAGGACTTAATAGGAGAGAAGGTAATAATCGGTGGAAATATTAGGTAAAATCAACAGAGCTCATGAAAGGATTAATTTGAATATGAGATATTGGAATATGAGTAAAGCCCTCGTTTTCCCTTCGGGATTTACTAGTCCGTATTTTATGCTCCACCAAGCGCGACGATGCTTTGACTTATAATGATTAAGGGTCTAATGGAAAATCGCTGGAACAAGACATTGCTCATCTGGGAAATATATTATCCCGATATGGCGACTCTCGGAATTGTATTGGCAAAATATGTAAGTAATTGTGACTTCATACATTTCATATTACATTTGAATGACCTGTCGAATGGTATTCATGCAAACTGGAAAACTCATTAGCACACTAAAGAATGAAAGGATTTGTTGTGATATTTCACTCTTGGAAATGTAACCCTTTGAAAATGCTAATCTCAATCGCGACGACTGTCTATCCGTCTGAGCAGATTTCCCTTCAGAGGGTTATCTACTCTGAATGTTATATTCCGAAAATACCTCGCATCGCATCTAAAAATGTACATAATTTCACAACATAATTTATACATCTTTTCAAGATAAAAAAAAAGGTCTGATGTTGTATTTTTTTTCTTCAAATCATGCGATGGAGAAATTTGAAATTATTTATTTTTGTCCTTCTCTAGTCCTCCCCCCTCCCAATCAATTAAGAGATTGATTTCATTCAAAAGATTAGGTGCACAACTAAATATTATAACACCACTAATTACGAAATTTCAGCAAACTAAGGCTAACTGTTTTTGAGACTCATTGCAAAACGGGAAAATGGATTCAGAGAAGGAAAAACCGATAATTCCTTTAAAATCTGCAGTGCTCTGTACTTTATAAAAAGAAGTAAAAGTGAAGTTCCCCTAAATTTGTTAACATTTGTCTGTCAACGCACTAGCAGCCGAAATGTTTTGATCTTTACCAATCTCGATATTAGAAACATTCACGTTGAATATAAATAAAGGTTCCCAGAGGCCAAAATTTCAAGAGTGGGGGGGGGTTAGTAATCAGTGTTAAAATTGAAAAATTGGATTGAAATTGTTTTTTAATTATCTTGTTGATAACTTAATATCTTTTAATCAATTGTTCTTTTTGATTTCGTTTTTCCTACAAGAACATTAACGGTTGCATCCTGTACAAACCCCTGTAAATTACCATTTTGGCCCAATATATTTCCCATTAAGTAAATAAACCACTTAAATTAAAGCTCCTAGCCAGCATAAAGTTAAGTATTTTGTTCGCATTGTTATTATAATAAAACATATTGTTGCCATATAGAATGTTTCATTTCTCTCTCTATATATATATATATATATATATATATATATATATATATATATATATATATATATAGAGAGAGAGAGAGAGAGAGAGAGAGGACATGAGTAGTCGAGTGAAAAGAGTATATATTCAAATCTATGTTTTGCACGCTGATATATTTAGCTGCTTGACTACAGGGGTTCAAGTTTAGACATCTGACAGGTGTTCCGAGGCCTGCTTATCAGCATCGTAAAGCAATTGAGCTGATTCTTGGAGCAGGAAGCAGACAGACTCAAAGATTTAAGTTCAATTCATTGTTTTATTTTGGAAAATAATCAATGATATTTGAGACAGATCGTCACACTTCATGATTAATCCATTAGTTAGTTCCCCATAGATTAAACTAACAAAGGCGTTAATTGGCGTCAAATATTATGTCAAATTTAATCCTAATATTGATACAAGTTGGCCCTCGTTGATATTGTGGTTAGAGCGCTAACCACAGCTTGAATAGTACCAGCTCAACAGAAAACCACAAATTGAGACCCAAGTAATTTCGGCCTGATTGGTGTCTCAGCATTTCTCCTAATGAAGAAGCCACTGTCACCTGCAGGAAATGGTGGCCGTGGCAAAGTGCACTTATGTCATCTGCAGTATATCAGTGAAATATAAGATATTTCCTAAAGTGGGCGAGCCACTGTATTCCAGCAGTGAAATACTACATTTTTCATAACTATGTGAAATAGTCAGAAAGTAGAAATGAGACTGTTCTATTCATTTATAAAATGACGTTCGGACAGAGTTTATGTTCTTTTAAATTAATTCACTTTTCAGCCCACCTTACTTATAATTTAGAGATTTAAGTGTCTACTAGTAACTTAGCGAAAACAGTTCTTTACCGAAAATATGCGCTCACCGAAAAGTAGTTAGCTAGTTATCTGATTACTAAGGATCTGATGTATGTACCAAATGACGTTCTATTAAATTAAATAATTAACATGTTTTTCTGCGGTTCAATTAATATTATTTCATTTGAAAGTGACATGCGTTATTTTCGTCCCAATCCACGTGATCAGAAAAATGTCATTTAACATAATTTATAGATATTTCAATAACAGACATAACTTTTCCCACAAAAATCTTCTGCATCTCTAGTAGGTACGAAGATAATTGCATTTTTTTAAAATTTTGTCATTTTCAAGCCCTCCCAACGTGTTCATTTTGATCAAAACGGCAACTAGATGTTATAGCATGAAATATGAAGTCTAAACGTCCTAAGAATATTGGTTTGTGAGTCATCATACTTACATGTATGTACAAGTACACGTACAGATTTACTTCGAATCTAGTCTAAATGAGTGGAGTAAGGGTCAAAACGGGTAATTCAAGTTTCAATAAATTTTTGTTTTTGGTTACGTCTGATATTATTTCAATCATAGTTTTTTTTTTTTCATACCGTGATATGAATAATAATATTTCATACCTTTGAGCACCGAATTCATTAATCATACAATTATTAATGCATCTATGCTTCCAAGCAGAGTGTCATATTTCATTGTTATCTTAACAAGGCAGTGTTTAGAAAAGTACGGTTTCGGATCCAGGTTTGCATCTGGGAGATCACAATGTCTAAGCTAATGAATTGATAATGCAGTAAATATAATTGTTTTTATGTAAATTGTTCTTGAGAGAAAGTCGTTGGAGGTTGGAGCTATTAAAGTGACTGCTCAGACATTTAGAACAAGTAGAAGAACATAACGCTGGTGATTTGCATTATGGGGGAAAAATCAGAATATTTAACGATCTCTCAAGATCAATGGACGAGTACAGCTACTGTAAGTTGTTAAATAGGGCTGTTCCTTTCAGAACAAAATTTCGAATTTGCCAATACGATTCAGCTTCGGTTGTTTAGAGTACCACTATGACTTTTCAAGGTCATATGCTCGCTGAATCTCAGATATTAAGAAAATTAATGAATCCTTATCTCAAAGATTTGAAATCTTAAAACGGTGGACTTATCTCCCATCGGCTTTTTATGGATTCTGAGACAAAGCACGAATTCTCAGACGAAAGCACTTAACACCTCATTCTTACTCGGGCAAACGGTGTCCTTCACACGTCTCTGTGAAAATAGCTTTTGATATCTGGGACAGAGGCAACCAAAATAGATAGGAATCTCTTTTTGCCCGCGGGGGCTACTCGAAAGGGTAGATCGGGGAGTATTGCAGCCACATTGAGAAGGACCTTCCCTTCCGTTTCCCAGACTCGGCGAAGGTCGGGCAGCTTCGCTCGTTTCCGACGTTCATCGCTCTTGTGGCGAAATCGGGTCATGGGGCACGGGAGAAGATACTACTTTCAGGAGAAGTTTGTTTAGAATAGAACTCTACTTAACCTGGTTGTCTAACCTGCCATTTCAAAACTGCATCTCCTTTACGAATTCTACTGACAGAAACCTATTGAGTTTGTGTTGAAGTTAAAACCATGCAACTGTTTTAAAAAAACAAAAACAATAACCATAACATATTATTTATTTCTCAAAGAACAAAGCCAGCCGCCAGGTTTAGAAATGACGAAATGTACAAATTGATTGGCCTGGTTACCCTCGACATTTGATGAAAGGCTCAATTTAGCATTTTGAGAATTCAAACTCAGTGGCGACAGAATTTCTAGGTTAATAGAGTTTCCAGAATTTCTTGAACATTGGTTTCCATCTCAAGTTCCAAATGAACTGCATAGTTCATAGATCACTCAAATTACTAATAGATTTCATCATGTCAACTCAATCTTGTCTTGATTAAGTTCTGATTAGAATGTGCTGAGATTACTGTTGAAGCAACAATGAGAGTTTGCTTTATGCTTGTTTCATAAAAGATAATTTGGTTTGTAGATTGAGTTATTCAATCAATTAAATTATAATTAAACAACAAAGAAGATATTTTGAGCTCGGTTACATAAAGACATTCCTTATTCCATATTTGAGTGTTGAACATTGAATCTTTAAGATCGTTGGAAAAATGTAACCTTATACTATTCGAGTTTTTGCTCTTTCTTCATATTGACATGAATTATCGTTATCCTCTTCTCGTTGTGATTAGTTAGTTTTGGGAATAGTATGGAGTGTGATGGAACTTTATTTTTGACGAGTATATTATTTTTGGTTCTCTAAAAGACCCGCACAGTATTGAACCAGAAATCATACTAACGAACAAAGTTGGTCTTTTGAGAAATAAATACATCGTAGTGGATTTGGTGATATTATTTTATCACCATTATTATTTTGGGGGTTAGCCCTTAGTTAAGGCGTTGGTCTTAATCTCACTTGGTAGACCTACAGTCGAGAGTTCGATTCTCACCTGGAATATACGAATTTAATTAGTGGCTCTCATCAAGTAAAATCCGTAGTCCCCCTAACTAAACATGGGCGGTAAGCTGTAGATAACACACCTCAATCCATTTTAGTAGCGCAAAGAGGGTGTTAAAAAATTAGCAACACACTTTTTAAATGTGTATGGGTTTAAATATGCCCTGATAAGTCTGCCAAGACCTGCTTTCGAGGCAGCGAAGCAAGCGCTTAGCTTGACGTATTCCCTGACGTATTATATCATTTAAGACAAAGACCGTAACTTATTCATTCAAGTTATTACTCAATTTCCTCACGATGCTGAATGGACAACGGTGGAAGGGTAGAAGTCATACCTTATAGCCCGATGAGCTAAACAATTTTAGAGTGAGATCTCGAGGTTTGTACTAGGAACTTCTGCATAGAAACCGACTGTTTTTTCCGCTGGATCACTGCCAGTTTTTCAGCAACTTCTTAACAAAACGGTAAAATGCATATTTTTAAAAAAAAAATCATATTTCGTTACACCGTCTGAAGTAGGCCATATCTCTTTATGAACTTCTGTGCATAATATTTATTTACGTTATTTTATTTACATTTTTACTTTACTTTAATTACTAAATTAGATACGTCTGTATGTAGTACTTGAGAACTATTCAGCGTAGTTTCTACAGTATGAGACCGGGTGACATCTAAGTGTCTTGGATCTCTAGCCGTAGCTTTCATGGCCTTTTACTGTCACACAGACTTTCGTTTCACGTCACATTTCTTGGCAAGTAAGAGCTCAAGATGTCCGCGGCACCGTGAAATAAAACTAGATCACCAGGGTGAAAAGGGAATAGCAGATAGAAAATATGTCCTTTCGGCTTTTAAATGAATCTTAAGGACGCCACTCGTTTGAGTTAACTTTAGCAGATTTCTCATAAAGGAGATTAACGTTGTCAGGTTGTGCTCATCGTGATCCGATTTTTCACAGCTTTCTTCAAGTGTCCATAAAACCTTCCAATTAGATGAGGTCCGTTCAAATCAGACGTATATCAAAACACGCTTTGCCATGCGCAATTATCATTTCATAGTTACAGAACTCGTCACTGAATGTTCTTATCAAACTAAAGACTTAGTTCGTTAAACCCAAGAGGAGTGGGGACATAAAAATGTTGTATGGTAAAACCTATTTAGATAAGGAAGTTCTTTACGACTGGTGTTATTAATTAATGTCCACTTCCTGTTCCTGGGGGTAATCGACACTGGTTATCTACAGGTTACCACCCTTTTCTAGCAAGGGTGTGTCTAAGGATTATATTCATCGTTCATCTCTAAATACAGTTCTATTGCCCACAAAGGAATAGAACCCATTACTCTAGGCTTACCGAATTCTCGAAGGCCAATGCCACTCACATGGCTAACCTGAGCTCCTTTTCTTTCTATATATTTTTCTGTAAATACAGTTTAATCGAAAATATTTGAATTATTTTAGCTCTCAGCTGCATCCAATCACACGTATGCTTAAACTAATTTACCACCGAGTATCTCATTTCCATCTTAAATATCAAATCTTGTTGGTCCGTTTCACAGTCAGGGATAATCATAAATTGAGAATACCAGGTGACCCGATCCCTGCAAGTGGGACATATGCTTACACCTGCGTGACTTTTTCTATTCATTATGGGGATCTAATATGTTTGAAATAAATGCTAATTTGAAAAAGGGAAATGGAAACTGCACATTTTGGGTCATACCAGATGTGATGTGAAGTGATTACTGGCTTTTAAGTATAATTGTTGCAAATGTTGCTAATGTCCTTAGAAGTTACTTTCATTGTATTTTAATGTATTTTTATCAACAAGTAAAGAGACGCTTGTTGATCTTAGTATTTACTTGACTATATTTTTGACCTACCACTCTACCCTTGACCTACCTAAAAATGTTTAGTATGATTAATTGAATAGTTGATAGCAAGATTTCTGTTTTAAACTCTATTTATTTTATTATAGCCCTACATGTTTGTTTTGTTACTATTTTGTTGTTCATCCTATATGTATTATATATTTTTAGGGTTTATAATTCATTTCGAAAATATCTGGTTCATGTCAGATTTTTTTCTGATAACGGTGGGCCTTTTTTCCCAATCTGTTAAATCGGACGGTTCATTTTCTAATAATAATAAGTAAAAAGAGAATAAAACCGTTTTTTTCTTGGTAAATAATACTAAAACTATAATTTTTTTAAATTTTAATTATAAATATATAAATAATAGTCCAAGGCTTTGTTCCTAGATTTGGTCGGTAGTCTCTACACAAAAACTCAATTAACGGGTTCTCCAGCAGCTGTCCGATCTCACATTCACATATATCTGTTTATATAATTTTTTTTATTTGCGAAAATCATTACTTTTGTAGTTGACTAGAGTTTTTTTGGGGGGATCAACATTGATTTTTTATTTCCAAGGTGGATATTTCATTTGAACCCTACTTGAGCAATATAATTTGATTTAGTGATAAACTCAACTCAGTAAATAAATAACAAATCCTCAGCCACCCTGATTAGAAAAATGTTGTAACCTGTAGTCCCATCCAAATTAGTCTATTAAAAAGTGTTTACTTCTTAATAAATATAAAAACTACTTAAGAAAAGAACAAAACCATTCTTTTTTTATAACTTAGTTTAGGTACTATCTATAACTTACTATATTGCCTTACTATGTGTACCAGTCAGTTCTCTTAGGTTATTATTTGCCAAATATTATTATTAACTATTATGAGTTACTGTATTCCAAATTCGTCAATAATAATTGTAAAGTATTCTTATCAGTACTTATTATCAAGTAGTAATTTAGAACGGAAATTTCTACTTGATTTAAGTTCCGAATGTTAGAGGTAAAGATGAAAAAAGTCAGGTGGATAAAAAGTCTGATGGTTTCTCACTTCTACTTCTATTACAGAACGGAGGAACCATTTAGACTTTTTATTCATATGAAAAACATTCTCTGAAAAAACTCACGGAACACGTGTTTCACTAATACATTTTTGAGGTGCTGGATAGTGAAGGAATTATTATCTCAGGTAAGAAAAAACGCCTCGTTCCTTCACTATTCTTTATTCGTTGTGACAGAGCGCTTTCAGAGCATACGCTCCATCATCAGTGCCCTACTGGCAAACAAATACCATAAAAACGTTGTACAATATGTAATTTAATTGAGAAATTTAGAAAATATATGTAAATGTCGATGGTCAAGAGTTAAAACATACAACTTTAAATTACAACTAATTTTTTTTTTTTTTTTTAAATTAGTGAATAAGTGAAATAATTTACAATTTAATATTTACAGAAATAATAAAAACTATTTTTACAGATTAAAATTAAAAACTTGTCAGTAGAATATGAACACAATTTCAATAAATAGATAAAATAAATAAATGAATATTTACAGATAAAAAGTCTAAAAAAGAAGAAATAGAAAAAAAACGAATAGTCCAATTAAAAAAAAAAAACCAAAAATGAAAAAATGTGATCACTAATAATATAATAATGTTTCACTAATATTAGTATTATTTTTTTTTTATTTAGTGGGACTTTTTTAATATCGATTTTAGTAGAAAAACACATAGAATTGAAATATTCCTGCTGCATTATCCGTCGCAATCTAAAAGGTTACATTAACTGATATGTCCAAAAATACTGTAAGAGGTAACAGGAAGTAGTAATTGTTTTTTATAATATAGTCAGAAATTTTGAATGGTTATATAAATGTATGGCGGAAGTATATTTTGGACAGGAAGAGGGTAACTGTTGGTGTTCAGTCAATATAGGATGTGAGTAGTGTAAAACAGTGAAAGGCTGCGGGAGGTGTAGGGAACAGTCTATGATTGACAGAGCTCTTCTTGAGCTGCCTCTATGTCTGTCCGAATCTATTGTGATGCCATCGACTCAGCACAACTACCATTGTCTGCCTTTCCTCTTCTTCATCTTCATCCTTTTCATGTAAGCCCCATACTCTCGGGAGGCAGAGTGTTTCAGACAGATTGGACAAATCAATCGGCTGTCATTAGTGGGGCCTTTGCCGATTCCAAGTCATCTGTCAAGATGCGGGCTTCGCTCTTCTTTGTATGCATGGCTGTCTCGTTTCCTTTTGATCTCGCCAGTCGTGGAGATGTTATCATTTTGGAATATGTGACGAAAACACGATGCAATTCCAATTTGTAAATTGCCATATTTCCTCTGTGCTTCAGTTATTTGAGGTAGTCCGTTGGTAAACCAGAAAAAATACTGAAATGATAAGTGACTGTAACGGATACGTCTTCAGATAGACATTGAAAACTGCATGCAAGAAACCTAGGCTAAAATTGCTCTACTCGTCCATAACATAAATAATTCTAGAACTAATTGAAATTATTATATGAGAATATGAAGTCCGTCACGCAAGGGCGGCGTAAACTAGTTAAATTTCTCACGTACCGCCAAGACGCACTACTGATCTCATTTCACCGTGTATTCTATATTTCCAAATAACAAACCGTATGGTCAATAAAATCTTAATTGATGAAGTCAACTTAAATTATAGTAGTGTAGATATTTTGAAAACAATATTGTGTATTTAGGCACGCGGTAAGACATGTCATAACACGTTCGCTTATTGGTTCGGTGACTAAAATTGGGGGTTTACTGAAGGCCGAAAATTAAAAAATGTCGGTTAATTTTCAAGGTAGAGCAACATTAAAGGGAAATTTAATTTCCAACAACAATTTTTGTACGAGTACATGGATTTTATATCCTACTCATACTAACGGGGATATTTTGAATTTACAATTTTATCCTCTCTAACCCCACCCCTCCGTTCGGTCCGATTTCGGACAATAAGGAATTCGACCTTAAGTTTACTAATGAATCGCTCATAATCGAGTTTAGTAACTATAAAAAAAAAAGTTCGAAATATTTATATAATTTTGAACACATGACCTCATATTCGTCATCATTTAAAGAATTTTTTCAAAAAATCCTTAATTACTGATTTCCGTTAAGGGTAATCTGCTAAAAGATATAAGCTTCCTATGCAACTGCATTTATTTTGCAACTGGGTTAGAGGCTCGTCCGATTTCTTATCCAAGCTTTAGTTTCTAACATTAGCTCCACTAACTAGATTCTATTCTCTGCAGGGTATGCAGGATTGAATCCTGTAATATGGGCTTACGAGATTAGATTTTAATTAAACCATTTTCTAGTAATAAGGGACATTTTTAGGGACTGATTATCAAGATCCACGTGCTAAAAAAGCTCACTTTGTAGGGTAAATTTAGAATTTCGAAATTTAATTTCTAAAAAAATCCCGTTCCAGGTATTTCTAAATGGCATTAATATTTTTGATGTTAATGTTATAATATTTAATTTGTTCCAGAAACGCTAACTGTCTGCTCATAGAATGTAAAGCGCTTACTCCGCCTGTATGAGTATCACAAAAACTATTATACACTACCCTCAGAAGTTCGTAGATCCGCCAGATGTTAAAAATATTCAGAGGTCACTTTTTGGAATATATGTTGCAGATATTCTTTACCATATTATTGACCCCCATAAAAGCCTATCAGTAAAGCGCTGAATGTGTTTGCTGTATTCGCTGTCTTCATAATGGTTTCTAGTAAACCCTTTTCTTCAGTTTGGCCAGCAATCTCGGGGGTGTCTTCCTGCTTTCTAATCAAACAGACGTATCATCTTTCCAATTAGTGTAATCACTGATGTTGGATATAGGGTTATCGTTGTGTAACAGAGAGCCTGAAATTAATAATTTTACTCAATTAACACGAAGTTAGTTAGATTAATAATTAAATAAAGAGTTTTCTTTGATCGTTGAATGAGATATTATGTAACTTTTCTTTAATGCGAATAATTTGCTGTATATTGCCTGAGACATTTATTGTAGACAGAACTTAAGAAAATGAATGAAAGATTTTCAAGT
Source organism: Riptortus pedestris (assembly GCA_019009955.1). Lineage (NCBI taxonomy): Eukaryota > Metazoa > Arthropoda > Insecta > Hemiptera > Alydidae > Riptortus > Riptortus pedestris. Next base: position 28,745,200 of record CM032229.1, on the reverse strand, counting down.
AAGTGACATGGAAAACGTTTCCCTTGGGTCAATGACATAACGGAATTCATCAGGAATTAATAGATGATATTGATCTCGAAACTGAAGCCCACGATGTAGTCGGAACTGTAATTTGAGTGCACTTGGAATTCAGTTATAATAATTTACAATATCCATTGACAAGAATAAGCCAAATTTGTGTTTAAAAATTAGACGAATATCACGAGTCAGCAGAATGACACAATTTTATGTCATTTTGTGCAAGCCCACGTGAGCGCAATTGTCATTTCTGCAAGTAATTGACAAACATTTACATACAAAGGGATCGGGCAAACATTTCTTAACATTTGCACAATATGTTAGCGTTTATCCATTTGACAATTATGATAATTGGTTAAGTGATAAAATATAATATCCAATCAACTTGAATAATAAACTATTCAGAGCAAAATAAGACCGAATAATTTTCATAAGTACTCATTTTACTTTCAAATGCATGTACACAAAATCTTTCAGTCACACTGAACCACAAAACTATTCTTTTTTTGTTTTTGCGGTCACGTAGAAAGCAAATTAAAAGCACTATTTGGCCGTCGTTTCGTATATTTATTTTCTTCTTTGAACCTGCTTAAAAAAAGATAAATACAGTTCTAAATAACTTCATACCTCAAAAACAGCGACGATGAATTAATTAACAAATATTAATAAGACAAAAACTACAAAATTTAGTACAAAAAGTTTAAGAATATACTTCATGATAGTTTATGCGACCGTTGGCCAAGTTAAAAAGTCAGTATATTTTTTGTTGAACATTCATATTCAAATGATCATAAAAGTATAATAAGAATTCCATTCATATGGTTAACTAAGAGAAACTAGATCCCTTAACTCTACACTTGAGTACCACAACTCCTTGTCTATTAAAAGGACGAAGTACTGATTATATCGAATAATTTTAGAGATAATGTGATTCAATATTGACGAAAATGACTATTATTCTGGTAATTTGAGGCCAGCCCAATTATCCCAAGACGATTTATTTCCTTGTGAAGAGATCATATGTTTATGTGGTTTCATATTATCGAAATAGACTTTGATTTGTAATAAGAATACAGTTCACAAAGGAATTCCAAAGATGACTTTCGTCATGAAATAAATTGGACCACTTTACTCGTCCTAAGACGTTTACGTATTTACACCTCGGCTGAGGTTGCTTCCATGGGAATAAATGCAATCAATGGATTCTAGCTATTCTTTCGACCGCAAAACGTACGCACGGATTCGTAATAATGAAAGTGTGATGTATTACTTTCTTTGCCAGAAAGTGTAATATACTGTTTGTTTCTTTGTGATTTTGGATGAGAAAAAAAATGTATTTTTATAATACTCTACAGCTGTTCTTTATTCAACTAGAAAAACATTTACAATTTTCAAATTCGGAGTAAGGACGCCTTTCCTTCAGAGTTCATTCAGTAACACGTCAGCATCAAGACCAAGAGTAGTGGAGCCACAACTAAGCCATCTCTTTGCTCCGATTTGACAGATAGTAGACAACTTTAGATCAAAAGTATTACCATGAGGTGTTTTTTAGCAGATTTCCCTTAAGGGAAATCAGCTATTGGGGTGGTACTCATGACGAGATTTTCGAAATTTTTCTTCAAATGTCCATCGATCCTACCCAGGAGATGACGGAAATGAGGTCGGTTCAAAACTGCATTTACCTATCTATCTATCTATCTATCTATCTATCTATCTATCTATCTATCTATCTATCTATCTATCTATCTATATATATATATATGTCTGTTACCACTCTAGCGGTCGCAATTTTTGTTTTATCGTTACCAAACTTGATATCGGAGCAGGGGGGGGGGTTAAGAGGGGGAGAATTTCGAAAATTCTTAATATCTCCGTTATTATGTGTCAGATCGAAAAATTGTATAGAACCAATCTTATTGCAAATGTAATGTTCTATAAATGTTGTTATATACACTTTTTCACTATCTTGATTATTTACTGAGATACTTGCATATTTTAGTTTTCGGTCTTCAGTAAAGCCTCACTTCTACTCATCTCATATTTTCAATATTCTATTATGTTATGAAGCACTTTATTTGAAGCTTAAATGCCAAATATTGTTCTCATTGATCTTTTAAGTTTTGAGATAAATGCAAATACGTGGCGCACGTGGGAAATCTGCTTTGTCAACGCAGCCCTGCGTGACGGACTTTTTTAATACAGGATTATTATACTTTTTTTTATTATTACTCAACATTTTTTTTTGTTCTTTTCTTTTCTTTTTTAAATTTATATTTTATAATTTTTTAAACATATTTACATTTTTTTTAAAAACTTACTATACCTATACTTGTTCTTTTACATACAATGCTGAACTTGTTAACAGTCATTTAGTTATGGGTATGAGTACGACATAACCTACAAAATTTCGGTAGAATCACTTATTAATAATAGATTTTCATTCAGTTATCATATAAATAAACAAAATATAGGCCATAAAATATTTTCATCACCACATACTGCCAAATACCGTAGTCCAATTATATCTATTCTTATATCGTAAATTATAAGTTAAGTAACAGTTTTAAACTTACAAATACAGTACTGGGTGCATCCAACCCACACACAGACACGAATCTGTAAATAAAATGATATAAAAAAAATATATCTCAAATAGAAATGCAGACTTAAAAATTAATATGAAGGTATACTTTCGCTAATTAGTTACCTTGACCGTGAAGTATTCCTGACAGCGGAACAGGACGAAGAAACCACGAGTCATGGTCAGTTTAACAGACAGAATCCACCAACTATAAGCTTTTCATACTAGAGTTGGTATTTAAATACCGGAACCTTCTTTTACCAATAGGCCTTTTCTCTAAGAACTTAATTCGTGGCAACAAAAAAAACGTAGGACGATTAGGAAGCACACAATTAGCGGTACACTTTACCCCAGTTTGTAAAAAACGGTTGTCAATTGAACCCTTTTATTGGTCCAGTAGAATATACAAGTAAATAATCATTTTCCTATTTCCCGGTTCTTGTTCTGTGTGAGGCTGTTCAACAATACAGGCGTAAAGTAGTGTGAAAATGGAAGGGGTGCCATCATTCTGTAGTTTGCATAAGTTGACTAATGACAGGGCTTCGAATAGTCAGCGATTTAATCAATAGCAGACAGGAAATCAGCTTTTCTGGTTGTACTCATAAAGTGTTTTTGAAACATATCAGTTAATATTCAGTGATCCTGCACAGCCCATGACAATCATGGGGCTCATTAAGAAATTATATATTTATTTATAATTGTAATAATTATATATATATATATATATATATAGAGAGAGAGAGAGAGAGAGAGAGAGAGAGAGAGAGAGAGTGTGAGGGACAGAACTGTTAACGCTACAATATATAATTTACTGGCACTTAACTCGACATTTTACGGTTTCATGTGTGACTAAGTCTTTTAGTGGCCGTTATTGGCCCATAAAGAGTGGGGTTTAGGGAAAGATTAAAATTATTATTATTATTTATTAACGTCCACTTTTTACTACTATGACTAATATAAAACCTTTAATGTCTCCATTATAACCCATCGTAATATTATCAATCTTCTTAATATAGATATTTACCACAATTGTATACATGTTTCTGCAACTAGAGTATTGGACAAAGTAGTTATTGGCATTTGTATTTTTTTAGCTATTCTTGTATTCTCCAAAACTAGTAATTTAATGTTATTTGTGATATAATTGGTGCCATCTGTATTTCATTTCAGAGTCTTCGAATATGTGCGAATAGTGTTTATTCTAGTTATTCATGCGGGAAATCAGTATGGTTTACGAAATTTTTAATGCATTATAACTTATTTATAATAAATAATCATTACTTTATTATAATCAGTTTATGCAAAATAGACTTTGAAGTATAAATCGAATAATTTGATTCAGAAATTTCTGCTCTCTTTAAGCTTTGTGTTGGCTTATCTTCCAAGATTACACAGCTTTACTAGCCAGGATAGAATTGCAAATTCCGTTTAGTATGTTCCTTGTCAAATACATTCGAATATCCAGTGCGGGAACCGAACCCACGACTCAATCTCGAATAAAATAGGTTTGATATTAAATTTGTCGAATTGGAGGCGATCGGTGTCCTATATTCAATTTCGAGATGGAATCAACTCTCCAAGATAAGCCCTTTCCCTCTCGGAGCTCTTTCTCGTTCTCCCACTCCAAGTAAATTGGCACAAGATTTCAATGCATAAATATGTAGGCTCACTGAATTTCTTAAAGTGTATTTTATTTTTGGTAAAAATACAGAAACAGGTTTGAATCGTTTCTGAAGGTAATTTCAACATTTGTAAATTCATTATTACTTTATAAATAAGTAAATTCATATTATTATGCAATGGACAATAATTGAATAACAACACTAGTGTTTGAATGTACTGAAATATCTCTTAAAAGCATTGTGTAAAATATTGATTTCACTCATCATATATTCCACGAACTGGACTCATCATTTTATGACAATACCAGGAAAAGGAATTCAATTTTTCTCAACACCTATCACGGAATATTACCAAAATTTCAATGAAGTTTGTGTTTTCTTTTCTAACAGAAAGTTTGTTGGTAACGATCATATGACTCCAATTGTCATTTATAACATTTATTAAGTCCATGGAACTTGTCCAAAAATTGTCATTGCTTTTCTCTGAAGACTTTAATATTAGTCACTTAATCGTACAAATAGTTACTGAAGTTGTTAATGATAATTGACTTACATTAGTACCATCTCAGTGGGGAATTATTTTTTGTAATTATGTTTACATGTAATTATTTTACATTCGAATTGTATATTCAAGTGGTTAAATCACAACGTCACACACACACACACACACGCACACACACACACACACACACACACAAGTCCATCCTTCGTAAACTAAGCAGATAACCTACGTGCTGGCATAGCGAACTACTGATCCCTTCTCACCATGTTTTCTCTTCTTCCAAAAAAAAAAAAAAAAAATAAAATCTGATCAGTAGAAGTGGGCGATCAATAAAAATATCAGCTGATGACGCCCTCACACAAAATCGCGTCAGGATTCAACCTCAATAGCTAAAAGTATTACGTTTCAAGCAATGACTCGAACTTCTTTCACAAGGAAACGGAGCCGATCAGAGCAAAAGGCTAAGCTAGTGTGACAGTCCAAAGGCCGGCATATGAATTGGAGCACGTGAGAAAAACGTCTTCGTGATGTATGCCAGCTGTGACTGACCTCTATCGTAACATTTCATTGTGACCAAAAGTGAACGGAAACTAAATCGTGGCATTTAGATTCCCGAACCCATCTTCTATGGCTAATTCAAATGAATCTATGTGCACGGAATATGATAATTCATTGAAAAAAACGTTATTAATTCATGTACCTAGTTTCTGTTTCGGAAGATTGTTGATTCTCTGAGCAAAAAGTTCATATATACACGGGGAAACGAAGAAGGGAAGAGGGTCAGAAAGTCGTTCTGTGGTTTTCCATTTCCTGCATAAAACTGAATTAGGTCATCAGGAAGAGTAGAGATTTTATTGATAAAGGGCCATCTCTCGGTTAATGACATAAACCTAATAATTATAAGTATTAATCGAATCGCGCGTGTCCTAAACTAGGACTTTGTAATACCTGTAGATTTGCCTTGAGATTGATTTATTTAAAGAAAATCATTAATCTTATATTAATTATTAATTTAAATCTTTTAATAAATGGAACATTTAAATAATCACACTTGTTAAGCCTATAACAGCGGGTCTTATTCCCGCCTGGGCAATAGTAATTTATTTGACGTCCTCATTAAATAAAATCCTTAGTCCCACGCTTGCAAGAAAAGTAACAACTTTTAGACATCAGGTACAAATTAGTTATAGTAGCACAAAACGGACGTTAATAAATAACAGAAAACAATAATTTGATCATACAATTAAACATTCACTTACTTGTATTAGCCATTCAAATGAATTGGTAGGATTTCAATTTCTTTCAAATGTTTTAACAATTTAGCCCTTTATCTCACATGGCAAACCTAGAGTGGCGAGTTCGATTCTTGCCTGGGCAAAGGAAATTATTTAGTGACGAAATTCATTAAATAACGTCCTAAAATCCCACCCTGGCTAGAAAAGGGTGGTAACCTGTAGATAACCCGTCCCGATTAGCCTAAGTTGCAAAAAGTGGACGTTAATAAATAAATAAATAAATAACAATTTAGCACAGACCCCTTAACGGTTTTTGAGTTTGTAATTATGACACGATTTCCAAAAAATATCTTCAATTGAAAGTTGATAAGAAGAATTTAAATATGAAGTTCCTTCAAATTTATTGGTCTCAAAATATAACGTAACTAACCTTTTTTTACGATATTTTTAATATATACATTTGTTCTCTTAAACGATTATTAACAGAGGTATTATTATTATTATTTTTCTTTTACTTTTCAGTGTTTTGTAAACTCCCCACTCCCACTAATGAGATTTAGGGCACTTGAGCCACTAAAGATCTTATGTCCAGGTTGAACTTTAGCTCTGATTACGTAGGGTTCATATTGCTGGAAGATGATGCCAGATCAAAAGCGTGTTAAGCAAGTAGGAAATCAGCATGGTTTACACTGCCGCTCAGTTATAAGTAATTAAAATACCATATATTTATTTATTAACGTCCACTTTTTGCAACTAAGGCTAATTGGGACGGGTTGTCTACAGGTTACCACCCTTTTCTAGCCAGGGTGGGACTAAGGATTTTATTTAATGAATTCCGTCACTAAATAAATTCCTTAGCCCAGGCGGGAATCGAATTCGCCACTCTAAGAGATTAAATGCAACACTTTAACTCGTACAGCTTGCCTGAGCCTCTAAAAGTTAAAAATAAGCCCCTTAATACAAAAAAAAAATTAAAGCAAAATATTTTCGAGAGCATATGATTTGGGTCTCTTTGAAATGATAAAAGTAAAACTTATATCAGTAATTAGGGTGTTCAGTTTAGCCATTTTAGTTCATGCGTTGGTCTTAATCTCACTTGGTAAAACTAGAGGCGCCAATTAGATTTTCGCCTGGGAAATAGGAATTTATGTAATGACGAACTCATTGAATATATGTAGTCCTTAATCCCACTCTTACTAGAAAAGGGTAGTAAAGTGTAGCACGCAATTAGCCTTAGTAGCACAAAGAGGATTTTAATAAATAAATTATTATTTTAGGTTATACTAAACCGTAACAATAAAGATATTGAACGTAGCTCATTGGTAGTACATATAGTTGTAATTAAGTCCAGCACAAGTTACGTGAAAATGTATATTGCCTATGGACTCATTGTCTTACTAATTGAATAAAGAGCCAGTATAATTATTGATGAAATAACACAAAATACGGCAGTGGGCTGCATGTGGTTTATGATCTGATACCCAATAAAGTTTTGTGGGTCATCGTTGGCTGGCGACTCCTCTTAGGTTGATGAAGTAAAGCAGATAATGAGATGGAGGAACCACGATAGGAACTAATAAACGCCCCGAATGTAGGCCATGTATTTTAGCAGGGAATAGCAATGTAGAGGCATAACGGAGATTTAGCATTCCCACGGCGTAACCATGGATACAATGGGCCAGGAACGCTCTCAGAGGTTGGCGGAAGTGAGGGGCTTGGCGAACCTTGCGTCACAACAATCAGACGAGCAGGAGTATTCTGCGAGCAATGATGGTACCCTGCCCTGTCTCGTGCCTCGCGCGAAGGCGAAAGGTGCAAAACGATCATTAATGGTTTGGAACGACATGTTCCAGTTATCGGTCTCGTCCGCGGATCACACGGGCACGATCAAGAGGAGAATCTGTTTTGAGGATCTTTATTGTTGCATAACGCTCTGAATGGATGACAGTTGTGTAAATGTAAGGGACCATCAGCGGTTCAAACTATAAATTGCATTCTGACACTGTGTTCCCATGCAATTTCAACCTCTATTCCATGATCCAGGGACCATTATACAACATCAGAAGACCACTGACGGAAATGATTCCCTCCGCTCCGCACAATAGTGCAATTCATTTCTGACATCTTAGAGACATCAAGATCAAGACAAACATCTATGATATTCGATAATTTGTGAACTCTATGTGCTCTGAAATCATGAGTATACGCTCCAATATTGTCTGATCTCATTATCCAAGTTGTTTATCAGGAGTAAATTTTGAACTTTTAGTAGTTGTTGAAACTCGGTTGAATTCTATAGGTCAAAGGTTTTACTGTACTTCTGGAAATGTTTAGGTGTTTCTTTTATTTTTAGTGAATCTATCAACTGTTTTAAAGGAGAGACATTATGTTTTGTGGTACATCAGTACTAATCGACGAAAAAGCTTTTGTACTTATTTTCATTAAAAAAACGTAAAGGTACTATTTTTATTTTAAATTTTTGAACATTTAGTGAAGGAATTCATTAATAACATTCTAAGTGCCACCTTGACTGGAAAAAGGTAGTAACCTGTAGATAACCCGTCCCAATTAGCCTTAGTTGAAAAAAGTGGACGTTAAGAAATAATAAAACATTTTTGTGGTTACCTGAGTAGTTATATACCAGGTGTATAAGAGACCTATTGACAATCAGCTGAAATAAGAGTAGCGTTGATAACTTTATTGATAAGGTGAGCTACCTATTTTACTTTCAGGAATTAATATTTCATACAATGGATAAAAAGTGAAAATGGTTAACTAACTTATGAAAGCGATTATGTTACTGAGAATATTATTTTGTTAAAAGAGGTTAATAAATGTGAACGTATTTTTTGAATTAAATGAAAAGCTGTAGTTTGATTTCAGTACAAAGCGATTCGTTATTTAAACGAATTTGGTTATCATCAGTGTTATATAAACCTGTTATTCGATTTTTTTTTTTTCTTTTCACTTATTTAATCATGATAACCCATCTAGATATAAATACCGGTTATATCAGCGGTATCATATACTAAGAGCTAATATAAAGTACCATAAAAAAAAGAAGAGACGCGAAAAAATAAATATAAAAGAAGCCGGGAGGTATAACCTTTTGTATGTAGGCCACATAAGCAGGAAGTCTTTCCACCGAAGAATTTCGGTTTGATATCCCAGTTCTGAACTCCCACATCCAGCGCTACACGCATCATTGCTATAACCTTTCCTGCTTAGTATTTATAAGACAGGATCAAACGCAAAGCTAATAATGGAGGGCATCCATTTTATATATATATATATATATATATATATATATATATATATATATATATATATACAGACCATTTTTAATTAAAAACATGCGAAATGTCCAAGAAAGACATTATCATACTACAATAATGAAAATCTCAAGTGGACAATATAAGAATTCCTTGTACTGCTATTAAACTGAATATAAAAATTGTTTAGAAACATTTCATTAAAAATAATTTTTTTGTAAGTCATAAACGACATCTCCGCTCTTATTCATAATACAAAACATGTTATAGACCATAATTCATAGATCTATTTTTGCTAAATAAAAAAGTCCAAAATAAATTTTGTATATCTCTACTAAGTCTCATCACCTCCCTATCCTCCTTTAATCTATTTACAACTAAATGCTCCAATAGTCCTAAATATAAACGTTCAACATTCGTTGTAGGAAAGTCGTTTTTAAGTAATAAAATACGTACATATGTCACGCTGGAACTATTCAAGCTGGATTTGGGGAGGCCCGAAGCGACAATGACAATGATATCTAAATTTTTCACAATTACAATCCTCCCTTAATTTTTTTTCCCTTTATGCTCTATCAATGCATTGCCTCTCCATGTTCTTGTAATTTCCTTTATGTGCCCTACAAAGTACATAACATACATTTGGTAATAGTCTTTGTCTATAAGTTATTAGCATCTATAAGATTATATAATTATAAAATTTGATTTTAACAAAATCAGCTTAAGAAACTAAAAAAATAAATAAATAAAAGATAGAAAAAAAATCCCAAGAATTGCCCAGTTATTAAATATTGCATTGATACGTTTACAGTAAAGTAAGATTGCTAAAGCACTCTATTAATTTTCATTTATTTAGTACTTTATTTATTGTGTCTATCGTCTGTAGAATGAGTTTTAGTAATTTTTGAGAAATGAGGTGTATATTTTGGGTAAGATATTTTGGTCTGTTGGTAATTTCCGACTGTTTTTGACGTCTTGTTATTATGCTAGTCGAAGTGTTGTTTTTAGTGAGCAATCGTAGAGTAAATGTTCCACAGTCTATTCCTGGTGTTATCACATGGGCCTGTGCTTGTGTTCATTTAAATAAGTACACGTTTTAGCAGATTTCCTCTAGGGGAAATCAGTTATTGAGGTTGTGCTCATGACGGATTTTTTGAAATATTTCTTCAAATGTCCATCGATCCTACTTAGTAGATGACGAAAATGAGGTCCGTTCAAAACTGTATATATATATATATTTTTTTTTTTTTCTGTTACCGCTCTAGCGGTCGCAATTTTTGTTTGATTGTTGAACTCGATATTTAGTCGTTTTATGTAAAAAGAGAGATCAAGTTCGTTAATGGCTGAAATCGGACCAGAGCGAGAGGGGGTTTAGAGGGGAGGATTTTCGAAAATTCGAATCGGATCGAAAAATTGTAACAGAATCAATCTTATTGCGAATTAAATCTACTATAAATATTGTTATATGCATTTATTCTCTATCTTGAATATTAACCGAGATATTTCAGTTAATTTAAATCGGGGCGGATAACGGATGAGTAAAACTTCATTTGGGAAATCTGCTTAGTTTACGCAGCCCCTGCGTGACGGACTTTTTGTAGTTCCGCTGAGGGTCTGTATGCTGTAGTAGTCAGTTGTCGTCTTTGATCATTTTAAAATAGCCCTCAATTTTTGGAATAAAGCTTTTTAAATGTAAATTCTCTGCTCTGTCCCATCGTTCACGCCAACAATTTCTTTGTGCGAGAATAGAAAAAGTACAGGAAGTACCTCTGTCGCAAGAAACCAGCTACTCCATGAATTTGCTACCCCAGCATTTATATTTACTTCAAATATTTTGAAAAAAGAACTATGTATGTTTTTATTTTGTGTGTAGAAAACATGAGAAATCAACTTTTTAGAGCTAATAATATAATATATCAGTTGTTGACCATTTAGGACTATTCCTGGTATAAGTTGTATGGGAGATCAGTAAGCAAAGTTTGAAATACATTTGTTCCCATTTATCGAATCGAAAAATAGAAATAGACTGCTTCATTTGAGAATGAATCATTTCTATTATAGCAAAGACATGAATTTAATGAATTTAGATATTACGCGGTTAATGCATAGAAATAAAATTCTTAAACATTAATGAAAATGTTTTTAAATATGATTTAGATTGTGTTTACATTTTGAGAACATTTCTATAATTTGAAGAACGCGTGAATCCCACTTCACCTTCTACATCTATTCATTATACTGCAGAAAGTAAACCTGCATTTATTGTTGGTTTTTATTATTATTCCTTCTGCATTTGACAACCTTCAGAAATAAAGTTGACAATATAATGCGTAATTAATGACACAGTATAGGATTGCTTCCTTAACAGAAATTAGTTTGGGAATAACTCATATGATTTCTAGTTAAAATGTGGGACACCTTGAAGGAATCCAGGCTAATGCTGGAATCGTTGAAACTAGGCCTTTGGCTACGAATTGTGAAACGTCCTTCAAAAGGCTGCTCAAAATGAGCTACAATTACTTTAGGAATTAATTGAGGAATAATCAGAGAAAATATCTCACCACCTTATATATTGTGAATGGAGTTGAAGCATTGTTTGGCCCCACACTAAGAGAGGTGTGACTTGCGCAACTGGCTTTATCCTCACACTTATCGTATTAATTAATATGCCAAAGTATGGGAGGGAGGTAGCCTTGGAAGAGAAAAAAACTTGCCCAACAATGGGAAAATAATTAAGAGAAATATTGGTTAATACAGAATGGTAATTATAAGTCCTTTTGCTTTCTAAAATGAAGGTTTTACGCCAGAACAATTAAACCAGAATTAAAGGCAAAGATTCCTTAATTAAAGACATTGTACGGCAAATACTTTCCCTCGAAGGAACGAAGGACTGGAGTATGTAGGAAGTCGAAACATTAGACTATAAGAAAATAAATATAATTTGGTTTGGCACAAGTGGAAACATGGCATTGAAGACCTGGGATATGCTTTGCGGAGGCTAGTAATGCAGATTAGTTAAGAAATTACAGGTCTAGGTTCTGTTTATTACATTCAATCACAGATTCTAATGGTCACACCGGAAGAACCTCAGCTAACAAAATGTTTAAGAATAATTGTCATCTTTTGGTAGGCACGAAGGGGATTCTGAAGAATCAGGATAAATAAAAACGCATTTTCTCCTACAAGTGTTTTAATATTTGCAGAGTGCACTTTCAGTGACCAAGCTCCATCATCTGCGCCAGCTGTTTAGAGAAATGTAGCATGTTCCACAGTAGCCGGACGACCTCCTGCTATGGTAATTTTGTGGTCTTCTCATATGGTCGCTGAACGTGCACTCTGCATATTTTAAGGCACCAGTAGAGGATAAGGGGTTTTAACAGATTTCCCTTGAGGGAAATCAGCTATTGAGGTCGTACTCATGAAGCGAGTTTCGAAAAATTTCTTCAAATGTCCATCGATCCTACCCAGGAGATGACGAAAATGAGGTCCGTTCAAAATTATATATATATATATATATATATATATATATATATATATATATATATATATATATTTGTCTGTTATCGCTCTAGCGGTCGCAATTTTTGTTTGATCGTTACGAAACTCGATATTTAACCGTTTTATGTAAAAAGACAGATCAAGTTCGTTAATGGCTGAAATCGTACCAGAGGGAGGGGGGGGGTTTAGAGGGGGGATTTTCGAAAATTCAAAATATCTCCGTTATTATGCATCGGATCGAAAAATTGTATAGAACAAATCTTATTGCAAATTAAATTTACTATAAATATTGTTATATACACTTATTCTCTTTCTTGAATATTAACCGAGATATTTGCATTTTTATGGTCTGTGGTCGGGTGTTGTTCGGGTTAGTTCGGCCATTTTCGTAAGTCGGCTCTGGTAGAAGCTTCTAACCTAACCTGTAGTTTCTAACCTTCTTTACTTTGTGAGATTTATGCAAATACGTTCTGTTCATCCGCCCCCCCCCTTCTTTAGTTCTTGGACTACTAAAATGTGAGTTATTAAAATATAAATTATTCTTACAATTCAGAAGCCGTTTCAGTTGGGAGTTTATTAAAATTAACTGAAAGATTTCTCATTACCGTTTGTATTTACTCACGGTGGTGTTGTGTTACCAGTATGCAGATTTCTCTATTGCTAAACTTCACGAGGGAAATCTGCTTAGTTTACGCAGCCCCTGCGTGACGGACTTTTTATTGACATGATCAATTGGCTCCACAAGCGGCCAACATCTCGGGAGAAAAAAAAGTTTCTGAAGAATAACTCATACCCTATTTCTTCATTTATTAACATATTCACTGAAGTTCCTGGATGCCTGTTAATAGTAAGAGTCTTTATTATGAAGGCTTCTGATTAATTTCTGGAAGAAGCAGGTCTCACGTAAATTTTATACATTATTTTTGGCTGTTTCAAATACCAAAGCTCCAAAATAAAACAAATAGTGATTTGGCGCGATGAAAACTATTGCCAAAATATGGCCGCGCAACGTTCGACTTGTAAATAAATCTATTGCCAATAGTATCTGCTTGATGCAGCTATAACGACTATATTTTGCATACTTGGTTTAATAAGGACTTCGTTTAAAACTTCCCTTCACGTGCATTGTGGCTTCATATATATTTTCGGTAGTTTAAACTTACTTACGTCTGTTGATGTTGGTTATGAAGGCGGTATATGAGTGTGACATTCCGTATGAATTGACTTTTCCGACATGACGTAATTATACAGCTGTCAAAAGCTTTGGCCTGTAACTGATATTTAGTTTTGGATTTAATTTGTATAGTTTATTAATTGTTTGGAATCTGATTACATTATTTAAAGCTTACAATATTCATGTTTGTATTTATTAAAGGCCAATTTGTCACTAAGGCTAATGAGATTGGACTTTAACCTTTTCAAACCTAGTCGGAATTGAGGATTTAAATTTAATTACCTATTTTCCATGCGAGAATAAAACACGTGGCTCTATTTTCATATATATATATATATATCTATATATATATAAAATTGTAACCTCTGTCTGTACATTGATTTTTTTCGCGAAATTTCACGATAACTTTTCGTTTCACATGTCATAGACACCATAACTGCATTTTGTTTCTTTGGTGTCTGTTTGTTTGTTTGTTTGTTTATTTGTTTGTTTGTTTATTTGTTTGTTTGTTTGTTTGTTACCTTTTCACGCATAAACGGCTGAACCGAATTTTATGAAACTTGGTATGTATATTACTACTAGCCCAACTTAGACTTTAGGCTATATTAATTTTCTCTGAGACGAACAGGAGTGGGGGTTATAAGGGAGGCCTGATATTAAAAGTCGCGATATTTCGTTTTCTATTGGTTTTTTGTCAAATGTGCACATAACAAAAGTTGTTTATTTTGTTATTTAGAGTAACTTTTGTTATATACACTTTTGTCGTATACCTAAGTATAAAGGCGTTATACGCTAAAAATGATAGCGGAAGTCAACAATTTTCTATGGCACAAAAGACTCAACCGAACTTAACCAAACTCGGTATGTGAATTAGTACTATCGTCTTCCTTATTATAAGCCATACTAACATTTCTAGGGACGGGCAGGAGTGGGGGTTATAAGTGAGCCCTGAAATTAAAAATAGTGATATTTCGTTTCCTATTGGGTTTTTGGCAAATATGCACATAACAAAAGTTGTTTATTTTGTTATTTAGAGAAACTTTTGTTATATACACTTTTGTCGTATACCTAATTATAAAGGCGTTATACGCCAAAAAGTGATGGCAGAAGTCAACAATTTTATTTGGCACAAAAGACTCAACCGAACCAAACCAAACTCCATATGTGAATTATCACTAACGTCTTCCTTATAATAAGCCATACTAACATTTCTAGGGACGGGCAGGAGTGGGGGTTATAAGGGAGGCCTGAAATTAAAAATAGTGATATTTCGTTTCCTATTGGTTTTTCGGCAAATATGCACATAAAGTTGTTTATTTTATTATTTAGAGAAATTTGCTCAACAATTCTTTGGAACTACCAGGTACCTCACCGGGAAAAATTAATTCAAATGTATGTTAATATTTTGTGCTTAATAATTCAAATCTATGCATAATGAACAGGAAACGGGAAATAAGACAATATGGATAACAGTGAAGTCTTACATAAAAAAATAATTTTATTATTAACAAATCCACAAAGCCACGGGTATTTAAACTAAACACTGGGACGGGTAAATGTCAAAATAATGTGCAAAGTAAAGCCTTGCCAAAAAAATACCATCACCATTCAGTCTCAAATGAATTCCCGAGCGAAGCCGGGTATCTGAGCTAGTATATATATATATATATATATATATATATATATATATATATATATATATATATGAAATATACAATATAGCTGTAATATAGATCGTTTGCCATTAATTTACTCTTTATAATTGCTTAAGTTTATTAGAATACTAGAATATAACATAAATGAATTTGATATTTATTGTCAATCATATATAACTATTACTACAGTTGTACTCGGAAACGGAACCAGAAGATTAAACTTACATAACGTATCGGAAATACTTCCTTAACCTTTACAAAGAGGAAAAAAAAATACAAACCAATATCCTCTGGAAAACTATTTCTTGACGTAGGAATTGGATAAAAACCAATCTTTTGCGGAAAAGTAAACAACCTTAAAAAAAACACTGAGCTACATTTTTTATTTGTTACGAAGCTTTTACAAGCTATAGTAAATTAAGAAACTGGTGGTTCGTGTTATTTTCAATAGAAGAAAATATCAACACGTACGGGGCAGTGAAAGTTTTCTCAAGAAGTAGTAAAAAGAAATAGTTGGATAAAAAGTAATAAAAAAAATATATTATTTCTAAACACGTGAGGGTAGTTAAAAAGTTATAACCTTCTTATAACTAGTTGATAATTAATACAAGTTGTTATTTGACTAACACACGTCGTTGAAAAAATTAAACATTAAAGATTAGCTTCTCTGGAGTTTATTTAACGATGAAAACAAATTTGTTTGCATGTCCATTTCAGAAATAATGCACAAGAGCCTGTTTTATTATTTCAAATAACACAATATTTTGACAATTTATTTTTAAAGTAACTAATTGATAAGAATTATATCACAATTGAGTATTTATTACTGTAAAATGAAGCTCTCGATGTATTTCAATGATTAATTTACTGAAATAAATTAGGGATATTACTGAGAGATACAGATTAATATTACCATTATAGTTAAATGCCTGAAATTATAGTATAATATTACAGTTGGTTTAATTAAGTATATCAACACATCTTTACACCAATGTTTTAATGAATCCAATTAAGTTAATCTCTGTTGATTTGTAAAAGATATTGTTTAGGATAATGTATTATTTACTTTTTAATTGGATATCATGAGCAACGAAATTCATAATTCATTACCAAATTAACTTTATTAATCTTGTTAAATATCACTTAATGCAATATATGCAAACCTGATTACCACAGGAAATCAATACGGACTTGTAAGCACTTCTTCCAGCTTAATTAGGAAATTAAATTAACTATGGCATTGGATAAACGTTGATTGGGGAAGATTATTTTGAAAACCGTCACAGGTTAAAATTTATTTATTTATTAACGTCCACTTTTTGCAACTTAGGCTAATCGGGACGGGTTATCTACAGGTTACCACCCTTTTCTAGCCAGGGTGGGATTTTAGGACATTATTTAATGAATTTCGTCACTAAATAATTTCCTTTGCCCAGGCGAGAATCGAACTCGCCACTCTAGGATTACCATGTGAGATAAAGGTCAACGCAGGTTAAAATTTATAAAGCAATCAATTCCTAAAAATTAAAATAGTATTCTGACTATACAAGAATATTTCAGAATGCTTTTATACATCTTCAGGGGTGAAGATGTAAGAGCAAGTTTTCAAAATAAATAATTAAATATTTTCTTTCTTTTCCTATTTTAGAATTTCTATGCTTTTTTTCAAGAATTAAATTGCAGAAAAACAATAAATGAATTGAACAACATTTTGACTGTTAAACGAACTCTGAAGCAATGTCTGTGTAGAAACGTTGTTTGACGTGTTCTATCTTCCTAAAAAACTATCCATTTTTGGTGGAATACATAATGTCCATAATGTAATTAATACTCACTGATTTAGGGCTAGTCAATCTGCCAAGCCTTTAGTGAGTGATTATATTGTAACTACCACCCGCCATCAAATAAACTAAATCAACCAGTAATCGTATGAATTAGTTTGAAAGTGAAATTACATTAACATAATGATACAATGATTATTCATACTTACGTCATGAACAGAACCTCCATTGGGGTAGCCCAGAAGTCGTATTCCATTGTAGAGATTTCTTTGGGCCCCTGAAAGTCCGAGCTTCCCCAAGAAGTTATTATAATCAAGGCTCAGAGAGGCTGATTAAATAATAAGTTTCGCGTCGTGAGCTGA